>OY998181.1:138884620-139512442 GCA_963921935.1 Galeruca laticollis
CTTTTATTTTTGAGGATAGGAATGATTGCAATATTGCCAAGAGCTCGACCAATAAAAATTAAAAACTAACATAAATTCTAAAAATCGAACAGGTAGTTTCATTCGTAAAGTCAGAGACATAAGTAATTGAGCAGGAGAATAGCCGCGTTCAAGCTCAGTATTTCTGTATTATAAAAGACCAATATACGGATCTGATTTTTGCTCTATACATTTATTAAAAATACTCTTTATAGTTTGTACTGTCCTTTCAACAAGTCCGTTGCTTCGTGGATAATTTGGACTTGAAGTTTCAACAGTTATGTGCCAATCATTTAAAAATGATTTAAATTCCTGAGACGAAAATGGGGGCCAGTTATCAGACATTATTTCCATTGGAATACCGTGTCTGGCAAACATGGATTTTAGTGTCATTATAACTTCTTTAGCATTTGTATTATTCATAGGAGATATTTCAAAAAACTTAGAGTAATAATCTACAATTAGTAAATATGTCCCTTTAGAGTAATGAAAAAAAGCAATGGCGACTTTTTACCATGGAATGGTAGATGGTTCATAAGGTAAAAGAGATTCTCGACTATTACACTTTCTATACTTTAGACAGGCAATTTTCAACTTTATTTTTGATATCAGTTGTCATGTTTCGCCAATATCCAACTGATCGAGCTTGACGTAGACATGTATCAATACCTAAATGACTCTCATGGATGATATTTAGGACCGGGCGCTGGATGGAGTTGAGTGTGCAAAATGTGAGGACCGCATTCGGTGTATGGTTTTGAACTCAGAACAGCATGTAGATTTTGATTCTGGATGTTGCCAGGAGCCATATTGGTCCATTTTTTTACACCCCACCCCCTTAGACATCTAGTAAATGAACTGAACACATACTTTGTTATAACGATTGTTTTAGTGAGAATATCCAATTGATTTTTATGATTAAAGATACTTACAGCTAGTCAAGTGAAAAAACAACAGGAGAATTAAAAATAAAAACAATTATTATTGATAAAAAAAAATTTAATTCAAAAAAATCAAATTTTAATATGTTATAAATGAAAAAATGATAATTATCAATCTTTTTTATTCTGACAATCGTTATTTATGCATTTGCATAAAGAAATACAATAAATATGTAATTTTTTACAAGAGCAAGCCATTGTTTTACAATTGGATGCACATTTACACGGTTGAATCAACAATTCCGGCAGTGGTTGCTTGGTCATTTGTCGTGGGTACAAACTACCATACTTCCTTTCATAGCCTAAGAAGGTGTAATCAATTGGCTGTAATTGAGTTTGGTCAGCATTTATCCATACATATGTTTGTGCTGAAGCTCTTAATAGATGTAAATGTGGAGCATCTGATGTGAAAATAACTTTTAATAAATTTAAGCCGATATTTTGGGAAATTAACTTATACCGAAGTTCATCAGCTGTTAAGTTTTTTTTGAAAAAAGATAGATGCAAATGTTTTCCAACTCTTTTAGCTGTTAGACACTTAGGTATGGATTTCCCAAATGCTTTAGAGCTTCTTGTACAAAATCCAACGATGCAGCCTTTAAAGCATTTTTTTTCGAGCCAAATCTGCTAGACGAATCGCAACCACTGAGAGCGTGTAATGCTGGCAAAATACCACAAATATTTTCTCCAAGGGATTGAGCAGCCAAATGAGATCCTGAAATGAATTTCTTCTTATAGGAACCGTCGAACCCTAAACCTAAACAGCCTAGACGTGCAAGCTTGTTCCAAAAGTAAATTCCGATAATGAAAACATCTGTATCAGCACTAATGATTATGATATGGCCAAGTTTGATTTTCACTGCGTGAAATATGTGACAAAACATCCTTGAATCCACTTCTAAATGGTTATAATTCAGGTCAGGTACTTCAAAAAATAAAGAACATTGTAATTTGAAACATTTTGTTGGATCATCAAATCCTCCACAAATATATAACTCGTAATCTTCATTTATTTGTGCATATCTAGGGGTAGCATTACATAGAAATCGAACTAGCTGTAACATATTTTCAGTGCTTGAAAAGGAATTATTACAATTCGTTGGGATTTTGGTGTGCTCATTTGAAATGATAAAATTTTTCATCATTTAACCTTTACTCCGTAAAGTTGATTCCATGTATTTTATTGAAATATCATCATATCTGTCAAATACAATGTCTACTCGTTTTACATTTGGCTGCACAAAAAGATTATGAATTCTATTAAAAAATGCCTCTGCAAAATCACCAAATGTGCTGAAATTTTTTAATTGGATCCTATGAACAAGTGCCATACCATCAACAATGTAAAGTTTTGAAATAGGTAGATTTGAAATATCCTGCCGCGTGTTTGTACCACACTTATTTCAATTTCAAGGGAGAGTTCTGATTTTGGAGATTTTCTGTAAAAACCTTCAGCGTCAAAAAGATACTTGCAGTAATTCAAAATTTCGAAAGATGCTAAAATTTTTGCATCAAATCCACGTTCATTAGCCAACAAAAATGTTTTCTGAATGAGACTTATATCTGTTGCATCTTGCAACTTTTTATTAGAAGTACTCTTGTTTTCTTTTTCAGGAGTTACAAAACTGCTAAATTTAATTTTTTTAATAGGATCAGATAACTTTTTGCTTTTGAGTACGAATCGCTCATTTTCGTACGTTCTTAACAGTGCCTCTCCATTTTCTTCTATATTTAGCAAACATTGCCTACAAGTTTCTTCAGCAAGTTCACCAGTGTAAATATTTCGAAGCGCGCAATTCTCGTTGTCATTATGAGGGTTGCAGGCATTAATATACTTCATTATATTTTGTATATCTTTTTCGTCTTTATTGATCCTCGGTTGCGTCCATTCATCATGATAATTGATATCACTTGTAGAGTCTGCTTGTATTTGGAGATATGAAGAAAAAGCCTCGTGAATACTATTTTTAAACGGATAAAGGAGCAGCCATCTCTGCATCGCTTGTTCATTTTTTGTAATACCAATCAAGCCCCCAGTAACTGCTGAAGATCGGTTCTGAGATTGTTCTAATGCTAAGTCGGGGCTTACTGCATTAAATTTACCTTCCGTTCGTTTGACGGACAGCATTCCTCTCTTTATATCCTGTACAACTTCTAAAGGTAGTTTTATCATATCTTGTAAATAAAGAGTCACTCCACGAATGTGTAATTCGTGTGATTCATGGAGAAAAAGTAAGGTAACATTTGTCTAGTAGTTAGCAAATGTAATTCATAATTACTATTTATATCAGCCATAACTGAATTTAACAAAATTTCTACCATTCCGCAGTAGTTGTTTAAATATTTGATTTTCAGTGCTCATGTTGTGCAAAAAATTCATTAAAAAATCTGTAATTATTCTTTTGTATTGATCATATTTTTCGACTGAGCCAGAATGGTTTTTGTCTACTGTACTTTCTCTTATCTCTTGAAGACAAATATTTAGCTGTTGTAAAACATCTTGAGAATAATTCATACATTCTATAAATTCGGCAATTTGTATGCTTCTTAAGGCTTCATACAAGAGCTTATGTGCTCTAATACCTCTGTTATGATGAGTACCGTTCAAAATTGATGCCAAAGTATTCACACCATAAATATCAGCTTCAATAAGAATACCGTCGAGTCCACTCCCTTCTATATATTGGACCAAGCATCGCAAGAAAAATTTTTGTAAATGAAATGATCCAATTCTCAATATCAAATTGTCAAATTCTTTACTTGTTAGTTGAATGTTTTTAGCGATAAGATATATGGCCATGTCACACGAGAGTACAGCTATTTTTTTACTGAGTGCAGGACTTACGTTGACATAATTTTTCATAGCGGTATACACAACGTCTTTGGAAGTCGGTGGCTGAGGTATTATCGGACTAAATCCAACAGTAGAAACAGGTGAGGTTTCAGACGATAGTATTTGTTGAAATGGATGCCATCATGGTATCGAGTTTGTAGATGATCGGCAGAAATTATTTTCTGTTAGACTGTATTGCAGTCTGCACAAGACCCAGAGCAAATTATCAAATTGTAAATTGTTTTGACTATTATTTAATAAGCAGCTACTGTCCTTATAATCCGGTATTGAAGGCTGCATATTTTCTTGGAAATGAAGAATTTCTTGACAGTTTAAAAATGTTAAATCCAACTCGTTCAACTCTACTGTAGGCTTCATTTTAATAAAATTAAATTCATTGTCAGTGGGTTTTTTTCTCGATATATCACCATAGCTGTAACATGGGTCGAGTCTTTCCCACTTTCTTCGTTGAAATCATTGTTATCTATAGCTCCATGAAGAAATAACGATGAATCTCGAACTATATTTTAGTGAATAAGCAATTTTTTGTCTATATCTTCACACACAATTGACGTTGTTACTTCGTTATCGAGGTTTTTTAATGCTTTGTAATTGATGCAATGCCCACATTTATTCAATATAACGATTAATTGTTTCGATCGAGTCAAATGATGTACAGATTGAGCTAAAGCTATATGTTTTGGAGTCTGTTTTCCAGTAATCGTGTAATACACATCATAAAACACTGATAACGCTCGTCGATTTTAATTCTCACTTAATTTATTATTCTTTGCACTGAACAATGCTTGCATAAACATTTGCCAAGTATTCGGTAATTGACCTTTTTGTAAAAATTGTTCAATTAAAATTTCATCACATAAATATCCATCTGGTATTACTTTAGTATTTAATATTTCTTTTCGGAGTTGTTTAGCTACTTGAACAGTGTAGTTTGTTGAATTTACGGTACGCATATATTCAATGACTTCATCCAGTGGTATATTGCCCATAAACACCAACGATGATTTTGATCTGTCACTCGGATATGAAAATAAAACATTTTCACCATACTTATCAATCAGCAGTGATTTCATAACGCGATTTTCTACAATTGCATCTACTATTTCAGTGAGTTCAGCTAGTCGCTTGGCCAAAAATGACACAAAAGAGTGAGATGTTAATTGATGTTTCAGTTCATCAATCAGCTTTTCAAATGCCTCTATAAGTATGTCATGTGGTATTTTAATTGAAGGTCTTGTAACGTGAATTTCACACTTTGAAATAAATCTAAATAATTTAACAACAAATTAAATACTGTCACGGTATCGGCTTACGAGGCACGATTTAAAATTTAAAAACTCGTTGAAAGTCCGGAATATTCAAAGAATCAATAATTGGATAATTAGCATGCGCTGTCGGAGTGTACTAGCGTAGGGCGATTGGCTTTGATTTCTTCCTTTTTGACGTGAAAGGTGCTAGTTGGCGTTTCGTTAAACATAATTTTGTCCATGTGGATGAAGAAATAATATTACATAAAATATAAACCCAATAGTTCTGCAGATCATGGTTCAATCCTATTAGACATCTGCAAAACCGGGTAGAATTATACAACGTTGAGACAACAAAACTGAGTATACTTATATAGATTTGAGTAGTCTTATATACCTATAAAAATAAATTGCTGATTCATGAAAGCTGGGATATAATGGTAAATTTGCAGTAGGAAACTTATCATTCCAACCATTGCGACGGACTTCCTACCTGAGGGATGTTAGCTTTGTGCATACATAGAAAGGAAGTATAAAATTACATTCTTTGAGAATTCTAAAGTATAGTGTAAATTTTGAACTACTGCGTCGCATCAAGCTTCGTTCATATTTTTCTTTTTATCATATTATAATCTATAGTTATTCAACTTCTTTCAATTCTCTTTTCTCAATTATAACCTGTAAACTATTCACTTTTTTTATATCTTTTTATTATCAATAATATTATAAAGTATTTTGAAGTTTATATAACTGAAAAGAAATAATTTTTCTACATCTGAACTTTTGTATATTTAGAAAATCATGTAAATTTCTTTGTAAATTATTGTAAATACGGTATAATTATTAAATTGTAAATAGAACTTTTTTCCACTTTGCTTTATCACACCAAACCAAAAATTTCAGGTTCACAAGGAAAAAATAATTTGTATGTGTTATTTGGGTTTTTGTTACTTTTGAGAAAGTAACTGGCGTCCAACAATTTACCATATTCACTTTATTTATTTTTCAAGTTATTACATCTAAACTAACTAAGTAATTAGATCCGTGATCAGGTCTAATTACTTCCCCAAATACCACATACAACCTGGCAAGAATTCACGCCCTTAGTTTTCCGGGAAATACCCACACTTTTTGGGTAACAAAATAAAAATTGGCGCCCAACGTGGGGCCAGGTCACATCTGATCTGAAAATTGGTTTGGTGTATTGTGTATAAAGGCAAATCATCGCGATAGCTTCCTTTTAGCAGTAAGGTTCAGAATTTGCACACCTTCTTTATATCTTTATTGGTTTATTATTATTATTGTATACTGTTTTATTTACTTTATTGAGATATTTTTTCCTGTAATTATTGAGTGATTTATTTTTATGCATATATCTTGAATAGTCTTGAGTTTGCTTTAAAATGACTGCTTTGGGTTTTAAGTTGACTGTAGATTGCTTGTTAACACACGAGTTAGAACATGAGCTTAAATATAGGAATATTCAGGTTCCAGCGTCAGCTGCCGATCGAAGGAAGGTTTTGCGTGGTATTTTGAGTCAAGAGTATACGGGTCGTAGTTCGGTTGTATATGCAGATAATTTGAATTTCGTGGAGGAACAAATTGGAATAGTTGAGTCCCTTAAAGACTTGACTAAAAAAATCAAAGAGTTTTCGGGAACATCCAATGATATAGAGTATCATCGTTATATGTGTAGATTAACTCATGTTACTAATAGAATCAATAGACTTGTAGGGATAGATGACAAACAAAAAGAACATAAGGATAATTTTTTAATTGAAGTATTTTCTTTAGAAGGAGAATTAGATCTCAAAACTCAAAAACCTAGTGTACCCGCCCATTCCACACCAGTACAGGCTCAGAACTTTTCTTTTTCTAAGCCCTCACAGGTTCATAAATGGGGAATAAAATTTTCGGGCTCAGAGCAAGAATCTGTTAGTTGTTTTTTAGAACGCATAGAATGTCTTCGAGTTTCGCGGGGTGTTAGCGATGATGAAATTTTCTTTAGTGCCGTTGAATTGTTTACTGATGGAGCTTTCACTTGGTATCTCAATAATAGAAACGGTTTTCAAAATTGGCAGGAATTGAAAGAGAAATTAAAGGAAGATTTTCTTCCTCATAATTATCAGGAAAACTTACTAGATGAAATCAAAGCCAGAAAACAGGGTCAACAAGAAAAGGTTACAGTATACATTAACATTATGCGAGGGTTATGTAATCGGTTGGAAGTTAAACTTAGTAACGAGGAGATCATTAAATTAATTCGTCGCAATCTGCTCCCAAAGTTCGTTCAACATTTAGCATTACAAGATTTTAATGATATAACTGATTTAGAAAAAAGTTGTCGTAAACTCGAGGAATCTTTTGTTTTCTGTCAAAGTGCTGAGGTTGTCTCCCCTAGGAAAGGTGTAGCAATTTTAGAACCTGATCTAAGTTTACCGAGCTCTTCAACACATCCTATTCCTAAATCTCACTCAACTCGAAATATGTCTACTTTAAATTCAATGACGTGTTGGAATTGTAATAAGCAGGGACATTCTTACCATATATGTAGGTCGCCAAAGAGAATGTTTTGTTATGGTTGTGGTCTTCCTGAAGTCGTAAAGCCAAAATGTCCGAAGTGTTCAAAAAACGGGGAAGGCAGAGGTGTTTCCGTCGCCTCTATAAAACATACGGATACGGTAACAAGCTAAAGCAGAGTCAGGAAATGGAACGACGAAAAACCTCCCAATTCAAAGCAGGGCTTAACAAAACCACCAAGCAAACAAATAATACAATACCTAAAATTTGTAACAGTAATGTCTCAGCGAACACTGGACAGAATGCAAGAAACATTGATTTGCAAAATCTTCCGAAATTCAGTATAGATGATTGGAGATTATGGCTTCAAACTGTTCGAAAATTCTATAAGGAGAGTTCTGTAAAGTCTATGACATCACAGTTTTCTAATCCTAATATAGAATACTTGCTATATAAAAAGGTTGATGATAACAGGCCTTCTATAAATGTTTCTATCTACAATCAAACGTTTGCTGCTTTAATTGATACAGGAGCTAACATTAGTCTTTTTGGTTCAATATTATGCGATATTGTGACAAATAATATTACAATTCAAAAAGATAATAATCTACGAATTAGCACTGCAGATGGACAATTGCAGAATGTATTAGGTTATGTTGAAACTCTCATCACAATAGGTAATATATCAAATTTGGTAAAATTTTATCTTATACCTTCAGTGAAACATGCAGCCATATTGGGCATGGATTTCTTGAAAACATTCAATATTAAAATTGACTTTGTTAAATTTTCTTTAGATGTAAATTCACTATCTTTATCTGTTGTTAATACAATTCAGGATGTTTCTCATTTATCGGTGGCCGAAAGGAATGCGTTGGATTTAGTCATCGAAAAGTTTCAAAGTATTAGTCCTACAGATAGACTGGGTCGAACTCATTTAATAACTCATTTTATAGACACTGGAGATGCTCCCCCATTTAAGCAACGTCAGTATCCCTTACCACAGGCGTTACAACAGAAGTTAGAAGATGAAGTTGATAAAATGCTGGAATTAGACATTATTAGGGAAAGTAAATCGTCCTTTTGTAGTCCCGTCTGGTTAGTTTCTAAGAGTGATGGTGGTGTTCGTGTTGTTTTTGATGGTAGAAAGCTTAACAGTATCACAGTTAATAAGGATGCGTATGCCTTACCCCATATTGAGGTTATTTTAAGCCAATTAAGAGATACTCGTTTTATTTCTAGTATAGATTTACGACATGCTTTTTATCAAATTCCTTTGGAGGAATCTTCACGGCCAAAAACAGCATTCGCAGTTAGAGGCAAGGGACTATTTGAGTTTAATACCACTCCATTCGGATTAGTTTCAGCTCCCGCATCAATGTGTAGATTGATGGATTTAGTCATAGGTCCTTCATTAGAACCTCATTGTTTTTATTATTTAGATGATATCATTGTTTGTACTTCCAATTTTGAAAAACATCTTGATGTGCTTACTAAACTGTTTGAGAAATTAAAAGATGCTAACTTAACGGTTAACATTGAAAAATGTCATTTTTGTCGTCCGTCCCTTAGGTTTTTAGGATATTTGGTAGATGAACAGGGTTTGCGCACTGATCCACAGAAGGTATCTGCTATCTGTGAGTATCCAGCGCCCAAAACTACAACTCAAGTTCGTCGTTTTCTAGGCATGGTATCCTACTATCGCCGTTTTCTTTCGAATTTCTCCACCTTGTCTGCCCCTATCTCAGGTTTAATAAACGATCGAAAAAAACATCAGCCCATTACTTGGTCCGTGGAGGCAAATGAGGCTTTTGAAAAAATTAAAGTAGCACTGACCACAGCTCCTGTATTAAGTAGTCCTGATTTTGACAAGGATTTCTTTTTAATGACTGATGCGAGTGACGTAGGAGTTGGTAGCGTACTTTATCAGCTGGATGGTTCGGTAGAACATCCCATCGCATACATGAGTAAGAAGTTAACGAAAGTTCAAAGGAAGTATAGTACCACAGAACGAGAATTACTCGCTGTTTTGATAGGCATTGATCACTTTAGGTATTATCTGGTAGGACGTCACTTTACTGTGATTACCGATCATTCTTCGCTTGTCTGGTTGAATAATATGAAGAAACCTTCACCACGTTTAGCTAGGTGGATTCTTCAATTATCACAATATGATTTTTCAATAGTACATAGGAAATCCACAGGAACCGTAGTCGCAGATGCCCTATCTCGCCTTCCTGAAATTAACCTTCTAGAGTTATCTTCACTCCAACCAGATAAATGGTATCTCGGAATGATAACTAAGGTTCAGACTGAGCCGGAAAAGTATCCAAACTTCAAAGTTGAAAATAATATTCTTTATAAACATGTGTATGATAGGTTCGCCTCTATTGGTAATGTATCTAGTTGGAAAATTGTAGTACCAACGAAGAATAGAGCTGAAATTCTGTCGCAATTTCATGACCATCCTACTGCCGCTCATCCAGGTGTATATAAGACATTGTCCAGAATATCTGAATTGTATTATTGGAATGGATTGAGGAAGTCCGTGAATAAATATGTTAGACGTTGTAAAGTTTGTGCAGCTTGCAAACCCACAAACCTACCACAAGCTGGTCTTATGGGACAATATAGAAATATTAATTTTCCTTTCCAATTAATATCTTGTGATTTATTGGGACCGTATCCTCGTTCCCGTAAAGGTAACCAATATGTCTTTGTGGTTGTGGATTGGTTCACGAAATTTACTCTAGTACAAACCTTGCCGAAAGCTACTGCCCCTGCTATTATTAAATTTTTGGAAAATCATGTTTTTTTGGTCTTCGGAGTACCGCAAATTGTCTCTGTCGACAACGGCAAACAGTTTACCAGCAAATTATTCAAGGAACTAATGACCAAGTATAATGTTCAGAAAATTTGGTACAATTGTAACTTTCATCCACAGATTAATCACAGTGAACGTGTTAATAAATCGATTGTTACTGCGATTCGATCATACTGTTACATGGACCATAGATCTTGGGATGAACAAGTTTACAGTATTGCACAAGGAATACGTCTGAGTAAACATGAAGTTACAGAAACAGCACCTTCCTTTTTAGTTTTTGCTCGGAACGTCCCAGTTTCGGGGGATTTTTATGGTAAAATAGCAGAAAATGCCAATAATCAGATTACCATTTCTAGTAAAGTTCACAGACTAGAGGACTCGCAGGAAATGCCTGAACTGTTTGAAGATGTTCGTAAGCGATTGCATATGGCACATACTAAGTCCAAGGCACGATACGACTTACGCAAACGTGATATTAGATTTTTTGTAGGGAATTACGTCTGGAAGAGAAATTACCAAAAATCAGACAAAGCTAATTATCTTACAGCTAAATTTATGCCTAAATATATTCTTTGTAAAGTACGTAGTGTAATATCACCATTAGCCTATGACTTAGAAGACCTCGATGGTAAAGACTTAGGACGTTGGCATGTAAAAGATCTAAAAGAATTTCATGATTTACCTGATGATGATGAAAGTCAAGACTCTGAAACGTCTGATGTTTCTGATACTTAAATATCGGTCGCTTATTTTTTTATTCTGTTTTCATCGTTATTATTTTCCTGACAAATAACTATGGTTCGATTTTCGTTGTTTTTTTTCTTTATTAATGTTCCTATATTGCAGTTCACACAAATTTACATTTTTTTTCTATCGGAAAATTATTTGCTACATATATAAAACTTAAAGGCAAATTTATTCGTGATTTAGTATTACATTATATTATTATTCTGTCAGGCCAGAGATGAGAACACTTTTTCCTTTTCATTTTTCTGCTATTACACGCTAGGCTAGTAATACTGTCCTGTAGCCACGCCAGTAACATCTTTGGATTTACATACGTCATATAGAGGCAATCGAACACACGAATATTGATGTCATTTGATACGTTAGTGGTCGATTCATTCCACCATAACCCTCTGTTACGTATTGTAGTGTTGTTATTGCAATTTATGCAAATTCTCGAGGCTAAAGTTAGTCTGTACCTTTTTATAAATTTTAGAGTGTACCTAAAATTTTCTTGAAGATTTTGTATTTTACTTTAGCATATCGTAGAATTTGAAATTAAGCTAATATTGTATTAGTCTTAGTTTTGATTGTGACCCATGTCAGTTTAGACATAATTACCCTATTTTGACTTTCGTATATAATCTTTAGGTAGATCCTATTCGTCATAACGAAAAGGATAAATGATTATTTTTGTTTTTTATTATCTTTTGATTTTGAATAATTGGTTTCGTTGGAAAATGTTTTGACGTTTCTTAACAATTAGACAGACGAAGTTTTTTTCCTCCTCTCTAAAGACAGGAGATTGTGGCCCGATGTAAGGGAAATCCGTTGCATAGAGTGCGGTAAGATTAATTTACAGCTTATGGCTGAGTTGTAACTTATCTGTTACTTATCGTGATTAATCAAATGCAATGTTGCTGGATTAATGATTAATAATTTTTCATGTTCAAGCCTAGTGGTCATGATAGTTGGATTATTTTTCTGCGTATAAATAGGTATATATTTTTGTTGAAAACAAACAAATTATGATATGAAATCATAATTATGTAGCCAATTTGTGGAAATCTGAAAATCAGATGATTCCTTGCCATATGTGGTGGTTGTAGTTTGTTTTCGGTTGCGTCATATAGCACATGGGCAGCTGTCACATAATATAATGAATTTAATAATTTACGAAAGTAGATTGTTTCCCCGTTATTATTGTAGACATGCCAGGTTCTATTTTTCTTTTTACTCATAGGTAGGCATCTAATTAGAAAACATTTCTTTTGAACGTTATAAGGTTCAATGATTGTTAGTATCTACCTATTATTTATGAAGTCTAACATTTGGAATGAACTATTCACATTACTAGATAATGGGAATAATAGTTTCTGAATCTGAACACACTAATGTACAGTTGTAAAGTTTTTTTGTAGTAACTCAATTCCACTCTCCGAAAAGAGAGATTAATTTTTTTAGTTATTTTTTTTCCTTTTAAATTCAAAATTTGCAAGCAATTGGATGCGGTTGCAATCTGTGTTGTACATATTTTCTATAGAGATTATCTCATTTAGTCATATGAGAGTATATTAGATTTGTAAATATAGTAGAAATATTGTTTTAGTGATATAGTTGTGTAGGTAGGTTTCATTTCAGTTATTAACAGATGTTTAAATATTATTTTTTTATTTCCAATTTATAGTTTTCTGGTAAACAAGAAACAATATGTTTATATAAACATATTATAGAAATCTTCTCGACTCTTCTGTCTTTCATAAATAAAAAAAAATATTTTTTTTCTCCGGCTTATAGGGGGGTGTAACGTGAATTTCACACTTTGAAATAAATCTAAATAATTTAACAACAAATTAAATACTGTCACGGTATCGGCTTACGAGGCACGATTTAAAATTTAAAAACTCGTTGAAAGTCCGGAATATTCAAAGAATCAATAATTGGATAATTAGCATGCGCTGTCGGAGTGTACTAGCGTAGGGCGATTGGCTTTGATTTCTTCCTTTTTGACGTGAAAGGTGCTAGTTGGCGTTTCGTTAAACATAATTTTGTCCATGTGGATGAAGAAATAATATTACATAAAATATAAACCCAATAGTTCTGCAGATCATGGTTCAATCCTATTAGACATCTGCAAAACCGGGTAGAATTATACAACGTTGAGACAACAAAACTGAGTATACTTATATAGATTTGAGTAGTCTTATATACCTATAAAAATAAATTGCTGATTCATGAAAGCTGGGATATAATGGTAAATTTGCAGTAGGAAACTTATCATTCCAACCATTGCGACGGACTTCCTACCTGAGGGATGTTAGCTTTGTGCATACATAGAAAGGAAGTATAAAATTACATTCTTTGAGAATTCTAAAGTATAGTGTAAATTTTGAACTACTGCGTCGCATCAAGCTTCGTTCATATTTTTCTTTTTATCATATTATAATCTATAGTTATTCAACTTCTTTCAATTCTCTTTTCTCAATTATAACCTGTAAACTATTCACTTTTTTTATATCTTTTTATTATCAATAATATTATAAAGTATTTTGAAGTTTATATAACTGAAAAGAAATAATTTTTCTACATCTGAACTTTTGTATATTTAGAAAATCATGTAAATTTCTTTGTAAATTATTGTAAATACGGTATAATTATTAAATTGTAAATAGAACTTTTTTCCACTTTGCTTTATCACACCAAACCAAAAATTTCAGGTTCACAAGGAAAAAATAATTTGTATGTGTTATTTGGGTTTTTGTTACTTTTGAGAAAGTAACTGGCGTCCAACAATTTACCATATTCACTTTATTTATTTTTCAAGTTATTACATCTAAACTAACTAAGTAATTAGATCCGTGATCAGGTCTAATTACTTCCCCAAATACCACATACAACCTGGCAAGAATTCACGCCCTTAGTTTTCCGGGAAATACCCACACTTTTTGGGTAACAGTCTGCCTGCTGGATTGTCAGAATTTCTTGGTAGTCGCAGATAATCACGATAACAATGTTCATGATACCTCACTTCCATTGCAAATAAATCAGCTAGTTGTAGGCAAGTGCCAATTTTTGTGAAAACATCATCTTGTTTTTTTCGGGCAGTATTTAAAATTTGTTCCGCTGCTGGAATTTCATAACATAAAAAAAGAGTTTTGTTCTTATTTCTTGTTTGTTTACCACAGATTGAACAGTTCTGTTTCGTATCAAGTTTTAATTCACTTCTTGATGACCGACGAACACGTTGGCTACCTGAAACATTTGCTTCTGTAGAGGAGGTGAAAGTAGAGGCATTCTCCTGCTTTAGTAATGCTAATTCTCGACGCCTTATTTTCTCTTCACTAATATAAGTTGCAATACAAGCTCGATGCCAGGAACAATTGTGTGCAGTAAAGTCTGTATCACTTTCTATTTTCTTACTAATATCATCTATTCTGCGATCCGCTGCTTTTTTAATACTAATAAACGTTTGTGGTTTTGGATTCTTCACTAAATCACCCGTTTTATCACAAAACAAACACGACAATTCATTTATCTTTCGCTTCTTCACATTTATCACTTGTAGTGACATTGTCCGCGCTTTTATTTAAATAAATAATACTAATAAAACAGTAGACTGCGAAAAAACTTAAATATTATTACTTAAAGACGCAAAAATAAACCGTTATGGGCTTCTGCAGCTGAACTACTTAGTGAAACAGCAAAAGAAAAGTTGCAAATTAAAAGGGAATATTATAAAAGAAAAATAGAAATAATGGAAGCAGCAGAAAATAAAAAACGATGCTATTACGACAAGATGGTTGAAATAAAAGAAAGAACATTGGTGAGAGAGAAACGTTCGTGCCCTTGAAAAAATTAGCGAGAATCAGTGATGTCATGAAGCGTACATTCCTATAATAGAAATGTTAGAACAATTTTATTTTATTATATTTAATCACACGAATAAAAAAACATAAGTACACAGTATTATTTATTTATAATAAGAAAAAAATCAGTTGGTGAAATGATTTTGAATTAGTCTTCTTTGCAATCTTCGACCTTGTTGCAGTTGAGGATTAACTCTTGCACCAATACCTTCTTCCTGTCCTCTTTCTTCATCATTCAGTATGCCTAAATCAAAACGTTGATCGATATCTTCTGGTTCAGGAGCGGGTATGTTATGTTCTATACAAAGATTGTGTAGAACTATGCAAGCATTAATTATACGAGCAGCTTTCTCTGGATGATAGTGAAGTACTCTATGTTTTAAAAGGCATTGGAACCTCATTTAAGAAGACCATTGCACCTTTCAATAATACATCGTGTATGTTTATGACATTTATCATATTCTGCTTCTGGAGATCCTGGCAAGGGTTCATTTTCCAAAGGTGTCAACAGTCATGGTCTTAATGGATATCCAGTCTCCTAAAATATTTTATAGAGGTGAAATATAATTGAACAAAGTGTTATATTTGTATATCTTACCAAGTAAATAAAACTGATTTGGATTGTTGTGATAAATATTTTGCATAATCTCCTGCACATTGGAGTTGTTCCATATAAAGGCGTCGTTTGTACTGCCAGGATAAAGAGCATTCACATTAATAATTTTTATCTGTAAATCACATATCTAAACAAAATAAGCCTGTATCATAACACTATTCCTAAGAATACATACCAACTGTACATTTATGGAATGGTAGTTCTTCCTATTCACATACACATATTCATTATATACGGGATCATTTTTAGGGGGCGCAATGATTGCAACATGGGTGCAATCAATACAACCCACGACACCAGGAAAATGAAATTTTTGATAAAACCTACAACAATAAATGTTAGTACATAATAAGTTAAACTTACTGGAACTGTTCGTGATATTCATACTAAACAAACTTTACAATGCCACTACATCAACACGGATAACTTTCAGTTTCTGCAGACAATACACCCATCAGACGTTGTGGTAGTGTAAAATGTGTTCAGAATACATATCGTGGGGTGAGAACTACAAGTAGGTAACTGCAAATTGGTGATTTCGAGAAAAACGCAAATTGATGTTTCCCAACGTTTTTATGGTCTTGTGATGAGTTGGTGCGATTCCTATTTGAAAAAATGTACACACTGTTGAATATTCGAAGGTATTAGTGTTCCATTCCGACTTCAATCAATTGAGTAAAAAAACAGGATTTTTGGAAAACTGAAAAATTTTGAAAAAAACTCAGTTACCTAGTTGTAGCACAGGTTCGTTTTTGGAAAAGGGTTTGGTAAAGTTAGATAGCTCAGAGTATTGGCAGTTCTCAGAACTCTTTATTAATATTAAACACATCTAATAATTGAAATCTTATATTTCGTTCGAACAAGCCCTCATTAATAAAAAATAAAACGTAAAATAATGATAGAAACTTTTTTCTGGTGTCATTCACAATCTCCATCATCTACATCTTCGATAGCATCTTCATTGTGAGGTAAACTCAAGTTAAATGGTTCATACTGTTTATTCAGTGCTGGAGGGTTCATGGTGAACAAGGAAACCAAATCCCTATATTTCAAAGTTGGGATTGGAATTGGGGATGTGTAAAGAAGTTTCAGTTGCGCTAGTGACTGACGAAGATTTCGTTTTTTGAAATTGAGGGTTCTGAAAGATTCACCAAAATTTTGCTTGAGTTGCATCTCAAAGGGTTTACATCGTTCAAACCGCATCCAACACATTTTTTGCCAGTACACATCTACTGAGTTTTCATCCTTTTTTCGGTTCGTCAGATTTTGCTTCATGAAGAGCTTGAAATCTTGTATATCTTCTCTTGATAAATTCCTTACTTGGTATGGCTTGTCTCCTTTTCTTCTAGCACTTCACGCTATCTGTTTCAGATCTTCCGGCCACGACGCTTTGCCTACTCGCCGCAGTTCAGTGGAGATAGCTGAGTGCATAGAGTCACACTCCATTTGAGTGTGACCTGGAACAAGGAACTTCATATCAATCATGGAAATATTGTCCAATTCCTGCACAGCAATCATGAACATAGTGGCCATAAACTGATTCAAGTTTTGACCCTCACATCTGTCACTGTAAAATGTGATTCTCTTCACCACAGGGGGAAGAGATTTCAGAAATAAATGAACTGAACTTGCAATCTCGCAACTTCCTCTTCCACCTTCAGTTTGGTCCCACATATAGCAGTAGCCTTCATTTTTATTGAGAACATAAATTATGAAATTGTAAGTTGCGAGGCGGCGTTTGTAGAACAGTGCATTGTTTGTGGGGTCTGATGGTACCAGAAGTACTTGCTGGAGATCAAAATTAGCACACACAAATTCACCATGTGATGTTTCTGCTTCTTCCTTGTCATTCATTTTCTCTAACGCATGATCTTTCAGATCCAAATGTTCTTTATATTCATCCTTCAAATTCTTTTTCTCTTGTACTGTAGCATTAGTATAATGAACACAAACACGGCATTGGTCCTTTTTGGGCTTATGAAATGCTAAATTGAAATTTTCATCAAAACTCTTTCGATAAAACTGTAATTTGGCCTTAGGTTCGCCCCTTTGATCGCAAAACTGGCAATACAACTTGTACATCAGGTTAATATTCAACGATGGATCTAGATACTGACGTTTCGTTGTAGCTCGGCAATAATGGGAGGGTACAACGGGAAAACTTCCAATATGTTCCTAGACATTTGTCACAATTTTCGGATGTGTGACTTTTTTGACATGTTTTCCTCTTTTGTCTCCTTCGCAAGTATTTTTGGAGGTTCGCTTCTTCATTGCAATATCCACAACACCCTTTTTGATACCCAGCGTATTGAGGAACATCGTTTTACATACCTTAATTCTTTTTCCATTACTTGGAAGAAAAAAAGTGATGGAATTATTGCGTTTCGAATTAATATCTGCAGTCAATCTTTTTTTGGGAAATTTATTGGTATTGGCATGAATAAAATCCCTTTGTCGAGAATAATCTGCCATAGCATAGTAATTTTCGAAGATATCCTTACGTTCATCTTCAGAAAATTTCAGGTGACATTCATTTCTACAGTTATGACACGGTGGGTTCAATGTAACGGCGGGAATGGTTTTCTTTCTAGAAGAGACGTATGATTCACCCCTAGCCCGTTTTCCTTTTTTAATGTTTCGTGCCCACTCGTTGTCGAACCCTTTTCCGTGGTTTATTTGTTGTTTCGGGAAAAATCTCCATACCGTCCAAACGTACAGAATTATTGGTAACATTTCGATCAATATCTGATGAACTGGAGCTGGATGAGCTATCATCTTCAGGGTTATAGTTTGAGTGATCTGGTGAAAAAGGTTCTTCATAAGACTCTTCATCAGAGTCAAGTTGTGACTCTTGAGTGGAAACCTCCACAATGTGCTGTTGAACTCTGCTCTGATTTGGTGTAAGGTTATAATTAGAAGTACAGGGTGCCTCATGTGCGGACGGAATATTACTTGTATTTAGCTCTTCGACTTGAAATTCAGGTGATTCATCTTGGGCAACGCCTACAACTGTTGAGTCGTCATTACGATGACCATTGTCTGAATAGAAAATAAAAATCAATATGCATCATTAATGATAAAAACAAAATGAGACGGTTATGAGTAGGTCTGTCTGTGACCGAAAAATCTTTCAAGTCATTACGTTCAGTACAAAAGTTTCATATATCTAAGGATTCTATCACGAAATCACCATTCACCACACATTAATTCATCCTTTAATAATGACAAACGAACTACCAGACTGTTATTAGTGATAAATGTACGAAAATACGGGAATAAAATATATTTTAACATCGGTGAATATAAAAAATTCATTCGAGATAATAATATCTATTGCTTCTTGAATTAAATTGAATGTTTCAAATCAGTTGAACGCAAGAAGTTGATCAGGTTAAGGCCGCCATTGTTGTAAATATCCTAACCTATGGACTACAGTCATGTTCTCACTAACAATCAGGCATGTCTATAAACTGAAGGTTATTGATATAATTAGAATTTTATACTTACTGGTTTCGCATAACGTTAGAATTCGCAGTGTTCTTGACGACATATCCCCAAATATTCACGGCACCACTATCAGTTAACAACGACAATTCGAATCATAGACTATCCTAAACAATGAAACGAAACATACATTCAGATCAATATCATCGGAGTCCGACCGACGCGATGTTAGAGCACTCTACTGATCAATCTTGAAATTACGAGAAACCTGTTTCTCTATAACGCTACATATTGTAATTATCTACTTTGCTCAACATCTAACGCCACCTGTTATTCTCTGACGAGTTTATAGTGCTACAACTGGATAACTACACTTACCTAGTTTTTGCAGTAATTCCTTCACACCATAAAATATGCAACAAGTAGATAAGTAAACTTGCCTAGTTTTAGTACTACATTTTCGATTCATAATCAAGTTATCTACTTTCGACACTGTTTAATACCTCTTCTCAAACACCTCCTGCAGTTATCTAGTTGTAGTATGTTATGGATACAGTACAATGATATCTTTTTGTGCAATTACCTGAATTTCGACAATTTGGTAGATACCTAGTTGTAATACTCACCCCACGATATTGGGATTAATTTATACAAATAAAAATTGTTTACTTACCCATCACGGTTTCTCTCAAGCTCCTGCATATTTCTTGAAAAACTAACCAACTGATTAACCCTAGAGTGCTTACGTAAAAGATACACCTTTAAATGCTTACATGGGGTTACTGATAACCCCCTCCCAAAAAAAAAACAATTAAAATAGGCATAATAAATAAAAAAAATTGCAGTATTTGAACAAAAAACTTTTATTTCAAACATTCTAAACATATTTCCACCCTATGGTCGTTACAAATTGGTTTTGAATTCCCGCAGGCAGTTTTGGTTTTTCTGTCATTTGTTCTTGCACACAAAAAACACCGCTTCTGTTTTAAAAGTTTTCTTGGAGGTTCTCCTTCAGGTCTAGGCTCATCTTTCACATCAAGTATGTTCCTAATGGATGATGCTAAATCACCAGGCAGATTTTTGGTTAAACGTCTTTCCATGTGAGGTTTAGCCAGAGCAAATCCAAGATCAAATAAAAATGTTCGGCGAGTACTCTTTTTTCTGTTACCTTTTACAATTTGGTGTATCACGTCGCAGTTTATTCCTGCTTGATCCAGCATTCCATAAAAAAATCGTAGTGGCCATCTACGCGTTTTTCTGGAGACAGATGAAGTGTGCATCATTTGATCAAATGTATCCACCCCTCCTTTTGTTGAGTTGTAGAAGTTTATGATTTCAGGTTTGCTATTTTCGTCAATTACCTTTCCGCTGTGCATGCTGGATAATAATAATACTGACTTCATTTTTTTCGGTGTGTAAGAAACCAAAGTTTTTTTATTACTAAATGCAAACTGAGAAGTACCTTCTTTTTTTCCCTACTTGGGAGGAAAGATAAAGGAATTTCTGGTTTGTTTTTTCTGATGGTACCTACAATAGTCAGATTGAATTCCGTTAACATTTTGTCGGTCAATGGGATAGAGGTAAACCAATTATCCATTGTAATATTCCTCCCTGTTCCATGGATACTCTCGGTCAATGTTCTCACATAATAATCTGGCACAGGTTCTTTATCTGGTCTTTTTATTTTTCCAATATATGGAATAGCACTCACCATATAGAACGTGCGTGAATCACACATTGTCATTATTTTGAGTCCATACTTATCAGGTTTTGAAGCAATATAGACTCTAAATGGACAGTTTCCTCTAAATCCCAACAGCTGCTCATCAATTGTACAATAACTATGGGGCGTATAATTTTTAGTACAGTTTGAAATAAATCGTTCCCATATAGTACGTATAGGGGCAAATTTGTCTTGAGGATCTCTGATTCGTTTATCGTCAAATGTTATACAGGATATCAAAAACCTAAACCTGGTTTCGCTCATTATACAACGATATATTTCTGGTCCAAACTTTGACCACATTTCTTTTGAGTTCTGATGATTGTCTTTTTTTTTGGCCTGCAATATACAGTAAACCAAATAATGCCATAATTTCAATGGAATCAGTGTCATTTACATAACGACAATCTTTAGAATATTTTTGTCTTTGCCTACCTATTTCTTGATTAGTGTATACAACGATGGAAATAATAATTTCATCACTAAAGAACAGTTTCCACGAATCCAATATTGTTGTTATATTCCTAGCATCGTTTTTCGGGCCTGGAAGTCGAAAGACAATATTTCGCTGAGGAGTTCGAGTACGACTTGGTGGTTCTGCAGACCAGCTATAACCATTCTTTCCTCTGAACTTTTTTGGTTGAAGAGGATCTTTTTCACTATCTATGTCTTCAGCTTTATTCTCTCTATTTTTATCTATAATATCTTCTCTGTCTTCGTATTCCTCTTCTTCGATAGATACAATACTGTCTGAATCTGATTGTACTGACACATTATCTTCATAATCTGTACCTTCATTATCAGAATCATATTGACTTTCAAGTTCCTCATACCACCTTAGCACAGTTTCCTCGAATTTTGGGTCACCTGGTCGAACAGCCATGGAAAGTTTTTTTTATCTTCAATATTTTAAACAACGCTTATTGCTTACTTGGGGTTACACGTCACCCCGATCGCGACACAACTCACTGCGTCATAAAACAAACAGTACTGCCACACGCGTTATAAATAGAACACCGGGATACCGATACATAGCAGAAAACACATGGTTGCCAGTGTTACGGTTTTTTAATAATTATTAATTAAAATTTGGCTGGGGTTACTGGACACCCCCGTAAGCTTTCTAGGGTTAAAAATAGCTGGTTGATTTAAAGCATTAATTACTTCATCAAGACTCCTTGAAACAGATGACTGACTTAATGCTATATGTATATTGGAAGCTGAGTCTAGCTGATAGCTGCCACTTGCGAGAAATCGAAGACTTACTAAAACCTGCATAAGCATATTTTATTATAAATCATATACCTACCTATTAAGAATAAAGGTAACTTACTTTTGTCTTAATATTTATAGCTAACTCTCTACTTCCCTCCTCTGTTTAGGGAGACACTAGTCGAATCAGTTCACGAACTAATTCTTTTGATAATCGAAATATTCTCACAAATTGTGTATCTCCAAGTTCAAATGCATTTATACGAGGGTAGAAGGGACTTCGCTGGTCTGCTACGACATCCACAGCTTCGTCAACTATTTCTGCAATAGCGATCATTGCAATTTCATCAAAATTTGCTATTTCAATATATCTCCAGTAATTCATGTAAACAATTAATTGAGGTTAGGATCCGTATATAAAGGTTAGAATTTAAGCCACGCCCTTCGATAATTGTTATCGCATGCTAAATATCTGCTTGTTGTTTTATGGTCGATAATTATCGCTTGCGATATTCAAACATACCAGTTTTGTCGTATCCTTCGATAAAATGTGAAACTCGCATGCGATATTATATCGAGTGAGCTGAAACATAGGTCGCCTGGCTGATGATGTATTATATTTCGATGGATATCCAAAAATGAAATCGATATTGGAAACGAACGTGTAATGCAATTACATATACTTATTCTATAAATATTCACATTTATAGTATATTACGTAACAAGAGTTGTAAGTTACCCATTTCGCACGCAGCGGCGAGTGCATAAATTTCATGAGTGCGTAATGGGATTACAATTCGTGTTACGTACTATACTTTTTCTACGCCCATTCATTTTCTTCCATTAAATGAAAAAAACATCGCAATCATTTAAACTTCATTATACTAGTTGTTAATAACAATTGTACAATTATTGTTAATCGATTGTGCCTTATTATTTAATGGTGATGAACGGTTATTTACAATTGTATTCTATTTTGTTCAATAAATTGACAATATAAATGACATGAATTTTATTTTCATAGCATGTTACTTAAGAAAACGTGTCCTATTTTTAAAGAAATTGCATAATGTGCTGCATACATTTAGGGGCATCACTCTTTCAATCCTAAATATATATCGCTAATACTAAAAGTTTTTATGTTTTTTAATTGACTAAATTTGTGTAAATAGACCAAATAATAAAGTCTTACGTAAATAAAAATTTGATTGTAATTTAATTAAACCAAGTAAAATCTCTTCGCAAAACGTACATGTATGTTATGAGATCTCATTACGTGCATGTTATTGTTAAATGTCATTTACAAGGAATGTTGACAATACGATTTTTGACGTTTACAGACATGGGCGTAGAAAAACGTATTATACGTATATTATATTGATGGTTCATAATAGAACAGATATTGTATTTATATAAAATCTATAAATCACTTAGAAGTATGTTTCGTTTGTAATAGTTTTTGCATGAATCTACTTATTTATCTATGAAATGAATGCGTACTATTAAGAATATGTTTAAAAAATGTTTGTGGCTATTATTATGTCTCGATGTATTTCTAAAAACTTTATTAATATGGTAATGAAACGTTTAAAGTAATTACGGCGATGTCTATTGTCAAAAAGTAACATTCAACGTATAAGCTATATGTAGGGTATAATGTCACTTATTCAGGTGTCCACATGATTATCGAATATTTTTCAATATTGAATATACTCGTAGTAAGTTTTCAATATCAGGAAAGTTTTGTATTCACGTGTCACTCTTGAAAGTCAAATTCTTGAATATTGAAACACTGTTATTGAAACAAGTTTTCAGACTTGGCAACGATGGAAATTCGGTCAAATGATACATTTTTTGACAAATTGATTCGTTTCTGTGATTAGTTTGTCGTTGAAATTCGAATGTTAATGTTAGGTACTTGGAATACATTCATTTTATTTATTATTTGACAATGGAGATAAAAAGAACATCTAAAAATCAATTCAATATTTATTTGGATTACATAAAATCTCATAGAATTATACTAACCGGAAAACTAAGTCCTTCGAATAAATCGGAGGAAAACTTTAACAGAAGAATTAAATTCCTGTTAAATTATGGTTCACTCGTCTAGGTGAAGTGAAAGGTATATTTGCTTATATTTTAAGGTTTTCGCGGAATGGAAGGGCGTTTGCCGAAAGAAGGCAAGTTGCTTTCCGAGCTTGAGGCACAAATAATTGAATTGACCGGATAAGGAGCAGTGGCAGGCCTTGATTTAGGTGAACTAGGTTTCTACCAAAGTGCCTGTACAATCAGAGCTTCAACCAAGCAACCAGGAACTTCCCATGCCCATGTAAGTACTGTGTATACCTATTTACTTTGAAAGCCATTTCTTCACCTATAATTCACTCTCAGGCAGACTTTAATTAAATTAATTTTAGTCCTCCGAAGAAAAAGAGCAATTAGATGTGGAAACAGAAACTACCGAAACCCAGCAAACTCCTATTCAAGATTCAAAACATAAAAGGGCCAGTAAGTTAAATTTTACGACTATAAAGATAATAAATGAAATTGAAATAAATTCTGAATTACCATGAATCAATTAACTTTTGCAATTGAAAAAGTTGTAGATGCTATGGAAAGATATTTTTCCTTATTGAGTTGAAAGAGATGTATGAAAAATTATTAGAATATAATTAAAATCTATTTCAAAAAGTTGAATATATTTTACGACGACAAAAATTACTAATAATTATTAATAATCCTATTTCTGGTATGTACACCTTCATTAAAGTAATTCTGACCAATATTCAGATCATGAAAATTAATTGGTTCATCTGGAATAGGCGCATCAGCCTCGGGGTTCTCTTCTAAAAAGTCCCGCCTTTCTAGCAATATATTGTGCAGAATGGCACAATTTTTGCTGCTTTCATTGGGGTATAATGTAGGGCCCTGTGCCCAAAGCAGCATCTAAATCTGGATTTCAAGATGCCAATAACTCGCTCAATTATGTTTCTTATTCTTCTGAAAAGAATGTTGAATCTTCTTTCCTGCTCATTCATATCTCCTATGACAGGAGTAATGAGACAAGGTCTAAGGGATATCCACTGTCTCCCGGTAGCCAAGAAGACCTGTCTCCCAGTAGCCAAGAGGAGCTGTCTCCATTTCTAAATGCTTGCATAAAATGAAGCCTGGGTAAACTTGTGCTCCATATTGCTGAATCATGTACACTTCCTCGATACCTGGAGTTAACAGCAAGAATTCCATAATCTGCAGAACAAATTATTTGAACGTTGAGGCTATAGAAGCCTTTACGATTATAGAAAAGAATAGCTGGAAAAATGTGATCATTGGTAGGTGGTACTACTATTCTCACATGGGTTCCATCTACAACCCCAATTATACCTTAAATGAAGGAAATAATTTGTTATTAAGTTAATTTGATTACCTATTTGAAAAGCTTTTTAGAACACTAGAAACAAATATATAATAAAGAATAGCTGTTTAATTTGTTAGAAAAAACCAACCTGGAAACGCATCAAAGATATTGAAAAACTTAATTTTTTTCTCCATCATTTTGAGGAAATTCAACTTTATATCCAAAGTGTTCATTTAGGATGTCAGTTATCATATCAATGCACCTGCTAACTGAAGATTGACTCATGGGACATTTCATATCCTGTCAAGTGGATTTTTGATATGTTCCTTGGGCATAAAAGTGTAGGGCACATAAAATTATTTGTGATTTGGGAATTTTTAATTCATTTCTTTAAGGATCGGGTATAAATGGTCCTATTTCATCTATTAAGTATCTTGCCGTATCCTTGTTAAATCTATACACATATTTAAAAACAATTTCAGGAAGATCAAGGGGATCTGAAGTTTACCTTTCTTCTTCATTTTGCAATGCTGCAATTAAAAGAGGAAAATTTAGGATATCACCCATTCTCACAAAAAAACTAGACTAGTTGGGTAGGTAGTTGATTGAAATACTCATGACATGAATGCATAACCTCTAAAATATTCAAGATTCAAGTTCATAAACAGTTCCTTTATCAAATGCTTATGATATACGGAACTTGGAAAACTGTTGTTGAAAGTTTTGGGTCACGTGAATAAGAAGCATTGAAAAATATTCAATAGTGAAAAACAAGTTTCAAGGTGCACCTGAATAAGGCCGAAAATATAAGATACAATATATGGTATTTACAGTGTCTTACATCTACTTGTGTAAAAAATTAACATTCAACGCAGCTTATATTGATGGTATGTTATTTGGTTTTTATTCAATTAATAATAAAATATTCGTATGTTGTTGGTGTGATACGTATTACATATACCTACCTACCAAATAAACGAATCGATATTAGTAATAATATGTTCTACAGAATCTATATATGCCTGTTATTATGTTTCCATTTATATTAATAACATTTGCTTTATTTGTATATAATCAATAAGTAAACGATGATGGGGTCAAATCAGTGATATGGAAGAGAGAGGATACGACATATGTAAATGATTTATGGTACCGGTTCGCCATATTGTTTCGTATTTTATGTCAAAATATCGTGAATGTTAGCTTAGTGTTATTATTTGCAAATTGAAATAAGTTTCATTGTTATTTTTGATAAAATATTTTGTTCATAATGTCTTCTTGTGCATTACGTAGTTGCAAGAGCTGCAGTCGTCTTGATAAAAAAGAAAACTCCGGAATAACATTTCATAGGTTAGTTACAACTTTTGTAAATAATATGCAGAGTCGATATCCAAGTTACGCTAAATCATTTGTCTAGAAAGCACATATATTTCACCACTTAGTGTGGAAATTGTTCTGAAATTAGATGCTTTTTAGATTTACTGATGAGATATCTGTGTTATTCATTTCAGGCTTGAAATGAAAATAGAGATTATTTTTAGGTTTCCTAAAGATGCTGAACGGAAGAAATTATGGATTAAGTTTGTTAATCGACCAAATTGGGAGCCTACAAAATATAGTTCTCTTTGTTCCAAACATTTTTTAGAAGAATATTTCGATCGGACATCTTTATGCTATGTTCAGTTGAGAGATAATGCAATTCCTACAATCAAAGATGAAGTATTGAATATTTATTCGAAAACTATTCATTTAGCATTAGTTTCTGATTTTTATGTACATCTGAATATGCAATTTAATTTTAGGAAGTTACTTCACCACCACATAAAATTAGAATATGTGAGGCTCAGGTTAATAAATCAGTTGATATCAACATTATGGGTCCATCAACATCTACAACAAATGTTACGTCTGTTGAACATTCAACATCCACTTCTAATAAAGATTTTTTTGTTGTGCCCTCAACATCCACTGATAACATTTTAGTGACACCAAGAAAACAGCAACTAATTAATACATTACATTATTCTGAAAAAATTAGTACTGAAAGAAGGAAGAATTTAAGAAATATGAGAAGAAAACTATTCCGAAGAGATAAAAAATTATTAACCATGAAGCAAATGATTTCTCAACTGAAAAAGAAAAATTTTATTCAAGAAGAAACATTAGATGTTGTTGAAAAAATGGGTGGTCCCACAGAACTTTTTTGTAGGCAATTTGGGAAAAGTAAGAAGAAGACTTTACCGAAAAAATATTCTGCGGAGTTGAGAGCATTTGCTCTTACTTTACATTTTTTTCACCTTCTGCCTACAATTACGTCAGAAGAACATTCAATACTTGTTTACCCCATACAAGAACACTCAGTAGGTGGTATCAGAGTATCAATGGAGACCCTGGATTCACAAAAGAAGCATTTGATGCTCTTCGATTGAAAGCAGCGAATACAGAATCAAAAATTATCTGTAGTTTAATCATCGATGAAATGCATATTCGCCAACAAGAAGAATGAGTGCCGCAAAAAAATAAATGTTATGGGTATATTGATTTTGGGACAGGATCGACAGAACATACTTTGGCAAAAGAATCGCTTGTGTTTCTGTTGAATTGTGTTAATGGTAACTGGAAAATTCCAGTTGGATATTTTTTGACAGCAGGTTCTACAGGAGATCAAAAAAAAGGTTTGGTTCTAAACTGTCTTCAAAAGTGTCACGAAGTTGGTGTAGAGGTTGTAAGTTTAACTTTTGATGGTGCTCCAGTTAATTTAACTATGGCAAAACGATTAGGTTGTAATTTAAATTATAATAATCTAACAACTACTTTCAAGCATCCTTGCACAAACAAGAATATCGTAATAATTTTAGATATTAGCCACATGATAAAATTGGTTCGAAATACTTTAGGGGAGAAGTATTCACTTGTTGATAGCAATACTGCCGTGCTAAGACAAAAGGTCGTAACTGACCAAAAATTGGATTTCAAGGTTTTCGAATATTTCGCTTCTGTTAAACACGACCTATCCATGAAACAAAGTCAGAATGTCGTATCTACACTCTGAATACCTAAAATAACATACACTATTTGTCGTATGTCGAGAATATCAGGCGTTTACTAAATCAAAGTATCGTATCCGTTTGATACTAAGTCATGTCGTCCTATCTGACAGTTGCGGCTTCTCATATTGGTATTCATATACAATTTAATATGCAAATACATAGTCGAATTGTCCTATCTGCTCTGTACTGAGTCAGATTGTCGTAACTACTTGAACAATACATATACGACTTTTCAACCTGCATTGATATGGCTGTAAATGACTTTTTGGATGTTACCGACTGTTCATCTAGATTTAAACTGAATAAAACGGAGCCAAAACCATTATTATCCAAGTTTTGTGAAGTACATTTCGTGAGAGGTTTCAAAAAGCTATATTACAAAACAAAATTTGATAGAGAGCTTATTGAATTGTGTTTCCTGAATGCAAAAGCCTTGAAAGAAGGAATACCCCTGCCGCAAATGAGATCTTCTCCGAAGGGAATAAACCCAACGCGAAAACATAATTTGATTAAAAAATTACAAGATATGTCTGTACCCAAAAATAGAATGAAGTTTTGGGAGGAGTTGCCGGAAACCGAAGAAGAAACTGGATTGGGTTAAAGTTTTTCAACAGAATATTTTTCTTATCGATATTGTGAATACATGTTTTTTTTTAAGTTCAATAAATCCTAATAAACCCTACTGATTTATTCGGTTAGTTCATTTCCCAAGTCAATATGTCCTATATGATACTTTCCAAGACAAAAAGTCGTATCTATCACAAAAAATATGACTTGAGTCCATTTCATAATGATGCGGTATAACTTAGTTCAAAAGTCGTATCTGTCAAAGTTATCAAATTTTCTTCGATGGTTGTATATAAAATGCCAAACTATTGTAATATAAACAACTTACCACACTATACGTCGGTCCCCCAAAAAGTAAATTCTAATAATAATAAACCCTGAAATTCCAATTACATTTACTAATTCTCAAATAACTCGAAACTCTTGCAAAACTAGATACGACCTTTTGTCTTAGCACGGCAGAATAATGGTATTAAAGAATGGAGATATTTTGAAGAATTGAATAATTTACAGGAGAAGGAATGTTTTCATTTAGCAAACAAATTGCGAAGTCAACATATTCATTTCCGCAAACAAAAAATGAAAGTATCACTTGCTTCTCAATTATTTAGTGAGAGTGTTGCAAAAGCCTTTGAATTTTGTAATGAATTATCTCTACCCCAGTTTCAATGTGTTGAAGCAACAGTACATTTTGTTAAAGTTATGAATGATTTATTTGATGTTTTGAACTCTAGAAATCTGTTACTACTTGGTTATAAAAAGCCATTATCACTGAATAATTACAAAAATATTGAGGTTTTTTTAAATACAACTGATGAATATATAACTAAGTTAAAAACTCATGTAGATGGTAATCCCATTTTAAATTCGGACAGGCATATAGGATTTTCAGGATTCAAGATATGTATACAGAGTTTAAAAATTCTTTTCAAGGAATTAATCATTACAGAAACTTTAAAATTTCTGCCATTCTATAAATTTTCTCAAGATCACTTGGAATTATTCTTTTCTACAATTCGTTCAAAAGGTGGATTTAATAATAATCCAAGTGCTCGACACTTTCAAGCAGCATATAAAAAAATTTTATTTCATGTAGAACTTAAAGATGGTTTTCGTGGAAATTGTATTCCACTGGAGCAACTATCAATTTTAAATTGTGATCCCGTACGTCATATCAACATTACATCTAGAGAGTACCCATTTTGTGACCAGGATGACGATCACTATGACGTATTGGAAGCAGCTGAATTAGACCATGATTATTTTGCAGATACATTTTCAGAGTATTCAAAATACATTATTGCATATATAGCAGGTTATGTTGTATTTTATCTCCAAAAGAAAATAATATGTAATGAATGTCTAAACGTGTTGACGAATGAATCAAAGAATTTAAGTGTATATGGTTTTATTAATAAAAAAGAAAAGAAAAATTTACAGTATCCATCTGAAGATGTATTAGAAATATGTTTTTTGAGTGAAAAAATAATCAAACAATTTATTTCAGCATCTGAAAATGTATGTCATGATGCCATAATAAATATAATTTTGAAAAGATTTATTAATAAAAATATTTTTTCTGAGTTAATAGTTCATAGTTTCAATCAGTTTGGCTTAGATAACCATAGAACATTGTTGATAAAGTCTGTTGCAAGTAGATATGTAAATATAAGAATGTATTATATTCCTAAAAATAAAAAGAGGCCACTTAGTATAAGAAATTTCAACAATAAACTTGTACTTTTTAAAGGTCAATAGGTAAACATTATTTGTTTAATGAACTAGTTTGTTAATGAAGGCGATTAATGAACGAAACTGTTTAAAGCACGAACGAGCGATAGCGAGTGAGTGCCTTTAATAGTTGAGTTTATTATTCGCCCATTAACAAATGAGTTGATTACAATATTTTTTCGTTGACCATAAACTCTTTTTGTCACAAATGGTAAACTGTTGTGCTTTCGGCTGTAAAAGTCATAGCCAGAAAAAGGAGCCAGGAACATCGTTCCACAGATAATTAATAATTAAAGTATGCATCCTTAGATTATTAGTAATCATTTATTTTTATTGTTTGAAAACGTTAGGCAAGAATTTAGGTACTACCCGGCTGAAGAATATCAATTTGTTATAATTTTATTGTATTTTGATAAATAAATATTCTATAAATTACACTGTTGGATAGACGATTAATAGTTATATAAAAACTAAAATATTTGTAGTATTCATAGAATAAATACCTACTTCTGAGAAATATATTTCTAATTATACAATCTCATTCATAGGATCATCATTACCAAGTTTATTTATATAATTTAATAGTAAAATACATTATTAATAGTACATTTGAATATTTTTTTAAATACGGGCTTGATTCTTCGCCATATTGATACGGATATAAGCCACACCCACCGGTCCCATTTTTGATATTAGGTAATTGGTCTATATGTCTTCTCCCTTTATTACAACTCACTGAGTCAAATCTAATTTAATCAGAATGTATGATTCTGGTGTAATACATGTTGCTTATATCTTTCTAGACCGAATAAACTAATTTATATTAGTAATAATATGTTTTACAAAATTTATATCCGGCTGTTAATATGTCGCGATTTAGAATTAAAAATTATAATAATATGGGAAAAAACGTTCAAATAGATCAAATGTTTATTTTACAAAAAAATATTAAATTAAATAAATTGACGCCATCTTACGGCGAATGTCCCGAATTAAATACTGAAAATAGTAGTTTTCTGTTATCGCAAGTATATCAAATGAATATCAGTTGCTTTTTTTCTACCACCAATCTAAGCTAACGTAAGATAAACTTTGCGTTCGTTTTGCCAATGAAGTTAGATTTACTAAGTTCAACTGACCTCCCCCCTTACCTCCGGCAAATATGCCGGATTTTTAACTTAACAAAATTTCTTAGCTAAGTTTAATCGCGAATGCAAGAAAAGTCACTCATTTTTGACATCTGATAAAGATTCTAACCTTATAAAAACATATTTTGCGCGTTTTCAATACAATTCGTTTTATTATTCATCTGCTCAAAGTTATTAGAAATAAGATTATCATTTAAACATAAAATGTAGAATTAACAGATGGTGAAACTGGTAGAGTATAGACCATTGATGTAACGGAACAAGAAGCAGAGAGAATCGAATGTAAGTAATGAGCCTATTTATTTTAATTTATTAGTTTTGATTCATAAGTTAACTAAAGTTCAGTAAAAAAAATATAATCAATCTTTATTAGATGATATAGAATTCGCTCAGGAATGTTTGGAATTATGCCAGAAGCGTGATAGAAATAATAGTAATATGAATATGGACATGACTGAAGATATTGTCGAGGAAGATACGATGCCAAGTCCAACTGTTCCTGATAGAAGACGACTTTGGTCTTATGATGAGATACTAAAACTTATTTCTTCCATCGAAAGTCATTGTAGAGATCTGCAGTCTGCCAATCCCACAATGAAAAAGAAAGCTTGGCAAAACATCACAAATGATTTAGCAAGTTGAAAGATTGTAGTACCTGTAAATGAAGTGAAGAAAAAGTGGGCAAATTTGGTTCACAGCTATAATAAAGCTAAGGATAGGAAAGTCAGGACAGGGGAAAGACCTTCAAGATTTCATTCCTTTAATAAGATGGGTGAAATTTTAGGTAAGTAGGTACCTATAAAAAAATATTTATTATTCACTACAATACAATACAAAAAGTATACAGAGTGGCCCAAAAGTCTGGAAACGGCCAATTATCTCGTAAACTGCTAGTCCTAATTGTACAAAATTTGGGGTACACCTATTTTGCGATACGGATTCCAGATTTGATATTTGCAATATTGCCAGATTTCCCGTTTCTCTTATATTATTAGTAACTTTGGTTTTTCAAATGCATCACCCTGTATATTCAATCATTTTTGTAATCTCCTATTGAATACGAGTTCAATCATATATAACACTTATGATTTTATGTAGTCTGGAAGGTCTTAAATAAATAAAACACAAGTCTGGCAACGCCTAATTGTCTCATTAAATGTTTTAATACAAACTATTTTCAACTACATTAAACCGTAACAATTGAAATATTGCAACATTTTTAACTCAATGGTTACTTTATCAAAATGTGCTCCATTTGTGAGTTGACAGTACCCTAATCGATGGTAGAATGCATCTATCACATTTCTCTATGATTGTCTAGAAATTAATCGAGATTCATCGATAATTCGTTGCCTTAGATCTGCAAGACTTGCTGGTTTAGTTTTGTAAACTGAATTTTGCAAGTATCCCCAATAAAAATAATCTTTAGGATTGAAATCAGGTGAACGTGGAGGCCATTCAATTCTACCTCGTCTACCAATCCATCGTCCGGGAAATATCCCATCTAAATAACGCCAGACATTTACACCAAAATGAGCTGGAGCTCCATCTTGCTGAAACCATATAATAATAAAATTGGCTCCAAACAAGTTTCTCAGCGTAGGTACAATTTCATTTCTAAGTAGAAGTTCATATTTATCTGACGTTAAATTTCCTTCGATAAAAAATGGCCCAATTAACTGAGTACCTACTATACCTGACCATACATTTAATTTTTTGGTCTTTGAGTATGGTTCTCACGCATCCAGTGGGGATTTACGTCACTCCAGTACCTTAAATTGTGTCGATTTACACTGCCACAAAGTGTAAAGGTTGCTTCATCGGAAAAACATATTCTGTTAACAAAATTTTCATCATTTTCAATTTTATCCATCATTACCTCAGTAAACTCTAATCTACGATCGAAGTCATCTTCACTTAATTCTTGCAATAACTGAATTTTGTATGGTTTAAATTTAGTCTTATGTAGTATACGTAAGACTGAAGAACGACCTACATCATGTACTTGTGCAACCCTGCGTGAGGATGTATGTGGATCTTCAACAAAACTCTGCATTATATCTAAAGTTTTGTTGTCATTCATAACTGTTATCGGTCTACCTGATCGGTATCTGTCTTTTACTCCTCCAGATTCCTCAAATCGCTTTACAGTTTTTTGTACCGTCGCCTTATGAATAGGAGAACGGTTTGGGAAAGTATCGTTGAACAAGTTGGCTACTTCAAAATAAGATCTTTTTCTGTCACAATAAGATCTTTTTCTGTCGCCGTACTCCTCCAGATTCCTCAAATCGCTTTACAGTTTTTTGTACCGTCGCCTTATGAATAGGAGAACGGTTTGGGAAAGTATCGATGAACAAGTTGGCTACTTCACAATAAGATCTTTTTCTGTCACAATAAGATCTTTTTCTGTCGCCGTACCCTCTCATCATTAGAATAGTAATTCGTTATTTTTCGTTAAGAGCCATTTTAGAGAAGCAATTTACCTTGCAGAACTTTTCAAAACACATCAAAATCCTGTCAGTTTTAGTTAATAATGTAAATGGTGGACAAATGTCAAAATCACAGCATTCTACATTTAAATTACTTCAAATCTACATATTTTTTACTGTTTTATGTATTTAAGACCTTCCAGACTACAGGAAATCATAAGTGTTACATATGGTTGAACTCGTATTGAATAGGAGGTTCCAAAAACGACTGAATATACAGGGTGATGCATTTGAAAAACCAAAGTTACTAATAATATAAGAGAAACAGGAAATCTGGCAACATTGCAAATATTAAATCTGGAATCTCCGTACCGCAAAATAGGTGTACCCCAAATTTTGTACAATTAGGACTAGCAGTTTACGAGATAATTGGCCGTTTCCAGACTTTTGGGCCACTCTGTATAATGCCTACATATTTTTTGAACCTAATAAAAAATTCCTTTTTACAATGATTAAGGCCGCACCTCTTACTAGATTCATGTTCTCTTATGTTTATATAATGTTTGTTTCATTCATATTGAATGTTTTTATATAAGTTTTAATTGTAATTAATTTTCCAAACAAAAAAACATCTGTAGTACCTAGTTGCACAGTTGTTTTTTTCTTGCATTGACATGCTAGAAATGTTATGTAGTTTATTGTGGTAAATAAACGCTTTACAACAAATTTCAATCCTCCCTTTTTTAATTTTAGTAGGTATTGTTCTGCAGTGGACCCTCTTTTCTGTAAATAAATAGAGGTATGCCCACTACTTGAAATTATAATTAATTAACAAAATAGTGTTTAGGGTCCTACATATTTTCTACCAGGCAGAAATGCAAATTTTACTTTTATAGGTCAGTGATATCTTTTGCAGATTATAAAGCTTATATCTTGTTATCATTCTTATGAATTGTCAGCAACCACAAAAAACCAATCGAAGCAGGAGAAATCTAGAAGAACTATATTGAATCATATTTTGTTTTAGGATAGAAACCCAGTAATAGTAGCCCATACAGCGTTGATGCAGGCTCAGCTATCATTTCAGATATTAAAATCGTGACGAAAAACTTATCTGCAGAAAAAATTCAAGATAAACCTGTAACCAAAATATTTCCTGAGAACGTCGAGGATGTCTAAAATGTTGAATCTATTGTGCACTACAACTCCTACCCGTTCCGGCCCCTCTCATAATGTTAGAAAAAGGAAGAATTCAACACAGGAATACATGAATATTAAGAAAAACTTTTTGCAAAGAAGAGAAGAGTTGCTGGAGGAATCACATACAGAGAAACTGAAAAATAATGAAAACAAGGAACTCCATAATGCAGAGGAACTAGGACTGCTGAAAAAAAAATTGGACCTAAAAGAAAGGAAATCAAAGTACTTGAAAACTTCCTGGCCTTGAAAGGTCAAGAAAAGTATTAGTAAGGAATAATAAGCTATTTTTTAAAAATCAAATAGTTACATTTTTTATTCAAGTTAAGAGTTACTTAAGTGCTGCATTCATTAACATTTTCCTATGTCAAGTAAATTAAAACAGTATTTTTGTTTGTATTAGATAGGCGAGAGTAACTTAGGTTTGTTGGTGAATATTTTAGCTAGAAATAAAACAAAATAACAATTAACAAAGTATTTTCATTTACCAATCTATGGCAAAAAATCTAAACTAATAAGTGATATAATAGTACATAACTTGTACCTGTAGAATATCTATACAGGGTGTTCCAAAAAGGTTTACGTGTTCTTGTATTGTTCACTCTGAAACACTGTCTAGTTATCTAAACATTTCCTGAAATAAAAGTTGTCTCCTGTTAACACCCTCAAGATGATCTGGTATAGGATTTATTCCTATATTTTGAATAGCTGGTACTTCTAAAATTTCTATGTTAATATAATCTAAATTAATGCAAATGTTGTGAAAAACACAAGTACAAATAACACATACAACTATAAAGTCTATATTGAAATTATCAAATCCATGTAGAAGTCGTCTAAACCGACCTTTTAGTATGCCAAAGGAATGTTTTATGATAATTCTTGTACAAGAATGCCTCTTATTGAAGATAAGGTGGTTATTTGTTAAATGACCGTTATCTTTAAATGGGGGAATCGGCCATGGAAGCACAGGATAAGTTGAATCTCCTAGTAAAAAGAGATTCCACAAGTTAAGTTTCCTTCTTCCGCTCTTCTATATAGGTTTGATTTTCGAAGCACCCTTCCGTCATGTTGCGACCCAGCCTCTACACAAAATATCTCAGTAAAACGTTTTTCATTGTCACAAACTGCTTTTATTACTATGCTGTGATAGCCTTTTCTATTGTATAAAGTCTCTTGATCATTTGCTGGCCTTTTGATTTTGATATGGCTTCCATCTATGGCACCAATGACACCATGTATGGGGGCTTTGTTATAAAATGCTGCTTCTATATGCTGTATTGATTCTTCTTCTGAAGGCCATTTAAAGTAGTCCTTGCTATTAAGTACAAAATAATCAGTAATTTTTTTATAACTACATATGCAGAGCTTTTACATACATCAAATTTGTCTGAAACTTGCCTAAATGTCTCTGCATTGGCTAAGTACCAAATAGTTAAAATGATGGCTTTTTTTGGTGTTACTGGTTTTCTACCATATGTATGTTCAGGTAAAACATGGGCTAATGACATTTTTCCTACAAATGGATAAGCATACACATACATGTGTACAGATATTTTGTTTTCAACAAACCAAGAACATAATCGACGGTTGTCCTTTCCATACGAAAATGTTCTTGAAAAGCAATCCCATCATAGCTGGCCACAACACTTTCTACAAAATTGTTTAATCTAGTATGACTTCTTCTATCCATCAAGATATTTTCCTCAAGAGAAGACTCTGAATCTGATTGGTCTGTTTCATCGTTGGAAGTTTTTTTACTGCAACTGGATGATGATGAATCTTCATAGAGGAATTCCTTAAGACAAGTTATTATATATAAATAAGTAGGTATTTTAAAATAAAAAATGGATGTAAAATACACATAATAATCACTTTATTATTCACGTAGCTATTAAAATAATCGATTTTAAATTAAAATTCATAAAAGTTTACCTTCTTCGAGACTTACTTACAAATATGTTCTGTTCCAAATGTGGATCCAGTAAATCCATTTTCTGATTTTACTGGTAACTTTAATTTCATTTAACCTTAGAATTGAAATTTCTAATTCAATAAATATTTGGTTTTGTTTACCTTTTCATCTTTGTTTGTATGCAAATGCGCTTGCGCCGATATTGTCGACTTTGCAGCATTTGAAAAGTGCGTTCGAACTACAACTCAGCTCAGCTAAGAATTCTGTAGTTAGGATAAATGCTATGTCTGGCTGATAAAACATTTGTTGTATCTCTATATAACCAATAATGTACTAGTAATTTGATCAAATTTTCATGAATATGTCATATTGCAACATTCAAGATTTGGCATCTGTCAGACTGTTCAAATTCAATTTCACATTTCAATCTAGTCAGTTGTTATCACAAAATGTCACTTCAGTATTTATTTGAAGTTTATATAAAAATGTCATTATCAATGATGTTTTTTAAAAATGCGTCATGTAAAATAAGATCATAAAGTAGTTGAATATATTTATTTAGTGCAACCTGTAAAAAATTATTTTTCAACCATCTGTATATTCTTCAAGTCAACCGGCGACCGTACCGAAGAGATATTATTATCCAGTAACATTAGTTTGTTACAGTTGAACCCTTTTAATAAGAGACATTTCTTATCCACAGACAATGGCCGCATTCAGAGAACAAAAATGTTGACTTAACTATTATTACTACTATTATTAAGTAATATAGGCCTAGCTAACACGCATGTGCTTTACGCTTTACCAACTAGACAAATAAGTAGCAATAAATAAATATATACGAACACTTTTAGGAAAATTAGTTTACTTTTATGGTTTATTTTTTCCAAATAAAGTTTTAACAAATTATTCCTATCATTTTGAATTTGATTATTTTCTTCAATGGCATTTCGGAGCAACTTAAGTTCCTGCAATCTGCTCTCTTCTATTTCAAGTTGCTTATTTCGAAGGCCATATAATTATTTGCCCCTTTCACTTTTTTTTTGTACTTGATTTGGAAGTCCTCCAGGAGTTTGATTTTTATCTTCAAAATTAGCCAGTAGTGATTTTTCTGGTGGAGTCGTTAGTGTTTCTAGAGAAGACAAAAGAACTTCATTTGATATACCTGAGGTAGATGCAGGTAACTGATGTCGTGCAGCTGATCCAGCTACTGTTTGGACAGTATACAAATGTTTCTGCAACTGCTGGTCCTTGTGTCACTTCATTTGACAATGAAGATGTTGTATGACCAATGTTTATAGTTTCATCTTCCTCAAAAATCTCATCCATTTGTTGAAAATATTCCCATTTCACTTGTTCCCTACCTGTCGCTGATCCTTTTTTATTATCTTTTATTGTTTTATATGTAGCCTTCAAATTTTCGCTCTACACCAGCCTCGTCAGATATCCATGTTTAATCATCTCATTTTGTATAGTTTTCCTAATTTCTTATTTTTTCTTATTTTGATTCCTCAGATCTCCCTTTTGTTTTCGTAAACATTCAAGGAACAACAATACGCTCTTTCTTGTCCATATCCAAGGTTCCGTTTCTTCTGCAATGAAAAAACACCTATTGATAGGTTACTACATAAAGATGATATTTTAAATTTAAAAAGTTGGTTTCTAGTCTATCCATGGTAGAAAGAAAACAAGGTATGTTTTGCGCACATCAGCAGCTACGTCAATAGTCATTACGAAATTTTTGGCTATTATTCCGGGCATCCGAGTGTTTTATTCTACATTTGTTTGTTGGCGTATGTTGTAGTTTTATGATATTTACCCTGTGACGTAACTAGGGGGCTGCCCCCCTGATCTGCACTTATTTTCCTAACAGCTGCCCATGTAATCGATCGATTTTTGCTTTGACAAGGGGCCATGGCCACCCTGAACACTAATGTATTTACCACGTACTAACCCTGTTTTCTCTCAGTGCAATATCGTTTATGAGATAATCGGTCGGCTGTGCGAACCAGACGACATCAAAAACAAGACATATTATGAGTCATACTTTTTTTTCTTTCTACCTTATAGTGTCTATTCTACCGACACGGAGGTTAGCTAGCAACACCCTATAGATAAGAGATATATGCGAAAGCCTTAAAAAAAGCTATATACCTACCTGACTTGTGGTGTTCCTGGCTAGGACAGCATAAAGGAATATCATCTAGGATATTGGCTTCACTGTCTAAAACTCTCATTTCAATAGCACCTTAATTACTTTTAATATATTCCAAGTGAAAAGCAGTATCTTTAAGAATTAGTCTTATTACTTTGTGAGCCTTGACGATGTAAAACTAATGGAAAAATTAAAGGGCATACAGGTAAACACCATAACCTATTTTGACACATTTTTTACATACAATTTAATTTGTCATGAAGTTCTTGACTTCCCGTTATTGTGTAAATCTTAGACCGTTAAAACGTATAGACACGCCTTCTACTTAATCGTTGAAGCCAACACCTTCCGCGCAGGTGACGTCACAATACGGCATGATCCCGAACATTGCAATTGCTTTACGGGCAACCGATAATTAAATTACTGAATAATTGATAAATGTTAAGGAAGTTTGGATATTTTATAAAGATCTGAGATCACTTAAAATAGTAATAAATCTTGTTAAGTAATTTACTAAAATATTAAATGTTTTATTTCAAAGTTTATCTCATTTTGTTTGATAATATAAAATTCATTTCAAGTAATTTTTTACTTTTAGAAGAAAGTTTCAGGTTAGGAATAAAAATACATTAAGGTACCTATATACATTTATTGACCACAAAATAATATAGTTTTTGTTAGTTTACTTCGAAGCCTGTTTACATTGTTATTTACTTTTTCACCTTCATGGAACAATCGGATATTACAATAATGAAAACAAATCAACTTTATTAAATTAAATAGGTGGTTGCTTTCAAAATCATGATCAAACATGTGTTCTGTGTATACATTGAAAATTGAACCATGTACATTACTCATGACATGTAATATTAATTTTATGATCAAGTTTTTATCATTCAATTTTTTTGTTTCGTGGACAATTCTAATTTCCCCTTCAGCAATTTTACAAATACGAATTACGTCTTTGGAAGGTTGAATTAAGCAATTTTTAAATAAACTATAATTTTTGTGTTTTATGAATGACGATTGTAATTTATCACATTCAATTGCACACAAACATATGTCACAATCTAATGTTCTTTTTATTTTTTTAACTACAAAGCCTGCTATATACTCTACAATATCACAAACATAAGAAGATAATTTATCTGAATAACTTAAATTATTTAAAGTGTAATCATGGTCACTAATTATTTCTTGATTATTCTCATCAGTTATGAAATTTTCAATAAGCTGATGATCAATGGTTTTCATTTTTACAGTGTTTGTTGTGCTCATGGCTAAAATTATCGATGGTGCCTGTTCAATGCAATTAGCCTGGGAAGATCCAGTAACACTTGTATGCATTAATAGTCTTTTATAAGCAGCTTTAAATTGCTTTGCCGTTGGGTTGTTGTTGTAACCTCCATGGCCCCTAATAGAGCTAAAAAAAACTTCTAGATGATCTTGCGACAATTTATAGGCAGATAGGTACTTCAGACCACCATCCATACCTTCCACATAACTTCTCCAAATGCCCATGTATGATTTTAAACTAATTATCATGCCAATAAAGCCAGTTTTTCTTTGGCTTTCACAAAGTAGTTCTCCATTATTAGAACACTTAAGTGTAATGAGATATTTAATACTCTCTTCTATTTTTTCAAAAATAGCATTTTTATTATGCTGTTGCAAGCTGGATTTGAAGTTTTTTGCCAATAAATTTCGACTGTTTAAAATATCAAATATATCATTGATACGTTGAATGAAGTTCTCTGTCGCTTTGCTATTTTCAAAATCTTTCGAGTAGTTATCAGATTTTTTTCTTAGGTAATTCAATGCCTTAGATACTTTTTGGCTGAAAGTTTGGGCAGCTAACTTCACCTTCATTTTCTCCTTGAACCAATTGATGTGTCTTCTGGTTATTTTAGTTGCTAGATGAAGGCCTTCCTTTTCTTGAATTCCAACTAATTTTTCTAAATATTCCCACTTAATTGCTTCATTGTTTCCATCAAACATAATTTTATATGTACCGAAGGTATTTCGGATGAGCTTCAACATATGCGGAGGATCTAATATTACATATATCGGTTGATTTGTAACTGGATGTACAAAATATGTTTTCTGTGACTTAATAGATAAATCAGCCCCAAGATGTGTAGCCATGCTAATATTTGATGCCGCACCATCAAAAGTCAAACTTGTGATTGTAACTCCAGCTTCGTGCATTATTTTTAAGCACATTTTTATTAGATTACATTTTTGTGCTCCTGATATACCATTGATTGAAAAGTAACCTATTGGTAGCTTCCAGGTATCATTTAAACTATTAATTAAAAATACAATAGCTTCTTTAGCTTTCACTTCAAAATCGCTTTGGAGGTCACTTCCTATGTCAACATACTTACAATTAAAGCCTTCAATCATGCAAATGCAAAATATAAATTACTATATATTTTTTATAATTGCTACTAAAAGCTAAGCTAAAACCCACCCTAAGAACTTTTCCCCGTCCCATTCTACTTTTTGATGTATAGACATCTCATCAACCATCAAGGAGCAAATACATGATTTTCCTTTTTCTTTAAGTTCAATAACTTTTTGTTTTAATACTTTCAGCGATTCTTCTTGGAACCCAGGCTCACATGTTACTACCTGATACCACTTTTGAAGAGTTCGTGGATGAGGCAGCATATTAGTAAATGTTTTTCTTACGTCCAAATAAGCCTTTGGCGAATAGAAATTAAGAGTGAGAGCGAAGGTTTTTAATTCTGCTGGATATGGTTTGGTGCGCTTAGATGTCATCAGCTGCTTAAAGATAGCTTTTGAATAAGCATGCATCGTATCCTAGTACAATTAAAATCAACCAATTACAAACAATCAACTACTAAATTGCTAATACATTTTACTTACCGAAAGTTTCAGGCTAGAATCTTCATCAATCATCTGCTTTTCTTTCAGATGTTCAAGTAAAAACTTTAAGGTTGTTACTTTTTTAACAAGCCTTCTATTTCTTTGTTGCAGCATTTTAATTTGTTTGTTTTTTATTTGAAATAATTTATTTACTACCACTTTATAATGCTGATCTCTGTTTGAAACTTTTGCAGACTTCTGTTCCTCAAAGTCACCAAGGTAATGTCTTCGCTTTTTCAAGGGAGGTTCTAAGAAACTTTCCTCTGGAGTTTCTACTAGATTCTTCACAGAAATAGATTCACTAGTTATTTTTACAATTTTTGTATTTTCACTTTGAGACGCTGCTGTTTCGTCTAAGACATTTTCTCTCTTTGCTGGAAGTTTTCTAGTTTTAACTTGCTTAACTAGATGGCTTGGAAAATCGAAAAGGCTGGGTACAGCGTCATTTTTAAGTTGTTTCTTTGAACTCCAACCGCTAGTAATAAACGAATCGAGTGTGAAATGCTTGGAACAAATCTTAGAGCTCTTTGATGGTTTAAAATTTTCACGGCGCATTGCTATAATTCATTTTTTTTGTAAGGGTGAATCCTTTGGAAATCTGAAACAATTTATTAAATAATTTCTTCAATTTTCAATTTACAAACTTTAATAATTATTATAAGTAAATCAAAATTACATAAATAGCTAATTTTTCATATCTGTATTTTTTGTTACATTTTAAAAGCATTAGAAAGGAAAAGAAATTTGTGCTAAATTTACTACAAACTACAATTATTACTAAATCTTTTTCTAGGTATACTATTGTAGTCACGTACTTAAAACCTTTTATTATAATAAAATTGATTATTTTACTTTATTATTTCTAAATCACAAACAAATAACAGATGGTTCTAGATTAAGTTTAATAATTTACTTACCCATGGAATGATATATCTGTCCCACTTTTTTGTCGTTCTGTACAATTAAATGCACTGCATGATAATACCATGATTTAAAAATATAGCAAGAAAAGTTTTAAATTGGAAATTAACACTTTTAAAAGCTGTGGATCGCACGAAAACACTGGTAAACATTACGTGCTTCTGACGCTTTTTGCCGTAAACTGACGTCACAGACAGATGCGCAAAGCATTGGGTGTTTGCTTCACCGCTCGAACGGCTTGATATACTGCATACGGCGTGTCTATAAGTTTTAATGGTCTAAGGTGTAAATGATATTGTTCAGTTCATACATCGCTTCAAACTACATTTCATCCAAAATTTTAAAGTAAAACACCGTTTAAAGTTGAAGTTCAAACAATACACAAATCGTTAATCGCGATAACTAATCAACTTATCGCATTTATCTTCCGATGGAAAAAATGGCGTCCGATTGTTCATTTTCCGATTACTCATCGTTCGGTTTGACACCGTTCAGCACAAAATTTCTTATCGATTAGTCATCGATGAGCTTTTCTGAATGCGGCCATTGGCCAAATTTGAAAATAATTATGTCGCATATAAATTAAGTGACGAAAGGTGGAATCATCGCAAAAATAGACAATGGGTGGTCAGTGAGGCATTTTACATTGTAAGCAAGAACTCATTTTCAAGTATTGTTAGCAGATGGCGATATGATGGAACAATTAATAGAACTCCAGGCTCAGGACGTCCGATAAAGTCAACTTCTGAACAGGATACTGCTTTGATTAACAATTTAAGAGCAAATACATTTGAAACAGTAGTTCAAGCTGTTCCAGCAACAAATTTTCCAGTATCCTGTCGTACGGGCCGTCGCAGAGTAGCACAATCTGAATTGAAATGCCACGCAGCAGCAACGAAACTATTATTAAACAATAGTCACAAAGAAGCAAGAATGGGGTTTGCTTTAGAGCATATTACGTATGGCGAACAATTTTGGAATCGTATTATATTTACTGATGCAAAGATTTTCGAATAGCGGCAATATTCGTGTCTATCGCCCACCGAGTACACGGTTTGACGAGAATATTGTCAATTTCGCAAATAAAAGTGGTCGTTTTCTGTAAATATGTGGACGTGGTATCTACGCAGGTACTTGAAGTTCTATGGTATATTGGCGAAATATTTAATAGTCAAGCATATATCAGAATTTTAGAAAATGTTACGCTTCCTTTTGTTGAGATTATTTTCCCTAACAATGATATTATCTTCCAACAAGACTGTGCAATGTTTAACTCTGGTGTAGCGACCGAATTGATTCAGGACTCTAAACTCCTGGGACTCCCCTATCAAAAGCAATCCGGGAGTTAAGTTTGTACCTGGAGGACGAACTGTTACCTCGACAATCAAATTCGGTGCAATGGAACGATCCAACAGAGTGGTGGAAGCAACATTCCAAGGTATATCCAGTTTTGTCCCGAATATATCGTGAAAAATGCAACATAGTAATTACATCTGTTCCATGTGAACGTATATTTTCAAAAACGGGATATATAATAAGTGACCGCCTAGTACAAAGCTAGAACAGCTTATTTTTTTATACGCTAATTTATAAAAAAAATTATTGTATTTTGTCTCATAATTTGTTTTTTCTGTTTGTTTTTATATGTTGTTTAGGTTTACTTATTTTTATTTCAATAAATTGACTATTGTTGTAATATTCATCAAATTTTATTATTGTTTTATCTCTTCCTGTTTTACTTTATTATTTATTAGATAGGTACCCATATCGAATTACAGCTAATCTGGCATTCTTGCTCTTGCTTTTTGCCGGCAAAGTTTAGTTCGAAACGAAATCAACAATGTTTCTTAACGATGCCGATAACGGATGCCAAAATCTAAATATCGATGCGCATCGATTCCAAAAATATCCGAAAACGCCCATCTCTAGCAAGTGGTAGAACTAGTGCTGAATTTAGAAACATGCATATCGTTTTTACCCAGGAGACTAAAACGGCGCATTGGTGCCATCAAAACTTTATTTTATTTCTATTCCATTCAAAATTTTGTAAAAAGAAACTCAAAATTTCAAGAATAAAATCTCAAAACTTTGAGAAATAAAACTCTCAATTTTGAGTCAAATTGTAGAAGAAGAGTGTGTTAAATCATGCACTTTTATTAGGCCTGCCTCCCTATATGAAAATATTCACAATTAAACACACCTAATTTTTGATTACATAATTGAAATGAATGTTTTCACTTGTGCCTCAACCAGTTTGAAATAACAGATTTTCAAAACATATCTTTATTCCTAGTTCTAGTCGTCATTATTTTTCATCAGGTATCATTTTATTTATAGTTAAGTTTAAAACTAATCATAGAAAATCGTTCAAAGGAATTTTTAATTATGAGAGGCTTATCATCCTAAAACACTACTCACGGAAAATGAGAAGATAGCAATCATTTATTCAGATTTTAGAAGAATAGTTTGTTTTCTATGTTGCCAAAGAAAGCAATTTGATTCTAGTCATTTCTTTTCAAATGAAGACAATATCAATAATAGCTATTCGCAGATCCCACTGCAGTGGACCTAATTGAAAACATTCGGGCTCCTCATTGCAGCTTCTATATGGTTTAGATTAATTATTAATACTCTGAAGTAGTTTAGTTCAAAATGACAAGAAAACTAATATTTTCAAAGCAAAAATTATTCAGCCTACTGGTATACAGTGGCGTATCTGCTTTTACAGATGCAAGAGAACCCTGAAAAACTTGTAGCGCCTGCAGCTAGAATTAACTTGATAGATACTGGTGGGCCTGTCCTTCAATCTGTAACACTCTATTTTTATAACAAAGGATGTAGGGTATTTCCAGAGGATTCAATATCCAAAACATATAATACAGCTCTTTCTGTCATACGAGTAAAATGTTTTCAGTAATTCATTTAACATTTTCTTTAGATCACCATGGTTACAGTTAAGTTACTAGATCCTGAAACCATGGAAAAATGCATACCAAAAATTGGTGATCGTTTAGCTGTGCTTGACTTCTGTTCTAGAAATGATGTTTCACAGATAAATAGGAAGATGAGTTTGTTAGAAAAACTTAATCCAAATTAAACAAGCACAAATATCCCAACAAACAATGTGACTATGGTGAAGGGGCGGCCCAATGATGTTATTGTTGGCAACGTAACTGTTAACAGGAAAATAGTGATGGACTTTTAACAGTTGTTCACTTGTGGCCGTACAAGGTGGACTGGGCCATGGGCTTACAACGATTAAAAGTCACAAAATCGTGCCATTTATAGCAACTGATGGCTTCATATTGGCCTTTTGCTGATGAACGATAAAGAAAATTTAGTGTAAGGCTTCAAAAACCATCCAATTTTTAGACTAAATTGAACGTAGACTTACTTAGATATAAAATTCAAATGAAGTTTTTTAAAAATATTTATTGCTTAGCCTCATAAAAGTTTTGTTGAAGATTACTGCGTATACCTAATTGTTTGTTCACAAACTATTTTTCGCGGTTATATTAATTAAAAACACAAACCATCGCTTGAAGAAGGGGCTACGAACTGCGCGCAGGCGTGACAAGCAACGTGCGTCGTGAAATGGCTGACGAACTGAACATTTTTTCGAAAATTGGAGTGTGTGAAGTTAGCCAAGGAAAACAATTGTGTATACATAAACATTAAACGCCTTCAGCCAACTCAGGTACCCGAAAGTGAAACCCAAGGAATAAATTCGGTGAGTACCCTTTTCTTCATGAAGTAAATGGTGGTGTGAAAATCGTTAGAAGCTTATCAATGGCAATTATTCAATAACTATATCAAAGTTCTTCGGGGTACAAATAAGATATAGTCCACGTTCTAATTGTCTTTTTATCGTCAGCTATTACCGTGAACGATCAGATGGAAGCTATCTTGATTTATCTGGTTCAAATAATAGAGTGAAATGAAAATTATTACTTATTATTTGTATCCTTTCATTGTAAATAAATGATTTCGTTTAGGTATATCAGGGTATATCATAATAATTACAATAAAAAACTAAAACGCAAAACAGTTAGGTAGCTAGAGCAGCGGCCAGCGAAATCAGAAGAAGAGAAGAGTGCCTCAGACAGCGTGTGAATGTGAAATGTGAAGTTAGTAGTTAGTGGTAGTGAGTTAAGTTTGTTATTGTTTTGATCCCTCCAAAATAAATTAATAAAATTTCATTTGCATTATAACGCCATTTAAAAGAAATACTTATTGACAAAAATGTCTCTTAAGAAATATAATTCTTCATCAAAGTACAGAACTATTAGGAAACAAATCAATAATATTGTACAACTGAGTGATATTGACTTTAAAGCCTCTGAACGTGTTCACATCTGTTTTAACAGAGTTGTGAAAATGGTTTGAAACAAAACCTGATATTTCACACTTGCCCCCCTCCGCAAGAACTCTGTTAGATACACCAGTTGCAATATGTGTAGAACAGATGGGTAGTGGTCAGTTGTATTATTTTGGTCTAAGAAACACATTATGTTTCATAAAATACATAAAAGGTCATAATTGTTAGTATGGTTGTGATAAGTGCATTGCCAAAGGAGAATATTATAATCAGAGGATGTTATTTCTTGATTTAAATTGTTCTAATAGAATTGATAAAAATTTTAGATTAATTTCGAATGGTGATCATCATAAAGGAGATAGTCCATTAGAACAGTTAAACATAGGAACGGTGTCTGCATTTCCAACGGATTATATGCATTATGTATGTTTAGGTGTTATGAGAAAGCTTATTTTTATATGTAGAGATGGTAGCAGACTATATCGTATAAATACAACTAAATTTGACCAGTCGATTGCAAACATAAAGATATTTTGGCCACGAGAATTTAATCGAACTGCAAGAACAATTAGAGAGTTGGAGCATTGGAAAGGAACTTAATTTAGATCAATTCTTTTATATGTAGGGCCTGTATTACTCAAAGTATGTGTATGCAAATTTCTTGATTTTAAAATTTGCCATGACAATTCTTTCAAATATAAAACTTAATTTGGAATAATGATTATGCAAAATCTCTAGAAATTTTTGTTAATCATGCTGTTGATCTTTATGGGGAAGAATTTTGTATTTATAATGTACATTCCTTAATACATTTGGCCAATGATGCAAAGTCTTATTTCAATTTGGACACCATAAGCTGCTTTCCGTTCGAAAACCATCTTCAGAAATTAAAAAGAATGTTAAGAAAAACAAATCAACCACTGCAGCAAGTTATTAGAAGAACTTTAGAAAAGGAATGTGAAGTTAAATGTCAGGTTACACCATGGAAAATAAGGGTCGGGAATCAGCTCAATACAAAGTGTGTCACTGAAAATGTTATAGAGCAGTTTAGGAGTTTAGGGGATAATTGAATATGTCGTCAACTGAGTAGGACGTGTTTCTGTCGCTCTCTGAGATTGATTGCAAACTCCTGTTATTTACCCAGTTAGTGTGTATTGGTAACTTTGTGCTTAGTAAATGTATAATGCCAGTAGATACCCGTGGAAATATGTCTACCATGGACAAAAATCAGAACAAACATCTCACGTCAAGGATTGAGAAACTGGAAGCATTGTTACACCAAGGTTTGAACGATATTAAAAGTCAAATGTCGACGAAGGGAGGCGATCAAGGTAATTTAGTTGATTCAATAAATGTTTTTGAAAACAAATTTAGTGATTCAATTAATGATATCAAATTAGAATTGGATAATATCAACCAAAAAATGTTTAACCCTGCATCACTCTCGCTATGAGCGTTTTTCTCACGCCTGCTAATAAAACGCACATTCTATGAACAGTAAATCACATATACTGCTACCCCCACTTCTAGCTGACTTTCGACAGCTCTTCTTGAATATGCATCGGCATGTGCAATATTTAGTGTGAATTGATATTAGTTACCAGATACTTGTTGAACCTTTGCAGACCTCCGTGAGAGTTTCTCTCATCGCGCGAGTTCTAACGTAGTTTATAATTTTTTGTGATCGAGTAAACTCGTGTTGGTAAGTGAATTTGTTTTCTATATACAAAGTGTCCTACTACATTGAATTTATTGTTTTAGATTATAAACAATGAGTAGAGGACGGATGCTTGCGGAATTAGGGCGACTGAATTATGAAGAGAGTGAAAGAGAGCAGATGTTAGCTAATATACCATGGACGGGTCAAGAAGGCGAGCAAAACCAAGAAATTATGGAAGATGATGAACGCGAAGATATCGAAAGTGATACTGCCAGTGAACATAGTGAACACAATACTGATTCGGAACAAAGTGATGAAGATGTTGAAAATTTTGTCCAGGAGATTGAAGAAAATCGTGCATACGGCTCTATACACCATTTTACTGGTAAAGACAAAAAAACTTACTGGATGGCTTATCCTCCACGACCTAATGTACGAACACCAAGAAGGAATATTATCACTCATCTTCCTGCGGTCAAAAATATTGCAAAAAATGCAAATACTGTGGCAACTTGCTGGAGATTATATATAACAGAGGAGATTATTGAACAAATTGTACATTGCACTAATATTTACTTGGCCAAATTACGGAATAATTATAGCAGAGAAAGAGATTGCCGTGACACGGATACCATAGAAATAAATGCCTTCATTGGCCTTCTATACATGGCTGGGGTACGGAAGGCTCAATACGTGAATACTAAAGAACTTTGGGATAATTCAATATTTGCACCTGCTTGATTTAGGCTCACGATGTCGCGAGAACGATTTCATCTCCTAGGTAGAGCATTGAGATTTGACAATATCAATGACATAAACCAAAGAAAAATGTATGATAATTTGGCTCCCATTCGAGAAATCTTTGAAAAATTTGTATCCAAATGTCAAGAAAATTATCAAGTTGGAGAGTATTGTACAGTGGATGAAATGTTAGAGAGCTTTAGAGGCCGTTGTAAATTTAGGCAATATATAGCCAATAAGCCGGCCAAATACGGCATTAAAATATATGCCTTAGTTGATTCCAGGATGTTTTAAACGAGTAATATGGAGATATATGCAGGAAAACAGCCGGCTGGGCCTTTTCAACTTGACAATTCTGCTTCTGCTGTGGTAAAGCGTATTGCATATCCCATATTAGATGCAGGTAGAAATATAACTATGGACAATTACTTTACGTCAATGCCGTTAGCCAAAGAACTAATTGGTAGAAAAACCACTATCGTTGGTACCCTCAGAAAAAACAAAAAGGAAATTCCACCAGTGTTTATAAATGCGAAGCGACCTGTACCTAGTAGCATGTTTGGTTTTCAGAAGGACACTGTAATATTGTCATATAAACCAAAACCCAAAAAAAATGTGCTGATGTTGTCTACATTTCATTCTGGAGACAAAATAGATCCTGAGTCTGGCGACCTGCAGAAACCTGAGATTATCACATTTTACAACCTAACCAAAGGTGGCGTCGACGTGGTTGATGAGTTAAAATCAACATATTCTGTTTCTAGAATTTCTTGTCACTGGCCCCTTAGAATTTTTTTTACAATTCTAGACATTGCTGCCATTAATTCCAATATTGTTTATAAAACTAATACCGGCGTCATTGAAGAACGTAGAATTCATCTGAATAAACTGGCGGAAGATTTGATCAAGCCGTTGTTAGTTAGGCGTTCATCAATTAGGTCCTTGCCAATTGATATCCGAAGCATGTTGAGGTCATACTTAAATTTGCCTCAGATTGATCACAACAGAGATGTTTCATCAGGTTTTTGTGCTTTTTGTCCCAGGAGAAAGAACAGGACGTCAAAAAAGCGATGTGTTAGCTGCAACGCTGCGATTTGCACAGAGCATACGACATTCACATGTCGAACGTGTTGTGGTGTAAACCACAACAGTGATAATTCAGATAATTGAATTTTTATGATCATTTGTTTCTACTTTAGCCTATATTAACATAACTTTTATCTCAGTAACATTTAAAAGATATATACAGGGTTGTTTCCATTGTTGTGTTCACATTGTTGCACAAGTTTATTTGTGTTGATCAAAGTATACTGGCAGTTTTATTTTTCGTTAATATTATAAAATAAGCCCTTCAACATTATCTATATTTTTGTTTTATTTTCGAAAAATTAAATAAAAACAATAACATCAAACATAAGTTTGATCTAGTCTGGGTGTGAGAGAAACTCTCACACGCGAGTGCTCATGTAATTTTTTGGGGCGCGAGTGATCGAGGGTTAACCAACAAAAAGATATTGAAACATTATTAAAGCGAGACCAACGGTCAAAATTCCTCGTCATAAATGGTATTGATGATAAAGAGAAGGAATATTTACTTGATGTCGTCGTTAAACTAATCAACCAAAAACTCAAACTTTCTATTTCGAATATTAATATCGATAACTGCTATCGAATAGGGAAAAACGTCAAGATAAGAAGCCCAGGCCACTCGCTGTTAAATCTGTAAACAAATGGATGAAGCATAAAGTGTTTGTCGCTAAGAAACATTTAAAGGAAAGTGGTGTGGTGATTAGTGAAATGTTGTCCTCTGAAAATAGAAACTTATTTTTGAAAGTGCGAGAATCCGTGGGTGCCAGAAACTGTTGGACATATGAAGGTAACATTTACGCATTTCTGAACAATGCGAGAAAACTTATAAAATCTTTAAATGACTTGAGTCAATAAGATTGTCATTGTTGTTGATCCTTGCTATTACAATGTATAATTACGTGTGATGTTTAATATACCTAACAATATATTCTTTAAACATAAATTTCTTATTGGGAAAATTTCTCGTTTCTTAAGAATTAATTATTGTGATCATCTCTGAGCGCGATTCGGACAACGTATTGCTTTTTTTACTTGATTTTTTCTTTGTAGTACACCTATATTACATAGTGTTATTATATAGGAAGGGATATACATTATTATTATTTATCACTAACACTTGAGTTTGCTTCTTCTACTTGGCTTTTATTCGAGGAAGTTAGGCATATTGAATTAACACGTTAATCGTTTACTGTTTAAGTTTTTACAATAAGTTGAATAGAACTCGTTCTGGTCGAAGCTGATGGATTATAGTATCTATATGTATAATGTCAATTTATTATAATTTTAATTCGTAAGTATGCATACATTATTGCAATGTGGTCATCTTAATGCTCGTTCATTGGTAGCTCATATTTTAATGAAGTAAAAAATCTAATTTTGCATCTCAATTTAGATTTACTCGCGGTAACTGAAACATGGCTTAAAAGTAAATAGGGTGACTGTGCCAGTAATGGACACTCGAGACAAACTTTTCATTTGGAATTCAGCTGGAAGTCACAAACTTTGGAATTTTCAAAAAAAAGAAATGCCTATGTATAAGCTGATGTATTATATATTATGTTAATATTGTCAATAGTTGATTTTCTGAGCTCAATTTTTTTTATATATAATTAATTGAAAAAATGTCAAATACACCACTAATGGACATATTTGCGTAGGTAATGAACATACCTAGGATGAGTAGTGGACACGGTGTGAATATAAGCAAATTTTATTGAAATTGTTTATAACATGTTCATATCAGGCACATTATAATGTCCTCTGTTGTTTTTGAGAGTGGGTTCATTTATTTCCTTTATAATATCCTCTCTAAAATAATACAAAATATCTTCCTTAATGGGCCATTTCCAGGACCCCGCACCAGCAGTAACCATAGCACTCACTTCCGCTCCTTCACTGTCACTCTTCAAAATCTTTCCTGGAACAAATAATATCCTTATATTCAGGAAAACATCGGATCAAACCATAAAATTAAAACAGGAGAAAAGATAAATTACTAGATGTTAAAATGCCAATTTGAAGAATTCAATTCGGAGCAGCGATATGATGAAAGAAAATGTTCATTAATTGATAAGTAGGCACTAACCTGGAAAGTATTCATTTTCGTAGAAAATTATAACATATTTCCCAGGTATCAAATCCTCTTCATTGTCACTCAAATCAAGGTCTTCATCTTCATATTGAACATTTTCTTCGGAATCTGAAGAGCTCTCATTTTTTGAATTTAATTTTTCTCTCGACTGGGGTATTTTTGTTCGCTTTGTTTTTATATTTTTTTCGAGTTTCTTTTGTTGTTCGTGCTGGTAGTATTCACGATATTTTCCACTGGAAACAACAGCTGGGAAAATGGTTTTTCTCCGTTTGGGTTTATTTTCCGGAGTACAAGGAAATACTAAAATTTTTTTGAAAGGAGTTGGTATTTTATAACCTTCTTTCTCTTTATCTTCATATCTCTTATACTGAATACCTTCTGGAGTTTTCCAGGAACGTTCTGGTGTTGCAATATAACCAATTTTATTGTCTTCTGGAGTTTTGGAAGCATTTACGGTATATGAGCAAGAAGCTTCTGGTTCAGGTGGCATCTGATTTTCTTTGTTTGTATCATTTTCAATTTCTGCCTCCTTGTTAGAATCACTTTCCGGTATCATTTCAATTCCATTATTTGCATCATTCGCCGTGTGTTCCTTTGCTTTTGATTCTTGTTGTTTCTCACATGTCTCTGAAGAAATATTTTCACATTCACTTTTGATTTGTTTCCAAATTTTATAGAGGTTAGTTGACTCCAAATGTCCACTCCATTCTTCATTCTTCCTGCAAGTTCTTGAAAATATCTCCAATTCTTCTTTATCAATCCTGTTTTCTATTTCTCTGAGTACAGCTTTCAAATAGTCCTTACTATGTTCATTTTCGTGGGTTACATGTTTCCGATTAGGGATGCATTTAGTGAAATCTACATTATTTTCGTCAAATGGGTAAAGACCAGTTTTCCTGAACCCATTTTTGATCGTTGCCTCAGTCGCATATTTATCAAAAACCAGTTTCAATATAGAACCAAAGGTATACCTGGTAACGTCTTTGGGAAAGTTTTCGAATTTCCACGTTCTAACTTCTGAGACCCATCCTGCTTTGAGAGGCTTAAAAACCGATACATCTGCTGGTTGTAGTATATGGGTCGAATTAGGCAATAATGAAATCAAAACTATGCCATTATCGTCACAGAATTTACTTATTTCTTGGGTCATATGTGACCGGTGCCCATCCATGAAATAGATAACAGGGCGTGTTATATTACTACTTTTCAAATATTGCAAAAAAATGTTTGACATGTATTCGAAAAATACTTGTGAGTTTATCCATCCACTATCAGATCGGCCAAGTGCCCAATCTTCAGGTACAGATTCAGAAATTGCTTTGGGGATCTTTTTGTATGGAAATATTATCATAGGTGGAACAACCTTACCATCCGCTGAAAACGTTGCCAACACAGTAATTTGCTCTTTTTCACAAGAAACCCTCTCGTAAAAGTCCTCAGTTAGTTTTGCTGGTCCCAATACTTTCCCACTTTTTGGGCAAATCTGAAATCCAGCCTCATCACCATTGAAGATACGGCTAGGTTCTTTCAATACATCCTCTAATTTTTCTTCTTGTAAATATCCACGTATTTCATTGAACCAACTGCAGATTCTATCTTGGGTAACAGCAGCTCGTGCTTTAGAGACTGTTTCCGAATACCTTTCTTTTATATTTGGGTGTCTAGTCAAGAACCCTTTGAACCAAGAACGACCCGGTGTAAAGTTTTTAATGTATTTAGATTCCCCTCTAGTTGAAAGATATTTATGCACTGACAACATCAAATTAGACCTATGTACAGGAAATCCTTTTCTTCCCATGGCAAGAATCCAATTAACAAATACTTCCTCCTCCTCATGATTCAATTCAGGAGTAGGCCCCATTCTGCGACTGAGTGGAACCTGACCAGAAAGCTTCCTAATGAGTGTGGAACGGGGAACACCAAATTGTTGTGATGCTTTTTTTTGCTTATTCCACCATATTTCACAGCATTTATTGCTTGCTGCATTTTTTCATCCTCATAGCAAAAGGATTTTTTTTTCGTTTTGCTTTCGTTTTTAGTTTTTCCCATGATCTGTAAATAAACCAAAATCAAACAGAAAAGTAATAACCTATCGTTCACTTCTCTATAACTAGTCATACACAGTATAGGAGTGGGGTGTCCGTTATTGAATTCTATCTGTTCAGAAATGGTCACCCTATATGTCCATTACCAGACATTAATTAAATTTATGTTTTACTAGTGGTCACCCCCTCCTAAAACTTAATTCTTTGAGGTTGGGAGTCAATTTTCACAAATTACACTTTCACTTGACTCACCTGATTATAACAGTGTAACTGCATCAAATAAAAAGTAAAAATAACCACTGGAAGTCTGTGAAATTTCAACAATTTGCTACAACTTCTGCACCACTTTCAATCAGCTGATGACACGATCGCCATTTTAGAAAATTTTATAACTGACAAATGGGCTGACGTGAAGGTTTGTGTCAAATGTCAGTTGTGCAGTATAACCTACCGGACCTTAGAACTACTTTGTTTCATGTCCGAAGTGGGTACAGTACAACTTGCAAGGATTTAGTTGACCTTGAGTGACCATTACTAGTGCAATGTCCATTACTAATACAGTTACCCTATATCGAATGATGTTATTGGTATACCAGGTTATTTTTTTGAGAGAGTGGACCGTGGACGAGATGCCAGTGGTGGAGGAGTAGGTATTTACATAAAAACAAATATAAAATATTCACTTATTCCAAGTGGTAAAGAAATTGAAAAGTTGTGGTTGAAGATTTCCTTTGGTTCTGAGTATTGTGCTTTAGGCGAATTTTATAACCCTCATGTAAGACATTTTTCCGAACATTTCGAATCTGTGATATCATCGATTCAACCTACAGTAGACTATATTATCTGTTTCGGTGATTTTAATGTGGACCTTCTTGATATTAATAGTGCCCCATGTGAATTAGTGGCCAATACTCTCGAGGGCCTAGGGCTAAAACAATTAATAAAGGAACCAACACGCATTACCTGTCATTCAGCCACTCTACTGGATTACTTAATAATATCTAATGATACTATTATACTGCAACAAAAAGTTAAACATATTCCAGAAATAGGGGACCATAAAATGATTTTGTTTAATATTAGAGTAAAATTAGAAATAAATGAATCTAGATGTATCACCTGTAGAAATTTTAAAAATTTAGATTACAATCAATTTAATAGTGACCTACAATCTATACCCTGGAAAATTATATTTGAATTAAATGATGTTGATAGCAAATTGCAATTCTTATCTAACAATATCATTTGTCTCCTGGATCTTCACGGGCCTTTTCAATGCTTTAGAATTACAAAAAATTACGCTTCATGGTTAACTGATGCAATCAAGACTATGACTTCCGATAGAGACAGAGCCCTAAAAAATTCAAGTTTACCAAAAGTAACAACGACTGGCAATTTTATAAACAATTGCGTAATTTGGTGAATGTTACAATTAAAAAAGAAAAAAAGCATATATCAAATTTAAGCTGAAAATCAATCACTTCAAGAGAGGTTGTCTAGTCTTAGGACTATTATGGGATTAAATAGGGATAATAATGATGTGGGTTTATCAAACAAGTGGAATGTGAATGAAATGAATGAATTCTTCTTAAATGATGTTCCTAAATTGCCTCCTGATCTTGATACGAAACTTTTTTATGAGCATAATATAAAAAAATTGGTACATACAACCCTGACGTTTCAACCAGTATCTGAAATTGATATTCTCAATATAATAAAAGGTATTAAAAGTAAAACTGTTGGACCAGATGGCATCAATATTCTCACTTTAAATCTGTGCATACCATTTCTGTTACCGTATATTCCTATATAATTAATTATTGTTTATTGAATTCTGCGTTTCCTCAAAACTGGAAGAAGTCATTTGTTATTCCCTTGCCTAAAGTGAATAATCCACAAATGTTGCAACAACTACGACCGATCAGTGTATTGCCGACTCTATCAAAGATTTTAGAAAATGTTATTAATATTCAACTATATAATCATTTGATTAAAAATTCAGCAATACCCTCAGTACAGTCTGGATTTAAAACTGGTCACAGTTGTACATCAGCACTATTAAAAATATCTGATGATATCTTGGCAGCTCTTGATTGGAGTAAATTAACTGTGTTGTTCTTATTTGACTACTCGAAAGCTTTTGACACTCTCAATCATAATCTACTTTTTTCGATTCTATCATATAGTGGTTTGGACATTGAAGCTGTAGATTTATTCAATGAGAAGTCAAGCTGTAAAAAATCGAGAAAGTGTATCAAGTTTTTTATCTGTGAGTACAGGAGTGCCCCAAGGATAAATATTGGGCCCAATAGTCTTCTCTATTTACATGTCGAATTTTCCAGATATTTTATTTTCTTGTATACAACATAACTACGCTGCCGATACTCAGTTATATATGTCTTTTTCCTTGGATGAAGCTAATCAAGCGGTAACTGCCATTCATTATGACTTACATAATCATTATACATTTTCAATCAATCACTGTTTACAGATAAATGCATCTAAGACTAATGCAATTATTTTTAGAAATAAAGTTGATTCACAGAAGTTCAAGCAAGGGTACTCATCGGATATTAAAATTAATGGTCATACTATACAATTTAGCGATAAAGTAAAAAACTTGGGAGTGTGGTTTGATGAAAACTTAAGATTTTCGCACCATATCAGTAACTGTTTAGAAAAAGCTTATGCAGCTCTAAAACTTATATTCCAATCTCGCCACGTGTTAGATAGATCTGTTAAAATCCTTCTATGTGAGTCATTAGTATTATCTGAACTAAATTTCTGTGACATTTTATATGATTCTTGCTTAAACTCATTTGATATAAATAGAATACAGAAATTGCAAAATTCATGCCTTAGACTTATATTTGGTATTCGCAAATTTGAGCATATCAATCATACATTCAAAATGACAAAATGGTTAAACATGAAAAATCGCCCTTTTATCTTAGGCTCATAAGGGAAGGCTCTCCACCATACCTGTATCATAAAATAAAATACAGAACTGATGTACATACTCTAAACTCAAGACATAGAAATATTCTCACTATACCTCGTCACCATACTGAGTTTTTCAAACGATTGTTTTCTTATTGTATTTCTAAGCGTCTTAATAACCTATCTCACTATTTCAGTTACTCATCACTACATAAACTCAAACGAGTTCTTTTTGACTATTATTTTTCTCAACAATAATCAAGTTTTTCGTATTAAAATATTATCTTTCCTTTGTTATTTAATTGCAAAACTAATGTTCTTTGTCTATTATTTTAATTTACTTATGTTTTGTTCTATTTGCTGTCTGTGGCTTCTTTTTGGGGTTAGGTGGAAGAGCAGATGTATGTTAAATGCTAAATATATGTTACATATTGTACTTTATTTATTATTACATACAAACTGAATCTCGCCCTATCTATATAAACAAAATGTAATTTTATCTTTTAGTAATTGGTAATAAAGACTTTTATTATTATTATTGTCTCTCAGTTCTCGCTTTATATGCGGTTTTTCAAGGGTCATCGGCGGGCAGCAAGATGTCTCTCACTATTGCAAACTTAGGGCCTTCTTTACTATATTGCAGGTAGACAAGATGACAGATTTCTGCATTGTAGTTATAATGTTTGGGTGCAGTCCAAGTGATTTGAGGTGGACCGGTAATATTTTAGGTACAACCCCCGTGGATGAGATTACAAGTGGGACTATAATAACATTTTCTTGACGCCATTCCTGTTTTATTTCATAGGCCAGATCTGCATACTTTGTGAGTTTATTCATCATTGTATTTTGTAAGTTGTTACTGTTAGGAATGGCGATGTCAATCATCCAAGTTTTCTTTTTCAGCTTGTCTCTCCAAACAATGTCCGGTCTATTCGCGGGTATTGTTCTGTCCGTAATAATGCTCCTATCCCAATAAAGACGGTGGTTTTCATTTTCCAGCACAGCCTCTGGGTTGTACTGATAATACGGTGTGACAGTGTCAATTAGGTCAAGATTATGAGCCAGCCCCTGGTGGATGATCTTAGCCACACAGTCATGGCGATGAAGATATTCGGTGTGGGCAAGTGTCCCGCACCCTGCAGTGATATGTTGGAGATTGTCTCCGGGTTAGACAGACATTTGCGGGATTTGTCATCCACCACGGTTCGATCTTTTACTATATATTTCAGATAATTTTTGGTGGGGATTACCTGGTCCTGGATAGCACACATAAATCCTTCTGTTTCTGGGAATAGATCCCCATGAGTCAGCCAATAGTCAGCAAGAGTGACCGCTTTATGAAGTGGGGAAACGTCGGCTTTCTCGAGAAAGTACTTTCGTATATTGAGGATTTGTTTTTCAAGCAAAAGGTTCAAATATGTAATTCCTCTGCCACCATGCGTTCTTGGCAAAGTCATCCTTTCGATTGCTGACTGGGGATGATGAGTTGTAAACTTTGTCATGGACGTCCTGGTGCTTCTCTCTACTCGCTTAATATCTGTCTTTGTTCACTTTACAATTCCAAATATATGGGAGAGAGCTGGTATGGCATATTTGTTAAGCGCACTGATCATGTTCTTACCGCACAGCAGGGTTTTGAGGATAGATGTTAGTCGGCTGATGTATTTCTTAATAGCTTGGTCTTTAATCTCGCTGTGTTCAGTGCGGATGGATTGCTGTAGGCCAAGGTACTTATATGTCTCGCCATCTTCCATAGGGTCAATTGATTCACTGTTGTCTAGCTCGAAAAGACCAGTCACCGTATGTATTCCACGTACTACAGTCTGGGTTTTACATTTTTCAAGGCCGAATTGCATTCCTATATCCCTCGAGAAAACTTCTGTGGTCTTTAGCAAAGCCTTGATATGCGACGGTGTGCTAACGTACAGTTTTATATCGTCCATATACAGGAGGTGAGCTATCCTGTGTTGAAACTCGTCATCGGTCTTCAGAAGATATCCATGTTGACTACTGTTTAGCATATGAGAAAGTGCATTGAGAGCTAAACAGAACCATAGAGGGCTTAGGGAATCTCCTTGGAAAACACCTCTCCTGATATGAACAACATATGTAGTTGCCTCTCCTCCATTATGTGCGAGGCTTAGTTGGGTGTCCCATCGGCTTATGAGGTGTTTGAGCAAGTTTATTATTATTGGGTCTATCCTATATACTTAAAGAACTTTGAGCAGCCACGTATGTGGGACCGAGTCGAAAGCTTTTCTGTAATCAATAAAAGCTGTATACAGATTGCGTTGTTTATTGATTATTATTATTATTATAATTTTTTCAAATGCCTATATTTTGAACATTTTAATCTAACCAATAATGTGGGTGAAAATATTGTTATGATGAAATTTGGAAAAGTTATACAGTGCATATACTTCATTCAAAAAGATGGTAACCAAGATGTTGAGGTTTTAGGAAAAATGTGCACCATTAAGGGACCATTTTTAGAGTATCCATGTGATTCTACAATGTTGTCACTGTTTGAAATAGAATTAAAAGATAATGATTTAATGAAATTAAATGTTACTGATATAGTATATAGATATTACCACTAGAAGAAAAAATTAGTTTTCCTCCCTTAATTCATTTGTTGTGACATAATCATTTCAGGTTAGCATTTGGGATATCATATCAGATATATTTTGCCATTCTATTAATTGACAACCTCCTTTATAGGTATATTTTTATTTTAGAGATTATTATGTTGGGGAGTGCCTAATGAGGTTCCCAATGGTCAAATGGCTATGTTCATTGTGCCCTACACATAGTTTAATGTTGATCATAATGATCAGATTACATGTTTGTGGCCAAGTTTTAAAAATGACAAGGAATTCAATATTGCTGTTCATAATAAGGATGAGCCCGATCTAAAAAATTGTAGAAAATGTGATGTCAATGTAAAATACAAAACAAGTGAGTCATAAAAAGTAACCAACAAGGTAGACTACAGACAATTTAAACTCAATAAATGTTCTGTCTTTTCCTTTCAAGTTCTTGGGAATAACTACTTGACAATAAAATTAAAACACTAAGTGATCTGCTGTAAACTATTTGACATTTAATTTTAAGGATTTCAATGTTTTTATAAAATAATGGGATAATATAGTACTTTATTCTAATTACAGATAATTATGAAAATGCTGTCAACAAATTGAAACTTCTAGAAAATGAGTCAGGATTATCTTCCTCATCTGGTTCAGACGATTACTGTGAGCAACAATCAAGAAGGCGTATTTTTAAAACCTCGAGATATACTGATGCTGTATCTGATGATGAGTTACCAAAAATTCCAAAGCCAATAAAATGCAGAAATTATAACAACAAATTTGATGATATTCATTCTGATGATTTATCAAAAAGTCCAAAACGAAATACATTTGAAAAAGATACTTCAAATAACTTGTCAGTAAATATGCATAGTAGCTGTGCTGATTTGAAAATTTCTGATAATGATGTTACACTAACAGAAGAGGAACGACAGATTTACACAAACGACTAATAACAAAAATGGATATTTTATCAAGTGACCTAAAGTACACAACAATGTTGATACAAAATCCACAGCAACTCATACAGAATGAGTATAAAGAAAGTGACATCGTTAACAGCTTACCAGTTACAACAGTTGAATCTTTACAACAATTATAAACTAAATGTGTTTTCCTAAAAGTATTTTGGTTTTAGTGTGCATCATCTCTAACTGTTATTGGCGGATGAGATATGAAGGAAACGGTCAAGAGGTTGATGGCTAAAATTTTAAACCATAATGTGGCACTGGAAAAAATTAGAAACTAGATTTTAAGCAATATGAGAACACAGTAAAGCTCATATGGAGTAAGTGAGCTTTTTAAATAATTAAACTTTATATTTACATATTTTTACCTTCTTAGCAATAACAAGGAAAAATCCAATGTATAGTAATGTGACACGTCAAGAGGTGGAAAAGTGTCATAAAAGTGTGGCTGCGGTCTGCAGGTGATAGGGTGGGTGGAAGAGACAAGCGAAGAACTAATTAGTCTATTCATATAGGTTGACATTCTGTGGTATACTGATAATTAACATGAAAACAGAGGTCATCCATTTGAATATTCCTATAAGGTAAATGACCAATTATTGACACTATAATGCATTTAAAGTTCAAAAAAATTTAGGAGTCATAAAGTAACAAAGTTATATTGTTTGAAATTATTGGCATGATATTTTATGATCTTTACTCTATCAAATTAGTGAAGTCAGCTGAGTGTACCAGCTGTTCAATTATTACCAAACTTCTGTAAAGTATATAATATCAGAATGTGCTTCATCGAGATCTTTTAAAAATTGTGTGAATTGACGGTGATTTAGGCCTTTGCTCCGAATGAAGTTTATAATTTTAATTATTGGCTTCATGACATGATCCATTTTAAGTATTTTAGATGCCAAGGACTCTTGATGAATCATACAGTGGATCCCCACAAATTCGTGTTCAGGTGTAGCTTCATCTGAAATTTTCTTACGTATTTTCGTTACAACACCAGCATTTTTTCCAACCATGGCTGGTGCACCATCAGTCGTAATACTGCATAATTTTCCCCAATCCAGTTCATTATTTTGAATTAATTGTTCAATCGCCTGGTAAATATCTTGAGCTGTAGTAGTATCCTTCAAAGGTACACATTTCAATAGTTCTTCAGTAATGAAAAAGTTTTTATCGATTCCGCGAATAAACACAGCAAGCTGCGCTGTATCTTTGATATCGGTACTTTCATCGACAGCAATGGAATAAAAAATAAATTCTTTCACTTTTTCTCTAAGTTGCTTATGCAAATTATCCGCCAACTCATTTACTCTGCCAGCAATTGTATTTCTGGACAGGGGTATATCTTGAATAGATTGTTTCTGGGATGGGAATGAAATCTCAGCCACATCTAACATACATTCCTTAACAAATTCGCCGTCACTAAAAGGTTTCGATTTCTTTGCAATTTTTAGTGCAATTACATAACTCGCTCTCATAGCATTCTCACTATCAACTTTAGCCTTTGTAAAGAACGATTGCTGTCCCTTCAATTTACTTTTAAAACATTCTAGTTTTTCTAGTCTGATCTCGTCAGAGAATTTGTCAAACTTCTCTTTATGATGGGTTTCATAGTGTCTTTTTAAGTTGAATTCTTTGCAAACAGCAATAGTTTGATTACAAATCAAGCAAAGTGGTTTGCCTTTCCATTCAATGAAAAAATACAATAGTTCCCACTTACTTTGAAAAACTCGACACTCGCTATCAACTTTCCGTCGTTTATTAGAAGACATTGCAACAGACGCAAGGCGCACTCAAATAAATTACACACAACAAGCACAATCCACGCAAAAGAATAAATATTCTTGTGAACAACGTTTGTCTGGCTACTGACTGAGCTGACTGCTGCACTGTTCACAGCACACTCCCCCGCCCTGTTGTTCGTCTCTGGCATTGCATCGGCGACGTTGCCGTAGAGTACAGTAAAATGCTCGGGTTGGCCATGATTGGTTAGACACGTTTGGTTAATACACCCGTGGAGGATGTTCAATTATATCAATTAATTATAATATTTATAGAATATAAATATAAAATTACAAGATTTTAAAACATAATAACATTAATTTCTAACTATTGTTGGCATATTTTCAACCATTCACAGTAGGCCTATGTGATTGGTTGACTCCAGCAAAGCGGGCCGGATTAGAATGTCTTGAGGGCCGGTCGTGGCCCGCGGGCCGTATCTTTGACACCACTGATATAGAGGTTTACGTTAAACATAATATAAATACACAATGTAAAATGTGAACCATTAATGATGGAAACATTGTAAACGCCTTTTCGGATCGTCACTCAATCAAATATTTTTATAGTATTTATTATTTAAATTTATTACCTTATTGTGCTCATCCGATCCAAGGGTCACTGTTGGATGCTTATTCATCATATGTTTTTTAGTTTTTGTACTTGTTTTAAATGATAAATTTGCTTTGCATATATTACATTTTGCATACGATGACTTCTCGTCCAATGGATCAAACACATTCCATAAATCGCTTCTTTTTCTCTTCATTTTCATGAAGTCACAAGTCGGTCACAACAACACGAACTCGAATTATCAATAACAAACAAAAACACAACTACCTATTCTATGAAATCACGATTACGTGAAAGAAAAATGTTCTAATTATACAAATGCCCAATAACTATATTCTTCTCATGCCCTACAGAAATTCTGATATATACCTATTATTGTATCTAAAATTTTAACTGAAAACTGAAAGCAAGCGCTAAAAGTGCAGCAGTGACGATATTTTCTTAATTATGTTATTATTGTTACATGTGAAACCCGGATGCATTTTAATAGGTTTGTTTCAACCTGCGCCACATAGATAAAATTTTAACCAATTCGAGTAGTCTCTAATGTGCTATTTTAACTAGTTGGTTATATTTTACTTTTTAACTGGTTTCGTTATTGTTATGTAGTGAAGTTAGCAAGAGAAGTCTGTCAACACTGCAAAATTCCAATAATCTCTAATAGTGTTGTGTTCTATGCATACAAAATACATGCCATCTGTCAAATTGAAATATATAACCTAAGTAGCAAGGTGTTTACATGGTGGTAACAAGTTTATAGGTTGATTTTTGGATAATACTTTTATTGAAAGATGGAGAAAAAAATAGATAGATCCACAAAAAAGAGTTGACCGCCTTGGTCAGTAACATATAGCAGCGTCCAGATATGGTTTATCCTTCGAACGAAGCAGCTTCTTATGAGGCATATAAAAAAATTGGGATGGATTAACAGACCTGTTAAATACAATTGAGGTCCTAAAAAAATACAAAACATTGGAAATCTGTTATACTATAGTACAAAAAAATAAAGCTCTATTTTTTTTATACTTTTTAGGTGTTTAATGATCTTAAATCTAACGCGAAAAAACTTAGGAAAATTAGAGTAGATCAAAGTAAAACTGGAAGAGGGCCCAGTTCAGATATAAAATTATCCTAATTTGATCAAAGAATAATTCAGCTTTTCAACCCAATCGTTATAGTTGGGTCAAACATTCCAGAAGGTGGTCTTACACTTGAATCGGACCTGATTGCTGAGTTTACTGTGGATACTGAATAATTTCTTGAACCTGTTCACCAAAGTAATGAAGGTACTAGTTCTTAATAATATTAATATTTAGGGGATGTAAAACATATTTAGAATACAAGTTTAAGAAAAAATACATAAATGTTTTAGATTAGTCAGGTTTGTGATAATAGAGTAAACTTTTTTAGCTCCAATAGTTATCGAGCAGGATAAAATTCATGTAATGAAACTCCAAGTGTTCCAAATGTAAAAAGGATCGACAGGAAAAGAAAAATTACGAGAGCCCCAAAAACCAACAGAAGTGACAGATTTTTAAAAGATCTTAAAAAATTAAAAGCCCTGTTTAATATATATTCAGCTAATATACATTCTTTATTCAATAATAATGTAAAATGTTTGCAATATGCGGATGATATATGTATACACTCCAACCATCAGTCTTATGAAGAATGTCGTAAAGCCCTGGAACTAGCAATGCAAATAGTATTAGACTGGTCTCGTGAAACTGGTGTGATATTATCCCCTGAAAAGTCCTATATAATGTTCTCACTAAGCATAGGTTGCATGCACCAGGAAACTTAGTACTGGCTGGGTGTAGCGTGCCAGTGGTCAAAGAATACAAATATCTGGGTATTGTTGACAGAAAACTCCTCTGGAAGGGGCATATTCAGCATATAAAAGGTAAATGTGAAAGAGCCATAAATTCTCTGAAATGCATAACGAACCATAGGTGGAGCGCTGACCCCAAAGTTGCACTTATGTTTTACAGGGTCTATGTGCGTTCAATTATAGATTATGGTTCGGCAACTAACAGTAATTTACAAATTCTAGATAGAATTCAATACAAATGCCTTAAGGCGGCGCCAGACATTCGGTATTCGGCGAGTACCGAGCGACTGCTCGCAGAGTGGCAAGTAGTATGGAAGGGTTCATCGCTACTTGCCGATGACCAATTTTAGTGTTTGTACAGTGCTCGCGTAGTTCCCGTTGTTTGTCGGTCTTTTGAAGAAACATCAAAAGAAACGAGTATTCGCCGTATTACGCTCTGAATCTGCATCCACATATTCGTTCTTCTGCAAGCAATAGTCTATGGCTAGGGGATAACTGTAGTAAGTATACATATCGTTGAATTACCGGATTGTTTTTTATTATTTATTGTAGTAGAATTGAGAAATGGACTGGTCTAATGAAACAGTTTTTGAATTTTTGGAGTGTTATGAAAATGAACCTGTAATATGGAATGCATCTTTATCAAACCATAAAAATCGGAATGATGTTTATGATGCTTGGAAACACATAGAAGTCAAGATGGGTCAGAAATACACAGTCACGGAATTGAAAAAGAAAAAGGATTCATTGATGGCGTCTTTTAGAGCCTGTTTAAATAAAGTAAAACAAAGCTTGAAAAGTGGAGCAGGGACTGATGAAATTTACAAACCAACGTGGTTCGCCTATGAAAAAATGGCCACATTCCTTCGTGATAAGGATCTTCCAAGGCAGACAAGAAATACAGAGGTAGGTACCTAATTATTATAGGTATTTAACAAAATTTATTTCAACAAACATACCCATTTAAAAAATAAACTTTGTACAAATAGTGTAATTTTGAATTAGCAGTATTGATCTTGCCAAGGTATCTTTCCGCTGGTTACGAAGTACTCGGCAAATTCATTTCTAATTTCTTTTGCATCCATGCTAGGCTTTCTAGGGATATTTCGCAGTGGTAATAGGGATGTTATAGTGTCTGTATTTGCTTGACGCCAAGCGCCCTCTATAACGTTTCCATCTTCTTCAAAGTCAAAGGTACCATTTGGAGAATAGAGAGATCGGGATGACGTACTTCTTCTAAAAAAATTGTGTAAAACAACACAGGTCATAACAACTAAAGCGACCTTATCAGGTTGAAGCAACATTGGGTTACGAAGTACTCTAAATACATTAGCTAATAGTCCGAATGTATTCTCAACAACTCTACGTGCACGTGACAGGCGATAGTTAAATATTCTATATTTACTACCTTTGTCATGTTTGCCTGGGAATGGTTTCATAATTGTTTCTCTTAATCCAAATGCGTCGTCTCCAACAAATACATAAGGCACTTCTTTATTTCTTCCCATCAGTGGCTCTGGTGGAGGGCAGTGCAATTCATTTTGCTCGATTTTTTGAAACAAGCGAGTATTTCGAAACACTGCTCCATCACTAAGTCGACCTTGACATCCACAATCAGCAAACATGAAGCAATACTCAGCATCCACTAGAGCCATTAATACTACACTAAAATATTGTTTGTAATTGTAGAATTCAGATCCCGAATTAGTAGGCGCTTGTATCACAACATGTTTTCCATCGAGGGAACCCATGCAATGGGGAAAATTCCAGTCCTTGTTAAACTTTTCAGCTACACATTTCCATTCGTTAGCACTTTTGGGAATCTGAAACAAACAAAAAATCTGAAAAAAAAAATGCTGTGAATAAATGATAAGATTTTAATAGTTAAATGTTTTAGGAGTTTTTGCCCGAAGAAGATGGCAACAATAATGATGAAGAGGAAGCTATTGCTACTGTTAACACGGAAATTGAGAGACCTGAACGGGATAATGTTGAAAATGAAGGTGTGTGTGTAAAAAAAACACAAAATAATCATTTTACTGATCTAATGCGACAATTTCTTAATTGCAGCTTTGGTATTGCCTTCGACGAGTAAGTCTGCATTTAGAGCTCCTGCACGAAAAAAGAGTAAAGTAGCTGAAGCACAGGAAATTAAAGATAAAATGGATAATGCATATTCTTTATTACAAGTTGTAACTAACAAACCGGCCAAAGAACGAAATGTGTGTTCCATATATGGAGAACTAGTAGCTGCAAAACTACAGGAAATGGAGGAGCACACTAGGGAAGTTTGTATGCATCGGATTGATAACATATTGTTTGAAATGAAAATGAATTCTCGTATCTCACATGCTAATAATGAGATAAATCCTACTCGGCAGCTGAATATTTTATGTACACACGACTATAAACAAAGCTCATCAACACCTAGCCCCCTGTCTTCAAGTTCCAACCATACTTCGCAGTCACTTTCACATCATCAAGCAGCATTCCACTCACCTCAAGAAACTTCATCACCACAGAATGTAACCCAGAATAATGACATGGATCCTCCCTGTCAAATGGAAAATTTATCTACTAGACTCAGCTCACCATCACCTAGCTCTCAGTTTTCATTAAGTTCGAACCATACTGTTTCCCAATATTCGCAGTCACTTTCACATCAAGCAGCATTCCACTCAACTCAAGAAACTTTTCCATCACAGAATGTCATTCAAAATGCTGATATTGTTGCTGATGAGGATTCTCGGCCTTTGGTAACCTTTTTTACTAATTTCCAATAATGTTACTTTTAATTTCTTAAATAAACAGTTTTAGAAAATGTTCCTCGAAGTTTTCTTTAATTTAAAAATAATTACTTACCTTAACATAATCCTGTAAAATTGCAATGATAGCACTACAAACTTCTGGGACTATTTCGGAAATAAGCTGTGGAGACACTTTGAACAAATAGTGAAGACTTTTAAAACTGTCTCCTGTTGCAAGAAATCGAAGGGTTATGGCAAGGCGCTCATTTGTTGGAATCGCTGTTCTCCACTTGGTATCTTTCTTACGAATCATTGGTCCCACTTTTGAAAGTAAATAATTAAAATCATCGCTCGACATTCGGCAAAAATTTTCAAATTTTCCGGATGGTTCCTTGAGCAGATCTGCCATTAGGTTTGTGGCACTATAGCTAAAACAATAATGTTATATTTCAAAAAGCAGATTGAAATCAATTATTTCCAGCTTCAATACCTACGTTTTTCTGCTTTTATTAAGTGAAACCATCCACCATCTCCTTCTTCTGGGCTTCTTCTTTATTTTGTTTAATAACACACTACCACAAGACATTACTACAAATGTAGCCAAGCTAATAACGAGCTCTGTATCATTATCCATTGCAAGCCGTAAATACACTTTATACTGAATATTCGTTATAACCACAGAGACTCCGTTACGTGACGAATTGCGAATATCTGGTTTAGGTGCTTGCCATTTGGTGATTAATCCGCGCTCACCTGCCGAGTAACTCAACTACTTGCCACTCTGCGAGCAGTCGCTCGGTACTCGCCGAATACCGAATGTCTGGCGCCGCCTTTAGGCTATGCCTAGGAGCAATGGTTTCAACTCCAGTAAATGTCCTATTAGCTGAAAGTAATGAACTTCCATTAGAATTTCGTCGTCAAATACTTGCTCAAAATTATGTTATAAAGATAAGTAGCCTTGAGACAGGACTAATAGAAGTTCTATCGTCATTAAATATATAAAACTTAACAAATCCTTATTGGAATAAGAAAAATTCACCTCCTCTCTCAGATGCCTTCATTGAATGTCGAAAATATCAATCATATGTTAATAGAAGTAATCTCTTGCCTATATACACAACTTTTATAAACTACCCATGATCATAATACCCCATTACTCAGAATCAGTACAAATCAGCAATATTCTCCTGAAATCTATTGTTGGTAACTATATAGAACACACAGTCATCTACACTGACGGTTCAAAAACAGATATAGGGGTAGGATGTGCTATATATGTTTTAAACCACAAAATATATGAAAAATATAAATTACCAAATATTTGTAGCATATTTACTGCTGAATTGGTAGCCATAGAAAAAGCCATAACATACTTAAATATTAATAAAATCAAACAGGGTGTGATTATAAGTGATTCAAAATCAGTATTAGAAGCAATTAAAACTAACCACCTAAATAAGCGTAAATCAGATATTTTATGCAATATTAAAAAATTGTTGTGTGATACACGTCACATTTATTTGGGTGAAGAGTCACATAGGTATTACAGGCAATTAAATAGTTGACCAGTTAGTTAATGATGCTATTATTGATGGGGTACAAATAAATTACACTACTCAGAAGGATATTAAAACAGCTCTAAAACAAAGGACTATACAGAAATGGAAAGTAAAATGGATTGAACTTGCTCAAAAACCCGCAAATCAATATTTTTCATTACACCCTCAACTTCCATTACTACAGTCATATATAATTGATTATAATGTTCCCAAATTTTATGTATCCACAATTTTGAGATTGAAATCCCAGCATGGGAAATATCCATATCACCTTGCTAAATTAGGTATTGTTAACACGGGTGCTTGTAGTTGTGATAATGTTACTATTGCAGATATCAATCATATAATATTTAATTGTATCAATTATAAAAAAGAAAGAGAAAATCTTTTTAAATCCCTTAGTAAATTAGACATACAGTTCCCCTTAAATCTAGCTCATTTATTGGAACTGAATAATGAAATAGTTTTTGACACTCTGGTGGAGTTTTTAGACAAACGAAATTTGATCTGTAACGGTGATGAAATTTAGATTCAAGTAACACGTTCAGTCTACCTTTAAATAGAAAAAAAATCTGTAGCTGAAGGATTTAATTCCAAGCTAGTTCCCTCCCACACACACATACGCACACAAAACATTCCCAGAACATACTTTGGCGACAAACACTTAGTTCCCGGGACAGTTGTTTTTAGTTGCAGATTGTTCCCGGAAGTTTATTAGCATTTTGAACATTCCCTGGACACAATATTGGAACATTCCACGAATGTTTCAAATTATTCCTAGAACTTTCCTGGAACCTCAATTTTAAAGCATATCCAGATGTTTTATGGGATAAACTACAGGATTTTCAAGAAATGAATGAAAAATAATGCCTCATAAAACAAATTGTTAAATTCCTTCATTTATTGTAATTGCATTAACCCATATCTGCGTTTTCTTTCTTGGACTCTCCGAAGCCATGTCCATAGCTAATTCTGCTTATTTTTTATTTTTTGCTAACTTTGTTAATTCTGCAGCTTCTGTAACAAAATACATGTGCATTATACAAAAAAGAAATTAAATTTTTATTCTGTAAATAATATTCAAACAGACTGGACTTTTACCAAAAATAACCTTTTTTTCAATTTTATATCTTTGTTCCTAAGATATTGGTACTTCAACCTTATTTTTTTGAATTCTCACCATTGACCCATGATTAAAATATTACTGAAATTAACATTTATAGGACTAACAAAAACATACCTATTACAGCCCTGCATAATTGCAGTGTGTCAAACTGCTCCTTCTGTTTCCGTCCTTTTGAGGAATAGAGAAGAGCGATATCATCTGATAGGAGTACAGTTGTATTCGTCGTAGTACATAGACGTGTTTAACGGAGTGCGATAGAGAGTACATTTGAACAATAAATTAAATTTCACTTTAGTGAAAATAAATAAGTTGAAGTAACTTTAGTTAGTGTAAAAATAAGATGAGTAATCAATCCGACGGAGATCTTCCCGATCCTGGAATTCAAGATGGATTTTTAGGTTTCGGTAAAAATGATCAACAAAATAATAATGTTATGGATATTGATGATAACTCCTCGAACGGTAAGGTAACAAAAAATAACCCAACTTTAAACAAAGGAAGTAATGATAAAGTAAGTAATGATCATATTAGTATTTTTTTTGAAAATATAACAAAACATGCAATTGATAATAAGAACAAAGAAAACAAAGGCTAAAACTCCGACCATGAAACTAACAACAACACAATAATTAGTAGGACACAAAAAAGAGACATAAATAATGTTGTCAATAAATATAGCTCTAATGATAGTGGCCCGTATTTCGTTTATATTATTAGTAAAAAAGATAATTACATAAAATAGCAACTGCAAGGATAATCATGAATGCAGTTCCAGAAATAAAAAATAATATTATCATTATGTCAATGAATGGAGCAAAAAAAATTAAAGTAGAGTTACATTCATATTCAAGTGCAAATAAGTTGTTAGAAGCTACGTCTTTAACAGAAAAAGAGTATGATATTTACATTCCGGTTTTTTATAATCACAAAAAAAGTGTAATAAAACAAGTTGATAAGGAGCTAAGCGAAGAGGAATTAAAAGAAATAATTAAACCAAAGTTAGGATATAATTTTGAAGTGTGACATGTAAAAAAAATTGTAAGAAAAAATGAAAAAAATGAGGTAGAGCGAACCACAACTATCATAGTAACCTTCAAAGGGCAAACATTACCCAATAGAGTCATAATTGAAAAATGAGTATACGAGGTGGAACAATACATACCTAAAGTAGTTCAGTGTAATAATTGTTTAAGATATGGTCATATGAGTGTACAGTGTAGATCAAAAGAAAGATGCAAAAAATGCGGAGAATCACATAATTATGATGAATGTACAAAAACGGATATAAATTGCTTATTTTGCAATGAAAACCATCTAGCCACAGAAAAAAACAAGTGTAAAGAGTTCCAAAGACAAAAAAAATATAAAAAATCTATGGTAACAGAAAATATCTCTTATGTTGAAGTATCCAAAAAAGTTGAGAGAAGTTATTCAAGTGTATCTAGCACAAATACAGGTAACAGATATACAGTTAATTTAAAAAGAAAACGTCTAGAACTAATTGACGAAGATTTGCGACCAGAACATAGGGAAATTCTATCGGTACCAAGTATACAATCACAACCTTTTTATATTAATTATCCTAATATTTCCAACTACCAATCTAACAATCAAAAGCAAACCTATAATGAAACAAAAATTAACAAAACTTGTGAATCTCTAATAACACTTATTAAAGACATATTAACTTATACTGATGGGTCGATACTGAAAGATAAGGAAATAGAAAATAAGTTAAAACAAATAATAACTCAAATTTTTCAAATTTTAGATGACAACGAATAAAATGAACATTCTACAATGGAACGCCGGCTCTATTATATTTAAAAAAGGAATCTTTGAAAAACGTCTTTTTGATTATCAAATAAATGTAGCCTTGATATCAGAAACTTGGTTAAAAAATCATCAAATTTTAATATAAGTGGGTTCAATATCTTTGGGTCAGATCGCAATAATGGGTAGCAAATTCAGGCGGAGACTTATTAACATTGAAGCGACATGGTGGATGGCGCTCAAATACAGTGGCGGAAGGATATATTGACGATTCGATATCAAACAAAATTGATATTGCCAACAAAATTGAAAAATCTATTATACCTGGGGCTTCGACTTCATATAATATTATTCCTAATGAAAAACAAGCATCAACATCTTCGTTGACAAGCATTAACGATAACTTATCATCAAAAATTGATAATGTACCAGGCATAACAATTCGAAATTGTTCCAACTTTTAACTATTTTTTCTATATTCTGTGTTCATTTCTTAAATTCGTTCTGTTTAAGCTAAATAAGATACATATATAAGTTACTTTTCTCTTTAATTAATAAACGTAGTTGTAGAAATAATATTGTGTACAACTCGTACGCAAAGCACTTTTCCCACTCGCTGGATTTGCGGCACTCGCCTTACGGCTCGTGCCACAAACTTCTGCGCTCGTGGGAAAAGTAACGCTTTGCGCACTTGTTGTACAAACTACAATTATGTTCTTATTTCTTAATTTATAAAAGTAAATTAGTGTGATGGAGGATTTTATTGATTTTATAGACTATATAGATGATGATAATGCTTACGTTTATCGTTTACCTAGGTTAGTAATCACATATTGCTATAGTAAAAAGCAAAATTTATTAAATTCATTCCCGTTTTTAGGCGATATATTCGAGATACTGAAAATCCGTTAAACGGATACAATAATGTAGAATTGTTGCAGCGATATAGATTTTCAAGAGATATTCTTATAAACGTAATATTACCTCTTACTGCACAAAGGCAAAATGAAGATAACCAAAGAGGTTTGCCATTATCACCAATTATGAAATTGTGTATTGCTTTACGATTTATGCAACAGGATCATTCCAACGAGTTTTGGGTGATTTGATAAATATAAGTCAATCTTCAGCCTGCCGTATTATGGCTGAAGTTTCACAAAATATAAGTGAAAATATTGCTGATTTTGTAAAGTTTCCAAACAACACAGAAGAAATTAAATTGAAGTCCTGGTGTAATTGGATGCATTGATGGGACTCACATTGAAATAAAAAATACGGGTGGGAAATGCCAAACCCTCCACCTCAATTTATTCACCGAGAAATAGCCATTAGGGATGATTTTGTTCGACGATATTTTAACTAACATTTTTTTTCGTCAAAAACTTGCAAGTCAAATATCATGTATTTAAGGTTTGTTTATATTAAAAGAAAAATATATCAAATCAGTATTTTGTTTTATTTATTGAGTAATATACAGGCTGATTCCCAAGTAATCTGAAAGATTGCTGTGTGCAATTTGCTATTTAATTTTAAGATGAAAAGTTCCTATAAACATCTGTGATAACATTTGTCATTGAGTTACAGAGCGTTGAATTGTTTTAAATAAACGAACTTTGAATGGAAGTGAAATTTATTTGAATACAAGCAATCATATTGCGATGAACATAAACAAAAAAATTCTCCATTTCAAAGTAGATGTTCAAAAAAGGTGCACCTCCAGCAAAAATACAAGCATCTGTTTTACATTAATAGATTGCGGAATACATTCGAAAATACTTGGATTGTTGCAAATAATGTTACAGCCTCGTATGATTCGATTTTGAAGGTATACTATGTTTAAGATAGAGGTTGTATAAATAACTGATTTTAAATATCACCACATACAAAAATCCAGGTGTTCTTGGTGCCACGGGTGTGGAGATTTTCGTCCAATCCCAACCCTGCAACTCATTAATGACCAGACTTATCACACATTGAAACACATACTGTACTCTCAGGGTAAAAATATATAAAAGAAAAGGAATAAAATAAAAAGAGAGTAGGTTCTTTCCAAACTGATAATGTGTGAATGGAGATAACAAAGCCAGTTTTCAGGGCTCTGTTATCTGAAAGAAGTTAGATAAACTAAAGAAAGAAAAGGAATAGAAAAGAAATAAGGTAAAGATAAAATAAAATTTAATTAAGGGCGCCACTAATTTTTGTTCCTAAACAAAATTAGAAAAAAATCATTCACATATATCAGCCAACTCTTAACTGCTGTTACCTGCTAGTTTCAATAAATGTTCACAAAAAAAATGTGCTGAAGGCAATTTTTCAGGTATTACCTGTATAATAAATAAAACTCCTGGATCAAAATATGTATAAATATAATGAAAGTAAAATAAACGAGTTATAAAATTTTATAAAAAGTGGTTAGTAGGTGTCAGTATGAGTGAACAAAAATAAATTTTGACCTTAAACGAACAGATAAAAATGATAGTGGTGAAGCCATACAAAATAAAATTACTTAACTTAAGAGTTGTTGTTCGAAGGTTGTATTCCTGAAAATCTTCTTTAATTGTATAATTGTCTGTACTCTATACAGGTGAACAGCTGCGTCCTCGATAAGCTCTTACAGTACAACCATTACTGTAATGTCATGCTATTTGGAGTTAATACAATAGCACACTTCTTATGTCAGGTACTTTGGTAGAATTTACACACAAAAGTAGATTAGTCCTGGAGTTTCCGCTACAATAACACCATGTGTGTTACAAAAAGACTTTACAATATAAAACGTATTCAGATATCTGTCCAGATAGATACATAAAACTTTACTTATACTTTTTTTTACAATTATATATACTAGCTTAAAAATTCGTACTGGACAAAAACCTTTATTAGTTCTAGTAAATTTTGAACAGGAAAAAAAATGTGAAACATACCAGTAATCCCACGAATTTGTTCTTAGAGAACAAGTTTTATATTGGATCAAACTTTTATCAGAATTTCTGCGTCAACTAACCTCTCGAAAGATGTATCGTATAGTCGCGCATTCCGAATTCCTATTAAGGTTTTTTTTTGGAACGAGTTAACCTTAACGTTAATTCCACCAACACTCAATTAGTTGAATTTAAAATATAGACTAGGAAGACGTGTGGTCTATTCCACCAATAAATTTAGCATTCGTAGCAAAATTATTTATTTAAATCAATATTCGAAATGTTGACTGCTAAGTTAACGTTTCAACATGTTTATAAGAACTTTTTATCTTAAATTTGAATGGTGTCGCCCACAGCTATCTTTCAGATTACTTTGGATACGACATGTAATTTTTTGTTAACATTTTTATTCTTTTAGTAATTTATTTGTTTTTATTTTTTCATGCTTCAATGCATCTGCAGCAATTTGGAGACGTATTCTTGCCTCCTGTAATTTTATTTCATGCAGTTCTGCATCTTGCTGCTGTCGTATTTTTACTTCTTCCAATTTTGTTTTATGAAGTTCTGAATCTTGATGCATTAGTGCTTCTTGTCTTCTGACTCGTGCATACATTTCCAATTTAATTTCATAATCTCTTGTAACTAAAAAATACAAACAGATTACTAATATAAAGAACTAATTGTTGAATTCCTTTCCTACCTTCCCTACTTTTTCTTTTCGTAGATTGACTTCTGGATGAACATGGTGTTGCATGTAGTTAAGTTGTACCTTCTAAAGGATCTGAAAAATATATTTTGTATTTATATTATAATATTATAATTATGAATATATATATATATATATATATATATATATATATATATATATACAGGGTGTTCATTTCAGGATTTCCCACCTTAATTTTCTCGAAATGTGTGTATTTAAAAAAAATCCTGGTACACGTCAACAAATATATCGAAGGGGACAACTTTTTATCATAAAGGCAACGCACCCCCTTTCACCCCCGCCAGGGGGAGTTGCCAACTTCAAAATCTTTAATAGGAAGGGGTATCGAGTTATACCTCATTTTAAAGTCTTTTTAATCTCTACACGTCGGTTTTTTTTTTTTTTTAAACTGATCGATTCGTTGTCGAGACATTTAGGAAAATCTATTTGCTGCTTCGTACCATTAAAATAAAAACTGTGCAACTGTTTATTCTCATTTCTTCTATCAAAACTAAATTACAATATTGTACACAGATTTTCAATTTAATAATTGCTCAAAATGTTGCCCATTGTTGGCCAAACAATGGTATAACCGCTGTTCAAATTCGTGACGCACATTTTCAAACACTTCTGTTCGAATTGCTCGACATTCTGCAGTAATCCTTTGTCGAAGGTCTCCTATATTTTGTGGCGGGGGTGTGTAAACAACTGATTTTAAATGTCCCCATAGAAAAAAATCACATGGTGCTAGATCTGGGACCATTGACGGATCGGAAGCACATAATGGGGGTGGGAGCTCCATCTTGCTGAAAATATAACTCATTTTCGTCAAGAAAGTTGTTGCCATCTCTATCCAGTTGATTTTCAATTGCTTCGGTAATTAACGGATTGATCGTATTTTCTAGCATATTCAAGTACATCTCACCATTTAGGTTTCCATTTATAAACAATGGACCAATTACTAATTTCCTAGTATACCGGCCCATACATTAATTTTTTGGGGATGCTGGGTATGCCCTTCGACAAATACATAGTCATTTTGTTGACAAAACCATTTAAATAAAAAGTACACTCATCAGTGAAGCAGATATTTTTTAAAAATTCGTTATTGTTATTAATAATTGTAGTCATTTGTTCACAAAACTCAATTCTTCTGTCAAAATCGTCTTCACTTAACTCTTGACATACTTTCATTTTATAGGGATGGAATTTATTATTTTTGTAATTTTGTGGACAGAGCCTAAGGAAATTCCAGTTGCAGCAGAAATGGTACGTAACGAAGTATTAGGATTCATACCAAAATAACCTTCACTTCAATTTGAGTGGCTTCATTCAAAACTCTTGGCTGATCATGTTTTAAATTTGCAACAGATCCTGTTTGAGTAGATTCGGCGATTAGATTTAGGACATACCTATGAGAGGTGTTCTTATCTGGGCGCCTTTCGTTAAATATTGCATATTAAGATTTTGAAGTTGGCAACTCCCCCTGGCAGCGGGTGAAAGGGGGCGCGTTGCCTTTATGATAAAAAGTTGTCCCCTTCGATATATTTGTTGACGTGTCCCAGGATTTTTTTTAAATACACACATTTCGAGAAAATTAGGGTGGGAAGTCCTGAAATGAACACCCTGTATATATATATATATATATATATATATATATAATATACAATCCTTCGTACACTAATTTAATGAACAATTTACCATCTAATACTTGCACGATAATAGTTTCTTCATTATTTTTTGTTTCAAACAGTGTATCATTGTCTATAGTATCTGTGATTTCAATATCAATATTCGTATTGAGCAAATCATCAATTTCAGATGGTGGAGCTGGCACATATGGACCTCCTCCTGATCCATTCTCTGTCTTTTTTCAGTGGCTAGCTCCTCTTTTCTACGTTCTTTCATATTCTCCCAACATTGTTTCAATTGTTCAGGTGTTCTCTATAAAAAATATACATTATATTACTTAAAACATAATCTTGCTATTTAGAAGAAATTATAAAATGAAATTCAGCTTTATTCCAAACAGCATTAATTTAATAAAACATAATCTTTACTACTTACGAAACAATGTTCTCCGCTTGAGTTAAACTCGTGGGCCAGTGACACCCAAGCCTTCTTCTTTTCGGCCACGCTGTACAATCAGTTTTTTTTGTTTTCAACTTGATTATATTTGCGAATTAGCTCACTTAATGCAAGTTTTTCGCTAGACGAAAAGAACTGTCGCTTGTTTTCCATTTTCCTAAAAAATAATGAACTTTGAGACTTAACATGAAATAATATTATGAAGATATTAAAAATAAACTAACTTAACGAACTAATTATGATCTAATAAACTATAACAATTAGAAATGCGAATCTATAACTATCTATTAAATAACTAGGTTAAAAAATAAACATACTCAGCTGATAAGAAATATATATCTATATATAATCCGTAGAGAACTAAAAAATTAAAGAATTGCACAAATATCTATAAAATACACGAACTGAACACAAATTCGAATATGAATAAAATGAACGTTAACGAATTGACATCGGACGTTTGTAGATCACAATTGATACCAACCTTAACCAAAAGTTCCTAATAATTGCATTGATGCCAGGCTTTCTTCACTCAAGTTGAAGTACGACTTGAGTAGGAACTGTGGATACGAAAACTCGCCTCAAGTTAAACTCAAACTAAGTTGAGTTTGAGTATGAGTGACCCTCAAGTGTCGATTATGAATTTCACCCTAAGTAATGTGTGTATTGTCAACATTCGACTGACCTGTCACATCAGTCAACCATCAACTCAAAACACTAATTTGGGAATCAACCTCCTCGTTTCCACAATGAACATTATTAAAGTGTAACAAATATGTACAAATCTTACTAAGTGATTCAATATCAGACTTTCTATTCATTGGTTCCTCAATGTTATTAATGTGATACATTCCTAAAAATTTTTCGTTTGTTGTAGTTTCTCTCTACATCAAGATCTCTACTTTATCAAAATCCACATGGCGAAACTCATCTATAATATGTTCTGATAATGCACATTTTCGCTATTGTAATCTTGCATCGCTTTTATGTTGAGCGCAACGTGATTTCAGGTTTGAGATGTCATTTCTACATACTTTTTGTTGGAGTTTTTACAAAGGATACTATATATTACATTAGTTTTCATCAGAGAATTCTCTGGTTGTTTTAACTTAGTAAAAAGATACTGCAAGGGTTTGGCTGTCCTTTGATCAATTTTTACATTGGTCCCCTTGAATCATTTAATGTTTTCTGATAGAGTTCTAATATAAGGAATGAATCAAAAAGTAACGCTGAAATTAGCATCTTGTTCATTTTCATTGCTACTTGTATCATCGACTGTACGCTCGTCGGGATTGCTCTAAATCAACCTTTTGAGTAGTTTTATAGGATAACTATTTTTTTGAAGGGTATCAATTAATATTTTAAGGTTTTTATTAAGTAACGTTGGATGTGATATTTTCATTATTCTGTTATTCAGCCCTAACAGTAAGCTAACCTTCATTTTGTAGGGGTGATTGGACTTGAAGTTGAGATATCTACTTCAACTGGTAGATTTCACGTACCAGTCCAGGAAAAAGTGACTGAAAGTTTTGTATTTTCACAAAAGCAAAACACAATTTTTCATAATTGTTTAATTGAAAAATGTTTATTTCATAGTTTTCTTTCCTTTTATATGCAACGCAAATGACATCTAACAAACAGCAGTATGATTTTGAGGAAGCATTTACAAAAGAAAATGAAGGTATTGATAGTATTGAATATTTTTGTAAACTTGTGAGGGTAAATTTGCTTATATTCATAAAAATAATTTTTTGGTTTCAAGATTACTAATACACTTTGTTTACAATATCATAAAACGGAATGTATCTTATACTTTTATATTGGCATCATATGATAGATATTTTTATATGACATGCATTTTCGTAAACTATGAATATTAAATTATATCTGCAGTTTAGTCGTAGCATTTCAACATTTATTAGTTATTTTACGTGGGAATAAAAGCAGCAAGAAGTCTTTAATACAGTAGAACCTTAAAATACAGAATATATGAGTATTGACGTGATTCGTTTTTTTTGTCAGGGCTTTTTGAACCACTTACGAGTACAAGGCATTCAGCAAGCAACCAAAATCTTTCAGCCGCAAAGGATTCTCAAAGTAGTAAGTAATTTTTTCACTTATTGTATATATATATATACTGTGATATACTTACCTAAAATAGTTTTGCTCATCATTAATTAACTAAATTGAATGTATTAGCTAACCAAGATATCTCTTTATTTTTGCCAAAACCTTCAATATCATTCAATATATACTATATAGAGTAGTACAATAACTAATACATTTCATAGAAATTAATTATGAAAATTTGACAAAACTGTGGGTGTATTCTGAATTTATGAATATATCTGTTTTTGTAGTGAGCTTCAATATATCGTATATGGAAAATTATTTTATTTCAGAGGTCTACTGCGACTGCGAGAATGACATATATTTTATTAAAAATTTGCCAGTCTGAGTAAATGGCAAACTAGATCACATTTTACTGTTGCAGAGTTCCAGAGAATAATTTACAACGCACCAAGAAACACCAATTGTAAAAAAATATTCAAAAAACTTGAAATATTGCCGCTTCCGTGCTTGTATATTTCCGAAGTGTTAATTGAAACACATAAAAATCGATATGTTCTGACTAAACATGCAGATGTTCATAATTATGATACTAGAAATAGTAAAGACATTGTCATTCTCAAATCAAGACTGAAAACAACAAAAAACAATAAGTTGGATGTTACATTGTACAATTCATTTGTAAAATATTTTGAACATATAAATATAAGTGATATGACGAGAGTTCAATTTAAACATTTTGCTAAGTCTTTTCTTTTAAATTATTGTTTTTATACAGTTGATGAGTTTTTGGAGGAATTGAATACTTGGGCTTAATGCTTATATGTTTGTTTGTTTTGTTTAATTTAATTTTTACTTTCTATTATTTTTTAACTTATTTTATATTTTAAAATTGTCATATTTTCATCAATATTTTTACTTTATGAAATGTATGTCTGTATTTATGTAAAATTTTTACTTTCTATTATTTTTATTATATTTTAAATTTGTCATATACAACATTATACAATCTTTAATATTTTTAGTTGGTAAAATGTATTCATATGTACTACTTTCACTGACTTCTAATGTACTATGTATGTGAATGGGGTCAATAAACCATCTATCTATCTATCTATCTATCAATATTAAAACATGGTAGGGATCCGGAGCTACCTCAGTCATATCTGTCTCATGAAAACTGTAGAAAGAATTATTAAAGCACGGCTAAATCACTGGTTGGAGATTAACAACAAAATATCTAAAAGACAATTAGGGTTTAGAAACGGGTGTTCTATCAATGAAAATATAGGATATTTGGTTAGTGAAATAAATTCGACCTTTTGTCAAAAACAATCAGTACCTGCAATATTTCTAGATTTGGAAAACGCCTACGATAATGTCGATTTAACTATTATGTACAATAAAATGGTGGGGATGGGACTATCAAAAAATTTCTCAAGCAAAATAAGACACCTTTATTCGAATCGTGTTATATATTTGAAAATAAATAATGAACTGGACGGTCCAAAAACAACGAATATTGTTCTTACACAAGGCAGTATCCTAAGTCCAACTTTGTATCTAATATATACTATGGACTTAGAAAATTCTGTCAGAATAAATAATGCTACAAAAGTAATACAATATGCTGATGACATTTGTATATATCATAGATGTAAAAACATTGCTGAAGGATGCAACAATCTTAACATTGAATATTTGTGGCTTAATAGTTGAAACTGTTGGGATTAAATAGAGAAAAAAAAGATGAGCACAAGGATATAATTTACACTCCTTAACCCTCCAATTTTCCTCAAGTATAACATAAAATAATTAGTGGTACCGGGATCCAGAATTATACATGAGCAAACGGTATACACTTGTATGCCTAAATTATAGCGAATCAATCTACTTAACACCTGTAATCCACTAATATTATGATAAAGGAACGATATACACTTGTATGCCAGAATTATAGTAAAGTAATCTACTTAACACCTGTAGTCCACTAATATTATGATAAAGCAACGATATACACTTGTATGCCAAAATTATAGGAAAGCAAACATCGTAACACCCGTGCTCCACTAATATTATGATAATGAAACAAACTGTTTACATGGGTGCGGCATTAGTGTGTCGAAATACTATATATCCGTTGTTCTAGACAATATCAAATAAAGTTATTTGCAAAAACCATAGGCAACTTCTAATTTCACATCATAAAATTATTTTCGTATTTACAGGGTCTTCCATATTACTAGGACGTGCCAAATATATGCACACTATACTGAATTAACCGCATTATCTAGGAATATGAAATTTGGCACAGTAGTTATTTGGGACAGTGAGCAGAACTACATTTTTTTATTTCCACTCGCAGTCGCAGTAGACCTCTGAAATAAAATAATTTTTCATATACGATATATTGAAGCTCACTACAAAAACAGATATATTCATAAATTCAGAATACACCCACAGTTTTGTCAAATTTTCATAATTAATTTCTATGAAATGTATTAGTTATTGTACTACTCTATATAGTATATATTGAATGATATTGAAGGTTTTTGCAAAAATAAAGAGATATCTTGGTTAGCTAATACATTCAATTTAGTTAATTAATGATGAGCAAAACTATTTTAGGTAAGTATATCACAGTATATATATATATATATATATATATATATATATATATATATATATACAATAAGTGAAAAAATTACTTACTACTTTGAGAATCCTTTGCGGCTGAAAGATTTTGGTTGCTTGCTGAATGCCTTGTACTCGTAAGTGGTTCAAAAAGCCCTGACAAAAAAAAACGAATCACGTCAATACTCATATATTCTGTATTTTAAGGTTCTACTGTATTAAAGACTTCTTGCTGCTTTTATTCCCACGTAAAATAACTAATAAATGTTGAAATGCTACGACTAAACTGCAGATATAATTTAATATTCATAGTTTACGAAAATGCATGTCATATAAAAATATCTATCATATGATGCCAATATAAAAGTATAAGATACATTCCGTTTTATGATATTGTAAACAAAGTGTATTAGTAATCTTGAAACCAAAAAATTATTTTTATGAATATAAGCAAATTTACCCTCACAAGTTTACAAAAATATTCAATACTATCAATACCTTCATTTTCTTTTGTAAATGCTTCCTCAAAATCATACTGCTGTTTGTTAGATGTCATTTGCGTTGCATATAAAAGGAAAGAAAACTATGAAATAAACATTTTTCAATTAAACAATTATGAAAAATTGTGTTTTGCTTTTGTGAAAATACAAAACTTTCAGTCACTTTTTCCTGGACTGGTACGTGAAATCTACCAGTTGAAGTAGATATCTCAACTTCAAGTCCAATCACCCCTACAAAATGAAGGTTAGCTTACTGTTAGGGCTGAATAACAGAATAATGAAAATATCACATCCAACGTTACTTAATAAAAACCTTAAAATATTAATTGATACCCTTCAAAAAAATAGTTATCCTATAAAACTACTCAAAAGGTTGATTTAGAGCAATCCCGACGAGCGTACAGTCGATGATACAAGTAGCAATGAAAATGAACAAGATGCTAATTTCAGCGTTACTTTTTGATTCATTCCTTATATTAGAACTCTATCAGAAAACATTAAATGATTCAAGGGGACCAATGTAAAAATTGATCAAAGGACAGCCAAACCCTTGCAGTATCTTTTTACTAAGTTAAAACAACCAGAGAATTCTCTGATGAAAACTAATGTAATATATAGTATCCTTTGTAAAAACTCCAACAAAAAGTATGTAGAAATGACATCTCAAACCTGAAATCACGTTGCGCTCAACATAAAAGCGATGCAAGATTACAATAGCGAAAATGTGCATTATCAGAACATATTATAGATGAGTTTCGCCATGTGGATTTTGATAAAGTAGAGATCTTGATGTAGAGAGAAACTACAACAAACGAAAAATTTTTAGGAATGTATCACATTAATAACATTGAGGAACCAATGAATAGAAAGTCTGATATTGAATCACTTAGTAAGATTTGTACATATTTGTTACACTTTAATAATGTTCATTGTGGAAACGAGGAGGTTGATTCCCAAATTAGTGTTTTGAGTTGATGGTTGACTGATGTGACAGGTCAGTCGAATGTTGACAATACACACATTACTTAGGGTGAAATTCATAATCGACACTTGAGGGTCACTCATACTCAAACTCAACTTAGTTTGAGTTTAACTTGAGGCGAGTTTTCGTATCCACAGTTCCTACTCAAGTCGTACTTCAACTTGAGTGAAGAAAGCCTGGCATCAATGCAATTATTAGGAACTTTTGGTTAAGGTTGGTATCAATTGTGATCTACAAACGTCCGATGTCAATTCGTTAACGTTCATTTTATTCATATTCGAATTTGTGTTCAGTTCGTGTATTTTATAGATATTTGTGCAATTCTTTAATTTTTTAGTTCTCTACGGATTATATATAGATATATATTTCTTATCAGCTGAGTATGTTTATTTTTTAACCTAGTTATTTAATAGATAGTTATAGATTCGCATTTCTAATTGTTATAGTTTATTAGATCATAATTAGTTCGTTAAGTTAGTTTATTTTTAATATCTTCATAATATTATTTCATGTTAAGTCTCAAAGTTCATTATTTTTTAGGAAAATGGAAAACAAGCGACAGTTCTTTTCGTCTAGCGAAAAACTTGCATTAAGTGAGCTAATTCGCAAATATAATCAAGTTGAAAACAAAAAAAACTGATTGTACAGCGTGGCCGAAAAGAAGAAGGCTTGGGTGTCACTGGCCCACGAGTTTAACTCAAGCGGAGAACATTGTTTCGTAAGTAGTAAAGATTATGTTTTATTAAATTAATGCTGTTTGGAATAAAGCTGAATTTCATTTTATAATTTCTTCTAAATAGCAAGATTATGTTTTAAGTAATATAATGTATATTTTTTATAGAGAACACCTGAACAATTGAAACAATGTTGGGAGAATATGAAAGAACGTAGAAAAGAGGAGCTAGCCACTGAAAAAAGACAGAGAATGGATCAGGAGGAGGTCCATATGTGCCAGCTCCACCATCTGAAATTGATGATTTGCTCAATACGAATATTGATATTGAAATCACAGATACTATAGACAATGATACACTGTTTGAAACAAAAAATAATGAAGGAACTATTATCGTGCAAGTATTAGATGGTAAATTGTTCATTAAATTAGTGTACGAAGGATTGTATATTATATATATATATATATATATATATATATATATATATATATATATATACAGGGTGTTCATTTCAGGACTTCCCACCCTAATTTTCTCGAAATGTGTGTATTTAAAAAAAATCCTGGGACACGTCAACAAATATATCGAAGGGGACAACTTTTTATCATAAAGGCAACGCGCCCCCTTTCACCCGCTGCCAGGGGGAGTTGCCAACTTCAAAATCTTAAATGGGAAGGGGTATCGAGTTATAACCTCATTTTAAAGGTCTTTTTAATCTCTACACGTCGGCTTTTCTTTTTTAATTGATCGATTCGTTGTCGAAATATTTAGGAAAATCTGTTTGCTGCTTCGTACCATTAAAATAAAAACTGCAATTGTTTGTTTTGTTATTCCTTTCAACTTTTTTGTATAAAAACATGCAAAAAAATGTTTTTGATAGAGAAAATAAAAGACATGATAGCTATTAGTCCGGGAGGTAGTGTCACTTTTTTAGCAGTCATTTTATGCACCATGAAATTCACTCAATAATGTTGTCTTTATAGTAGTAACTACCAAACCGAGCGTCAGATCGCGCGACCGCGGTGGGTAGAGTCGGTGTGAACTACGGAACATCACTAATAATTTTAAAAAAAAAGTTATTTTATGCACTTTATAATTTTTACGATTAATTTTTCACGCAGTATATTTAACTAAAAAAGTCGTCAGACCCTGATCTGCGGGTGGATTCTTCGTCAGTCACGCGTAGTAACGTATCTTGAATTTGAAAAAAAAAAGTAATAGTATGCAGTTTGAAACTTTTCCAGTTGATAGTTTGTAGTATAAAAAGGAAAAAAATAATCGTCAGACGTTGTGGAAATGGTGGAAAACCCGTCAGTCGATCATTCAAAGTGCATTTCAGCTTTCGGAAAAAATTAAGCGCGTGGCATCTTTTGCGGTCCAACTGACGGACTTTCCACCACATTCATGTCATCTGACGATTATATTTATGTTTTTTAAACAAACGACTATTTCTGGAAAAAATTTCAGGTTGCATACAATGATTGATAAAATAAAAGAAAGATAATATATTCATGATTAATAGAAAGACTGGAAATGATTGTCAATATTATGAAAATGATTATAAAGGTTTCTAGAGTAAGAATTTATTTTACAAACATTATATGAATGAAATCGTATAAATTAATACTAAAAACGTAAAAAATTATTAATCTGATTCTTCATATTCACTATCAGAATCACTCTCACTTAGTGAACTTTCATCGCTGCTTTCTTCCAATCCACTTTCATCACAATCTTGAGATTCATCATCATCTTGCGAATTCGTTTCGTCTGAATGATCTGAAAGAATGCATGAATATGAAGTGGAGGTTAAAGATTAACAATTCAATGTCAGAGAAAAATATGATAAATACCTATAATATCATTGCTTTCATCTTCGATAGTATTCGTGATGCTACTTATCGGAGGCAATTGATCTCCTTCGAACCATTTGAAAACATATTTATTATTCTCTTCTTTCCATCCATAATCAGTTGGAGTTGAATAAGTAGGTGTTTGATGAGATGCGCGAGTCCATAATTGAGCGATATAACTGCTTCTCAATAATTGCTGTTGCAATTCTGAATGACACGGTGGAAGAGTAGAACCCTCGAATCCTTTATTAACTTTCAAAATATCTTCATTTTTTTTTATTTTGTATGTTTTCATGAATGCTGCTACCCTTGATAAATTTACATCATTTATATTATTAAAACAATACATACGGCAAACAAATTCTTCCAATACTGCGAAATTTTCTCGAAAGTTTGGATTCAATTCTTTAGATAATTCAATGAATGCCTGTATGTAACGGTTTGATTTCTTTAGTAAATCAAATGGTCTTTTCTTTCCTCTTCTGAAAAACGCAGGGTTGAAGTCACAACCTGTGAGAGCATGAAAACCTGGTAAAGATTTACATAAATCACTACCTAATTTTTCGAATAATTTGGTGATGTTTATGTATCTGCGTAAATACTAGTAGATCTATATAACACTATCTATCATACAGGGATCATCCCTACAGATTGGTTGAGATCAACCTTCGTAATGTTGCCAAAGAAAGTAAATGCAAAGGAATGCTCTGACCACCGCACAATTAGCCTAATGTCCCACACTTTAAAGACCTTCCTCAAGATCATACATAGTCGAATATATAAAAAGCTAGAAATCGATATTAGTGAAAATCAGTTTGGATTTCGAAATGGAATGGGCACACGTGAAGCCTTATTCGCAGTGAATGTAATAATACAAAAATGTTTGGATATGAATAAGGAAATATATATGGGATTTATCGACTACGAGAAAGCGTTCGACAGGGTGAGACACGAGAGGCTAATTAGTCTTTTACGAGAAAGCCAACTTGATGAGCAAGATGTTAGAATAATAAAGAATCTCTATTGGAATCAAGTTGCTGTGATCAGCTCCGAAGGAACGACATCAGAAGACATCAAAATACAACGAGGAGTGAGACAAGGATGTGTTTTATCGCCACTTCTGTTTAACTACTATTCAGAGGCCATTTTCAAAGAGGCTCTTGGGAACAGAAAAGAAGGCATAATTATAAATGGAAAGATCATTAACAACGTGCGCTACGCTGACGACACCCTAATCATAACTGACAGCACACATGACCTTCAAATAATACTTCAAGAAATCGATCGGGTCAGCAGGGAGTACGGTTTAAAAATGAACTATAAGAAAACGAAATACATGGTCATAAGTAAAAATCCATCATGCCATCCTAATACCAACATCAAAGTCAATTCATTGTTGATCGAAAGAGTTAAGCAGTATCAGTATCTTGGCATGTGGATCAACGACAAACATGATCAGACTATGGAGATTAAAGTTAGAATCGAAAAGGCGAGAAATGTTTTCTTCAAAATGAAACAACTATTCACTAATCCCCACTTAAATCTCCAACTCAGACTGAGAATGATTAAATGCTACGTAATCCCAGTGCTTCTGTATGGACTGGAATCATGGACAATCAACAAAATCGCAATGAAAAAGCTCCAGTCTTTTGAAATGTGGATCTTCCGGCGGGCACTAAGAATATCATGGACAAAAAAGATTGCCAATGAGGAAGTTCTACGCCGAGTAAAAAGAGAAAGAGAACTAGTGAACGTGATTAAAGCCCGAAAATTAGAATATCTCGGTCATATTATGCGTGGAGAGAGATACGGTATACTACGACTGATAATGGAGGGAAAGATCGCAGGAAAGAGATCGATAGGCAGAAGACGTATGTCCTGGCTAAGAAACCTCAGAGAATGGTTTGGATGCACATCCCTCCAACTCTTCAGAGCCGCGGTATCCAAAGTAAAAATAGCTGTAATGATAGCCAACCTCCATAAAGAGACGGCACCATAAGAAGAAGAAGAATGTATCTGCGTGCGTTTCCAGTACCAAGTAGCATAGAGATTTCTAATTTATGATGTAATGCATCCATGTTCCCAAGCATAATTACCAATATATCGGTATCAGAGCATCTTATAGTTACATGAGCTTCAAAATCCAGCTTGCACACATGAAAAATTATTTTAGTATCTGCCTCTTCGTGATCGGGGCACGTTAAATGACTCTCTTCCGTTCTTATAACTTTGTCATTAATTACTTCATACTTATAACATTTTTCGTAATTTACATATAAGATTTTCCCTGGAATGAAAGGAGCCAGATGATCATTTTTCCAATCGTCACATAGGAATTTGACTAGTGCATCTTTAAAATATATATTCTGTAAATCACTAGTAAAACTACTTGATCGTTTTTGGTCAGGTCCATTGATAACAAATCTAATTCCTTCTATTCTACCTCTCATTAGATGTTCATTATCCTTGATGGATGGCGAAAAATACCGATCGAAAGCAATAATAACAGTCTTTGCATTTGTATTCATGATATCAACTAGAATTTTTTTCGAAATATTACCGAAGGAAACAGGAATATCTCTCGACGAATGAATCATGAAAAAACCATCATAGATTATGACGTCACATTTTTCAGGTTCTGTACTTTGTACTTCTTTCTCTAACAAATGCGTTAGTACTGACTTCTCAGTTTTGCAAATAGCACCATCCGCATGACAAAAAGCAAGTGGAATTGGAGTGAGTGGATATGATAATACGATATCAATATTCAGTGTACTTTCCAGAGACATTCGCAGCAATTTTCCAAAGAGATCTCTCTGCATTTTTACTTCAAGTAGTTTTCCATTCACTATCATTTTTCTTTTTTCAACAGAATCAACAAACGTTGTTATTTTATTCTTCTTGATAGCTTTTTCGAATCTTAGATTATCTTCTGAACATTCTCGTATGAACTTTTCCTGTTGTTCCTCACCTAAATTTCTCACATTGAGTAAAAAATGTTCAATTTTCTCATTTACAGCACGTCCAGTTGAAATATTATACAAATACTGTTTGTTCACATCTTCGGAAAATGGATTAACGTTTTGCTTAATATGAGAAATCAATGTTTGTAGTTGTTGCCTATGTTTTTTTATCCTACTGCTCTCAAGATCAGCGGTGATGTCTTGTGATGTTCGCAAATGCATTCTATCCATCACGTGAGTAATGATAGTTGACCGAATGCTATGACTTTTACACCAACGTTGCCTAGCCGCGATTGAATTTGTAAGATGACTTATTCCAGTCAGTTTATTTGCAGCATCGGCATTTATTGTTTGTTCTAAAGTTAAGTCGATGGCTTGCCTTGAAAAAGGTTTATCAGTTCTTTTTACGCCAAATGATCCCTGTTGCAACTGTAGTTGTAAACCTGGATGAGATTCTTCCACTTTCAACAACTTTTCATGGTACAATACCAAATAGCGAGAATAATTCTGTTGATTGAAAGTGAAAAAAATACTCGAAATCCTAGGAAGCATATATTTGAATAAATCAAATCTTCCCAATCTTATGCTCCGATTCAGCATTAAATAGTCATCAATTAGACTTACATAGATCATAAAAAATTGAGGAGTTTTTCCATGCTCACCTGCTAATGTTTCTAGTAAATACTTCTCATATTTCTGCATAATACACAAGCATTTTTCATCAACAATTGTGGGACTGACGGATTTCGATGATTTAAACTGTTCTAAATAATTCTTGATATCAGCAAGTTGTTCATAATTTGTACTATATGCATCCAGGAAAGATTCAAAATGCAGAATCTGAATTGCTAGTGATACAATAGGATGTAGACGTTTACACCTATTAAAGTGTTTTCCAGTTAAAAAGCTATTTACCGAACCGCTCGCTAACATTTCACTGTTGACCATCAAATCCGTTATTCCACAGCCGTCTATGAATTTTCCTATTGCTTTGAAGTGTGCCATTGCAATGTGAAACGATCCAATGTGAATGAATAAATTATCGAATTCTGGTCGTTCGATACTTTGAATCTGCAGCGCTATTTTCGCTATCGCTAGATCATATGTAACTTCCATATATGGCTTTCCTAATTCTGTAGCTGCTTTTTTTGCTTGCCTCATTGTTTCTACTACAACTGAATTATTAGTCGGAGAAGAATTGATAGTAGTTAGATATGAAATTTTCTGTTGACAGCTACGATCGTCAATTATCATACTGTTGTATCCTACCCAAGCTGGTACATGTTGAATTTTCAAAAAATGAGACATCATCCAAGCTAAATCAATTTTCTTATACTTTTCTAAAATACTATTATCACTCAGTCTCAAAGGACTATCATAATTTTCTAATTTTTCTGCGTACCCAGGTTTTTTGTTGTAGGCTGGTAGTTCTGGCGTTACAGCATCCAAAGATCGAAGTCTCTTTTTCGTTAGATGAGAAAATTCTTGATTATCAGAAGTAGTACCTGATATCGAAGTATCTTGGTTACCTATGACAAAAAAAAACATTTTACCGTTGTTACCAATTAGAAATTAGTATATTTCGACACTCATACGAAAAATATATTATGTAATGAAATTACCTTGGCACTCTTGAGGATTTTCAATGACATCTTGGAAAATTATACCTACAGTATCATGTAGAGTATCTTTTCCGCTAGTAGTATCAACAAACCTATCGAAATTGTTGAACGCAAGACCTACACTAAGATTTGATGTTCGTATAATATCTTCAGGACAAATCTCCGAATGGGAAACAGATGCAAAAGTTGCCTCTGTCTCTAATTCTTCCAGAACTGTATAACTGCAGCAGTGCCCCAGTCTATTAATTATATTAATTATTTTCTTACTATTCGTAAGACTTTTCAAAGTCATTCCCAGAGTAATATGCTTTGAAGGTTTAATTTTTCCATTCGACACTGCATAAATTAGATCTTCTGAGAAGGAATTACTGAGACGTTGCTTATATGAGCTACGTTGACGACGCTTCGTTGTGGAAATCACATTTGAAAAAAAATCAGATATAATTTCTGGCACTTCACATTCTCCAGATATCATAGAATTTGCCGTAATCGTACTGAGAGGCTTGTGTTTGATTCCTCCAATTTCAGATCGTAGAATTAGTGCGGCTCGATTCAAGATGTCATTTTTTTCAATATTTTCAAAATTATTTTGCACCAAGTGTCCATCGAAAGGCTTCACGATTTTCCGACGATTCATCGTGACAATGCCAATTTTCCTTGGAAAGGATTGCAATAATCTATTTTCTAAATTAAAACTTTTAAAGTTGGTATTCTCTGGATTGGTTTTCTTTATATGTTGCGTGTACAAATCATCAAGAAATGTTAAAAAAAAAGATTGTCGCCTGGTAATGACCTGTGTGAGAAGAAACGAACCAATGAAAAAAGTAAATGAAAAAAAATTCAATTTTTTTTAAAATAAATTTCTTTGGTATAATTTTTTTTTTCATAATGTGTGGGCTTTTTTATTTACTATCCCTCGTAAAAAAATTGAGATCTTACCTCTTTCATTATGAATTGACAAACTTCTCCATAGGCTGATTTGTGAACATCTCTCGATTTATGCCATTGGGTTTTCGGTTGGTTTTCCGTTTCCATTGATTTTATTTGGTTACGAATGGACACCATGCACAATCGATGATGCAACACAATTTCTTTAGCTGACTCTCATTTAGTCTAGCTAATAAATTATGATTATCAGTTTCAGCAGCATAATTTTTCAAAAAACTGATGGAGCTTTCCTCCAAAACAGAGAGTGTTTGCTCATGACCCTTGAATTTTTTCCTCCTCTTTGTACAAATTATACAGGTCTCTGACATATGAGCAACCGGCTCTCCTTCAGAAGTTTCTTGATCTACCTGATCAGAAGTTTCATCTGTAATTTCTTTTTCTAGGTCCAAAGTACTGTGAGACGAAGGTTCTGGAGTACTACACGATGTACTCTCATGAGATAAACTAAAATAAGTTAAAAAAATTACGTAAATACTCATGTATTCTCCTTTATTAAACATTTTTTTCAAGAATATATACATATATTATTGCACAAACTGAGAGATAAATTTCATTTCAAGCAATAGATGAAATTAAAGTACACTGAGAAAAAAGTCTCTAGTCGATTTTACAAGAATGTTTTGTAAAAATAATATATCATATAATACTAGAATTTCTATTGATTTCAACAGGTGTATTATAATTTTAACAAAGTACGTTTAGTAAAATGTACTATTTTGAAATTTTGTTGCAATAACTCGAATAAATACAAAAGTTTACTAGAAAAATTATAAACTCTTCCAATAAATTTCTAGTATAATGTAAATTGCGTTTTCTTGTAACAAATTATTGTTTGAGTAACTAATTTTTTTAGTGTATAATATTAAACATTTCTTGTAAATTTTACTAGAATCTACTAGTTATCACGTTTAACTACAATATTTTCTAGTAACTTTCTGGTCAAATATGCTATAAATTTTAAATCAATGTGTCGATTTTCCACGAGAATGAAACGGCTAAATAGAAATACCGTTGACTCTCTCCCGCCTTTGAATTTGAACGTAATAATGTTCAGAATCATTTATTTTTAAAATCATGAAAAATATATGTTTGGTACACATTTAAGAAAAATTGTTTGAAACCATATAATATTATATAAAATAAAAATATATCCATATAATATAATATAAAAATTAAACCATACAATATCGAGTATATACAAATATAAAAAATGCTATTAAATTATTATTCTAATTGGTGAGAAACTTCTTATAAACAACTATTGATAATACTTACCTTGGACCTGCCGATGCTTCCGATAAAGATTCATCATTTTTAACAACTCTATATTTTTTAGGTAGAGCTGTAAATACTCGGTAACACTGAGAATGATATAGAGCAATGGGTGATATATCTGCTGGAAATCGCACTTCATTCATATATAATTGGTGTTCTTGCCGAATACTTAGCACATTTTTACATTTTGCAAGAGTGTCTAATGTAAAAGACCTCAAAGATCCACTTTTTTTGGAGCAAAAAACACAAAACGGTTTTGAATCAGACATTATTCACACAAGTAGGCCTGATCACGTGAGCGGCAACGCGCAAACTAACCGAAACAGCTGCTGTAGACACTATAGTTTTGTAAACACGGCAGATGTTTTTCTCGGAATAAAGATGAAACGAAGCAGGTAGTCGAATCATAGCAAATTTCTTGTATTACAAGAGGATAAGTTTTTTTTCTACTATTCGTTTCAAAAACATTAAGTAACTGAATCATGAAAATTATGCTCATGATTTTTCAAAATTATTACCTTATACTTAATTAACTTATTTTTTTCCATTATTAATATGAAATTAATACTGAAAAATCTTATACAAAGTCATTGTATGCAACCTGAAATTTTTTCCAGAAATAGTCGTTTGTTTAAAAAACATAAATATAATCGTCAGATGACATGAATGTGGTGGAAAGTCCGTCAGTTGGACCGCAAAAGATGCCACGCGCTTAATTTTTTCCGAAAGCTGAAATGCACTTTGAATGATCGACTGACGGGTTTTCCACCATTTCCACAACGTCTGACGATTATTTTTTTCCTTTTTATACTACAAACTATCAACTGGAAAAGTTTCAAACTGCATACTATTACTTTTTTTTTTCAAATTCAAGATACGTTACTACGCGTGACTGACGAAGAATCCACCCGCAGATCAGGGTCTGACGACTTTTTTAGTTAAATATACTACGTGAAAATTGAATCGTAAAAATTATAAAGTGCATAAAATAACTTTTTTTTTTTAATTATTAGTGATGTTTCGTAGCTCACTCTGACACTACCCACCGCTACTCGAGAGTCTGACGGACGGTTCAGTATTCAGGTATATGAAAACAACTTTTTTCAGTGAATTTCATTGTGCATAAAATGACTTGTTCAAAAGTGACACTACCTCCTGGACTATATTGAATTGTTTACCATATTTACCAGTTGTGTGAAAAAGCAATTTATTAAAAATGGTTTACACTTTAGCTGAAAAAGTTGAAATAGTGTTAATTACGGCGCCGAAAACCAATGTGCTCGACGAACTGCTGCAATATTTAACGAAAGGCACCCAGATAAGAACACCTCTCATAGGTATGTCCTAAATCTAATCGCCGAATTTACTCAAACATGATCTGTTGCAAATTTAAAACATGATCAGCCAAGAGTTTTGAATGAAGCCACTCAAATTGAAGTGAAGGTTATTTTGGTATGAATCCTAATACTTCGTTACGTACCATTTCTGCTGCAACTGGAATTTCCTTAGGCTCTGTCCACAAAATTACAAAAATAATAAATTCCATCCCTATAAAATGAAAGTATGTCAAGAGTTAAGTGAAGACGATTTTGACAGAAGAATTGAGTTTTGTGAACAAATGACTACAATTATTAATAACAATAACGAATTTTTAAAAAATATCTGCTTCACTGATGAGTGTACTTTTTATTTAAATGGTTTTGTCAACAAAATGACCATGTATTTGTCGAAGGGCATACCCAGCATCCCCAAAAAATTAATGTATGGGCCGGTATACTAGGAAATTAGTAATTGGTCCATTGTTTATAAATGGAAACCTAAATGGTGAGATGTACTTGAATATGCTAGAAAATACGATCAATCCGTTAATTACCGAAGCAATTGAAAATCAACTGCACTTTGAATGATCGACTGACGGGTTTTCCACCATTTCCACAACGTCTGACGATTATTTTTTTCCTTTTTATACTACAAACTATCAACTGGAAAAGTTTCAAACTGCATACTATCACTTTTTTTTTTCAAATTCAAGATACGTTACTACGCGTGACTGACGAAGAATCCACCCGCAGATCAGGGTCTGACGACTTTTTTAGTTAAATATACTGCGTGAAAAATTAATCGTAAAAATTATAAAGTGCATAAAATAACTTTTTTTTTTAAATTATTAGTGATGTTCCGTAGTTCACACCGACTCTACCCACCGCGGTCGCGCGATCTGACGCTCGGTTTGGTAGTTACTACTATAAAGACAACATTATTGAGTGAATTTCATGGTGCATAAAATGACTGCTAAAAAAGTGACACTACCTCCCGGACTAATAGCTATCATGTCTTTTATTTTCTCTATCAAAAACATTTTTTTGCATGTTTTTATACAAAAAAGTTGAAAGGAATAACAAAACAAACAATTGCAGTTTTTATTTTAATGGTACGAAGCAGCAAACAGATTTTCCTAAATATTTCGACAACGAATCGATCAATTAAAAAAGAAAAGCCGACGTGTAGAGATTAAAAAGACCTTTAAAATGAGGTTATAACTCGATACCCCTTCCCATTTAAGATTTTGAAGTTGGCAACTCCCCCTGGCAGCGGGTGAAAGGGGGCGCGTTGCCTTTATGATAAAAAGTTGTCCCCTTCGATATATTTGTTGACGTGTCCCAGGATTTTTTTTAAATACACACATTTCGAGAAAATTAGGGTGGGAAGTCCTGAAATGAACACCCTGTATATATATATATATATATATATATATATATATATATATATATATATATATATATATATATATATATATAATATACAATCCTTCGTACACTAATTTAATGAACAATTTACCATCTAATACTTGCACGATAATAGTTTCTTCATTATTTTTTGTTTCAAACAGTGTATCATTGTCTATAGTATCTGTGATTTCAATATCAATATTCGTATTGAGCAAATCATCAATTTCAGATGGTGGAGCTGGCACATATGGACCTCCTCCTGATCCATTCTCTGTCTTTTTTCAGTGGCTAGCTCCTCTTTTCTACGTTCTTTCATATTCTCCCAACATTGTTTCAATTGTTCAGGTGTTCTCTATAAAAAATATACATTATATTACTTAAAACATAATCTTGCTATTTAGAAGAAATTATAAAATGAAATTCAGCTTTATTCCAAACAGCATTAATTTAATAAAACATAATCTTTACTACTTACGAAACAATGTTCTCCGCTTGAGTTAAACTCGTGGGCCAGTGACACCCAAGCCTTCTTCTTTTCGGCCACGCTGTACAATCAGTTTTTTTTGTTTTCAACTTGATTATATTTGCGAATTAGCTCACTTAATGCAAGTTTTTCGCTAGACGAAAAGAACTGTCGCTTGTTTTCCATTTTCCTAAAAAATAATGAACTTTGAAACTTAACATGAAATAATATTATGAAGATATTAAAAATAAACTAACTTAACGAACTAATTATGATCTAATAAACTATAACAATTAGAAATGCGAATCTATAACTATCTATTAAATAACTAGGTTAAAAAATAAACATACTCAGCTGATAAGAAATATATATCTATATATAATCCGTAGAGAACTAAAAAATTAAAGAATTGCACAAATATCTATAAAATACACGAACTGAACACAAATTCGAATATGAATAAAATGAACGTTAACGAATTGACATCGGACGTTTGTAGATCACAATTGATACCAACCTTAACCAAAAGTTCCTAATAATTGCATTGATGCCAGGCTTTCTTCACTCAAGTTGAAGTACGACTTGAGTAGGAACTGTGGATACGAAAACTCGCCTCAAGTTAAACTCAAACTAAGTTGAGTTTGAGTATGAGTGACCCTCAAGTGTCGATTATGAATTTCACCCTAAGTAATGTGTGTATTGTCAACATTCGACTGACCTGTCACATCAGTCAACCATCAACTCAAAACACTAATTTGGGAATCAACCTCCTCGTTTCCACAATGAACATTATTAAAGTGTAACAAATATGTACAAATCTTACTAAGTGATTCAATATCAGACTTTCTATTCATTGGTTCCTCAATGTTATTAATGTGATACATTCCTAAAAATTTTTCGTTTGTTGTAGTTTCTCTCTACATCAAGATCTCTACTTTATCAAAATCCACATGGCGAAACTCATCTATAATATGTTCTGATAATGCACATTTTCGCTATTGTAATCTTGCATCGCTTTTATGTTGAGCGCAACGTGATTTCAGGTTTGAGATGTCATTTCTACATACTTTTTGTTGGAGTTTTTACAAAGGATACTATATATTACATTAGTTTTCATCAGAGAATTCTCTGGTTGTTTTAACTTAGTAAAAAGATACTGCAAGGGTTTGGCTGTCCTTTGATCAATTTTTACATTGGTCCCCTTGAATCATTTAATGTTTTCTGATAGAGTTCTAATATAAGGAATGAATCAAAAAGTAACGCTGAAATTAGCATCTTGTTCATTTTCATTGCTACTTGTATCATCGACTGTACGCTCGTCGGGATTGCTCTAAATCAACCTTTTGAGTAGTTTTATAGGATAACTATTTTTTTGAAGGGTATCAATTAATATTTTAAGGTTTTTATTAAGTAACGTTGGATGTGATATTTTCATTATTCTGTTATTCAGCCCTAACAGTAAGCTAACCTTCATTTTGTAGGGGTGATTGGACTTGAAGTTGAGATATCTACTTCAACTGGTAGATTTCACGTACCAGTCCAGGAAAAAGTGACTGAAAGTTTTGTATTTTCACAAAAGCAAAACACAATTTTTCATAATTGTTTAATTGAAAAATGTTTATTTCATAGTTTTCTTTCCTTTTATATGCAACGCAAATGACATCTAACAAACAGCAGTATGATTTTGAGGAAGCATTTACAAAAGAAAATGAAGGTATTGATAGTATTGAATATTTTTGTAAACTTGTGAGGGTAAATTTGCTTATATTCATAAAAATAATTTTTTGGTTTCAAGATTACTAATACACTTTGTTTACAATATCATAAAACGGAATGTATCTTATACTTTTATATTGGCATCATATGATAGATATTTTTATATGACATGCATTTTCGTAAACTATGAATATTAAATTATATCTGCAGTTTAGTCGTAGCATTTCAACATTTATTAGTTATTTTACGTGGGAATAAAAGCAGCAAGAAGTCTTTAATACAGTAGAACCTTAAAATACAGAATATATGAGTATTGACGTGATTCGTTTTTTTTTGTCAGGGCTTTTTGAACCACTTACGAGTACAAGGCATTCAGCAAGCAACCAAAATCTTTCAGCCGCAAAGGATTCTCAAAGTAGTAAGTAATTTTTTCACTTATTGTATATATATATATATATATATATATATATATATATATATATATATATATACTGTGATATACTTACCTAAAATAGTTTTGCTCATCATTAATTAACTAAATTGAATGTATTAGCTAACCAAGATATCTCTTTTTTTTTGCCAAAACCTTCAATATCATTCAATATATACTATATAGAGTAGTACAATAACTAATACATTTCATAGAAATTAATTATGAAAATTTGACAAAACTGTGGGTGTATTCTGAATTTATGAATATATCTGTTTTTGTAGTGAGCTTCAATATATCGTATATGAAAAATTATTTTATTTCAGAGGTCTACTGCGACTGCGAGTGGAAATAAAAAAATGTAGTTCTGCTCACTGTCCCAAATAACTACTGTGCCAAATTTCATATTCCTAGATAATGCGGTTAATTCAGTATAGTGTGCATATATTTGGCACGTCCTAGTAATATGGAAGACCCTGTAAATACGAAAATAATTTTATGATGTGAAATTAGAAGTTGTCTATAGTTTTTGCAAATAACTTTATTTGATATTGTCTAGAACAACGGATATATAGTATTTCGACACACTAATGCCGCACCCATGTAAACAGTTTGTTTCATTATCATAATATTAGTGGAGCACGGGTGTTACGATGTTTGCTTTCCTATATTTTGGCATACAAGTGTATATCGTTGCTTTATCATAATATTAGTGGACTACAGGTGTTAAGTAGATTACTTTACTATAATTCTGGCATACAAGTGTATATCGTTCCTTTATCATAATATTAGTGGATTACAGGTGTTAAGTAGATTGATTCGCTATAATTTAGGCATACAAGTGTATACCGTTTGCTCATGTATAATTCTGGATCCCGGTACCACTAATTATTTTATGTTATACTTGAGGAAAATTGGAGGGTTAAGGAGTGTAAATTATATCCTTGTGCTCATCTTTTTTTTCTCTATTTAATCCCAACAGTTTCAACTATTAAGCCACAAATATTCAATGTTAAGATTGTTGCATCCTTCAGCAATGTTTTTACATCTATGATATATACAAATGTCATCAGCATATTGTATTACTTTTGTAGCATTATTTATTCTGACAGAATTTTCTAAGTCCATAGTATATATTAGATACAAAGTTGGACTTAGGATACTGCCTTGTGTAAGACCAATATTCGTTGTTTTTGGACCGTCCAGTTCATTATTTATTTTCAAATATATAACACGATTCGAATAAAGGTGTCTTATTTTGCTTGAGAAATTTTTTGATAGTCCCATCCCCACCATTTTATTGTACATAATAGTTAAATCGACATTATCGTAGGCGTTTTCCAAATCTAGAAATATTGCAGGTACTGATTGTTTTTGACAAAAGGTCGAATTTATTTCAATAACCAAATATCCTATATTTTCATTGATAGAACACCCGTTTCTAAACCCTAATTGTCTTTTAGATATTTTGTTGTTAATCTCCAACCAGTGATTTAGCCGTGCTTTAATAATTCTTTCTACAGTTTTCATGAGACAGATATGACTGAGGTAGCTCCAGATCCCTACCATGTTTTAATATTGATAGATAGATAGATAGATAGATGGTTTATTGACCCCATTCACATACATAGTACATTAGAAGTCAGTGAAAGTAGTACATATGAATACATTTTACCAACTAAAAATATTAAAGATTGTATAATGTTGTATATGACAAATTTAAAATATAATAAAAATAATAGAAAGTAAAAATTTTACATAAATACAGACATACATTTCATAAAGTAAAAATATTGATGAAAATATGACAATTTTAAAATATAAAATAAGTTAAAAAATAATAGAAAGTAAAAATTAAATTAAACAAAACAAACAAACATATAAGCATTAAGCCCAAGTATTCAATTCCTCCAAAAACTCATCAACTGTATAAAAACAATAATTTAAAAGAAAAGACTTAGCAAAATGTTTAAATTGAACTCTCGTCATATCACTTATATTTATATGTTCAAAATATTTTACAAATGAATTGTACAATGTAACATCCAACTTATTGTTTTTTGTTGTTTTCAGTCTTGATTTGAGAATGACAATGTCTTTACTATTTCTAGTATCATAATTATGAACATCTGCATGTTTAGTCAGAACATATCGATTTTTATGTGTTTCAATTAACACTTCGGAAATATACAAGCACGGAAGCGGCAATATTTCAAGTTTTTTGAATATTTTTTTACAATTGGTGTTTCTTGGTGCGTTGTAAATTATTCTCTGGAACTCTGCAACAGTAAAATGTGATCTAGTTTGCCATTTACTCAGACTGGCAAATTTTTAATAAAATATATGTCATTCTCGCAGTCGCAGTAAATAAAATAATTTTTCATATACGATATATTGAAGCTCACTACAAAAACAGATATATTCATAAATTCAGAATACACCCACAGTTTTGTCAAATTTTCATAATTAATTTCTATGAAATGTATTAGTTATTGTACTACTCTATATAGTATATATTGAATGATATTGAAGGTTTTGGCAAAAATAAAGAGATATCTTGGTTAGCTAATAGGTACATTCAATTTAGTTAATTAATGATGAGCAAAACTATTTTAGGTAAGTATATCACAGTATATATATATATATATATATATATATATATATATATATATATATATATATATACAATAAGTGAAAAAATTACTTACTACTTTGAGAATCCTTTGCGGCTGAAAGATTTTGGTTGCTTGCTGAATGCCTTGTACTCGTAAGTGGTTCAAAAAGCCCTGACAAAAAAAAACGAATCACGTCAATACTCATATATTCTGTATTTTAAGGTTCTACTGTATTAAAGACTTCTTGCTGCTTTTATTCCCACGTAAAATAACTAATAAATGTTGAAATGCTACGACTAAACTGCAGATATAATTTAATATTCATAGTTTACGAAAATGCATGTCATATAAAAATATCTATCATATGATGCCAATATAAAAGTATAAGATACATTCCGTTTTATGATATTGTAAACAAAGTGTATTAGTAATCTTGAAACCAAAAAATTATTTTTATGAATATAAGCAAATTTACCCTCACAAGTTTACAAAAATATTCAATACTATCAATACCTTCATTTTCTTTTGTAAATGCTTCCTCAAAATCATACTGCTGTTTGTTAGATGTCATTTGCGTTGCATATAAAAGGAAAGAAAACTATGAAATAAACATTTTTCAATTAAACAATTATGAAAAATTGTGTTTTGCTTTTGTGAAAATACAAAACTTTCAGTCACTTTTTCCTGGACTGGTACGTGAAATCTACCAGTTGAAGTAGATATCTCAACTTCAAGTCCAATCACCCCTACAAAATGAAGGTTAGCTTACTGTTAGGGCTGAATAACAGAATAATGAAAATATCACATCCAACGTTACTTAATAAAAACCTTAAAATATTAATTGATACCCTTCAAAAAAATAGTTATCCTATAAAACTACTCAAAAGGTTGATTTAGAGCAATCCCGACGAGCGTACAGTCGATGATACAAGTAGCAATGAAAATGAACAAGATGCTAATTTCAGCGTTACTTTTTGATTCATTCCTTATATTAGAACTCTATCAGAAAACATTAAATGATTCAAGGGGACCAATGTAAAAATTGATCAAAGGACAGCCAAACCCTTGCAGTATCTTTTTACTAAGTTAAAACAACCAGAGAATTCTCTGATGAAAACTAATGTAATAGTATCCTTTGTAAAAACTCCAACAAAAAGTATGTAGAAATGACATCTCAAACCTGAAATCACGTTGCGCTCAACATAAAAGCGATGCAAGATTACAATAGCGAAAATGTGCATTATCAGAACATATTATAGATGAGTTTCGCCATGTGGATTTTGATAAAGTAGAGATCTTGATGTAGAGAGAAACTACAACAAACGAAAAATTTTTAGGAATGTATCACATTAATAACATTGAGGAACCAATGAATAGAAAGTCTGATATTGAATCACTTAGTAAGATTTGTACATATTTGTTACACTTTAATAATGTTCATTGTGGAAACGAGGAGGTTGATTCCCAAATTAGTGTTTTGAGTTGATGGTTGACTGATGTGACAGGTCAGTCGAATGTTGACAATACACACATTACTTAGGGTGAAATTCATAATCGACACTTGAGGGTCACTCATACTCAAACTCAACTTAGTTTGAGTTTAACTTGAGGCGAGTTTTCGTATCCACAGTTCCTACTCAAGTCGTACTTCAACTTGAGTGAAGAAAGCCTGGCATCAATGCAATTATTAGGAACTTTTGGTTAAGGTTGGTATCAATTGTGATCTACAAACGTCCGATGTCAATTCGTTAACGTTCATTTTATTCATATTCGAATTTGTGTTCAGTTCGTGTATTTTATAGATATTTGTGCAATTCTTTAATTTTTTAGTTCTCTACGGATTATATATAGATATATATTTCTTATCAGCTGAGTATGTTTATTTTTTAACCTAGTTATTTAATAGATAGTTATAGATTCGCATTTCTAATTGTTATAGTTTATTAGATCATAATTAGTTCGTTAAGTTAGTTTATTTTTAATATCTTCATAATATTATTTCATGTTAAGTCTCAAAGTTCATTATTTTTTAGGAAAATGGAAAACAAGCGACAGTTCTTTTCGTTTAGCGAAAAACTTGCATTAAGTGAGCTAATTCGCAAATATAATCAAGTTGAAAACAAAAAAAACTGATTGTACAGCGTGGCCGAAAAGAAGAAGGCTTGGGTGTCACTGGCCCACGAGTTTAACTCAAGCGGAGAACATTGTTTCGTAAGTAGTAAAGATTATGTTTTATTAAATTAATGCTGTTTGGAATAAAGCTGAATTTCATTTTATAATTTCTTCTAAATAGCAAGATTATGTTTTAAGTAATATAATGTATATTTTTTATAGAGAACACCTGAACAATTGAAACAATGTTGGGAGAATATGAAAGAACGTAGAAAAGAGGAGCTAGCCACTGAAAAAAGACAGAGAATGGATCAGGAGGAGGTCCATATGTGCCAGCTCCACCATCTGAAATTGATGATTTGCTCAATACGAATATTGATATTGAAATCACAGATACTATAGACAATGATACACTGTTTGAAACAAAAAATAATGAAGAAACTATTATCGTGCAAGTATTAGATGGTAAATTGTTCATTAAATTAGTGTACGAAGGATTGTATATTATATATATATATATATATATATATATATATATATATACAGGGTGTTCATTTCAGGACTTCCCACCCTAATTTTCTCGAAATGTGTGTATTTAAAAAAAATCCTGGGACACGTCAACAAATATATCGAAGGGGACAACTTTTTATCATAAAGGCAACGCGCCCCCTTTCACCCGCTGCCAGGGGGAGTTGCCAACTTCAAAATCTTAATATGCAATATTTAACGAAAGGCACCCAGATAAGAACACCTCTCATAGGTATGTCCTAAATCTAATCGCCGAATTTACTCAAACAGGATCTGTTGCAAATTTAAAACATGATCAGCCAAGAGTTTTGAATGAAGCCACTCAAATTGAAGTGAAGGTTATTTTGGTATGAATCCTAATACTTCGTTACGTACCATTTCTGCTGCAACTGGAATTTCCTTAGGCTCTGTCCACAAAATTACAAAAATAATAAATTCCATCCCTATAAAATGAAAGTATGTCAAGAGTTAAGTGAAGACGATTTTGACAGAAGAATTGAGTTTTGTGAACAAATGACTACAATTATTAATAACAATAACGAATTTTTAAAAAATATCTGCTTCACTGATGAGTGTACTTTTTATTTAAATGGTTTTGTCAACAAAATGACTATGTATTTGTCGAAGGGCATACCCAGCATCCCCAAAAAATTAATGTATGGGCCGGTATACTAGGAAATTAGTAATTGGTCCATTGTTTATAAATGGAAACCTAAATGGTGAGATGTACTTGAATATGCTAGAAAATACGATCAATCCGTTAATTACCGAAGCAATTGAAAATCAACTGGATAGAGATGGCAACAACTTTCTTGACGAAAATGAGTTATATTTTCAGCAAGATGGAGCTCCCACCCCCATTATGTGCTTCCGATCCGTCAATGGTCTCAGATCTAGCACCATGTGATTTTTTTCTATGGGGACATTTAAAATCAGTTGTTTACACACCCCCGCCACAAAATATAGGAGACCTTCGACAAAGGATTACTGCAGAATGTCGAGCAATTCGAACAGAAGTGTTTGAAAATGTTCGTCACGAATTTGAACAGCGGTTATACCATTGTTTGGCCAACAATGGGCAACATTTTGAGCAATTATTAAATTGAAAATCTGTGTACAATATTGTAATTTAGTTTTGATAAAAGAAATGAGAATAAACAGTTGCACAGTTTTTATTTTAATGGTACGAAGCAGCAAATAGATTTTCCTAAATGTCTCGACAACGAATCGATCAGTTTAAAAAAAAACAAAAACCGACGTGTAGAGATTAAAAAGACTTTAAAATGAGGTATAACTCGATACCCCTTCCTATTAAAGATTTTGAAGTTGGCAACTCCCCCTGGCGGGGGTGAAAGGGGGTGCGTTGCCTTTATGATAAAAAGTTGTCCCCTTCGATATATTTGTTGACGTGTACCAGGATTTTTTTTAAATACACACATTTCGAGAAAATTAAGGTGGGAAATCCTGAAATGAACACCCTGTATATATATATATATATTCATAATTATAATATTATAATATAAATACAAAATATATTTTTCAGATCCTTTAGAAGGTACAACTTAACTACATGCAACACCATGTTCATCCAGAAGTCAATCTACGAAAAGAAAAAGTAGGGAAGGTAGGAAAGGAATTCAACAATTAGTTCTTTATATTAGTAATCTGTTTGTATTTTTTAGTTACAAGAGATTATGAAATTAAATTGGAAATGTATGCACGAGTCAGAAGACAAGAAGCACTAATGCATCAAGATTCAGAACTTCATAAAACAAAATTGGAAGAAGTAAAAATACGACAGCAGCAAGATGCAGAACTGCATTAAATAAAATTACAGGAGGCAAGAATACGTCTCCAAATTGCTGCAGATGCATTGAAGCATGAAAAAATAAAAACAAATAAATTACTAAAAGAATAAAAATGTTAACAAAAAATTACATGTCGTATCCAAAGTAATCTGAAAGATAGCTGTGGGCGACACCATTCAAATTTAAGATAAAAAGTTCTTATAAACATGTTGAAACGTTAACTTAGCAGTCAACATTTCGAATATTGATTTAAATAAATAATTTTGCTACGAATGCTAAATTTATTGGTGGAATAGACCACACGTCTTCCTAGTCTATATTTTAAATTCAACTAATTGAGTGTTGGTGGAATTAACGTTAAGGTTAACTCGTTCCAAAAAAAAACCTTAATAGGAATTCGGAATGCGCGACTATACGATACATCTTTCGAGAGGTTAGTTGACGCAGAAATTCTGATAAAAGTTTGATCCAATATAAAACTTGTTCTCTAAGAACAAATTCGTGGGATTACTGGTATGTTTCACATTTTTTTTCCTGTTCAAAATTTACTAGAACTAATAAAGGTTTTTGTCCAGTACGAATTTTTAAGCTAGTATATATAATTGTAAAAAAAAGTATAAGTAAAGTTTTATGTATCTATCTGGACAGATATCTGAATACGTTTTATATTGTAAAGTCTTTTTGTAACACACATGGTGTTATTGTAGCGGAAACTCCAGGACTAATCTACTTTTGTGTGTAAATTCTACCAAAGTACCTGACATAAGAAGTGTGCTATTGTATTAACTCCAAATAGCATGACATTACAGTAATGGTTGTACTGTAAGAGCTTATCGAGGACGCAGCTGTTCACCTGTATAGAGTACAGACAATTATACAATTAAAGAAGATTTTCAGGAATACAACCTTCGAACAACAACTCTTAAGTTAAGTAATTTTATTTTGTATGGCTTCACCACTATCATTTTTATCTGTTCGTTTAAGGTCAAAATTTATTTTTGTTCACTCATACTGACACCTACTAACCACTTTTTATAAAATTTTATAACTCGTTTATTTTACTTTCATTATATTTATACATATTTTGATCCAGGAGTTTTATTTATTATACAGGTAATACCTGAAAAATTGCCTTCAGCACATTTTTTTTGTGAACATTTATTGAAACTAGCAGGTAACAGCAGTTAAGAGTTGGCTGATATATGTGAATGATTTTTTTCTAATTTTGTTTAGGAACAAAAATTAGTGGCGCCCTTAATTAAATTTTATTTTATCTTTACCTTATTTCTTTTCTATTCCTTTTCTTTCTTTAGTTTATCTAACTTCTTTCAGATAACAGAGCCCTGAAAACTGGCTTTGTTATCTCCATTCACACATTATCAGTTTGGAAAGAACCTACTCTCTTTTTATTTTATTCCTTTTCTTTTATATATTTTACCCTGAGAGTACAGTATGTGTTTCAATGTGTGATAAGTCTGGTCATTAATGAGTTGCAGGGTTGGGATTGGACGAAAATCTCCACACCCGTGGCACCAAGAACACCTGGATTTTTGTATGTGGTGATATTTAAAATCAGTTATTTATACAACCTCTATCTTAAACATAGTATACCTTCAAAATCGAATCATACGAGGCTGTAACATTATTTGCAACAATCCAAGTCTTTTCGAATGTATTCCGCAATCTATTAATGTAAAACAGATGCTTGTATTTTTGCTGGAGGTGCACCTTTTTTGAACATCTACTTTGAAATGGAGAATTTTTTTGTTTATGTTCATCGCAATATGATTGCTTGTATTCAAATAAATTTCACTTCCATTCAAAGTTCGTTTATTTAAAACAATTCAACGCTCTGTAACTCAATGACAAATGTTATCACAGATGTTTATAGGAACTTTTCATCTTAAAATTAAATAGCAAATTGCACACAGCAATCTTTCAGATTACTTGGGAATCAGCCTGTATATTACTCAATAAATAAAACAAAATACTGATTTGATATATTTTTCTTTTAATATAAACAAACCTTAAATACATGATATTTGACTTGCAAGTTTTTGACGAAAAAAAATGTTAGTTAAAATATCGTCGAACAAAATCATCCCTAATGGCTATTTCTCGGTGAAGAAATTGAGGTGGAGGGTTTGGCATTTCCCACCCGTATTTTTTATTTCAATGTGAGTCCCATCAATGCATCCAATTACACCAGGACTTCAATTTAATTTCTTCTGTGTTGTTTGGAAACTTTACAAAATCAGCAATATTTTCACTTATATTTTGTGAAACTTCAGCCATAATACGGCAGGCTGAAGATTGACTTATATTTATCAAATCACCCAAAACTCGTTGGAATGATCCTGTTGCATAAATCGTAAAGCAATACACAATTTCATAATTGGTGATAATGGCAAACCTCTTTGGTTATCTTCATTTTGCCTTTGTGCAGTAAGAGGCAATATTACGTTTATAAGAATATCTCTTGAAAATCTATATCGCTGCAACAATTCTACATTATTGTATCCGTTTAACGGATTTTCAGCATCTCGAATATATCGCCTAAAAACGGGAATGAATTTAATAAATTTTGCTTTTTACTAGAGCAATATGTGATTACTAACCTAGGTAAACGATAAACGTAAGCATTATCATCATCTATATAGTCTATAAAATCAATAAAATCCTCCATCACACTAATTTACTTTTATAAATTAAGAAATAAGAACATAATAGTAGTTTGTACAACAAGTGCGCAAAGCGTTACTTTTCCCACGAGCGCAGAAGTTTGTGGCACGAGCCGTAAGGCGAGTGCCGCAAATCCAGCGAGTGGGAAAAGTGCTTTGCGAACGAGTTGTACACAATATTATTTCTACAACTACGTTTATTAATTAAAGAGAAAAGTAACTTATATATGTATTTTATTTAACTTAAACAGAACGAATTTAAGAAATGAACACAGAATATAGAAAAAATAGTTAAAAGTTGATAGTAAAATTGGAACAATTTCGAATTGTTATGCCTGGTACATTATCAATTTTTGATGATAAGTTATCGTTAATGCTTGTCAACGAAGATGTTGATGCTTGTTTTTCATTAGGAATAATATTATATGAAGTCGAAGCCCCAGGTATAATAGATTTTTCAATTTTGTTGGCAATATCAATTTTGTTTGATATCGAATCGTCAATATATCCTTCCGCCACTGTATTTGAGCGCCATCCACCATGTCGCTTCAATGTTAATAAGTCTCCGCCTGAATTTGCTAAAATTGTAGATGAAGATCGTCTAAAACAATGACCCGTGTACAATTTAGAGTTAGGTAATTTTAAATATTCTGTAATTTGTTTAAGCATATTTCCGAATTTATTTATGCTCACTACTTGCCGCGTGCATTTTCCGTGTTGGTAATTAAGAAATAACCTCTTCTCATTTGTATTTTGTGGACGCAGACCTGCATATTTTTTGTATAAATCATAGAATTTTCCAACTACAGTAAATGTACGTGGTATTTTTGTCTTAGTTATTGGAACAGTAACCAATAATGGGCTTATTCTGTACAACTATCAGTAACAGTTGTAAATTTAACATCGATGTAGTTAAAATCGCAATGTTAAATCAAACTCAACAGCGCGGTTAAAAATCGTATTCTGAACAATCCGATGTAAAAAAGTTATTGACAGCACAATATTACATCGCTAACTTATATTATGTTGGGTCGTAGAATTTGCCTAATTTTTAGGTTATTGGTCGGATATTGTAAAGCAAGAGGCCAAGATACCAGAAGAAGAAGAATTTTTTAGGTTATCGTTACATGTATATAGATACTTTATTAGTGGGTTTATTAATATTTATTATTTTTATTAAAAATGGATGAATTTGCTAACACATCATGTGAACAGTAAGTACTTATATAATATAATTTGTAAAATAAATTATTAAACAATTAAGTATTGTATTGTAGACAAACGAAAAAACGAAAAAGAAAGACAACTGATGAACAATATGAATTATATTTGAATGAAATGGAAAATGATTATGTATTCAGAAGTGGAAAAATTAACCCAACTTTGGGTGAGAATTATTACATAGAAAATAAATGGAAATCACTCGTAAACAAACTAAATGCAACTGGTAATGGACCGCAATTGCCTATCGAAGAATGGAAAAGGGTATTTTCGTTAAAAAAATGTGTATGTATGTTACAAATGATTTAATTTACAGAGGTTCAAAGATTGGGAGAACTCTACGCGTTCTAAATACAGGAAAATCCAAATAAGCAGGAACGCAACAGGTGTAGGTCCACCATCCCACTTAAAGTTAACATCATTAGAAGATAGGGGTTTATCTATTTGGGGAAGGATTACGGTCATCGGATTTGAAGGTGTTGAGGAAGGTGGGCTTCCAATAAGTTACAGTGAAATGATGCCTGTTGTGGACCAAGTAGAGACAACAGACTTTGAAGCAAATGTTACAGAGTATGAAGTGTTAAATGAAAATAATAGCACACTGTATCAGATTGGAGATATACAAAATTTAATGTTAAAAACAAAAATGTGAAGAAAAAAGAAGATAAAAACAAACATAGGCGACCACCTCCTTTAAATGAGATAGCAAAAAATATTTTGGATGCATTTGATAAAAGCATAAAGCCAAATGAAAATATTGCAGGCTCAATTGAAAAATTGGCAGAAACTTATAAAGTCATAGAGACTGAAAAATTACAAATTGAAAGAAAGAAACTAAATTTTGAAATTCAAAAATATAAGTTTGAACACCCGGACTTCAACATGAATGATTGACAATTTTTTTTGTGCATGTCCACCTTGTTGGTTTTTTTCTTATTTTGTTATAAGTTATATCCAAAGAATATTATTTATTTTGTTATAACAGTATTATTTATTTTGTCATTAAAACAGTTTTATTTATTTTGTTATTACTTCATGTATACCTACCAATTAAAAATGAATGTCTATGGCCATTGGAATATTCATTCAGTAAATAATTCCTGGTTGTTAGACATTGGCCCTATAGCTGAATCGTGAACCGATCCAGGGAACCTAGCATTTACTGCTAAGATTCTACATTCTGAATCTGAGATCTTTCAAACTATCAAGTAAAAAACAACTTTTATGATTATTGAAATACAAGCATTACATATTTCGCCAATAATTCCTGGCAACTTGTTGTTGAATCTATAAAATAAAATATATATTACGAAAATTTGTTGGAAGTTACACCACAAACTTTATAGCTACAAATAACCATTTTTACTAACCCAATCATCACATTATTTTTCATTTCGAAAGTAGATGGAAATTTTATAATTCCGGGCATGTGATATTGTACGATCAATTCACTTGTTTCAGTTACACATCTACTAACCGAACTTTGACTGATATTGATCCAGCATGAGTTGCCTATCGGTATTTGGTAAAATCCATTAGCAAAGAAACTCAAGGCAGTGAAAAGCTAAATATAAACCCTGGATTTTTTGCATGTGTCACGAAATAATTCCGTAACAATTTCTTTGTTTAGCCTGTAATAGGTAATGAAGAGGTCTTCCGGTATATCAAACGGATTTTGTTAACCACGTAATATTTTTCTTTCTATACGCATATAATTCCTAAAAACATATTTCAAATTATAACCTTAAAATTTGACTTATTTTTTTGTTTCAATATTGCTAATGAACACACTTACCGTCGGTAATCTGCTTCATGTAAACCGTATGTCAAAATTGGATCATATTGTTCATTTTGATTTATTTCTTGAAAATTTACAATTCAACTTATGACAAACAGTGTCAAAACACTCCTAACGTCCAATGTTTTGGTCGGCGTTATTTTAACAGCGAAAATGTTATTATACATCGATGTAAGTTACATTAAAAGAGTACAGAATAGCATTTCGATAACATCTCTCGAACTTGGAAGTTTACAGCGCTGTTACCGCTAACATTTTTGTACAGAATAAGCCCATAAGGCTTCTTGTAAATCTCTTACGTTATCAATAGTTAATTTCCATAATTCTTCCCTTCGACATGCTCCGGCTAATCCAAAAGCTATGACAACCTACAAGTAAATTTGTGATTGAAATTTTAATTTAGTTCCAAAATTAAAGTAAAAAAATTAAATAAATTGCAAATATATAAAAAAAGTCGACAGGATTTGAACCCGGGCCTCCTCGTTTATTTTAGGTTTTTTATTTCGATTTTTCTATATTATGAAGTACATTGGTTACTAAATGATAATAGATTGAATAATTAAATATAATCTTTAAAATTATGACTTACTTTGACGAGTAGATAGATATTGTCTGGCGCTTCTTCTAAAAATTTATGGATTTCAGCAGATGTCAATGTAAGCGATTTTTTTGTCACAGCTTTTTTCGTTTTGCTTTTTTAAATATGCTCGAAGTTTTGTATACTTTGAAATATCTATGTTATGTTTGATACTTATGAGGCTCCTTATCATTGAATATATAGACCACAGTGTAGACGGTTTAAACTTTGCAGAAATTTCTTGAAAATAAGCCAACAAAACATTTTCTGAGAATGATTTAATATTGTTTATTTCCCTCCAGTTCATAAATTTGCTGTATTGTTTTTGATATTTGTTTTTTGAAACTCCAGGTAACAAATTTTCGATTGCATTTTGAGCCTTTTCGACAATATCTGGAGGAGTATTCTCAATATCGGAATTCGACAACTCCAAAGATAAATTATGATCTCGGTTCATAGTTCCTAAAATAATGGGTAATAAATGAATTTGTTTATAATCCATTATCAATAAACTGAAATACATAATCTAAAAGATAGTTTACTTACAGAATTTTTAGTTTAAATTTAAAATTTGAACACCCAGAAATCCACTATAAAGTATTGTCAAAAAAATTTGACATTGACATTTCCGTGGGCAAAGTGACATTTCCGTGCAGAAAAGTACCATAACGTGTACTTTTCCCACGCTCTACAATTACTTTTCTAACGGATATCAAACTAAATAAGAAAAGGCTTGCTTTGCGCATAAAAATTTGTGTAGAAAAGCGTGTTTTGCATAGTAGTTGTAGAAAAACAAAATTTTGATATCACACCACTATTATTTGTTTGTGGATATCACAAAATCACAGTAAAAAAAAGTAGCAAACGTCAAAGTGGTTTATAAGTATTAAAATCTTCACTTAAGGGAGCTGGAATCTGTACTCATGTTTCACTCAAGTTATACTCCAACTCACCCTCACATTTCGCCTGTCAAGTGTCTGCATACAATAAGGATGAGTTGAGTATGAGTGACCCTCAAGTGTCGACTATGAATTTCATCCTTAGTATTTCAATTTAAACAATTATACATCCTAGCTAACACAGCTCAGTTGCGGATAGATGATTTCCAAATAGTCGGGCCTCAACGTGAGAGGTTAGGTTCTGTACATGTTTTACAAAGAATTTGAGGTTAAAGCACTTAACGTTTTTAAAGTGATTTCGAGTGCATAAATAGGAATTTATTGATAGGTTGTATTTATCATAATTCATAGTTGCATACTTCCGTGAACTTTGATATCAAATTTAACTAATATTCGCAGAGAATCAATCATCACACATATTCAGTGCTATTCTGTTCGCAAATAGCCATATTGTTATAGAACATATCTACTATCATAGCAATATTCCAGAAAGTGGTATTCTGATCACTGATCATCATGTTAACCAACATATGACCTTGTTATCTCAGAAACCTCATTTTTCTGCTTGCTAAATTCATAACAAGCTTTTTAAAAATGGCAATAAATGCATTGTTTTTCCATTATTATTTTTTTCGTTAATTTGAGAATTTTGAAAATAGGTGAATTGTGAATGAATATTATTTTGATAAGTTTATTTATATATAAATAATTTGTAGAGGAACTATTAAATTGCAATTTCACCAAATTAAGGATAACAGCAATCCCTTTGAATTACCGAATGAAAAATTTATAAAATTATTTCGCTTAAATAAGTTTGCAACCTTAAATTTAATAGAAGATTTGATGGAATTTGTTGATGAACCTACCAGAAGAGATAGTGTCCCTTTTTCTTTACAGGTGGTAAGTTTAAAAAAAAATTTCTCATTATCAATGAACGTTTTCAAGCTTCAACTGAATATTATTTATAAAGGTTTTTGGAAGTCTTCTTTTCTTTGGCCATGGTAGCTACCAAACTGTTGGTGAAGATCTAAATATTGGAATGAGTCAGCCTGCTATAAGCAGAGCCATAAAGTCAACATTCTTATTTCAACATATCAGTTACCACGATATGTTAAATTTCTTTCTACTGCTGATGAAGTGAGAGAGACTAAGCAAGGGTGAATTATTAGTCCATATATGTGAACAAAGAATTATTAATTTCAATTGTAGGTTCATTAATGCAAATTTGCACTTTCCTGGAGCAATATGAGTAATATATTGTACCCACATTGCAATAATCTCTCCAAAAACTGATGACTCTATTCATCCGGCCATTGCATACATCAACAGGAAGGGGTTTCATAGTATAAATATTCAAGCTGTAAGTACTTGTAAATGCCTGTGGTCCATCATCAAATATGTAACATATGTATTATTCTTCAGATAGTTGATGCAAACTAAATAATAACTAATATCAATATCAGCTATTTGGACTGTATCAACAATTCAGCGTCACATGAAAAGGAAATTTATGGGCAGCATTGCCAATATGTGAGGGATTCCTCACATTGTGATGATTTTACATCAATGTTAGTGATTTGTGAGGGTTGCCTGAAATGTGATGATTTCAATATGAAGCGATTGATGCCGTTCTAAGGCAACTTTAATAAGAGCCCAAGAGCACCCAAGATTGACTATTAAAGATGAAGAATCACTCTGAAAATAAAGTCTGGCATGGTACTAACACCAAATACTATCGAAGGTCAAATACCACTAAAAAAATTTCAAGATCTATGAATAATTCTTTTACTAGGATATACTTGGAATTTTTAGTTAACGTTCTCAGTTTATAAAACAATTTCAACACATTATTTCAAAGTGAGCCACCTCTTCCGCATAAGTTGGAACCAAAGATGGAAAAACTATTGCAAACATTATGCTCCAATTTCAAGGAGACGTCAGTAGTAAAAAACAAATATTTTTAGAGTAAATGTTTTAGATCTCCATAACTGGGAGTAAGAGCACACAATTCTTTACAAGAACTGAAAAAAGATGGAAGTTGTACTATGTCAGAAATTGAACGATTTCAAATTTCTTGCTTGAAATTCTATAAAGTGCTGATATAAGAAATTAGAAATCGTTTCAAATTTGATGATTCATTATAATATCTTCAGTAAAATCGTCAACAGCACAAACTTTTGAAATAAAAAGTCTTGCTCATGTACTTACTCGTTTTCCTAATCTAATAGAATTTGTTAATGAACAGATGCTAGATAAGGAGTGGAGAGAGCATACACTCCTCATTTAGACGGTCTAGAAGCATTGCGACTCCTAGATTTCAATATGGCAGATTCCAAGAAACAAAAGAATGTTTCTAAAAAAAACCACTCAGTTGTGTGGTCTCTATCCAAGGGTTAGGTCCTCAGTTGACCCTCCAAGACCTCTCCGTGTAAAATACACGCCATCTCGTTCGGTGGCAACGCAGTTGTCGGAGACTGTTGACTTCCATTCGGGGACAATCAGCCAACTGGCACTACTGACATCTGGAGGGGCAACCAAGAAGGTTGCCGCCCCTAGCGTTGGCCCGGCCACATTCGCAGCAACTGCAGCGAAGGGAGGAAAATTCCATCTCTGCACAAGCGACAAGCTCCAGCAGCGGGAATCCCTGCTACGATGTTCACTTCAAAAGCGGGCCCCTCGCAGGCTGCTCAACCAAAGAAGAGGGTTGATCCCATCAAAATATCTCGCCGCGATCGACTGATCATCAAAGCTGTACGGTCCTTCGAGGAAAGCAAGGGATGGAAGTCTCTCTGTAAGAAACTCTCCATCACGAAGCAGAAGATCCTAGACAGAATTGCGGCTATTACCGATGATAAGATTAGCAAGGCTAATTCCGACGATCCCCCACTAGTCCGCATCAGACTCGTGAGATGGTCGTCCATCACCAGGGATTCATGGGCTGAGGAAGATGAGCTCTCCGATGAGTTGAAACGACAAAAAGGCGGAGGCTCGGAAGGCACAGGCTCAATCTGGGCAGTCCGCGACTGCTCAGAACTCAGGACAGTCCCTGATTTCAAGGTGCGATCTGACATCTGTGTTGGCAAAGACGACACTGGATCAAACCTGGATGGTCATACTGCAGGACTGTAAGTTCCCTGCTCCATTAGGAGCAGGCTTCTTACTGCCTCATATAACCGACTAGGATGCATGTTGCAGCAGTAGCTGCTAGTGTTCTACCAATATTAAATTTAGTTTGGTTGTAATAATATTGACGGTTTTATATAAACGCAGACTGTTCCCAATATTGGTTTAGGATGGATATTTGATATTGGCTATATAGGGAGCTGCCAGTGTACCAATATTAGTTTTGATTCTTAGCCCCAATATTGGCGATTTTAAGTAAAAGCAGTCTTTTATCAATATTGTTTTAAAACGGAAATTTTATATTGGCTGTATAACTGACAGTGTTCTACCAATATTAAATTCAGATTGCCAATGTTCTACCTATTGAAAAATTTAAATTACTAGCAATAATATTGACGGTTTTATATAAATGCAGACTGTAGCCAATATTTGTATAAAATGGATAAATGATATTGGATGTATAGGGAAACTGCCAGTATTCTACCAATGTTAGTTTAGATTGTTGCAATAATATTGTATGTAGGTTTCATACATAGAAATAGTTATATATCAAAGAAGGATGTAGCAATTATTATGTTAAAATGGAAATTTTGTATTGGCTGTAGGTATAAGGGAATGCCTCTGATGATTTATACTAGTATAAGTGATATGAATTCTTCTAGAAAAAAAATTCGCAAATTAACTAAAATTCATTATTCAATAAATAATTTTTAATTAGTGATATTTTTGATTTTTTCTCACATACATACATCCGTGAATCGCAATATTATGTGGAATAAACGTTTTATTCTTCATTTCACAACGCCACAATGCATTGCAGCAGCCTGTTATTGTAATGATTTATTTTATTGCGTCACCGCGCTGGCGAACAGCAGTGGGAGCACGATGAATAGAATTCTACTTTAGTGACGTCACGTCGCCTAGCAACCGATAAATCTTGCTTTGGAACGAGAAGTTGGTAGCATGCCTAATAGAATGTACCGTTTCCTCTCCCCTAAACACCCGCACGAAATCGTTTGTAAGCTTCGTTTTAGGTTAGGGCACCGTCTTTATTAGGTTAGGGTTGTATGTTTGTGTCATTTGTGTGTGGCTATTGGAGAGAAAGGAGGTATTATTGTATTGTGATTTATAACTGTTCCAGTCTGCCTTGTTAAAATTTGAAAATGAGAGTGAATACAGATCACTGGAATTTATTGTTAGATTTCGCCGAAAATCACCTTTCAATCATATCATCACCAACAAATTTCAAGGAATGTGTGGTAAACACAACCAGACCGAGTTATGGAATGAAATTTCTATTAAGCTGAATTCGCTTGGTTATGGTGAAAAAACAATGAAGGAATGGAAGAAGGTAAGAAAAATTATCCAAAGAAACAATGACCAAACAAAATATTACAAATATGTTTGTTACTGATTTAAGACTCTCATCGATTGGAAATCAAAAGTTAAAGCGAAAGCAGGTGGAATTAGATCTTATGAAAGCCAGACTGGGGAAGGCCCACAATGTAATGAACAATTGTCTTCTGTTGAAAAGAGACTATTATGTCTAATGGGAAAATCCTCATATGAAGGTAATCCTGAAAATAAAGAAGTAGGTCTGAAAAAACGTAGACAGAGTGTGAGTATTTTAAAAAAAAAATACATTATATACCTGTCGCAGCTTATTTTAGGACAACCCTGCGGGTCGTTAATGACCTGCTTACGTTATTTACGGGTTACTGACGAAAGTAAATTTGAGGGAGATTTCACCCCTCTATCTGATTGTTTATTTGGTTATGCCTAGTGACTGTCACCACAAAAAATAAGATTATGAATTAAGTACATCCCTGTTTAAATTCCTTCGAGCGGTCTAAGCTATTTTTCCGAAAGAGCTTGAAGCCCCACCTCGGTTTACAATACGAGGATTTATTTTTAGAAAAGGTTAGAGTGATTTAAATGAAAAACCTGAGTTTAACTAATCCATATATATATACACTCCTTTATAAGATAGTTAGAATTTTATAATTAGCAGACAAATAAAATAAACAAAAAAAAATTAAAGAAAATATAGAAAGGTTAAATTAGCCTATTCTCTAATTTGCGCAATAAGAATCAACTAAAAAAAATCGCTGGAGTTACAAATCCCCTTAGTTTTTAGTAAAATTATAAACAATGTGAAATTTATGATAGAACTTGAGACAACACGTTAAAATATGATTTTTTCCCATTAATAACCAAACAAAACAAACTTATTTAGCCTATACGGCCGAAATCTAATGGAACTAGTCCACACGGTTACAGTGAAATTTTGTCCACCATATAATGAACTACTGAGGATTAGTTCCTCCCTCTATTAGAAAAAATATGTATACGCTAAATGTCACTGTATACGTGTTTAAAATAACATGAAATGATTTAAACTGCCTGGGACCATTTGATCGAATAAAAAAAATTTGTAATAACAAAAAAATATATAAAATAAAAAACAGTTTCTTGTGAAGCCGTTACAAACTATCGCCTCTTACTGGCCCTCTTGATCTGTAGATCAGTTGATGACCTTTTATGATTTTCGGCGGCAATATTTGGTAATACTTCCCTAAATACTACCCTGAAAAATCTGATTAGTAGTTTAGACGTATTCGTTAGCGAGAAGCAATGTACCGACAGGTTCCTAGTTTGTACAATATGACAATTCTCAGTCAATCTCTACATTTCCTGATTCTACATGTACACTCCTCAAATAATGGTTAGTCTGTTAATTATAATGATCAATTTACTCACCGGGGACGAATCTCTTTCCTCAGACGTGGAGGCCCAGAATATATGCACACAACAACAACGAAAAAGAAAATATCACTTATTTAGTGATTTTCGCAAAATTCACGGAAACTACCCGAGGTGCTCAATTCGCCGCGACGGCTGAACAAGCTCTGGTATCTTTTAATTTCTTTCTTTTCCCCCTTCATTAAATTTTTCAGTTACCTCCATATGTGGGTTGTTGCACTTGCGATTTCATACATGAGTTCAGGTATTTCCCAATTTTTTGTTTTATTTTATGCTTCTAACTACGATTGAAAATAGCTTACGGTATAACTTCCGCTAACCTAGTTTTACGAAATTATCAACAATTTTTGTTTAATATAATTTCGTAACGAACTAGCTGAAGGTATATTATTTCATTTTTTTATATGATACCGGTTGTCCCAATTCCAATGATTATTATTATATTAATAATTATAATTTATTTATACCCATCATTACATCGCGTAGAATATCGCGGCTTTAACCCATGTTCCCCATCGAGTAATTACGGGCTCTGGAGGTAAACTAACTCCTGGCAATTTCTCTCTATAGATCTGCACTCTTAGAGGTGCTTTTAAAAACACTTTCTTTACATTTGAAATTAATTTGTTCACCAAGGGATATGCTGTTCTAATAGTTTCTGCAACTCTGTTTATCCCGTGTAAAAGGCAAGTGACATGTACCATATTGGGATAAAATATTTTTAAGTTTTGGCTTACTTTAACCATATACGGCGCTGCGCCAGACAAAAACACTAAAAACTTCTCTACTGGAACTGGATTTGGTAAAAAAAAATTTGATAGAGACTGCTGAATAAATCGAGTTACGGTCACATTATTTGTTTTGTCTAACTGTTTAGAAGATATTAAATATGACTTCCCTGGCTCATTTTCTTGAAGCCCTCCAATCATAAGATGTGCGATATATCGACCACATGAGTCTGTGCTTTCATCAACAATAATATAAAAATGTTCATCGCCCAGTGAAACTTTAATTTCTCCCATTACGGTTTCGTATACTGTTTGCACATACTTCTTTCTAAATCTCTGAATTGTGTATTTTGCAGTTTCTTCAAAGGTATATTTGCTGCGACCAAAGCTTTGCATAAGTCTTGATGGAACACCTCCTTTTCGCTCCTTGGTTTGACATTTTGAAATGCGGTTGGCACAAACAGCTTTATTTTTCTGCAACTTAGCTTTATGCATAGCTGTTTTCAAGTGTTGATCAATTTGGAACTTCTTTTCACAAACAATGATTTTGGCACAAACTTTGCAAAACACTTTATCCCCACTAAACTACAGAATGACAGAAGTTACATGTAACTTCTGTCATTCTGTCGATGATATTGATTTATCGAAACAATTGTCAATTTTTTAGAATTTTCAATAACTTGTATTATATTGTGGAATTAACTAGAGACCTTGAGTTTTATTTAAAAACACTAATATGAGCATATTCCACGAAGTAAGAGTCGAGACAGTCAATTTCGTATATTCATTTATTAATTTGTATGTTTTCCAACAGTAAGAAGCAAGGTGATGGGGCTAATAGGAGTCAGGTAGAACATTGATCGTTAGATGAGAATCTATCGAATGTGTCTCATTCTCTCATTCGAGAGATATTTGGTAAGACAAACCAACTGAAATAGAATACACTTAAATTATGTGTAATTTTATCAATTTTTCAGTACTCGGACTGAAATTGTTGACAGAGATGAAATTATCTTACAATTAAAACAAGAGATTGATCGTCTGCAGAGTAAAAATGAGGCATATCGAAATATTTTCACTCTAAATCAACTAAAAAAAATTGAAAATCCCAAAAAGAGAGCAACTTGAACATGGACGATATTTCAAGAGCTATTGTTAGCCACTTCAGCTGGTGCACGAGTATACCGTCTTCTTCTAAAAAAGAGTATCCACTGCCTGCTATATCTACACTAAGACCTTGGTGTAAACAAATAAAATTAGAACCGGGAATTTTAAAACAGGTTTGACATACTTTGTAAATTATCTTTATTTGGATAAAGTCTGTGTGCTTTCATTTGATGAAGTATGTCAATTTTCATGATGACCGGTTTCGGTTGAACGGTTCTGAAGTGGAAAGAGAACATATATATAAATACATATATACAAACATTCATTTTTGTATATGTAGATAAAATACACTTTATTTTTTTCCTTTTTATTAAAGTGACTTGGTTATTATAAACGTGTTTTATTTTTTATCAAATGAATCTAATAAATAGATTTTTCAGTAGATACTCGATATTTATTTTAAATAGTATAATTCAACGGTTTCAGTAACAAAACCAATTACGAGAATAAGAATTTAAAATTACTTCATTTAAATTTAATGTTATTCAGTGCGTTGTATTTCTGAATTTTATCCACAAATACTACTTTTTTAATATAACTTCATCCAACAAACTGACTTAGTACATTACTTATTTTGCTTCTATGTATCTATAAAAAAACATTTAATCACATAATATTCACACTGCATCATATGAAATAAACATATATTTGGGCAACATAAATTTAATAAATGCTCTATTGTATGTGCTTAAATTTAAAATAATATATAACCCACTATAAATAACTACTTAAAAATGTAATATAATGATATATTTCAGTGTTGAAATACATTTTACAGACGCAAATCTGTTATAAATTTAAATGTACCCTCAGCTGTGACGTCAGTTGCGCGAAGTTGACCGAATTGGAACTATTAACTATCATACCTTCTTTTTCATTGTATCATGTACTGTAGAATTTGATGCTGTTTTTCATTTTCATTAATTTCGTTAAAAATTAACCGGCATAATGGAAGCATTTCTTCAATTGAAATAACACACACAACTTGACTCTGCCGGAAAATATCAATTAACCTCTTTTATCCCTTATAAACACAACAAAAACAAAACAATATTATCGCAGAGAACACGAACTTTCCAACATATATTATTGGAATGCATAGTAATTCACGAAGTTTGCCGAGTTACAGTTTCTATTATCGAATTCTCTTCGACGTGCTACCAAATTACTCTTAACCCTTAACTACTATAAGCCGGGTCAGAGAGACCCATGGTATAGCCGTTAACCCCACCTCTTCTTACTGTAGCGTTGTTTAGCTGCTTGGTCCCGTGAATGTGCTGAACAGTCAGTGTTGCCGTTTCGGTACAATTGTACTGAATTCAGTACGAAACGATTAGATTCAGTACGTCAGTACAACTTTTCAAAAAACGACGAAATTCAGTACGAAATACAAAAATCGGGAAAAAAGCAAATTTTTTAGCGTTTGAATGATTGAATGAACAAATTATTGTTATAATTTTTTTTCATGTTAGTATTTTTGATAGATTCTATTACAGTGACTATATACAGGAGATTCTATAAACGTGTGACGCCATCTATTAACTAATAATTAAAACTAAGAAATCTTTTTAAACTGTATACTGTAAATTATTAAAAGTGCATGTACTGCCATCTATTAGTAAGCAGTTTTAAGTTTTAACAAAATAGATTGGCTTGACATTACAGGGAAATTATAGGGAAATTACCAGTGGTTTACTGGGAATTACCGAAATAAATGTTGTACGTTCTAGCTCGTTGGGGTTCACCCGTTTCCAGTGTGTTTCCAGTATTTGAGTTGCAATTGTTGCAATTTGTAATCGCTTCGGTTTTGTTATTTAGTTATTTAAGCGTTTATTGTGTTCTGAATAAAATATTAAAATGGACAGGTAAGTAATAATTTACTGTTAATAAATATAAGGCCTGTTTTTTGTAAGAAAATTAACTATTTTGAGAAAAACTAAATTAAAATATTGGAGCAACACATTGGCTTACTACCATAAAATATTTCTTTATGGGTAACGGTGGAGAATTTAAAAATTAATTTTAGAATAGGTTATATTAATAAACTTCAAACGACCAGCTAAACATTTTATTTTAATTTTAGGTTCCTAATACGTAAAACGTCTAAACCTGAATCTGATAGTTCTAAGGCCACAGATATATCTGAGATTAATGAGCCTCAGCCATCTACTTCAACTTCACATTTGTCCAACCCCAAATCATTAATTTCAGTTTCTACCCCTACATCAACTTTGTACACTCCAATTGATTCAGATTATGAAAAATCCATAAATAGTGATGATGATGATGATTTGGAGAGTGAAAAAAATATCGTTCCTGATTTGGAGACAGAAACAAATATTATAGTTCCTGCCATGAAACGGAAAATATATGATGTGAAATATAGCCAGAATTGGCAGATGGTAAGATTAATACGAAATCACATAGGTATAGCCGGTATAGGTAGTGGATTATCTCGTGAACACTGAAACACCGCAAAAATTTGACAGTTCTTCATACGCTCTTATATGGACGGAACGTCAAATTTTGCGGTGTTGCAGTGCTCACGAGATAATCCACTACATATACCCCATATTTTTACAATAACAACATTTTCATTTCAGACCTTTAAATGGTTAAGAGAGAAATCTGGTAAAGCCTTTTGTGTTTCATGCAACAAATCTCTCGCAGGTGGTAAAAAACACTTAAAGCGCCACGAGGAAACAGAATTTCATAAAAAAGCTGTGAGGAAAACTCAAGGTACAGTCGAAATAGACAGAGCTCTGTTGGATACTCCTGGCAGAAGAATGCAGGATCAAGTCAAATCTGCAGATTTAAAATTATGTATGTTTCTTGTTGAACACAATTTGCCCTTTTTAATATTTGATCATTTGCCAAAATTCATTTGCTCACTACCAAATAAAGATATTTTAAAATTAGTAAAGTGCTCCCGCACCAAAGCAACCGGTTTAATAAATAATAAATTAGGACCCTTTGCTCAAATTTTGATAGCTAATATTTTGAAAAATACTTTTTTCAGCGTTATTATCGATGAAACAACTGACGTATCAACAAATAAATGTTTGGTTATTGTTGTTAGGTATTTTTGTGACAAAAACAAGAAAGTTGTGGATTCTTTTTTTTGTTTAATAGAATTAAAAGAAGCTAATGCGGATGCGATATTTAAAGCTGTAATAAATAGCATTACAAAACACGATATTCCATTACAGAATATCATTGGATTCGCTTCTGATAATGCGTCAGTAATGATGGGACAATTTAATGGGGTAAAAGCCAAATTTAAAGAAATATTACCCAATATTTTTGTTATTGGATGTTTAGCACACTCGTTACATCTATGTGCGTCCAACGCCTGTACTCTCTTGCCAAATTGTGTTGAAGATTTTACCAGAAATGTGTATAATTACTTTGCACACAGTGCTAAGAGGCAACATGAATTCAAAGAATATCAACAGTTTGTCCATGCAGAACCCCACAAATTGTTGCGTCCTTCTCAAACGAGATGGTTATCCTTAGAAGCAGCTGTCAATGGGATTTTGCAACAATGGGATGCTTTGACCTTATATTTTCAAACTGAATCTCTTCTTGAAAATGTATATGGGGCAAGAGAGATTTTAGATGCGTTGGGAAATAAAGAAATAAAACTTTATTTTTACTTTTTATCTCACATATTAAAAATTGTAAACAAGATGAATTTGGAATTTCAAAGCGAACATCCAAAAATTCATATTTTGCTTCCTACAATAACGTCTAATTATAAAATGATTTTGAAATTTTATATGAAGCACGATATTGTCGATAAGCTAGAAGTGGAAAAAATAAATCCCAAAAACCCAGATTATTTTCAAAATATCGAAAATATTTACTTTGGTGCAGGTTTTGAGGTAGCCTTAGAAAAAAGTAGAAATCTCGTATCAAAAGGGGAACTACATCAAGTGCGTCTAAACTGCCTTAATTTTTATGTAAAATTATGTACAGAAATAAGAACACGAGTTGATTTTTCTGACAAAATTCTAAATGAAATTTCAAATATTTTAAATGTGTCTAATATTTTTAAAGCCAATAAACCTTCAATAGCCCTTTTAGCAGTAAAGTTTCCAAATATAATTGACCTAGATAATTCTCTTGAAGACTTAAGTCTTGAATGGAGGCTTTTAAACGAATACAAAATGGAAATGGATGAAATTAATAGTTTAGAGGAAGTTATTGATCATTTGCATAAACTTAAGAATTCTTCTGGGGAACACATTTTTAAGAATTTATTAATTTTGTTTAAAGCAATCATTAGCTTACCCCATGGAAGCGCCGCTGCTGAACGGATATTTTCTAAATTAAGCCTTATAAAAACCAAATATAGAAACAAACTTAAAACTGAAACGGTGGAGAGTTTGTTATTTAGTAAAGAATTTTTAAAAAATGACACGTGCGTTTCATGGGAACCTAATGAGCAATTAATTAATTTTAAATAAAAGTAACCGTATGTTTATTTTTTATCTTTATTACCTATTATCCCAGTTAACTTTTGTTTCTTTACATTTTTTGTGTTGTTTATGTACTATGTTTAAAAATGTTTGTTTTTTATGTTAAATAAACGTGTTTAGAAGTGTTTTGTTTGATTTTTAATTTTTTTCACTATTTTTTTTTCAAATATTTTATATTCAGTACGTTTTTTCCCAATTCAGTACCTTTTCAAAAAAAATTCAGTACGATTTTAAAAATCGAAGTGGCAACGCTGAGAACAGTTAGTCTACCTTTAGATGCTGGTGAGATAGTGCTGTTGTTTTTTGCCGTGCGTATGTAATAGACGGATCAGGGTCTCAGAGACCCAGTGATAGTAATAGTGCGGCTTTTGAGTAAAATATAAAATAGGTAAATATTTATAAATTTATTATTTTTGCAAGCTTTTGGTATTAACGCTAAAGCGTAGATTTATAGTAAAAGTTTAATTTCGTTTCAGTTAAAATGGCGAGGTATGGAACGAAATTATCCGAGGAGCAAATAGATGCGCTATTTCACTCTGAAGACTTTTGGACAAATGATTTAGAAGATACTGAGAGCCCAAGTAATTCAACAGAACGTTTTTCAGTAGCTAGCAATTAAGCAGACGGAGGAATTGAACTAATTAAGAGGGCAGATGAAAGTGATCATGAGATTTTCAGTGATCATTATTCGACTAGTGATATCGAATGGCGTCCATCCGAAGATGAATTAGACCAAATAGAAGAAGAAGCCGTGGAAATCGTATCAGAATCTATTGTCTCAACGGAAAACGAAGAACATTCTTCCAATTACTACTACGGCAAAGACAAAATGAAATGGTCAAAAAACCCACCATCAAGAACTAAAAGTGCAAAGGAAAATATTGTAACGGTTTTGCCTGGTCTGAAAGGTCCAGCAAAGTTAATTCGTCCTACTAGTGCCTTAGATTCTTGGGAGGTCCTTTTCACAGCTGAAATGATAGAAGAAATTGTTACACACACTAATCAGAGAATTGAGACGATGAAAGTTAAATAGGGTAAATTTAAGCGGCGCAAAAATTCAAGACAAACGTTTGGTCCTGCATTTATAAACCCATTGGATACAGTTGAAATTAAAGCTTTTATTGGCCTATTACATATGCAAGGAATCTTTAAGTCCGGTCATGAGGATATTAGATCTGTGTGGGCGACTGACGGAACAGGTCGTGATCTTTTTAGATGCACAATGACACTGGCTAGGTTCTCCTTTATTATGTCATGTTTGAGGTTTGATGATTTTACAACAAGAGCTGAGAGACGGCAAACAGATAAGCTTGCACCTATTTCAAAGTTGTTTAATACCTTTGTCAAAAATTGTTAAGACAATTACTCACCTGGACTATTTTCAACTATCGACGAAATGTTGGTACCGTTCAGGGGAAGATGTAGTTTTCGCATGTACATACCCAACAAACCTGCCAAGTATGGCATAAAAGTTCAAATTCTAGCAGACTCAAAAACATTTTATATGTGTAACGCAGAAGTTTATACGGGAAAAAATGAGACTCAACAGAAAAAATCAAATTTCTTACAACCGACGGATGTTGTATTGCGTATGACAGAACCGATTTATCACTCTAATCGGAATGTCACAGGTGACAATTGGTATACATCCATTGAACTTGTTCGTGAACTAAAGAAGAAAGGTCTTACATATGAAGGAACAGTCAAAAAGAATAAGAGGTAAATTCCACGAGAATATTTACCCAGTAGACAAAGACCTGTGGATTCGTCCATTTTTGTATTTACTTCTGATATCACAATTGTATCGCATGTTCCTAAAAGGGCGAAGAGTGTTATTTTGATCTCCAGTATGCACCATGATAATAAAGTTGATATAAATAATACAAAGAAACCCGACATAAATTTGTTTTATAATTCCACAAAATCTGGTGTCGACTCTTTGGATCAGAAGTGCGCAAATTATTCAACTTCCCGATGCACTCGTAGATGGCCAATTACCTTGTGTTTTGCTGTTTTAAATGTAGCTGGTATCAATAGCAGAATAATTTATCAATTTGCCAAAAATAGAGAAGAAGTGTCCCGTGGTTTATTTTTGAAACAATTGGGAAGAGGGCTATATTCACCACATATGAAGCTAAGAATCTACAACAATAATGTTCCTCGACAGATTCGAAATCTTGCGGCAGAAATTCTTGCAATTAAATTCACTAATCAGGCAGACCCTCTATAAAATTAAGTGCAAAAGAAAAGGAAGCGATGTGGAATGTGTCCCCCAAAAAAAGACAAAAAAACCAATTATGTCTGTTCAGTATATAAAATAGCCATATGTCTGCAATGTTCCATTCAAATTTGCTCAAATTACAAATAGTTAAAAATAATTATTTCTCACCATTATATATGATTATGTTAACCACTTAAAAAAATAAAAACAATTTTGACAGTGAAACATATTTTTTTTTTGGTAAAAAAATTATGGGTCTTACAGACCCACTTATAGTAGTACTGTAACAAAAATGCGATGATAGTACTTAAGGGTTAATATCGTCTCTTTCTTATGACGTCACTAAAGTAGAATTCTATTCATCGTGCTCCCTATGCAGATCTTCACTCATAGAGTTCTAATAACTAGGATCTACGGGTCCCACCCTAAATTTTGCCTTTACCATTCGCACAGGCGCAGAAGCAGGTATAAACAACTTCGTATTTCCCGCGGAATTTCGCATCGGATTGGCAGATTAGGTTGTGTTTTGTATAGTTTTGGTTTATTTATATTTGAAAACCTACGTTATTTATTATTATATTGTGGAAATGGCTGTATGCAATGAATGTAAACAGACATTTTCCAACGAATACAATTTGAGAGCACACGTAAAGAGAAAACATCCAAGTAAGTAAACGATTTATTTGATTAGAAATATTTATTTATTGGTAATTTTGATAATGTGGAAACAATAAATAAATATTAACATATTTAATACTTTTTTTGTTTCTTTTAGTAAAATTAGACATTCTTTGCCCAAGAAAAAGAAAGCCCTTAGGCTCAGGAAATAATGAATGCAAAGAGTGTGGTAAGAATTTTTCCAGACTCGATAATTTGAGGTTCCACATTAAACTTAAACATTCAAGTGAGTTTGTTTTTAATATATTAAATATTAACTTTTAATAAGGAGCAGGTTTTTATAAATATGTAAACCTAAATAAATTTATGGTATCTATAATTTTTAGATAAATCTGAAGATTTACTGGCTCCTCTAAATAAACAATATATATGTGATGAGTGTGGCAATCAGTTCAATTTGTTAGGACATTTAAACACGCATAAAAGGACCCATAAAGCTAAGAAAATAATACAAATCAAATGTTTGCTTTGTGATTATGTAGGAAGTTGTAGAGATATTTTAATTACACACTACATCAATTTACATAATCTTAAAATTGAAAGTGAGACCTACGAATTTGAGTCATTGGAGGCTTTTCAGGTCCGTACCAAACATTGTGATTTTAGAATAAACTAGTCAACGTGAAATAGGTATCACATAATATTCAAATGCTTTTAACTCTTAGGGTTAGGTAGTGCGTGGAAATGATGTTTGACTTATTTTTTTTTAGTCATGGAAATCAGAAATGGAAAAAAAAACTTTCTCTACATTTATAAATAAACGAACCAAAAAAATAAACCAAACTGCAGAAAAAATTGAATATTATTGTCACCGATCAGGACATTTTAAAGCCAAGGGAGCAAATATCCGTCATTTAAAAACACAGGGCACAAATAAGATTAATGGATATTGTCCAGCTAACGTTAAAGTCGTTATAAAAAATGGAAAATATTTTACTAATTACTGTGGAACACATGTGGGTCATAAACAAGAAGAAGATTTAGGTCATCTTTTCCTAACAAAAGCAGAACGTGAACAAATAGCCGCAAAAATTGCTTCTAAAGTGCCTTTACAGGTGATTTTGAATGAAATCAGAGATTCAATTTCTAAATGTCAGCTACAAAGACTTCACCTTTTGACCAAAAAAGACCTTTACAATATCGAAAAATCCTATAATCTGAATGCATCCTCGGTAAAACATGAGAATGATGCCATTAGCGTGGAAGCCTGGGTAAATGAACTACAAGGAAATAACTGTGTTTTATTTTATAAATGGCAAGGTAGTGTTTCTGAGGACTATCCTGAACTTAAAAATGAAGATTTTATATTAATTATAATGACGAATGGTCAGAAAGAACTACTTGTAAATTTTGGAAATGACTGTGTATGCGTAGATGGGACACATGGATTAAATGGATATGGATTTGAGTTACATACTCTTCTTGTATTAGATGATATACGTGAGGGATATCCTTGTGCATTTCTTATATCCAATCGCTCAGATGTTGCAGCGTTCAAAATTTTTTTTAAATGTATTGAAGAAAAAATAGGATACAAAATAAGACCAAATGTATTTATGTCAGACATGGCCGAGGCTTATTACAAAGCTTGGTTGGAAGTAATGTACCCTGCTAAATTTAGGTAACTCTTTTAAATTACTATTTCTCAATAATACTATTATTAGTACAAATTATTGTTGAACTCTGTTTTATCACATGTTATAGTTTTATATATTTACAGATTATTTTGCTCTTGGCATGTAGACCGAGCATGGAGGAAAAACCTAGATAAAATTGGACAGACAGAAAAGAAGGTAGTATCGATCATATTTTTGATTTATCATTTTTACATCTATAATCGTTATATTATTTTGTAGGTTCAGGTTTACAAAATTTTAAGATTACTTATGCAAGAGACAGACACAAATGCTTTTTTCAATCTACAGGAGCAATTTTTATCATATTTAAATCAGAGTGTGGAGACAGTGGAATTTGCTCAGTATTTTAAAGAACATTATATGTCAAAACCAGAGTTTTGGGCATATTGTTTTAGACTCAATAGTGGCCTAAATACTAACATGCATATTGAGCGTATGCATTGTACTATCAAACATATTTACTTAGATGGTAAATTTGTGAAGAGACTCGACAAGGCTATTGACGGAATCATGAAGTTTGTTAGAGATAAGCTTTTTGAAAGAGTGATAATACTGCACAAAGTTAAAGTTTCCACAAAGTTAAGTGATTTAAGACACAGGCATACATTAAGTGAAACCATGGACATTGAAAAGGTTATTTATCACAACTTAACTTGGACTGTGGCATCATCTTCAACCAATGAGCTGTATACAGTTGAAGAAGTAAAGTTGGATTGCACATGCAAGTTAATTTGTATTGTATGCAATGCTTGCATACATCGCTTCAGCTGCACTTGCATTGATAACTCCATAAAGTGGAACATGTGCAAACACATACATTTGGTTTGCCTGTATATAAAAAATGTACAAAAGGTTATTAAGGATATTGATGAAGAATCATTGCTAGGTAAGATCCTACCAAGTTTTTACATATTTCCTTAATACAAAAATCAATTTCGTGGCATAGTACTTGCTGTGAAAGCCTCAGTCAGTGTATCAGTTAATTCTTTATTTTTAAATGTATTGAATTATATTATTGTATGTATTTTGTTAACTTTTTTCACAGGAAAAAGTGGAAATTTTATATACCAAGATCAAAGAAATTGACATTTATTTGAACCATATTTTTCCATAATTAGAACATGATACATAGAAAAAGAAAAACGTTTAGAAAAATGTACAAAAATTAGCAACCAGACGGGGCATCAGTTTGTATAAACTATTGCAGCGTTTTATTTTAGCTTTTAAAATATGTTTTGGTGAAGTTGAATTTTTAACTGTAGTGGTATATCATAGTTAGTTCATTCATATAATATTTGCCATTATAAAAATATTTCTTTAATGCAGAAAATAATCTTGTTATGGACGTAAGCAAGACATATCAAGAAGTCACAAGCTTAGTAGAAACTCTTAGTACTGCTAAATCAAAGCGACAAAATGATTTTGATCTAATTAGAAAAAGAAAACAAAAAATTATGGATGAAATGGTTCAGCTACAAGAGAAACTTAAGTTGGTCAATTCTATTGAAGAAATCGAAGTATTTGAACGAAATTTGGCACCAATTCGACCATCTCTCGTTGCTGTAAGAAACCACAAGAAATCTATTGTTGGGTTCTCAGAAGGTATAATTGGAGATATGTAAAAAATTGGTTGTATATTTCTAATGTGTATTGTTTTAGTGTCACCATCAATAAAAAATACACCAAGTAACAAAAAAATAGAGCCTCAAAGACGATTGTATAGAACAAAGAAGCCTTTGAAATGGAAGAAATCAACTCTGAGAAAACCTTCAACACAAGAATCAGATCTCTTAGCCGCACAATTACTGTTACATAACAACAATTTACAATAAGAGTCCATTTTTCAATCACCATTATACAATACCATATTTATAAGGGTACACATAAGATGTTTAATAAAAAAAAATTAATACACGAATTGTTTATATTTTTTGGTACCTACCTAATAAATTGTTAAATTTATATGATTCATAAAATAATCCCTTTAAATTGATTGTATTCACAGCGATAATTTATGAACTAGTTCAAATTGGATGAAATCAATATAATAAGAACAAATAATTTCATTGTTAAAGTTATAAATTGGATGCTTCTAAATAACAATAAATATCAGACATTAAATACAGTAATGTAAAGTAAATTTTTTACAAACGCACCTTGGTGTCAAAATGATTTAATAATAACTATTAATAATTGATATGAGAATTTTTATTCCTGTCCTGTACTGTGTACAGGTTAGAAATATCAAACACATTTCTCGTCCAATTACACAAGCGCACGCGCATGGTAAAGGTAAATTTTTAAGGTGGGCTCCCTAGATCCTAGTGTTCTAATATCTTTGTAACTAACCAGATTTACAGCATTGCCACATTTATACATGCGAAATGGAATAGATATATTGCTCGTTGTGTCATTTAAATCTCAAAGTAATTTCTATTATTTTTCAGTCGCCAATCGACATGTTTTATGAAACTAGGTATAGATGAAACTTTCAATTTCTGATTGATGCCTATATACTGACAAACGCAGAAGGTACAGCAAATTTGTTAGTAATGAAATGTTATCAAGTAGGTAGATACCTACATAGAATTTAGAAGAAATAAGTTTGCCAAAAATATGCTTTAGTTTAAACTACAATTGTATTGCAATAAAATTGCATTCCATAAATATATAGAGAATGACTTCATTTCAGTAACAGTAAACCCGCAAAATACCTGTTTTTTTTATTCTACAAATTGAGAACTAAATAAATAAAGCCGTAGTTAAATGATGCAATATACTACCTAATAGATGTTTCATTAAGATGTCTTGGCAAAAGATGGCAACACAGTAGTACAATGTATCTAGTTTATTCATTGTGTCTGATCAGTTATGATATTAACATAAATTAACATCACCAGATATAATTATATAGTCATTCTTAATGAAACTAAGTGGGTTATTTTAGTTTACTCTTTCTCAAACGTATTGAAATTGAGATTCTTTGGACTACAATAAGGAATTTAGTGTACATAATATTTTATGTTACACCTTAAAATCATGCATATACACATTCAGCAGGTAAAATGAGAGAGTAATTGGTATTTGTCTATGGATTATTTCCGATGATATTCAGCACATATTCTCCATATCTATCGTTATGATATTTTTACACTTGTTTATCAATATATAATTATCTTAACACTTTTTCTTTCTCTTAGCATATATTCGATTGAATTTGGGTAAGATATACATCATAGAGAAAGGAATATATCGATGGCTTAAACTGTAAACCGGCTATCTCCACTTTTTAATGAAATTAAGATTTTAATGCCATCTGCCACAGAGAATTGAAATCTATAGTCAGTTCACGTGAACAATATTTTAAATTTACAGTTTTCTTTAGTTCATGATGCACGTATACTAGCTATCTCCGTGGCATCAAATATCAACAATGCAAAACTTCTAACTCCTGTGTCAGTAGCCATTTTAAATAGTGTAAGTCGAGGTGATACGAGACTCTCCGCATTTTGCTCCAGATTTTACTTTAAAATTGAAAATTAGTTTATTAAATAATAAATAAAGTTGTGTAGTGATATTAGAGTAAGTATATTAATTGATTAGAACATGCCTATTTTAATCATGCCAGAATTATTAACCTTCTTCTTCTTCTTTTCTAAATCCTTTTGCCCTTTCAGGCGTCGGATGTGGATTCCGTGTCCTGTACCCATTTCTTCCATGCCTTTCTGTCTCTTGCTAGATTTTTCATTTCTGCTATGGTCTTTCCTCTTTCTAAACCTATCTCTTGTATTTGGTCTAACCATTTCCTTCTAGGCCTACCCCTTTGTTTTTTGATCGGCTTTCCAATCTCCATTATTTTCCTAGTTAATCTATTTTGTTCCATTCTTACCATATGACCATACCAGCTAAGTTGTCTCTTTTTTATTTTACCAATTATCGCTTCCTGCTTAGTTGTCTCTCTAATAACGTCATTTCTAATCCTATCCCATTTAGTTTTCCCTGAAATTCTTCTTAGATGCTTCATTTCTATGGCATTTATTTTAGTTTCGTCCTTTTTTCGCACAGTCCAATTTTCACTTGCGTATATTATTGTAGGAACTGTTATCATATTATGAATTTTCATTTTTACTTCTAAGTCTATATCTTTATGTCCAAGAATTGTTTTATTTAGAGAGTAGTATATTTTTGTTGATTTATTTGCTCTGTTTGTTATTTCTGCATCTATTTTTCCATCTGCTGTTACTATACTTCCTAAATATTCAAATGTTGTTACTCTTTCTAGAGTCTGGTTTTTGCATTTAATATCTCTATTATTTTGATCACCTGGTTGTTTTTCATTTATTATCATCACTTTTGTTTTATTTATGTTCACCTCCATATTCATGTTCTCTACTTCTTTAGTCCAAATATTCACTAGTCTTTGCATTTTGTTCTTTGTATTCGCCACTAAAACCACATCATCTGCATATAGTAGACTACTCAGTTTTATTGGTTCTAAATTTCTGTGTCCAATTATAGTATTCAGCTGCTCATACTTTTCTTTGATTCGTTTCACAATCTTATCCATGATTATTATAAACAGTAGTGGGCTTAAACTGTCTCCTTGTTTTATTCCCTTACACATTTTGAATTCTTCAGACCTTTGGCCTGCAATCTGTACCTTGGCTCTAACTGTCTCGTATACACTTTTAATTATATTTATTAAGGTGGGTGGTACTTCCATTTCCTCCAAGGTTCTCCATACTTCTCTTCTATCTACTGGAATTATTAACCTTAAAAACTCGTATATGGAGTTAGCGGTTTTTTCATAAGTAATATAATATTGCACGTAGTATTCAAATCAATATTAAAATGCAATGATTATTAAGCTCGGTAGTTAAAAAAAAAGTATAATTAAGTATTTCCGTAGTTATCCGATCAAATAGAAGAAAAAACCTTTTTTTCTTAATATTTTTATAGTTGGAAAAGATGTTAATTTGATTAAAACGTTATGGGGGGTTAATTAAGGTTAAATTCAGTCATTGTTACTTAATACAAATAATATGTATTTAAAAAAATATAATTAATTAACATTGAGCTAAATTAAAATTTTAGGCCCTTCGATTCGATGTCCGCCCGTTCCAAAAAAATTTTGGCCTTGGCATGCCAACCAGAAAATAAAGATAATGCATTATCATATAAACAAGACAAAAATGAATATTTAAAGGACCAGTTAGAAAATGATCCAAATTTTATCAATAAATTACCCATATTACTTTTGGATCAACAAAATGTGTCTTCTCAACATAACCAAAATGATTTTCTTATTCCTGAACTCCAAATAAATGAAAATAATATTGTTGTTGAACAAATAGACGACTATGGTATAAATAATTCAAATTACTGCTCTTATCAGATTTCTTCGTCTGCCAGTATTAATTCTCCTAAATCTTCTTGCTATATTGCATCGACTTCACTTCATAATTTGGAACCTTCCACTTTAATGGATTATAACGACGAACCCTCTGACAAATATGTTGTAGAAAATATAGTAGTTGCCCAAAATACTAGTGCCTTACGTGGCTCAGAAAACGTTTTTGTTGTAAATACAGTCAATGAATCAAACAAGGATGGATCTGCTGAAATCTCAGAATACAGTTTTAGTGATGAATCTGACAAAGGGTTTCGTCTGATGGACTATTCTGAGAATTCTGATTCTGACAACCACTCTGACACAATGGAGCCTGTGAAAAGAAATAGAAAGAAGAGATGCCTAGTGGATAAATCTACTTGGATCTATGAAGAAAACAAAAAGAAAAGAGAATCAGGTCAAAGATATTTTGGAAGAAAAAAGCAAAACAACAGTTGGAATAATAGAGTTGAAAAATCTCCTATGGCTCTCAAGATAAAATGTAAATGTAAGACGCGAGATAAACAGTGTAAAATTCAATGTTTTCTTATGACAGAAGAAGATAGACAAACTATTTTTACTAACTTTTGGAAAATGACTTGGGGGGAAAAGAAAATTTATATAGATGCTTTAGTACAAATTATACCAACCCAACGTCACAGAGACACAAAAGATGAAAAGGTGTCAAAAAGAGAATGCTCTGTAAATTATAATTTGAGAAAAGGAGAAGAGTTAATAAGAGTATGCAAAACAATGTTTTTTAACACTTTATGTATTGGCAAGTGGTCCATTTTAAACTGGAAGGAGACAATGCAAAAGCAAAATATTAATGAAATTCAAACTGAGGAGAAAGTAAATTCTATTCAAACAACCTCTTCTGAATCCAAAAAATCAAAATCAAAAAAATTAAATCCATTCGAGCTGGAAAACAAATCAATGAATGAATTTCTTGATAACTTACCGACCATGGAGTCACATTACTGTAGAAAATCGACTGAAAAAAGTATCTCTTACCCGATTGGCCGTCTAAAAAAGCCCTTCACGATTTCTATGTAAATAATTGGTGCAAAGAACGTAACGTAAAAGCTTTATCTGTATGCTCTTTTAGTAATGCCATGGATTTAAAAAATATGTCCTTGTATCATCCAAAAAAGGATCAATGTCAGATTTGTTTTTCACATAAGTTAGGACAATATCCAGACGAGGAACATGCTTTACATCTTGAAAGAAAAGAAGAAGCGCGTAGAGAAAATGATTTGGATAAAGTAACAAATAAATACACATTTACCATGGACTTGCAAGCTGTCCTTTTAGCACCACGATCCAATGTGTCTAGTCTGTATTATAGAACCAAACTTTGTGTTCATAACTTTTGTTTATTTAACCTAACAACTCTACTGAGAACATGCTATTTATGGAATGAATCAGAAGGGGAACTTAATGCTGAAGAATCTGCCTCGATTGTGACTACATTTCTATTGGAGAAAGTAATACCACAATTAAAAGAGGAAATAACCAATGAAAATTGAAGAATTATTCTCTACAGTGACGGATGCACTTACCAAAATAGGAATGTCACTATGAGTAATGCACTATTAAATTTAGCTATGTCAAATAATATAATAATCGAACAAAAGTTCTTGGAAGTCGGGCATACGCAAATGGAAACCGACAATATGCACGCATCCATTGAAAAAAAATTAAAGAACAAAATAATTAACGTTCCGGCCGAGAACATTCAAGTATGCAGACAAGCTAGGAAAAATCCATAGCCTTATATCGTCCAGTATCTTATCCATGACTTTTTCAAAAACTTCAAGGATGTGATTTTTTTTAAGTCAATCAGACCTGGAAAAATGAAAGGTGACCCCAAGGTTTGTAGTTTTTGTACTTAGTAATTTTTTACTCTGAGATTAATTTTTTGCTTTTAAGGTTACGGATGTGCGTGCCCTGCAATACAATCTCGACGGAAAAATAGTGTTTAAATTAAGATTCAGGGATGATTGGGTCACATTACCACAAAGAAAAGATTATAAAGTTACGACGAAAGTTATGAATGAAATTCCAAGCTTGTATGCAACCCGGCGTAAAATAAAAAATTTGAGGATCTACAAGAATTGAAAAAAGTAATCCCTTCCGACTATCATGAGTTCTATAATAATATGCCATTTGTGAATTAATTATATTATTACATAATTAGTAAATATGATTAAATATTTTTAGAAATGTTTTGTTGAGATTAGTATGAATGTTGTATTGTAGTTTGTAGTGGAGAATTTAAATAAAAACCTTCTAACTCCGAGTGAATATTGTTTTTATTTTACACAAAACAGCTATCTCCTAAATTTGCGTATAAAAAACAAAATATAAAGAAATATGTAGGTATTTAATCACAGTAAGAGTCCCTAATTACTACTTTATTATTATTAATAATTGTGAAAGCTTTTAAGTTTACTCTGGGCATTCCAAATAGTTTTTATTATCTCCTGTAAAATTTGCATTTTTGGAGTTAGCTGGTTTACAGTTTAAGCCATCGATATTACTATATTTGTCCATGTTTTGACGCTCAATCGTTTTTTGAGCTTCCAGCGTCACGCGAAAATGTACCTGATATCTATAGTGTACTGTATCTAACGACAGATACTTATTTATATACGTTGATTCCGACAAACAACTCGAAAATTGTTTTATAAATACAATTTCCAATTAATTCTTATTTGTCAAAGTATAAAGGCAAAAGTAACTTTATTCCTTGAAAAATACTATGAAATGCATTAGTACCACAAATATGGCAACACTGCAAACGAGAAACCACCGATGCCCATAAATATCTTGATCAGAAGTGGTGTGTACCGTAGAATAGACTGAAATTATCGAATAACTACTAAATGAAGGAATCTAATTTTCGAATGAATTCATAAATTAGTAATGAAATGTGCTAAATATACGTTGCTTGATCCAAGATTTAAAAAATCAGGTTTTGCAATTACTTCAAATAGCGAATATGCTCAAAAACTAGTTATAAACAAGTTAACGGATGGTCTCAACTTAAAAAATAATTTAGACAAAGAAAAAGTAGTAAAAAACTCCATCAACGAGGTCAATCAGAATAAGACAGGAGAAGATGGAGATGAGATCATCATCTGGACCCAATTTGACCAAAAATGTAAATATATGCAAGTACAAACGACGCCACTTTCAACAGGTCACGTTTTAGTTAAAAATTAGTGTAAAGAGACTGAAAAGTTCACAAGATTTCCGAAAATGTCACAAAAGTGCTTTAGGTGGATTATAGAATTTACATCTAAAGTATTCTTTTGTGTCAGCCATGTCCGTCCCATCAGAAAGAATTTTTTTAAAGCAGCTGGCCAGATAAAATGATTGCAGTAATAAACTGTCTAGTAAACATTTGGAAAGCATAATGTTTTAAAATAGTAACATTCCATGTTTTGAATTTTAAAAACTATAATAGAAACATTTACTAATACAGTTGATCACTTATCACTTTACCAATAAAAACTGAATGTACTCTAAAATGAAGACATTTCAAAAATTAGTAATTTGCAACTTTAGTAATTAATTAGTTACTAATAGAAATTTGTTCATGAATGATTTAGTATTTGTAATGACCCAATATCGATGACCACGTTAGTAATTTAATGGCCGCATTCAGCAGACACTGTCGATTACTAATCGCTTAGTATTCGTCTGCTGAATGCGCAATAAAAGTGATGAGTTGTAAAGATATATTGCTAATCGGACGCCACTTTTTCGATCGTTTTAAATTTGCGATTTACGATTACGATTAGTGATTCTCCAATTGTCAATACTGTCAAAAGTGCCAGTTTGAGAGTAGAAGGTCGAATTCGTTTGAATTTTGAAAATATTTGTGTAGTTTTTTTATTTTGTTGGTGGGATTTTGACCGATATGGAAGAGGTGGAAATATGTTATGAGTATAAATACATGGTATACAGAATAATAGGAACAGAGGGTTTACACAATCAGCTGGAAAATGGTAATTTTTCTTTCATTTATTATTATTTTTATCTGAAAAGAACAAATATAATAGAAATAAGGGGCTATAAGCTTGGAATATATTTGTTTCTGTTACAGATGATGTTTTTTTCAGCCTTATGTTACAAGTAACGTAGGTTCTCTGGAAGTTGAGGCTCCAGACCATACCAAGAATTATCCCCAAGGATCTCACGGTTCTTTTCCCACGTGTATATCCAGCGAATACTGAATTACTTTTGATGTCCGAATAATAATCTTAAAACTACAGTATTTTATCTAAAAGTTGCTAAAAAATTCAAATAAATCAGCTTCTCCATTTGGAAGTAAGGGCATTTTTAAATAAATCATTATTTTGAATGGATCGAATTTTAAGTTGGTAAGTTTATATATTTGAAAGTTGAGTACTATATTTATTATAACACTCTCATAATCCTATTACGTTTTTCAACTGCAGCCATATCTAAGATTGCTGCTGCTTACTCACCCTGATTTTGAACCCCAAAATTAATTTCTGGATTTTCATAATCATTTGCATCTTCGAAATCTTCTTTTTGGTCAATTATAAAATTATGCAATACACAGGCAGCTGCAATCATGTTGTTACCAAGTGCAAAATCACTTATGTTCAGATATTTAAACCTTCTAAATTTTCCTTTCAATTGTCAAAAGCTCTTTCAATTGTTGATCTCACACTATTTAATTTAGTGTTATAGATGGTCTGTGAAGGGGTTAAGTGTCCTGTATCTCTAAATGGAGTTAAAATATTTATCTTCAGGGGATATGCTGCATCTCCTAAAAGGTGGTAACTTGGAGGAATTAAATTTTCTTCAGTTATCTTTTGAAATAAGGGGCTGTTCCTAAAAACCCTAGAATTATGGATATAAATATATCAGTAATATGGAATAAATATTGAGACATGCAATACCTACCTTGAAGTATTATGGAATGGAAACCTTTCCTGTTGTAATAGTCCACTTCATTTGCAACAGGTTGCTTGCATGGAATGTGGCACCCATCAATCGCTCCAATAATTCCAGGAAATCCTCTTGATTTCTCAAAGAAAATCTGAAAGAAATAACCTAACCTCATAAATAACCATAACTGATATATACTTAATATAAAAATGTACAGTAACATAATCGGTTTAGTTTGAAATTGAATAAGAGTTATTTTAAAAAACTTACAGCAGTTGTGATTTCATATGTATTTTCTTCAGGCCAGATGATATATAGGGGCAGAAAACTGGTTATTGCATCAACTATTTCTCTGAAAATTGTGCGACCAGTGCTAATAGCTAAGTGGAATCGGTCACTTGTGGCAAGAAAACTTGTTTGCTCAAAACCCAAATGGTTTTAACTTACCTCAGCAGATTCCTTAGATATTCTAAAACGTTCCTCAAATTGAAAACCTGTGTATTGTGGGACTACTCGTTCATAATAGTCTTTATTTCTAACATGTGTTTCCATTTCCTCTATAGCTAGTAAGGGTAATGGTATAGCTAAATTAATTCCACTACATGAAGATCCATTAAATCGTCCACAAAAAAACCAAAATATTGTTGTTCATTTTGCACCGATGGTACACACTTGTTAGATAAGAAATTCCAATAAATAAACTAATTCTATTCTAATTGACCAAATAAGAATAAACTTTCTAAACATAAACACGAGTTCCACTACGTGTCATTAACAGACCAAATATCATGTCCATGTCATTATTGTCAATGTAAATAAACCAACTACTGTAAAAAGTGCATTCAGAAGAATTGTTCATCATCACGTGACCAATGACTTATCGATAACTTATCAATAACTAATCGGGTTTTTCTTCCGAATGCAGCCATTGCTACTACCAATTCATTCATTCGACAATAATTGATTTATATTGCATCTACTAATATTTCACTCTCATTCATGAATACTTTTCTAATTATCGAATAATTCGAATAATCGGCAATCATCGATAGTTTCTATTCGATGGTTCCCATCACGATACAGGGGCTCGATTCTTTAATCTCGAAATCGGAATATCACTGTCGATTATCGACATATGTCGATAGTTTTTGCCTTGAGGCGATTCTTGAAAATCGAATTCAAGATAAATTTGTTAATTGTTGTTCGAGATTACATCGAATGGGTAAAATCGTTCGACTTATTGATTTGTCGAATAGTTGTGTCGTGTATTATTGTCGTCGTCGAATTTCATTGTCATTCTGTCTCTGTCATAACCACAGCGCTAACCTATAACAAGTTTTAAAAATTTATCAACTTTCTGGACATTTTATTTAGTTACAATTTATTTTTATTCTGTTTTATTAGTATTTATTTATTTGTTCTTAGTATTATTTTTTTGTGTTTAGTTCTGCTTAGTGTTAGTTTTAAGATGATTCCAAACATAGCATTAGGAGTGGTAATAGAGAACATGGAAGATAATGCTCCCAGACAAATAATAAACTATATAGATGCGTTTCACATGAGTGATTATAATTTTAAAAAGAATTTCAGATTAACAAAAGCCGTTACCAACGAATTAATCGAAATGGTTACACCATATATGCAAGAGAGAACACGGGCATCTGGACTATCCATTGTAAAAAAAGTAAAAATCCTTGTTTCTTCTTAAATGGATTTAGAAATAATAATATTTACAGGTTTCAGTAGCACTCAACTTTTTTGCAACAGGGAGCTATCAGACTGGTGTTGGCCAAAATGTTTTATTTGGAATGTCGCAAGCTTCCATTAGTAGAAGTGTAAAAGGAGTCACAGAGGTTTTGAAGAGAGGCCAGAAATATTTGATCGATGGATTCATTTTCCTGAGAATATTGAAGAAATGAATAACCTTCGTCAATAGTAAACAGTCTGCATGTAGTTTGAGTTACACCTTAAAGCAGTATACAAATTTTTATAACTAATTGTTCCTTCCAGATTATACAACAAATAGAGAATGCCCAATGTGATTGGATGCATAGATTGCACTCATGTAGCTATATTTCCTCCCCCTATAAACCATACAAATTTTACAGAAAATATTTTTGTCAATAGAAAGAACTATCATTGAATAAATGTCCAATTGGTAGGTACCCTTTATATAAATTAGCCAGTAGTACATTACGCAATAGAAACATAAACTAAATATTACTTTTTCAGATATGTGATGTTGACTTATACATATATCATGTTAATGCTAGATTTCCCGTAGGTTGCCATGATTCCCACATATGGAACACTAGTAATGTCCAGCAAATATTACGGAACATCTATAATAAAGTTGGTGAAGGATTTTTTTATTAGGTACATAAATGATCATTTTGGTATATTTATAATTAAAACTTACAGCGTTTTCAGGCAAATCAGTGTAGTGCGTACCGCACCAGTGCTGCATGTTGCGCTGAAAAGGTGCACAAGTGAAGGAACGCGACATCATTTCTTGATGCAGTGGAAAATACTAAAACAAAAAAAACAGTATTGTATGATGAAAGTGTTCTGTGCAATTATTACCCATCCAATCACATAACGGCCATAACCTCTAATAAACTTGCAATTGCTTTCAATCCTTTGTCTTTAAACGCTTTGTATTATTTGTAAAAACGTACCATCACTAGAAAATGAACATGAATGTACATTCAAATTAATAATAAAGACGTTACATTGGAATTAGACGAAAGGACACAAGCAGAGTTAACAGGTAAAGAAATTAAAATTTCAATTAAATGGGATTATTGCTATATTTTTGTTACTTCTAGACAATCCATATGTTGCGAGACCGCTGTAAATTAATTCACTAATGGAACGAAATATATTGCATTATACCGAAATATTATCGCTAGAATTTTCATCAGATGATGTCCATTTTGAAGACTTTTTGAGTACTGAATTCTCTGAAGATAACGTTGGCGAACAAGGAAACAGAGATTGTCGACATCCAAGAATCCGAACAAAGGAAACAAATTTGGGGAGAAAAAGAAACAAAATTACTTCGGGACAAATATGAACAGTACCTGCCGCTGGTGGGACCATTAAAAAAATTTAAGAAGAAAACAAATATGTGGATAGCTATTTCTTCAGATTTGCATAATAATTTGGGTGTAAACCCAACAGCAACAAAATGCGAAAATAGATATAAAACACTAAAGAAACGTAAGGCACAAGCTGAAACTCATAATCGCAGAAGTGGTGAAACACCGACGGAAAATCCATATGAAAATGAATTTGCAAAAATTACTTCTATCGACGATAGTATTGAACCAGAAGTGAAAATTGGAGTTGGAAAAATTGTTGTTAAAGCAACACAAGACAATTCAAATAGAGTTTTGTGCGAGTTTTATTTTAGTTTTAGACCATAACTTGAAAGCTTTAAAAACTTCCTCCCCATGCGTAGCATAGATGGATTGATAGAACCCCATGTCTGTAAACGTAAAAAACGATAGTCTTCGCTGACCAGTTAGGAATAAACCTCAGAAATATTAGGGAATGCAGCAACAGGGAAAAAAATAATTGTTCATTGGTTTTTATCCAAGCTTTCGAAAACGTTCGTTTTCATCATCAGGGATGCTACAAATAGAGGGAAAAAGGAATTATTCTAAAGTCCATCAATAAAGAGACAATGTTGTCAATAGGTTTTGCGGCTTCAGAAATGTGCTTAGGGATGATACTTATCTTCCTGCACTGTAGTCGGAAGTATCGTCTATTATACTCCTGTACGAGTTTTATTTTAGTTTTAAACCATAATTTGAATGATTTAACAATTTCCTCCCCATACGTAGCATGGATGGATGGATAGAACCCCATGTCTGTAAACGTGAAAAACGATAGTCTTTCCTGACCAGTTAGGAATAAAACACAGAAATATTGGGGAATGCAGCAACAGGGAAAAGATAATTCTTTATTGGTTTTTATCCAAGCTTTCGAAAACGTTCGTTTTCATCATCAGGGATGCTACAAATGAAGGGAAAAAGGAATTATTCTCAACTACATCAATAAAGAGACAATGTTGTCAATAGGGTTTGTGGCTTGAGGAATGTGCTTAGGGATGATGCCTATCTTCCTGCACTGTAGAAAAAAGTATCGTCTATTATACTCCTTTGCGAGTTTTATTTTAGTTTTAGACCATAATTTGAATGATTTAACAATTTCCTCCCCATACGTAGCATGGATGGATGGATAGAACCCCATGTCTGTAAACGTGAAAAACGATAGTCTTTCCTGACCAGTTAGGAATAAAAAACAGAAATATTGGGGAATGCAGCAACAGGGAAAAGATAATTCTTTATTGGTTTTTATCCAAACTTTCGAAAACGTTCGTTTTCATCATCAGGGATGCTACAAATAAAGGGAAAAAGGAATTATTCTCAACTCCATCAATAAAGAGACAATGTTGTCAATAGGTTTTGTGGCTTGAGGAATGTGCTTAGGGATGATACCTATCTTCCTGCACTGTAGAAAAAAGTATCGTCTATTATACTCCTTTGCGAGTTTTATTTTAGTTTTAGACCATAATTTGAATGATTTAACAATTTCCTCCCCATAAGTAGCATGGATGGATGGATAGAACCCCATGTCTGTAAACGTGAAAAACGCTAGTCTTTGCTGACCAGTGAGGAATAAACCTCAGAAATATTGAGGAATGCAGCAACAGGGAAAAAGATAATTGTTTATTGGTTTTCATCCAAGCTTTCGAAAACGTTCGTTTTCATCATCAGGGATGCTACAAATAGAAGGGAAAAGGAATTATTCTAAAGTCCATCAATAAAGAGGCAATGTTGTCAATAGGTTTTGCGGCTTGAGAAATGTGCTTAGGGATGATACTTATCTTCCTGCACTGTAGTCGGAAGTATCGTCTATTATACTCCTATACGAGTTTTATTTTAGTTTTAGACCATAATTTGAATGATTTAACAATTTCCTCCCCATGAGTACCATGGATGGATTGATAGAGCCCTATGTCTGTAAACGTAAAAAACGCTAGTGGGGAACGCAGCAACAGGGAAAAGAGAATTCTTTATTGGTTTTTATTCAAGCTTTCGAAAACGTTCGTTTTCGTCATCAGGGATGCTACAAATGAAGGGAAAAGGAATTATTCTCAACTCCATCAATAAAGAGACAATGTTGTCAATAGCAAAAAGTTTGATACTAATATTATTTATGTAAATTTACTAGAAATATAATTAAAACACGAAAATAAATAAAATTTCCAATACCTATTTATGTATTTAATTAGTAGAGAATGTTTGCCGAAGACGATGTGTAGATTAGGTAATATTATTTTTTACTTCACGTAGTGGTAAAACATTTGGTAGAATATGAATTTTTATAATACTTAGGTAGGTAGCTTTTAAGAAAAATTCCAATTCTTAACATGAAAATGATGTCAGCTAGCTCCTTAGGAATTATCTAAAAATGTAATTAAAAGCGGGTGTGTTTTGAGGTTATTACTTTATGGTAATTCACTGTAATAAATTGTTATTTAAAAAATCAGTGAATTAAAATAAAAAATCGACCTGTTTTAGTTCCTATTATCTGTTAATTCAGCTAATTAATTTCTGTTGCTACATTATTATTTGAAGATACCATTTTTTTTAATAAATAAATTTTTTATTAATAAAAGTGGTAGTAGTTTTGAGAAAATTATTTTCAAATATGTAATTAAATTCGTCACGCGCTTCCGGCTATTAAGCCATCATGGAGTAGTATGCCATTAAAGTTATTTTGATTTAATTATTGTCATTTGAAAGAATTTCGTATAAAGTAAATTAATTGGATAATATATTGTAAATTATGTTCTGCTTATTTGGAAAATAAATGTGCCAATGTGCAATGTTCGCGGCTACATTATTACAATTACTGCCGAGCATTTAGAGCAGAAAAATGCAGGTTAGCGGACAATTGCACCTACCTCCATGTCCACTACTTTGAAGAAACATTTTACATCGATCGTTGTTTCTTATCACAAATATGCAGTACTTGTAGTTCTGTTTTAGGTGTCAATTAATGATTGGTGTCAAGTAGATGTGTGGGATTTATTTGGTTGTTTTAATCTGTATGCTCGTAAGTGTTCACTGTATCGGATTTCAAAATTTGAGTCTGTCTATTTGGGTCAGATGATGCTCGTGTTTTTCGACTATCACCAGTCCAAGAATATTTCGAGAGACCAGAAGTTTTCATCCCAAATGACTCCCATATAATTGGAATCCATCCAAATCTTATGGTTCCCTTTAAAAATAATGGTAACCTTACTGGAAGGGAAAACAAATTTAATTTCTGTCTGTCTTCTGCTCAAATTTCCATTGAAAGATGTTTTGGTTTATGGAAAGTTCGATGGCGCAGCATCCTTGATGTTCTACCAATGGTAACATTAGAAAAAATTCCAGAATACTTGATTGCCACTTGTGTATTACATAATATTTGTATTCTAAAAGGAGATATGATTCCTGTTGAGCAAATGTTAACAACAAGAAGAAGAGGAAGGCTGATATTGAATGGAAAAATAGAAGGTGAAGCTAAACGTCAAAGCATTATTGATAATTTAATTATAAGAAATAACGAACATTTGTAACACTTCATTGAAGATCAATAAATTAATATTTCAAGTCAAGAATAATTTATTTATAAGCAGTACCTAACAAAAATTAATAAAACAAATATTCTTAAAACAAAAGGAACATTGAACATTAATTCATAATAAACAAAACAACAAACAAAATGAAGAGTAATTCATAATAAATAGGAAAAATATTCTCAAATCAATGAGAAAAAAAAGAGTAAATTACAAAATTACAATAAACAAAAATTCTTAAAATAAATATTTTTAAAACAAAATGAACAGCAATTCATAATAAACAAAGCAAATCTGAAAACAAAATTAACAGTAATTCACAAGAAACAAAAAACATTTAGCAATAGTTATCCTGCAATTTACTATTTTTTAACTACCTCGTACACATTTTGCAGCATTTTCTCTTCATGCTTGTCTCTCTTTCATCACCATCAGATTATTAAATTTATCTTCTTTATCTTGTTGCTTTTTTATAGTTCTGTTTCTTCTTTTAGTAAGCGCTTCTCCTTTTTAACTTCTTGTAAATATTTTTCAAATATTGTTTCCAGCTTGCGCTTTTTCATTCCTGTTACTACAGGAGATGGAGGTGCAGAGGGACCAGCATTAGAAGCTACTCCTTTGGACTGTGCCCACCCGGTTGTTCCAAATATCTCGTTGATCCTCTGAAATATTAAATTAAATATTTAAACAGTAAATATACTATATAATTCAAACTTGAAAAATAAACATATCAGCAAGATAATTAAAACACAAAAACTAACATAAAAAAGGCCAAGTAATCCTATCATTACCGGAGGTGCCTTGATGATCAATTATTTTTTTGAAGGTTTTTTTTAAGTCCACTTAATTTACTTTGGCATTGAACCCCATTCATTGTATATGTTGGATCATGGTTTCTCATTTGTCGTGCGATTTCCTCCCAAACTGTTTTATGTCTTTTCGCTCCACCACTAAAGTCATTGATATGTTCCTCATAGAGGGTGAGAAGGAGGTGAACACATTATGTTGTGCTGGGCTTCCTGCAACATATAGATTCTTTTAAATATAGAAATGCACACATATAAGAAATTTAAAGAACAAAAAAGTGCAGAAACTGTACCATAATTTTCACATAACAAGGGCGGTGACGAAACTGACGATGATTCACTTTCTTTCACCTTCTCCACCTCCTCTGTAAATAGCTGTCGTCTGAAATAACATTTATTTATTATTCATCCCATTTCTTACTTTAATACTTACCCAATGAAGCTCTAGCAGCTTGTTCTGAAGTCAACAAAAGAGTGACAATTTCATTTGATGGCTCTAAAAGAACAGACACCTCATTTCGGGCAGTCATTTTGGATGCGGATGGGTTAGATAGATAAACAAAGGCTAGGTTATAGGTTACAACTATTTAAAAATTGGCGCGCTTATGCAGTAGTGCTCACACAGGGCCTCCCATATCAGTCATGAGCATTGCAAGCGAGATTGATGCCGTCATTTATGACGTCACTGCTTCTCACAGTGCTCTAAGCACAATTCGGAACGCAACATTGGTTGTCATACGAACCCGATCAATTACTGTTTATACAGGGATATATGTGTTACATGTCGTGCCTCTAGAGGGAGAGGGATATGTATTTACATTAATGATAAATTACAATGTGAGAAATTAAATTATGTCGCCACCTATTCTGAGCAACTATGGGTTAAAATCAAGATAAAAAGTATAAGCTATGGTATAGGTGTAATTTACAGACCTCCTCGCGATAATATATATTCGTTTATTAGTGAAACTGAAGACATGATCATTTATATGACAACTATTACTGATGGCATTGTTTGTGGGGGAGATTTGAACTTAGATTTCTTAAAATTCAATTACCATTACGTTGATAATTTTAACTCTGCCTTAGACTGTTTTGCTTTAAGTCAAATTTTGGATATCCCCACACGAGTAACTACAACTACATCAACTTTGTTGAATGGAATTATTACTAACTCTGATTTAGTTGTAGATAAGGAGGTTATTCATAAAGATGATAAAACTTATGATCTCTGATCATAAATTAGCGTATATTACGTTGAACGTTCTAACAGAAAGCCAGAGACCTAAAATGATTGCCTATAGAAACTTTAGATATTTTAATGCGGACAATTTTCAAGTTGATTTATATCAGACTCTTTTTTTCCGAATTTTTGATCAAGATAATATTGATGAAAAGATTTGTTTTTTAGTGAATTTACTAAATAACCTTTTTGATAGGCGAATTCCGTTAATAACTACTAGAGTCACCAAACCTAAAGCTCCTTGGCTAACAGGGGCTATTAGAGAGATGATGTCTTTAAGAGATGAAGAACTTGCTAGATACCGGCGTAGTAAATCAGTTGCTCATTTTCGACACTAAAGAAATGCGCAATGATACTAATGCGACCATAAAAAGGGACAAGAAAACGTATCTTCTTTTTAAATTTAATAGTGATAATAAACGTAATTTTTGGAAGATTCTTAAACAAAAAGCGGGCTTATACAGACAAAAATAAGAATTAAAATAAAAATAAAAGTTGACCTTATGGGTAACAATGTATGCGCTTATACAGCTCATATAAAAATAAAAATAAAATAAGAGATGCCCAACTTTTATTTTTATATGAAAACGGATGTACGCATGTTAAAATGTGTCAATCGGGCGCTTCGCACGTAACCCGTAACCAAACTTCTTTTGGATGTTAAGTGGGTTAATACGGGTAAATAAAAATAAAAATAAGAATTAAAATAAAAATAAAAGTTGACCTTATGGGTAACGACGTATGCGTTTATACCGCTCATATAAAAATAAAAATAAAACAAGAGATGAAACATTTTCAACATTTATTTTTATCCGAAAACAGAAGTGCGCATGTTGAAATGTGCCAACCACCGCGACTCCACGTTTTATGCCAGCTATCACCTAACCTCCGTATTAACATAACCTCCTTTGGACTTGTTTTGATAATAGGGCACTCTACGAAAACAGCTGATTGAATCTTGTCCTTACTAAAGATTGTTGGATACCATATATTTATACTTATTTTGATCTAATTCAACAACAAATGGATGTAACTAAGATATTGTTTTGCGATCTGGAGTGCTAAAGAACTATAGAGCGAGTATTATTGAATGCAGATTTTTGGGCTTATGAATCTCAAAAAAGTTTATTGTTTCATAAATGTCATTATGCCTGAGTAGCTTAGTAAGTAGTGTTATACAATAATTATGAATGTTACCTCAAGATTTTGTACTTGTAATTCGATTGATGGCAAATGACTGTCAGTGGTAATGGTAATTGGAAAATAGAATGGTAACACATGCACTGTTCGAGAATGACATAAGTTCCTCTACAATTCTTCGAAGCCCACAGTGTTTTTGTTGAATACACTTTTTGTACTTATTTAAATTGGAACGGTGTAAATGAAAAACTATCTAGACAAACACGTTTACTTGATATCGATCATTGTTCTTATACACTGAATAAATAAACATTAGTATACGTTTTCGGCTTATTTTAACTACTGGCCATTAACAACATATCGACACACACGAACGCTATCTTTATATCATGCGCGTTTCTAACATATCTTATACGGCTTGCCTTCTTAAAAGCGGCGTTGCCACATCAAAATGAAAACGTAATATTCTTTTCATAAAAATGGGAGGTAAGCTTTCCGAACATGGCCCCCGCCTTGAAAGAGGGTGGCTTTCAAGAAACAATAATAAACAAAAAGGGAAAGCATAAAAATGTGAAACAATAGATACAATTAAAACCGTACGGGTAAATTACAATTTTCAAAAAAAAAGTAAAAAATTCATAATGTAAAGTAAAACAAACAAAAGTCTATCTTTTTCAAATTGTCTCTAAGTTTTCTTCCGGTGGTTACGGGCAAAACTTGGGGAATGGCCTTTTCACGAGACCCTGATCAGTCAAAACTACAGCTACTCTGCTTATACCGTCGGGCCCCTTGATATCATCTTGTATCCTCCCAAGCTTCCACTTCATGGGAGGAAGATTGTCATCTTTGATAAAAACTAAAGCTCCTTTCTGCAATGAATCATAGTACCGCTTCCACTTAGTCCGAGCCTGTAGTTCACTGACATATTCCGTACTCCAACGGCTCCACAAGTGCTGCTTAAGTTGAGATAAGTGCTGAAATAAAGTTAGTCGATTTTTGGGCACTTCGGACAGATTGGGCTCCGGAATCGTGCTGCTAGTTCGCCCAATTAAAAAATGTGAGGGGGTAAGTGGAGCAAAATCGTGAGGGAAATCGGAGAAAGGAGAAAGAGGTCTAGAGTTTAGTATGGCCTCGACCTGCGTCAACAATGAAGACAATTGCTCGAAAGTTAATGATACCCCTTTAGTGACACGACGCAAATGGTATTTGACACTTTTAACCCCAGCTTCCCACAAACCGCCGAAATGTGGAGCATACGGGGGGTTAAACTTCCAGTTAATGTTATCTTTCCGACGACGTTCGGAAATCTCATCCTCATGCTGAGATAAGAATATACCTAATTGGCGGAGCTCATTTCGCGCTGCGATAAAGTTCGAACCGTTGTCGCTTAGTATTTGGGAGGGAATTCCTCTCCTAGCAACAAAACGCTTTACGCCTAATAAAAAATATTCCCCACTTAAGTCACTGACCAACTCAATGTGAATTGCTTTCGTAGCGACGCAAATAAACAAACATATATACGCTTTAGAGATTTTGCATCCGCGACTGGGTCTATCTTTTATTAACAACGGTCCTGCGTAATCCACACCAGTTGTATCGAAAGGTTGACGTGGATTTAAGCGATCTTTGGGTAAAGCGGCCATAATAGGTTTAGCTACTTTAGGATTGAATCTAAAGTATGAGAGTCACTTTCGTACAACGGATTTAACTAATAGTCGACCACCGATAGGCCAAAAGGTCTCGCGAATTGTGGCAAGCATCAGCTGTGGTCCTGCGTGAAACAAATTAATATGTACTTGGTTAGCAATTAGCAACATTAAATGAGATTTTGAGTGTAAAATTAAAGGGTGTTTTTTCTCGAATGCAAATTTTGAATTGCTTAACCTACCATCGACCCTTAAAAAACCTGCTTCATCTACGAAGGGGTTCAAACTTAGAATTCGGCTATTTCGGCTTAACTGCTTCTCGGAAGACAAATCGCTAATATCCGCATTAAAAAACATATGTTGTTCAATCATTATGAGAAATTTGAAAGCTTGTTCAATTTCAGGAATACTGATATAATTTGTTTTAAGACGTAATCGCTCGTCCTTTTCTTTACAATTATTAATAAACCTCAAAATCCACGCTGTCACCCGTTTCAATTTATCCAAATTAGAGAATCGTTTTATTATACAATTTTCTGTTGATGCTGCAAATAATACGCATTCATTTCCCTTTTTTTGTATCAGGTAATTTTTGGTTCGGTATTTCTTTTTTAGGCCAAGAATTTTTGCTTTTCATGAGCCAAGACGGCCCACGCCACCACAAATCATTAGACAAAAGTAAAGAGGGCATAATTCCTCTTGATACAATATCTGCGGGATTTTGATTAGAACTGACATGCCTCCACGAGTCCGAATAAGTTAAGTTTTGGATTTCGGACATGCGATTGCTGACAAAAATTTTGAATTTGTTTGGAGGAGACTTCAGCCACCCCAATACAATTGTAGAATCTGACCAAAAGACACAACGGACTGGGCTGATTCTTAAAGACGTTCTCACCTTTTTAGATAATCGTGCCAATAATAGCGCAGAAGAGAGTTCGAGTCTAGAGACAGATATTGTTTTCAATGGAGCCACTTTCGATTTCGCGCACAATAGCTGTGTAAAAATATGACCTTCTGCATTTACTGACCTTACGTAAATGCTTGCACCGTATGCTGTTTCTGATGCATCTGAAAATCCATGGATTTCCACTTGTACTGCGTTTTCACAAACTACATGTCTTGGGAGACGAAGCTCATTTAAAAGAATTAGTTGTGTTCTGAATTCTCGGTACGAAGTATGTACGTGAGTAGGGACAGATTCGTCCCAAGACAACTTCTCTGTAATGTACCCCTGCACGTAGATAACCTTGGCTTGTCAACTATCATATGTCAGAACCATATATGTTACTAACCTAGATATAAGACCTAAGATATAAAAACACATGTCTCATAAATTGTATTCTTATAATTACAATAGTTGTTACAAATAAAGACCATAGTGTAGGAAGGTAGTGTTTCCGTATACCTCTAAAGTGTCCGATATCACAATTGGCGACGAGATATGGTTAATAATTTCCTGATATGAGTGAAAACAATCAGGACGAAGCCGCAAGCATGCAACCGGTTATGACCATGAGAGGCACAATTGGGTCATTAAACGAATTCAGAATAGGGAATGACTGGTGTGTTTATGAAGAAAGGATGGAGCAATATTTTGCAGCCAACTATGTAGAAGAAAATAAAAAAGTACCGGTTTTATTAACAATAATAGGAGAGCAGGCTTATGAGATTTTACGAGGATTATGTGATCCCCAGTTACCCAAGTTAAAGACTTATACACAACTTTGCACAATTTTAAGGAAGCAGTTTTCCAAAAAAGTATCTGTGTTTAAAGAAAGAATTAATTTCTACGAAATAAAACAAGCCGAAAATGAATCCATAAAAAATTTCTACGTCAGATTAAAGAATAAAGCAATAGATTGCAAATTTGGTAGCATACTAATGAAGTTTTAAAAGACCGGTTCGTTTTTGGACAGAGTAGTGGAGGAAGATCATACGAAAGACTTAAATGATATAGTAGAGGTAGCACTAAATAAAGAAGCCACCATAGTCACATCTTATGCACCAATCCACAAACTGAGCATCAAACCCAAATATTCACAAGTGGATAGAAAAGAGAAAAATGGAGCCAGCTCAAGTTCAGTCAACAACAAAAAAGAAGCCAAATGTAACAGATGTGGTGAGACAAATCATAATTTTAGTACTTGTAAATATAAAACTTTTAAATGTAACAATTGTAAGAAGGTAGGTCATCTTGCTAAAGTTTGTTTTTACAAAAATGATGTGTCCAATCATTATGTAGAACCGGACATGGCAGAAAGTCAACTAGATTTTATCGAAATGTATTTTATATCTGAAAACAATATTGTTAAACCGGTCAAAGTTGAAATGTCTGTAAATGATAGGGTAGTGACATTTGAACTCGATTCTGGTGCAGGAATATCTGTCATTCCTGACAATCTATATAGGGAATTATTCCAAAATAATTCAAAATTATTACAAACTAGAGTACGTTTAAAGACATATGATGGCAGTATCATTACACCTGAAGGTGAAATTTATGTTAAAATTAAGTATAAAGATTTGTGCATAGAAAATTGTAGATTAGTAGTTATAAAGAATGGCTCTATTCCATTAGTAGGTAGGGATCTAATGAAACTTTTTATATATTATTTGCATTTTTTGTAACAGGCATTTTTTCTCGTAAAATTAAGTGTCAGCTTTTGTCCTCCCCCATCTAGTGTTTTATGGGAGCTGACTGAGCTGTAAAAAGGTTAAGAAAAAGGTTATAACTGAATTTTCAAAAAGTGTGCATAAAAATTTAGTGGCTAGTGCAAGTCACATGACCTAAACACCCTGTATTTTATTACGTTTGTAGATTCTCCTTGAAGGATTTAGCATGCTGGTGGTCTAACATGGATGGTTACAAACATGTAGAGTATTTGTTGGGATTTGGGCCTAAAGGGTCCAGCTCCCAACAGAGTTGCCTCAAAGGAAACGTAACATGAAAGAATTAAAATTGAATTAAAGTAATCTACACTAGCTCTATAGATAATAAGTTCGATGACAGAAGTGAGAAATGTCATCCGTGCGTCAGATGGAAAAACGAAGTGTCTCCGTATGCCAGTTGTTGCAATGGCATTTACATGTATTAATTATTTGTTTGATAGTACATTTTTTATTGTTCCTCATGAATATACTTTACTATATTAATAAAGTCCTTAAAGAGCCAGCGACTTTTATTGGCCCCAGCTATTGAAGGTCTCTTTGTTGTCCAACACAGGGGTGTTGGCACCCGATCATGGGGGATGTCTAGTGATTAAATGGTTTCTACCCATAATTTAGCCCTTCGAGCCGGATTTTGGAGGAACAGAATAATAATAGACATTGTGTAAATATCTCAGAAAAACTTTACATATTCCAAACCATTACTGAGAGAACATGTGCTTGGTGTGAATAAAAACGTAGTTCAGGACTGAACGAACACGTCAGTGTATTCATTCTATTTACAAAAAACGAGAAACCTATTTCACAAATCATATACCTAGAAGTAATACATAAACATGCCTAGTGATTAAATGGTTTCTACCCAGTATTATTTGGCAGTTTTACAAAGTTGTTATACCAAAATAATTCATTATTAGTCAAAACGAATTCATTTATAATAGTGAATTTTGTAGATCCCTTAATAATGTGGTTAGGGGGGTCTTAAGTTGTAACCAATAACAAGCTGTCTACATATAGAATTCACAATAAACTTCTGTTTTTTTAGCAATAAGACCACCCCATGTTTCATATGTGAGTCAGTTGATTGCAAATACAAAGACGAATTTATGAGGTATTTATAAGAGTATTGCAAACTCTCTTCCTTGTAAGGAAATTTAAAATTTATTGCATTAAAATGTCACTGACAATTTTAAGAAACGTACATAGGTAATAACAATACATATTGGGTGTGTTTAATATATTCTTCCTGTTATACATGATCGAAGGTACTCTTGTTAAGTAAACTCAATTGATAAGTTAATTTCACATGTACTTTTCATTTCCTAAAATATAACATGTGTACCTGCAATTTTGCATACATTTCAACTATAACTTATTTTTATAGCCACTCTATTTGATTCAGAAGGAACTGATGGCAATTCCTTCTCGGTGCTAGAAGATATGCCAATTGAATTAGACAAATCACTTGTCAACACCGTGTCACCAACTGTAGATTATATTCGAAAGGAATTTGGGTCCTTTACTGCTACTGGCGAAATACCTTTAACAGCTGATTGTTTCAATGGTAATGCTCAATCGATACAATAAATATAATAGTTACTATAACTGTTATTGTAGGTATATAAACAGTTAACAATGATTTAATTTTCATATTTTGTGGAGAAGATAGCCAGTATTATGGTGAAACAGACCAAAACCTTTGGAAAAATACTAGGTGGCATTTAATATGAACTAAGGGATTTGCGTGAACAACTTTCAAGTTCGAATGTTGCTATGGCAAAATGTAATATTTCACAAGAAGATGTTGAAATAGCTTCAATGTTTCCCATACAGTCTGAAGAGAAGCTTCAGGATCTTGAAGTGAAGCTTCAAAATAATGAATTTTTCCAAAAAATTGTGAGTATGTTGAGTATACATACAACTCAATTCGATTATGATGTTACTTCAATAATTATTAATTTTTTCTTTGTTGCATTTTAGCTAGCTTCTGTCTCGCTTGTTGGAGGAAAAGACATTAACAAACTAATTTCCAATATACTAAGAAAAACGTTGTTTAAGGAACTCAGCCTCAGATTCAGTGGTGTTGGTAGAAAAAGAAAGAAGTATTTCTCGAAATTATGATATTGTTGTACATCGTTATTACTGGCAACATGTGGTGATCGTGATGGAGGCAGAAAAGCAAGAATGAAATGATATGGTTAGTTTAAAATGACTTGATATTGTTATGTCCCTGTGAAGTTCACGCAAACGGAGAAAGGGTCAACAATCGACTTAGAATATTCCCAAACATATGCTATTTAACATGCATGTTATATAGAAAAAAATGCTTATGTTTCAGTAATACAAATACTAGGTTACTCAATGTCAAACATCAGGTTACGATTTCCGTAGGTAACACTCCCACAATATTCCAAGCGGAAATACTAGCGATAGACTTCTGTGCTCAAGTGTGCCTCAAAAAGCGCCTCAACGCAGCCAGAATATTTATTGCCTCCGACAGCCAGGCTGCTTTGAAAGCTCTGAGAGGTCTATAACTTATGAGTTCAAAACAGTCTGGAGCTGCAAAGAATCTCTTAAGCTACTGGCTAGACATAACAAACTATCTTTGTTATGGGTGCCCAGACACAAGAGAATGGCTGGAAATGAGACTGCCGATGGTCGTGCAAAGGAAGGAGCTAGCACTCCTTTCATCGGACCCGAACCGTTTTGTGGCATTACTAAAAGCCACATTGTGGAAGAAGTCCGGAAATGGGAAAAGGAACTTAGTGCAGTCTACTGGAAAAATGTTCCAGGCCAAAAGGTTGCTACAACCTTCTGCTCGCTATGCTAAATCGCTCTTAGAGCTTCAAAAATCTGATCTCAGAGCAATCACAGGAGTCCTTACGGGACACTGCCCACTCAGATATCACCTCTGCAAGATGGGAAAAGTGGACAGAGGAACATGTAGATTCTGCGACAGTGCAGATGAAACGGCTGAACATATATTATGCCATTGCGGTGTACTTGTTCGCCAACGCCATAGGTACCTGGAACGGTTGTTCTTGAGACCTGACCAGGTAACAAAAATAGCTCCCAATCGGATAATAGGCTTCCTTAGAAGCCTTGATCTCTGGGACAAAAAATATATGGAGGGTATCCATAAAAGATCTTTTCAGGTCGCAGTGTGGAAAGGCCAGCTATAGGCCAATCGACCCCTTTGTAATCTACAATAGTACTTAGCACTAGTGCTTTTGCCCCGCCCACCCGAATTAGAGGACGAACCATTTAGTTTAGTTGACTAACTTTTCCGGGTGCTCTTTGTGTAATAAAGACTCTTTGTAAATAAGTTTCTCTTCTCTCCAACTCCAACTACAACTAAACCTTCGCAAAAAGGTAAGAACGTTAAGCAGCTAATACCCAGGTTACGAACCCGGGGAGACAAGTAAAATCTGCCCGACCGGCCGCAACACTCTTGTCACCACCATAAGTGACCCCTGAAGTATCTTAATTCTTCACTGACGCTGCCCGGAGCGAGTGGAGCATACCACTTTAATAAACTGGCGCCCGAGGCAACCCGTCACCTGTAGTTAATGCGCCAATCCGATGAGTAACGACGCAAGAGCGTTACAAAGGAAGGGAAAGCGTTCTGCGACTTGCTGGGTTTATAGCAGAACACAACTTGCCTATACGATTAATGGAACATATTCCAAACTTAGTGAAAAGTATTTGCCTGGATTCTGAAATTGCCCAGGCTATTAAATGCAGCCGTACAAAAATGACTAACGTAATAAAAAATGTCACCGGCGATGAAGGTAAACTGCAACTGATAAACATACTGCGAACAAATAAATATAGTTTAATTGCATAGATGAATCCACAGATATGTCCTGTTCGAAGCATTTGTGCCTAGCTGCCGAGTTGTGGTTAATTTTAATGTAAAGGACTACTTTCTAGCCCCTTTGCCAGTTAGGGAAGCTACGGGGGCTGCCTTGTTTACATTAATCGATGACTTTTCTAAAAAACATAATATCCCTTTCAAAACAAATGTTATCGGATTTGCTGCCGATATAGCAAACAACATGATGGGCGCCCATAATTCCTTAGCCAGTAGACTTAAGGAAAAATGCCCCAATTTGTTTATGATGAAGTGTGTCTGCCACAGCTTCCATCTTTGCGCATCATACGCATGCGAGAAGCTACCCAGCGAAGTAGAACAGTTGGCAAGAGATGTAAGGCTTTTTAGTGGTGTACATATATCGTCGTGGTAACCGCAAGAGGTCGTATGTCAAAAAAAAACGATTTCTGGCTTTTTGAATCTGTGTAATCGAAATCTCTAACGTCATGCATCGCAATAAGTTGTATGTCAATCAACCAACCAGGTACCGACAACGCATCTTGTTGCAATATGACGAAATTCGAACTAACGCAATTTGGTTACAGTAATATGTCGTATATCAGACTTGTTGTGACATGAGATATACGCAGTTTGCCACACTGGTTACAACAAAAAGCCGTATATCATGAATTTGTTGATGTTTGCGCGCTATAAGTAGTTTTCTCCTGTTTTATTGGTGTTTTTCATACTTTTAAAGCAAGAAGGATTAACGTAAGTATTCATATCACTATTGTATTGTAAGTAAAATTGTTACTTCATGTTAGTTTGAGGTAATACAGAAACAATTTATTTGTAAATATGATCATAACCTAACATTATTTGAAAATATGAATCGTTTACTGGGATATTTTTTGAAACCGTTAGAGGTTTATGTACAATAAACGTATATCAGTTGCTAGTACGTAGATATTCATTGTAACTAACAATATCACATTCCTTGTCATATCAAGTTTTAGAAATGTCTGTGGATATGGTGTACACACTAGATCTAAATTGAGTGAATGAAAACGACGAATACTCAGTGTGTATTAGTTTATTACTTTCCAGCTAAGCGCTTTCGGCTATTAAGCCATTATCACATCTACTTTTTTTAAATGACGACGGCTTTGATAATGGCTTAATAGCCGAAAGCGCTTAGCTGGAAAGTAATAAACTAATACACACTGAGTATTCGTCGTTTTCATTCACTCAATTTAATATCAAGTTTTGACATACTACCATTTGCTTTTTATTTTCTATGACATTCGGCATATTGAATCATTGTTACAGGTTACAATATAATCTAGGAAACTGATATCAAAATGTTTGGAAAGGGAAGGAGTGCTTATATTTTAGAACTGGCGACCCGTGAAACTGAAGCCCAAGTAGAAGATGATATTGGTGGGTACCTTTCTAAATTAATTTCAATTTGAAAATGTTTCAAAAAGCATCTAACATTCCTAATTTTGGTTAAATAATTTTTTTGTGGTCTCTTCATAATTGTTGTTTAATATTTGGAAATATTTAAATATTTTTGATAAATTGTTCAAAGTTACAAATGAGTAGGTAAAACAGGATAAACACAAATCGTACAGATAGCAAGGTATGCATGGCAAACCTATTTTGGTTGGGGAATCGCACACACTGCCTAATGTTTTGAGTTCCACTAAAAAATGTATCATTGTCTATATTTTTGTTTCCAGAGGATACGGATCCACAAATCAATGGTAGAAAAGCTGAAGTCTCAAATTTACCTGATGATGTATCTGACTTCAGTTCGGGATCTGGTGAGCTGTATGAGCCGTCAGATCATGAACCTGATTCCAACTCTGAGGATAACAGAGTGAACTCGGAACATTGTATTGAAACTGAAAATGAAGGTGTACCTTTAGCACGTAAAAGAAAACGCAAAGGACGGGTCCATAGAAAGGAATGGAAGCGGCAGAAAAATTCGATACTACGTTTAAAAGGTGAAAGCTACATTGGTTTTACAAAAGATGCAACTGGCAAATACAAGCAGACTTCTACAAGAGAAAATAGAGTTCTCAAAGGACGTTGTAATGGCCACCCAAGAAAATTATTGAAAAAAGGTGGGCCCCGGCAAAAATTTCTATGTTCTACAATTACTGATGAAGAACGTCAGTTGATATTCTCCAATTTTTGGTCACTCCCATCATGGGATGCTAAACATGTGTTTGTCAAAGAAAACGTGATTCCATCGTATCCCATACATCGCAAAAAAACAAACGATGAACGCTCGAGAAAGCAGACTTCATTGCGTTTTTCTTTAACAGTTAAGGTGGGAGAGAATCAGAAAGTAAAGAAACAGGTTTGTAAAACTATGTTTCTAAACACCTTATGTTTAGGTGAGAAATCGTTACGTACTTGGGTTTTGGAAACTAAAGTCTCTGAAGATAATACGCCTAAACGTAAAGAAAAACATGCGAACGCTCGATCCTCGATCACAGAAAGTTTGGAAAATTTTCTAAATAGTTTACCGAAAGTCGAGTCTCATTATTGCCGAGCATCCACTGGCAAATTTTATTTAGATCCCACATGATCCAGCTTAAGGGAAATGCATCGATATTATGTACAACTATATAAGGACAAGAACGAAAAATTATCACCATCGTGAACCATATTTTTGAAAACCTTAAGAAAAATGAATTTCGATATATACACACCAAAAATAGATCAATGCGATAAATGTACATCATATAAACACGGTAACTCCGACGAAGAAGCATTTCGGCAGCATACTAAAAAGAAAGAGGCATCTCGAACCGAAAAAGAAAATGACAAAAAATCGGCAATGGAGAGTCAAGAAATTCTGTGCTGTACCGTTGATGTCCAAGCAGTGCTTCTGTCACCAAGATTAAATGTTTCTGCTACTTACTACAAAACAAAGCTTAAAGTACACAACTTGACCTTTTTTGATTTGAGCACAAAAGACGTTACGTGCTACTTATGGAACGAAGCTGCTGGGGGCCTTGAAAGCGATATTTTTGCGTCTATATGGACAATGTTTATGACGAAAGAAATTGAAAAGAAGAATCCAAAAAAAATTATAGTCTGGAGCGACGGTTGTGGTTACCAGAACAGAAATGCTCAATTATCCAATGCTCTTCTCGAGTTAAGTATGAAGTACGATGTATTAATAGAGCAAAAATATTTAGAAGTGGGTCACACCCAGATGGAAGTGGATTCCATTCATGCGATAATCGAAAAAAAAATTAGGAAAGAGAAGAGAAATATTCGTACCAGAAGATTACATGACAATAATCCAAAGTGCCCGACTAAATCCAAGGCCGCACTCAACCGTTTACTGCGATTATTTGGACTTCAAAACATTCGGCACAGATTATTACAAAAGTATACGACCTGGCAATAAGGTTAGAGATCCACGTGTAAATGACGTGGTAGCATTCCCACTTTAAACTTGACTTCACTCATATCTGGGCTCCACTTCCTAGGCGTCCAAGTCATCCAGTTGAAATTACACATCCAAATTTATACCAAGGAACGTGTCCTATCGAGGCGAGCAAACATAAACATTTGCAGGAATTAAAACAGTTTATTCCAAGAGATTACCACTTTTTCTATGATTCACTTATTTCGAAATAGAGTTAGTTAAATTTCGTTGTTTTATTTTGTTTCTTTATCAATAATGCTAGTAACGTGTTCTTTCTATTTTCTTATTGGTTTAGTATCCCTTAAAACTAAGTTTTGAGAAAGAGAAATAAGTGACAAACAACTTATTCAGTTGGTATGTAGGAATACACATTTTATGTTAAGGGTTTAAGGCCGCTCATTGTGATTCCAAGTCGTACTTTGATCTTATTTCCTTTAAGTGTGAGAAGGTGTATGTCAACAAGAATTGTTCAAGTTGAAAAGCAATTTGTCGTATATCGGTTTAAAGCCTGAGCACTATCAATTTTTTTAGTTAGGTGCACAAGTTATACTGTTTTTTGTTTCTCCTGATAACTTTCCAAAATATGACGTACAACGTATTGCTCTTACCACAACGATATATTTTTTAATATGAAAGTTATCTCTTGTTTTAGGTGTACAATTTTTTTTCCAGTGGCCCAAAAAGACTTGACAACTACAAGGAATTTCAAGAATTTGTCGATATACTGCCTCACAAAATCCTCCATCCATCACAAACAAGAGGGCTTTCCCTAGAATCGGTTGTTAAAAGGCTGATTTCACAATACAGGATGACCCAAATAAAAGGGACTGATTTTAAACATAAATGCCCAGCTTATTAATTGCTCCAAAGAGATGGGGTTTTCACTAGTTTATCAAAGAGATTTGGCTGGCATTTCATCTCATCAACACAGGGTGTTTTACTAATGTTGGTCAAATTCAAAGGGGAAAATATGTATTATTTTAAATGGAACACCCTATAATTTATGATCTCATTCGAAAGAGCAATCATTCTCCTTTCCAAAAATGTATAGTTTTCTATCTTTTGTTTCATTAAAAACAAAGATATTCGAGGTTTCATGTAGTACTACATTTTTAATTAGTAGTTTTATATGAACGTATTTTGATGCCTAAAATCAACTCATGCTGTGACCGTTTGACGCATAACAACAGAATCAGCAATTTTGACAATAGTAATTTTGTTAAGTCATAAGTCGGTTTCGAAATGATCTATACAGTGAGTGAAAAAGCTCAAACTGTAATAATTTATGCAGAAACGAAATCAATAATTCAAACAAGGAGGATATTCAGAAGGAAATTTATGAAAAATCCGCCGTCAGTGAATATAATTAAAAAATGGTATTTACAATTTATCGAAACTGGTTGCATTGCACACTTAAAAAAACCAAGAAATAATGATAGTCTTTTAAACAAGTTGATGTCAATTATTGAAGTGCTACATGATAACGATCATAAAATTTCAATTAGAAAAATTGCTGGAATTTTAGAGCTTAGCAAGAGTGACGTTCAAAGATGTCTAAGAATTTTAAAACTCCATACAAAATTCATACTTATCAAAAATTGTACGAGTCAGATTATGAAAAACGAGTAATGGTATGTGAGACTTTACTTGACTTATTAAGAAACGAACCCAATTCATTCTTAATTTTGTCTAATGAAGCAACGTTTCACATTAATGGCATGTGTAACAAACATAATTGTAGAATATGGGGTTCTCAAAAACCAATTTCTTTTAATGAATTTCAGAGAGATAGTCCAAAAGTAAACGTTTGGTGTGCATTATCTCGGCGAAAAATCGATGGTCCTTTTTTCTTTTCGGAACCAACAGTGACGGGTACTAATTACACGAATATGTTGGAAACTTTTTTTATCCGCAACTAGTTCAAGATAGAATTAGCGACGACGTTTACGTTCAACAAGACGGTGCACCACCACATTATTCGTTAATAGCACGAGATTCATTAAAAACGTTTTTAATGATAAGTGAATAGGTCGAGCTGGACCGATTGAATGGGCGCGGTGAATTAACTGTCCCCGATTTTTTTCTCTGGGGATAATAAGTGGCAACGTAGCATGAACGAATATACGTGTTCAAGTGTGCTCCGCTATCCAATGTAATTGCAGTACAAAATTACTAATATATTATATATCAAATATATCAGTGGTTGTTAAGTAACTAATTCAAGAAATCCTATCGTCAAGTTCTTGAAATTTTGTGTTAATTTCGCTAATATGGATAAGAATGCAAGAAGCATAAATCTACCGTTGTCAGACGACAAGTCTCTAGAAGCACTAATGGAAAATGTATGTGCCAAATTTGTCAGTTAACTAAATGATAGGTTTGAAAAAGTTGATGATAGCACAGTTTAAAGCTTAACAGAAGCAGTTCGCTCACTCTGCCGATTTTTGTGTTACAATCTTTTATCTCGCTCATACACACTCGTGGGAAACAACTTCCCGTTGCGCAGAAAGTTTGTTATTTATTACACACTGTTGTCAGATATTTTATTCTGATAAGTTTCCAAAACTTCTAATTTTTCAAATAATTTTTTCAACGTCATAATATTTTAGATATTTGATCAGCCAACATTCAAATTTCATCTTACTTCACTAATTCATAAAATCGTAAATGGTTGTGCATAACTAGATTCTAAAAATACAAAAAAAAGTATTACTTTGCATCCTTTAAACGTTAAAAGAATAACATTAGGCAACATTGTAAGTAAACGTTCGTTGTTTTTCGAACTTAAATTGAGGTTATATTATGTTCCTTTGTTGTTTTGCCAGTGTGTATACATGTTTTGAGTGTTATTATTATAAACAGCATATTATTTCTTTGTGAACTATGAATAAAGTGAAAACTGTACATTATTGTTGTGTGTGTCGTAGGAATTCCAGGCACGAGAAAAACCTTTCTTTTTTTCGCTTTCCTAAGGATACAAAACGGTAAATATTGAAGTTGCATTGAAAATATTAATACTCCTATCAACTGTGATGTCCTACGGAGGTTTCTAAGTAAACACGTAGGTTCATTACTTATTCCAGCATTGAGTTTAACAATATCAAATTTTTTTATTTTAGATTTGGACAATGGAAAGATATTCTTCAATTAGAGAAAATATCTACACACAGCGCTCAGTATTGCTATGATCATTTTAGAATCTGTAATCTTCATTTCGAAGATAAAATGTTCGCAAGCAAACAAAAGAATCGTTTGAAAAAATATGCAGTTCCCTCACCAATAGCTGCACTTGAGGAATCTCAAAGATTAGAAGGTATATAATCTATATTATATTACCGATGAATTAGTACAGGGTCTGCAAAACTATGATTCAATAAAATAATTATCATTACTACTACATAACATTGAAAGATGGAAGCATGCTAACTTTTCAATGTAATATAAATGTAATAATTAACTTTATAATGTAATGTTTGGTGTTAGGATAACAAATATTTCATAAACCCACTTTTAATGTATTTTGATTTTTGCAGAGCCATATGTACATATACAGACTGTCGAGTTAGAACCTGTTACACCTAGCACATCAGCTGAAGTTCATGAGAGCCAAAACTATTGTTCAAAAGGTATGTATACAGTGATGGGCATAAGTGTGGAACCAAGTGAATATTTCTGGAATGGTTAAAGACAGCAAAATGAAGTTTGGTATGCATATAATACGCAAAAAGGTACACCTTTGAAAAATATTTTGACAACCGGTCCACCTCCGGTTATACCGGAAATGAACAACTTACATCGTGATTTTAAATGGAACACTCTATATATTAATGGATTTTTGAAATCTATGTAAAATCTTAGGGCACTTTTGTATGGAATACTTTTTTCCCGAAATGTATACTTTTTGAGTTATTAATTTTTTTAGGAAAAAATTGACCTTTGTAAAATATTACAAATTATATTTGTACGAGCACATGCTTAAAGAATCGTAAAATTTTTCTGTAGGGTGATTACTAGGAAGGTCAAAGGTATTTGAATACGTGTTCCAAAACTCTTCTATACAGGGGGCGCATACAAAGCTTCAAAAGTTGAACTTCGAAAATATCAAAGTTCTTCATTTTTTTAAAAGAAGCCCCCATTTTTCTTTCAATTACATTGAAATCAGTGGTAAAAATGAGGTACGGCAGAAATGTAAAAGTTTGCAACCAACCAAAACTATTAGGTTTAGATATAACGGTTTGAAAACATACAATTTCAAAGTTCAAATATTTAAACTTTTTATGCGCACCCTGTATACAATGAAAAGTTTTTCAACACATATTCAAATACCTTTGACCTACCTAGTAGTCACCCTACAGAATCTGTTTACAGCTCTTTAAGCGTTTGCTCGTACAAATATAATTTGTAAAGGGTGTACATAGGTCAATTTATTTTCACTTATAATTGCACAAGTGGTTTGTATTTTATCGGGTAAATTTGGGTTGTTTAATGTGAAACTGTTTCCTAGCAATTTGACGAGAATAACTGTCAACTATTAAAAACACGACACCGAAGGTGGAGTGTTTTTAGGTTGACAGTTATTCGAGTCAAATTGCTAAAGGAAACAGTTTAGAATTTGAACAACACAAATTTACCCAATATCAATACAAACCTCGAGTGTAATTCGGCAGGACAATTTAATGAATGAGAAATTTGGAAACATATCAATGCAAAATTTATTATTAGCAACTGTATTAGTAGGCACACAGGTATTAACAATTTAACTAATTTCGGCGTTCGTAGACACACCGAATCGACTCATTGTTAGCTCTTGAAAATTCAATAAGTTGTTGACAAACATGCTAAACTATTTATTCTGGTAACCAACACCGCGATAATTGATGAACAAATGAATAAGTGAAAAAACCACTAGTGTATTTGTCGCTGTAAAAGTTAAAGCTAACTTTTGCCGCTGTCAAAATGACAATTGCACTGTGGCATATGCAATTTTTTATACATGAGTTAAATTGTCTGAAAAAATTAATAATTCAAAAAGTATTTCATACAAAAGTGCACTGAAATTTTACATAGATTTCAAAAATCCATTAATATATAGGATGTTCCGTTTAAAATATCGATGTAGTTGTCTATTTCCAGAGATATTCACTTGGTTCCACACTTATGCCCATCACGTATAATAAACTTAATTGTTTATGATTGTATCTTATTATCATTCAGCAATGTACGATGCCAATTCATATATATCGAAGATGTTTTTCTAATCAATTTTTTTTTCAGAGGTTCAAACTCCTGAAGCTTTAACTTATGGAACTCCAAGAAAAGTTAAGTTAAGGAAAACCGTCAGATATCTCACGAAAAAACTGTCCACTTCTCAAGAATCTCTCGAAAAAGTCGCCGAATCATACAATGAAATGTCAATTGATTCCATTACTAAATTCCTAGAAGAATATGTGTCTCCAAATTTAGCTCGATTTTTGAAGACTCAGTTAGTATTGGCAAGAAAGTCTCCAAAAGGTTCTAGATACTCAAACGAGTATAAGCAGTTTGCTTTGACTATACATTTCTTGGGTCCAAAAGTGTATAAGTTTCTCTCAAACATGTTTCGGTTACCTTCTAGAAGTACTTTACAGAAAATCACTGCTAGTTGGTACATAAGAGGAGGTTTCAATACCTTTTTATTTGAAGCTCTAAAATTGAAGGTTTCTATGTTAAATGAAATTAATAGAGACTGTACTTTATGCATAGACGAAATGTCTTTGAAATCAAATTTATTTTACAATTTGTCTAAAGATGAAATTATAGGATTCCATGAGACTCCATCAGAAAAAACTTACCATTTGGCCCAGAATGTTTTGGTATTAATGGCCAGAGGTATACATGTCAACTGGAAACAACCTTTAGCGTACTTCTTTGTCAAATCTAGCTGTCCAGTTAATGACTTAAAAAATATTATTTTCGAAACTTTGAAAAGACTCAGGTATATAGGACTAAATGTTATTTCAATTATTTCAGATCATGGAAGTAATTTTTTTAAACTGATAAAAGAACTAGGTGTATCAGTTGAGAAACCATTTTTTATTTGTGAAAACATGAAAATTTTTTATATGGTAGATGTACCTCATTTACTAAAATCGACTAGAAATAATTTTTTCAAATACACTTTTAAATTTGATGGTGGTATTACCAATAAAAAATATTTGGAAGAATTTTATACTTCAGATAAGGAAGAGAAATTTCGTCTGGCACCAAAATTATCAAGTATACATATTTTTCCAAACAACTTTCAAAAAATGAAAGTGAAATATGCAGCTCAAGTTTTTAGTGCCACTGTATGTGCAGGAATGAATGCTTATATCTCATTCAATAAACTACCATCGGCTGCATCGAAGACTGTTGAATTCATAGAAAAAATGGACAATCTCTTTGATTTACTTAATTCATCGACATTCCAAGGGGCAAAATCATTCAACAGGCCTTTTATGGGGACTGAAGTACAAACCAAATATCTGAAAGATATGTTGGTATTTTTTGAATCGCTTATTATTTTAAAAGGAGACCAAAATGTAACAAAAAGGATGAAATTCAATTTTGGTTGGAGATTGTCCATTTCAGCTTTTCTGGGAATGTGGGATATGCTAAAATCAAAAAATATACACAGAGTACATACCAGAAGATTGAATCAAGACTGCCTTGAAAATTTTTTTGGAAAAATACGTCAACAGAGTGGTAATTGTAGAAATCCCACACCTATACAATTTCAGAGGGCATTCAAAAAAATGTTTGGACTTAGTTATTTGAGTAATTCTGAAGGAAACAATTGTCTTGATGAGTTTGACAAAATCCTTAGTAATATCACACCTGATGTTATTGAAAAGTGCCATGTTTTGATTTCAGGTGAATCAAATTTCAAGGCGTTAAAAGTAGGTACTAGAGATTATACCAACTTGGAAATTAGTGAAAAAAATGGTTTCATATATGTCGCTGGATATTTCTTAAAGAAAGTGTTGGATAAACATCAATGTCCTTCATGCTTGGAGTTTGCAAAAGAACAAACGGAATTAAATGAAGCCAATATATACACTTTTTTTAGAGCATATCCAAATGCTAATAATGATACATTTGGTAATTTAAAAATGCCAAACATGGTTTTTGTAAATTATATAAATGCTATGGAAAAATCTTTTTGTGAACTGTTTCCAAACATAGCCATCAAAGAAGGAGTTGGACACAACATTAAGGATGCTCTTCTAAAAATCGAATTTCATAAACCTTGCGAAGAATTTCCAATGGACTATTTAATTTCTTTATTTGTGAGGGTGAGAATTTACTACACGATCAAATTTTTTAACCAAAACAACAAAACCAGCGATACGAAAAAAAAACCAAGTATCAAACTGACAATTTTGAAACATCAATAGAGTCATTGTCTCATACATACATGGGGCGATCGTATTGTTGGTCCATTTTTTCACCAGGTAATTTAACTTGGGTATGTATTTGGAGTTACTCGAAAACACCGTTGATCCAATGTTAACAGACATATTAGAAAACGATAACCGAGACCTTGAAGATTACTTAATGTTTTAACAGGACGGGGCTCCTCCATATTTTACTGCAGCGATTAGTCAGTACTTAAATGAAAACTTTCCAAGACGTTGGATTAGATGAGGAAGATTTTTTGAATGGCCCCCACGATCTCCTTATCTGTTCCCTTTAGATTACTTTTTATGGGGATATCTGAAAAGTAAAATATACGCCACTCAGCCAGGTTGCGTAGAAGAGTTACGTGAACGTATTATTACCGAATATCGTCAAATAACTCCAGAAATGCTCCAAAACGTCAGACAAAGTTTCGAAAATAATTTATATCCGTGTATGGAAGTTAATGGACAAACTTTATACATTTACATTGAAGTAATTTAGTTTTTAATCATGGAAGTTGTTCTAAATTTTCCAATTAAATTTTTATGTTCACTTTTCAATTTTTTTACAAATTTTATTATAAATTACCTATTAAATAGTTGAGTTTTGTTTTTAAATGAAGCATCATTATTTAAAATACGGAAACTTTTCCCGCAAAATGGCGCCAAATTAAAAAGTTACGTAACTGCCACATAGTCAAATTCCTTATAAAATTACCTTTTGAATGATGTGTCACACATAGTACTTTGAAATAAAAATCGACCTCTTTTTCGGTGCCGCACCCTGTATATAACATTTCAACTTTGTACTCATGATTTAACATGTAATTATTAGTGTATTTTAATTAATAAAAATTATTAAAATATGTGTTATTTTTTCATTATATATTGAAAAAAATGTGGTTGTCAAAAACGATTCATAATTGAAACTTTTTCTATAGTACATTTATCTAGGGGCCAGAGAATAGGGTACTCTCCTTTAATATCATAGTCAACTGCTCAAAGGATACAAAAAGGGATTATTGTAATGGGAATGAGTATAAAGTTATTTTAAAATAACTAAATCTTTTGTGTAATTGATTGTGGAAGCTCTGAGATAAAGAATAAAGTAAGTTTTTATTTAATACTTTCAGTGTAAAGCAAGACAGGAAAATGTATGTTAGCCCTAAGAACAGAAGATTTTAAACAGAATAAACTAAAGTATACTCGGATTTGTTCAAAACTCTTTATAACAGGCAAAAGTATATTACTGATTTGGTTACTAAAAATTTGATAACACAACTATTAAAAAACTCATCATTTTACATTTTTTTTCAAAGAAACCTTTTCGCACTAAGCACTTTGTGTCCGTAAGATTCAGGATAACTTATCAAAAACCAAAAGAATAAATTGCAAAATATACAGATGTTTCATAAAAATCGACAAACTTGATTCGTGTTTTTATAACCCAACAATCTGTTTCACTGTTTGTCATCTAACAGCAATATTGAATTTAATCAACTGCTTTCGTTTATATTATTAGTAAACTTCATAACTTCGAAGATATTAATTATAATTTAGATCACTACACTAATGGTTATTATTTTTTATTCATCATTATAAATTATATTAAACTCATCGATTTATTCGCTTCATAATGTATACTAGTTACATCTTTCGTCGAGCAGTTTATATTATTTGATGTCGGGCATTGTATCAATTGGATACGCCCCTAAGCGCGTGGGATACAATCTCCGGTTGCGCAGTGGAAAATTTGAACCCTGAACATCAAAGACGCCGACATCGAGTGAGCGAACTGCTTCTGTTAAGCTTTAAACTGTGATGATAGTCTCAACAATATAAATAACTGCCTAACTAAATTTGAGAAGAGGGTTGCTGCCAACACAGATAACATTAAAATAGTAGAATCAAACATTGATGACCTAATGCAGATTAAAAAGAATAACTCAATAGATTATCAGATATTCAAGAGAATGACAATGAAAATTTATTAGAAATAGTCTTACAATTGTTCAACAAAACACTGAAAATTGATTGTTCAGGAAGGGATATTAATAATTTATACAGGGTCCGTAAAAAAGATTCGAGCAACACCGGAATCAAAAGAAGTGTGATAATAGATATGTGTACCTACCTAAAAAGTAAAGAGATATTAGAAGCTAGGACATTATTAAAAGGCACAGGGATATACATTAATGAAGACCTTACGAAATCCAGATATGACATGCTAAATATAGCTAAGCAGAAATACGGTAATCGGAATGTGTGGATTAAAGATGGCAAACTGTTTATGAAAAACGATGAGGGTGTCAAGAATATACGAACACTAAAAGACAGATGATTCTCAGTCTTTCTACTAAAGCCGGCAACACAGCAATAGACATCCTGTGGTAGAACGCACACGACAGACTATCGGCGAACGACTAATTTGTAGGTTAAAATTCAGAATCATGCCTGTAATTCAGTAACGCACATGCCCTTCTAAAAAGACGGAAGCATGATTCATTTTTGCACCGACCCGACAGCCGGTGGGGCAAATAAAGATATAGGTTTGTTTGTTACAAAGCACACGACCGTTAGTTTAGTCGATAGCTGTTGGGTGCGTAGTGCTCTTGAAAATGGAAATAGATATTGAAAAACTTATCTGCGAGATACAGAAAAGACGACATTTATATGACACAACAACAGCTGAATATTCGGACAGAAACGTAGAGAAAAAACTTTGGGAGGAAGTATGTGTACAACTAATAGCAGATTGGGATAAACTGGAAATTCAGGATAAAATAAAACAAGGTAAGTTTCTTATGTCGCATATATTAAAACTTAAATTTTATCGTATTGCCATGAGAGTGACCCTTGTGGAGACGTGAAGTATGTAGCAAAATAATCTCGAGCTTGTATTCCTTCTGTTGTGCCCCGTACGCCTTGAACCGGTAACTTGTCAAGGGACTCTTGATACAACAAGTCCTCAAACTTATATCCATCCCTTTTGCGTACGAAGTTATGGAGAACACATGCTGATTTTATAATGTCTATAGCAAAATCGACCTGAACATCTAAACTGCGTTGAAATAGTCTCCACTTACTTGCAAATATGCCAAATGTACACTAAATCATTCGTCGGGTCCTGCATAGCTGGTAATTAAATATCCTTTATCCGGTTAAAAAACGATTGGGATATGGTCGCAAAACGTGAGAAGATACCACGAATGCTTCATCGCATACAAAAACAAATGGCATGGGCTCTCCACTTTCGTCAAACGGTAATTTTCTGTGTTCAGGAATGTTCAACTTACGTTCTTGTAATTTTTTCCCAAGGTTGAATCGACAAATGAAAAGCAGTAATCGGCATCTGCCACTGCCATAAGTACAACAGAAAAATAACCTTTATAGTTGTAGTAATCTGACCCTGAATTAGGAACTTCTAGAAACAGATACGGATCAAGAAATATCTGATGAGGAAGATGCGAATGTTGAAGAAATTGTTGCTACCCCGTATTTTTTGGGTAAAGATAAAGCAACGAAATGGAACAAACGTGTGCCATCTAAAAGTGTTAGGACCCGATCAGAGAACTTGGTAACTCATTTACCAGGTCCGAAAGCAACGACAAGGAATTTGAAAAACCCGTTAGAAATTTGGAGCTATTTTTTTAGTGATGAAATATTGGAGTTAATTGTGCAAAATACGAACAAAAGGATTGATTCAATGAAACATAATTATTCCCGGGAACGAGATGCACAACCCACTAATATAACCGAAATAAAGGCGCTACTAGGGTTACTGGTGTCAAAAAATGTGCTCGGACAAATGCTGAAGAACTATGGAAAACCGATGGCAGCGGTATAGAATTGTTTAGACTTACCATGTCATGTTCAAGATTCAGATTTCTAGTTAGATATATAAGATTTGATGATAGCGAGACACGTGAAGAACGAAGGGCCACTGACAAGCTAGCCGCAATAAGAAGTGTGTTTGATGGATTTGTAGAAAAGACTAAGACTGCATATACTCCATTTGAGTATGTCACGATAGACGAAAAGCTTGAGGCTTTTAGAGGACGTTGTGGCTGGCGCCAATATATTCCAAGCAAACCCAATAAATATGGCTTGAAAGTGTTTGCCCTTTGCGAAAACTTACTATACCGTAAATCTCGAAGTATTCGTCGGAAAACAGCCTGCAGGACCATACGAAGTAAACAATTCTCCTGGAGCCGTGGTGGAAAGGCTGTCCGAGCCAATTAGAGGTACTGGTAGAAATGTAACAGTGGACAATTGGTTCACCAGTATGGAACTTATTGCTAATTTAAAACAAAACTTTAGGCTCACCTTGTTAGGGACAATAAGAAAAAATAAAAGGGAAATTCCAGTTGAATTTGCAAACCCATCAACTCGACCTGAAAAATCATCAATGTTTGCATTTCATCCAAACTGCACATTAGTTTCGTATATTCCGAAAAAGAAAAAAAAATGTGTTACTTGTTTCAAGCATGCACAGAGACGACGTTTTGGATGAAAATACCAGAAATGATAATGTCATATAATCAAACAAAAGGAGGTGTTGACATGGTGGACAAGCTTTGTTCTGTATACAATTGTGCGATGAATACCCGCAGGTGGACGATGGTAATTTTTTATTCGTTGCTGAATATAGGCGGTATCAATTCATATGCAATCTTTGTCGCAAATAACATTAACTCAAATATTCCAAGGAGGGAGTTCATATATCAACTTAGTTTTTCCCTGGTTGAGGACCATTTGAAAGCAAGAGTAATGATAAGAAACATGCCTGTAACGATAAAAACTCGCATTCGAGAGCTTCTTAGAATGGAAAACATCCCAATACCTGAAGTAGCTGAGGAACGTCGAGGGAGATGCGCCCTTTGTGATAGTAAGAAAAATAGACCGACGAGATACTACTGTAGGAAATGTAATAAATTCTTATGTTTAGGTAATTCCAATATTAAATGTAATGAATGCCTTCAAAGCGCCACTTGGTAAAAAAAAATGAATCTGCTATTTCGCAATATTACTGTTTTCTTCTTTATTATTAATAATTTAATGTCATAATAAACTTTCAAAAATGTAAAAGGTGTTTACTTAACATATTTGTTTTAAAATTTATTATTATATCTCCATATATAATAATCGGAGTATCAGTCCGTAGCGACCACTCGTGTCGCAAAAATTATAGCGACCACTGTAGAGTTAAATAAATACATCAAGCTGCTGTAGGAATCTCCAGTTGCCAGAAAGCGCAATGTTACAGCTAATCGTTCTTGTGGTGGTATAGCCTTTCTACAGTTTGTATCTGCTTTTCTAATCACTGGTGCAATTTTTTGCAGCAAAAATTCCGTATCTGAACTACTCATGCGCAAAAATTTATTGAAGCGCCCATCGGTTCGAAGTTCTAATAAAACGTCATCTTTCTTTAAATCCGATAATAATTCCTGTCCACCATATTCTTCCCTTTTCTTCAAACTTGGACGGACTCAACATTTACGCTTCCGTTTTCGTGAATCACCACACAAAATTAGAAAGCACGCGGTAGCAGTTAATAAGTCTTCCTCTATCATGTCACAAAACTACAGCAGTGTGGACAGAATGTTGTACTCAACTGAATTTGGGATTCGACAAGGGCAAACATTCATTAACATTGTTGCACTAGTGAGGACAATTTGTTTTATGTCAATGTTTAATGAATTTAAACATTTAGCAACTTGTTGCAACATAGAATTGCTAAAAGTTGCCACATGTTGCTCCAGTGTGGACGTACCTTTACAGAATAGAGTAAACTCAGGTAGATCCAATGATGGTGCCATTATAGCCGCTGGAGTTGAGAGTGAAATTTTTACACCACAGTTACTTGAAGTTGCAAGCACCAGTTCAGCAACAACGACACCTTCAGGAACAACTAAGACACCTTCATCAAGAAGAAGACCAATTCTGAAGGCTCCCAGAGACCAACTAGAACAAGAAAAACTAGAGATGGAAAAATTAAAACAAAGTTTATTAAAATAAGAAATGGCTCAGTCAAAGGAGCTTTTTGAATGAAAGAAAAAGGAAAGATGAACAAATTATTCAAATAAGAAATATAATTTTGGAACAACTGAATAATGATAATAATGTTAACCCTGCATTAATTCAAGAAGCTTTCAGGTATTGAAAAAGAAAAGAAAATTTATAAAGTTCTAAATTGTATTGTTTTCAAAATAACCCAACTCCAACATTCTAGTAAAAGTATAAATAATAGAATATTAGATATAGTTGGTCCGGTGGATCTTTTCCCATGTATGAAATTATTCACATACTACTTTTTGTAGTACGTCTCTTTTCTACTCACAGAATGTAAACCCCCGAAATGAAATCATTTGTTCAATTACAACGTAATATAACAAACAGAGATAGCCATATGATGAATGTCGGCGATAGGTTTAACCCACAGAACAGAAGTTCTCTGGTTTAACGGCGAATTTGTACATTGACAGACCAAAGACTTTGTTTACATTTTTATCCGTTTTCCCCTTGCATATAAATTTATTTCAAAAACAGTTGTTATAACGACTAACTTATACCTGAGTGTTCGAATTATTGTGGTAAGTAAATATTATTTATTTACTTCGCATTGATAATTAACCTTAAATTGACCTTTCGTTATGATTGTGGATAGAACTCCATCAAACTGAATTATATGAAACATATTTTGCTTCCACCAATGTAGAAAATATTGACCTAATTTTCCAGAACTATTTATTCTAGCTTCGGTTGATGTAACCAACTTATACACCAATGTTCCCGTGGAACCAACCTTGGGTCTCATTAGGGATTTATTGATTGGACGACTAGGTGGTAGAGAATGTTATCAGTTTATTGTCATTAGTATTACAACAAAATTTCTTTATGTTTAATAATAAAATTTATGAACAGAAGAAGGGTCTTGGTATGGGAAATCCACTAGCTCGTCTCTTGGCAGATATCTTTATAGACTTTACAGAGAGACAAATTTTCAATAGCCAATTCTCAGGAAATATTGTTTTCTGGTATACATATGTCGATGACGTGGTCTTTGGTTTTCAAGGGGATGTTGACGTTTTAAACGGTGAATTTTCAAGTTTTATTAACAACTTACACATAGTCCTCAAATTTACTTTGGAATTGGAAAATAACTACACTCTCAATTTCTTGGATTTATTTTTGAAAAGGGTTAATCAGCACGTTTCTTTTGGCATATATAGAAAGAACACCTCATGTTATTCCTAGTGACAACAATCACCCTTTTCAGCAGAAGCTTTCGTCGTTCAGGTCATACGTTCATCGGCTTTTTTTGATTCCAATGTGTCCTGATGATTTTGATAAAGAATTAGAAACAATCAAACTTTTAGCAGTTAAAAACGGTTACTCCACAACTCTAATTGACCATTTAGTGAATAGAAAGATGGATAAGCTTTTAATAAACGACTCATATGCATTAGACAAAAGGAAACAACAAAAATGTGTTACAATTTCTTACTACTTCTATCAATTGGCCAACATTATTCAGAATAGAACAGAATATAAAGTAGCCTTTAAGACACCACTAAACATAAAAACTATCTTTTCTCGAACCAATGACCCAATTTCACAATTTGATAGAAGTGAGGTTTATAAATTGACTTGCAACAATTGCACAGCTGAATACATAGGGCAGTGTGGTAGGAGGTTTAAGTTGAGAATCCAGGAACATTTGACAAGGAATAGTTCCGTTTTCTACAGACATTTGCAATTTAATAACCATTCTTTTGTGGTGGATGACAATTTAAAAATTTTACATGTTTGTGAACATGGAACTAGACTGAACGCTTTGGAGAACTTAGAAATTTTTAAATCAATTAATAATGAAAATACTATATCATTAAAATTAAAATTAACTATTGAAGTTTTACCTCTGTTTAGGATTATATATTATAAAAAATTATCTTCACTTGAGTATGTTAACGATCAAATTAATTAAAACGGTAGTTCGTCTAGTTCTGTTGTCGTGTCTTGTTCTTGCTGTTTATTTTGAATGCATGCTGTTATCCATCCTGTGTGGAGTATTTTAATTGACTGGTAATTTACAGTTATTTGAATAGAATCCGAATTGCTATATTAAATTTACCATCATAATTTTAGCTTACCCGCCCCGAAGATGAAACTAGTCGGCATGTGGTGATAAAAACTTTATACGAATTTAAGGATTTTAATACATTTACCTACACCTATTTTGAAGATGTTCTCGAACTCTAGTGGATTTGCTTCAGAAATAAAATATTTATGAATGGTTTTTATTTTTAAAATAAGCCTGTAAAAACGATGAATTCGCAAGCACAGGAGCTACTCCTAAATGTGTTTGAGTATTTTGAATTAGAAAAATGAGTTCGGTCCTGGCTGGGTTACTGAAAAGTGCGTTAAGAGTTAGTGTGATAAATAATTATAAATTTAGAGGAAATACTTTAAAATAATTCAGTTAGTTTACATATAAGTGATTTAAAAAGTGCACAAATTGCAAATAAGTGGAAATAAACACTGCAAATAGAGGTAAGATCAGTTTTCTTATACATAATAAATGAATATCTCCAACCTAATAAACATATAAAACATTATCATGAAAACTAGCTATTAGAGTTATCAGCAAAACAATAAGAACCTGTCTTCATTAAGCTTGTTATTAAAAAGAACAGAGACGAACTGACTAGGTTGAACGTTATAAATTAGCGAATAGAAATTATAAATATAAAAAGAATAAATTACTCCTAGACTGATAATTGTCAGCTTCAGGTAGGGCTGGGATCTGAATATAGTAGGGTTCTGGTATGTAACCTGCAGGGAGACACAATGTCAGATATGATGGAGGATATGATGAAGGAAATAATGGAAAAACTAATCAAAATGGATAAAAAGATGGACAATTATCAAGAACAAATAAAGAAAATAACTAACGAAAATACGGAATTAAAGAACAAAGTCACCCAAATGGAACAAAAAATCGGAATTCAGGATAAGAGAATACAACAATTAGAAAGAGAAAGCAAGAGAAAGAACCTTGTAGTATATGGAATAGAAGAAACGGAGAACGAAACGTGCGAAATAAGAAACAACAAAATTAAACAAATTTTAGATAAAATAAAGGTTAAAATAAACATGGAAGCAGATATAATACAAATAAGAAGAATCGGTAAGAAAGAGACAGATAACAGAAATAGACCACTATGGCTAGGGCTATCAAGAGAAGATAAAAAAATAGAAAGAAGCCAAAAACTTGAAAGGTACAAAAATATGAATATTAGAGGATCTACCAAAAGCAATACAAGATAAACGGAAAGTACTCATCCCCTATCTAAAATCGGCTAGAGAAAAAGGATGTAGAGCAAGTATAATGTATGATAAATTAAGAGTGGAGGACACAATATATACCTTAGATCAGCTGGAATATAATCGAGAAGAAGAAACAAATGCAAACAAGAAAAAAGGAAGAACGGCTAGCCAGTGGTCACCCAGCATGGAAGACGATGAAGATATAGCACCAACTCGGAAAATGATACAAACAGGGTACCCAAAAAACTAGAAGACATACACGGAGATAAATTAAATAAAAATAATAGTATTAAGAATAGTAATAAGTATAGCAGTAAGAATAGAAGGAGTTTTAGCAATAGGGATAAAGAAGAAACTAATAGGAAATTTAAACACAAAAATAATTATGGTAGGGAACAAGATAAAAAAAATGATCAGACTAGTCAATGGGGAAAAAATAATCGTAGAGAATATATAAATAGTGCAGACCAAGAACATATAAATATAGGTATATGGAATATTAATACATTAACGGGAAAAGAAATCGAAATAACGGAGGAAATGGAAAACAACAAAGTATATATTCTAGGAATAAGTGAAACAAAGAAAAAAGGATCAGGACAAATAAATTTAACAAATAATCACAAATTATATTACTCAGGGGTAAAAGTAGAACAAAGAGTACGAATAATTTTAACAGAGGAAATAAACAAAAAGGTAATAAATATGAAGGATATAAATTCAATAATATTAGTTCTAAGTATACGAGTAAAAGAAATATTGAATATAATACAAATATATGCACCGGTTGAAGGAACGGGAGAGGAAGTAGTGGATGGTATAAGAGAGCAAAACGAAAACATAATCATTATGGGGGATTGGAACGCAAGAGTTGGTAGAGATTACAATCGAGGAATGGGTTGTATGGGAGTTTATGGTGAGGAAACAACGGACAGAAATGGTCTTAAGATGATAGGTTTTTGTCAAAGTAGCGATTTAATAATAGGAAATACGATGTGGAAACAAAAACTAGAGGATAAATATACCGTTGTAGCGGAAGAAAGAAATGCAAAAAGTTTAATCGATTACATAGTTTATACACAAAACCTATCAAATATGGTGAAAAAAGTAGAGACAAGAAATGAGGCTGAGTTGAGTACAAACCATAGATTAGTAGTAGCGGAATATGAAGAAAAAATACTGAAGACAGAAGAAGTAAGATTCAGTAGAATTGCAATAAGTAAATTAAGAAACAAAGAAAAAAAATCTAAATATCAGGCAGAAACTGATAGGGATTTCGAAAAATTGATTAATGAAAACAACGAATGGACACTCGAAAAACGGTGGACACTATTCAAACAAATATTACTTGAAAAAGCAGAGGATATATGTGGAAGAAATAAATTCAACAAACATTTAAAGAGGACTAAGTGGTGGAACAAAGAAATACAAACATTAGTAAAAGAAAAGAAAAACTCATGGAAAAAATACCTCCAAACAAAAACACAGGAAGATAAGGAAATATATAACGGAAAAAAAAACATCGTGAAGGAAGCGGTTAAGAAAGCGAAAAAGGACTCATGGAAAGAATTTGGAAGGGAGATGTCAGAGACACATGCATGAGATAACAGAAAATTTTGGACAACAATAAAAAGACTACGAGGAAGTAAAGGAAAAGATATAAGAGCAATAAAAAATAAAAATAACGAATTTGAGACCGAAATAAATCAAATACTAAAGACTTGGAAAGAACACTACGAAGACAAATTTAGTAATAGGTCGAAGAAGAAAACAACGAAGATAGCGGTGGAGGAATGGAATGAACATGAATACCATGCAATCCAAAGAGAAGAAATGGAAGTGGCTATAAATAAACTTAAAATAGGAAAAGCCAGTGGGGAGGATGAAGTAGAGCCAGAGCTGATAAAATGGTTAGGAGAAAAGACTGGCTGTTTCTCATATGTAGGGAAGCATGGGATACTCAAAAAATCCCCAAAGACTGTGAAAATAACTTTATACTGCCAATACATAAAAAAGGGGATCAGACACTGTGCAATAATTATAGACCAATATGCTTAGCCCAAACCAGTTTCAAAATCTACACGAGAATAATAGAGATCCGATTAAGACGTTATGTAGAAGCAAGATTAGAAGAGGAACAAGCAGCTTTTAGACCAGGACGACAAGCAAATGATAATATATATATATATATATATATATATATATATATATATATATTTTAAGAAGGCTAATTGATAATACCATAGACGCGGGAGAAGAAATGTATTCAACATTTATTGACTTGAAGGCAGCTTTTGACACAGTGGAAAGAGAAAAAATTTGGGAGATGTTGGAAGATTTAGAAGTACCGAAAGCTCTAATTAATATAATTAAAAGCACATACGAGACAGTAAAATTAAGAGTGCAGATAGGAGGTCAAAGATCGGAAGAGTTTCTAATGAAAAAAGGTATAAAACAAGGCGATAGCTTAAGCCCACTGTTGTTTGTCATCATAATGGACAAAATAGTGAAGGAAATAAAAAGACAAGGAGGAAATCTGGACATGATAATAGGGTACAGAAACATGGTGCCGGTCAGATTAAGTAATTTACTATATGCAGACGATATTTTACTTATAGCAAAATCAAAAAATAAAATGCAGAAACTAATCAACTTATTGGCAAGAGAAATAGAAAATATGAAAATGACAATAAATACAGAAAAAAAATAAAGTAATGATAGTAAATGAAAAACAGCGAGAGGGGAGTAACTGCAAGTAATTGAAATGTAATTACAAAACATTAGTAAGAGTAACAACTTATAATTACCTAGGAAGTATCATAACAGAAGAAGGGGAAATAGATGCAGAACTTAATAACAGAGCAAATAAATCAATAAGATTATATTATTCCTTAAATCGAACAATATTAAGCCATAAACACATTGATATGGACACAAAGCTGGAAATCTACAACAAAATTACAGTCCCAACTATAACTTATGCTAGTGAGAACTGGGTAATGCAGAAAAAGCAGGAAACAAAAATAAATGCAATGGAAATGAAATATTTAAGGAAAATAGCAGGTAAAACAAAATGGGATAAAGTAAGGAACGAAGAAATCAGAAGCATAACTAATCAAGAACCAATAATATCAAAGATTTAAAAGAAACAATTAAACTGGTATGGCCACCTAGTAAGAATGAAGCAAGATAGAATTGTGAGAAAAGTTATGGAAATAGGAATATCAAGAGAAAGACAAAGAGGAAGACCCAGGAGGAAATGGATAGATCAGATTGAAGAAATTGGAAAAAGCAAGGGAAAAACATTAGGAGAGATGAAGGCATTGGCCAGGGACAGAAAAGAGTGGAAAAAATGGGTACATGAAGAACTCCAATCCGACGCCTGAGAAGGCATAAGTATAAGAGAAAGAAAGAAAGAATTAGAAAAAAGAAATGGAGGACATTTGGAACCACTTTCATGTGTTCAAAAGGTAACGTCAATATTTAACTGAATGCTTGTTTAGTAATATAATTATTATTAATCAATTTTTTTATGTTAGAGGGTAGCTGCTGCTTTGAAGATATCTCGGAGGACATGCTATAAAAAAAGAAGATTAAATAATCCAATTCTTTCAAGCCCAGGCAAAAGCAGAACTCGTTCTAGAACTAAAACAGCTGATCTACCTGAGGGAGCTAAGATGACAGTACAGAACACATTATATGATATGTACCAACAGAGTAAATATCAATCTATTTAATTAGAATTTTTTGGTAAAATCTAGGTGTAGATCATAGAGTGGAGACCTAGGCAAGATGCGTTCAGGAACAGAGGTCGCCCGCAGACCCGGTGGACGGATGACATAAAAAGAGTAACACCAAATTGGATCCAGGATGCCCAGGATCGAAATAAATGGAGATCGTTAACGGAGGCCTATTTCAGCAGTGGACGAGACTGTTTGATGATGATGATGAGGTGTAGGTATTTTGTAATGAGTATTAAAATCATGATATATTCAAGAAAACTTTAGGAAGGTATTTATATAGATTTCAATAGTTTTGTGACTACATTACAATTTAATTCAACTATTAAATTTACCTTATTTTAGAACAGTCAAGGTTTAAACAATAATGAAATGTTTACACTTCTGAATGGGAATTTCCATGATGTGAATTATAATTACACCCTCTTAAAGGGTTATTTTAATGATATCATTGTAACAATGACTTAACGTCATACATTGTTTCGATTTTATTAGCTGGATCTTTTTTGACACCTGTTTTGGATCTTGTTTATGACGAAAGCTTTGATAATGGCCTAAAGCGCTTAGCTGCATATTAATAAACATATACACACTGAGTACTCGCGTTTACATTCACTTAATAATGAAATGAACAAACATAATATCATTAAAAATATAGTATTTGTTCAAATTGAATCTGTACTATTTTTGTTTTTGTTTAAGATAAAAATGTTACTTTGACTACCTTAAATTGTGAATTGAGGGAAAGAGAAATTTTATCTATTGGCAAAACATCTCTAAGCATTTTGTTAAAAACATTGGGATCTAAATATAACAAAGATGACAATCGGAGAGCTTTAATGGAGCGAACCAGTATTGCAGCCTTGAGAGCCAATTTTTTGCGTAAATATATGGAAAATCTTTCAAGTACTCACCCCAGAGAACTTGTATTTTTGGATGAAACATGTATCTATTCGAAGGGAAATAGAACATATTCTTGGCAAGACAACAGCACTAAAAGTGTACGTAAATCATATGGTTATGAGGGTAAACGTTTTATAATTGTCCATGCTGGTTCTACCAAAGGATTTGTCTCTGAAGCAAGTTCATTATTCTGTTCAAAGTCTAAAGTAGCTGATTACCATGGAGAAATGAACAATGAAATGTTTATGAAATGGATAAGTACTCAATTAATTCCCAACTTGAAAGAGCCATCTCTTATTGTTATGGATAATGCTCCTTATCATTGTGTAAAAATTGAGATTGTTACATGTTTGATAACAAACAACATTAAGTTTGGAACAAAACTTACTGAATTGCTACAAATTGCAAAAATGAATAGAAAAGAAAATGTGTATATAATTGATGAGTTACTACAAACAAGAACACGGTCATAAAGTGCTGAAAGTTGTTTGTCAACTGAAATTGTCGTGCGGGGAATCGAGACATTCTTATATATATGTCAATGTAGATATATCATATGTATGCTACCAAATAGTTTTGTTTAGTAAGTGATATAACAAATATAGAAATACAAGTAATACTTTCAGTACAATACAACATACTCAACAGCTGGCGACGAGCACGACGAATCTACAGTTCGAGATTGGAATAATACGAAAAATACGAAGTTTCTGTTCCAACCACGAGGATATCACTTTAACCCTCCAACGCCCACAGTGACCATATGTTTGCAGCTAAATGCTCCACTTTACCCTACCTCTTATGCATGACCTTCACATTTGAATTCGAAACGAAGTGTGCTGTTTTGTGTCTCTTTGCTGTGAGATCAGTGTTGCCGTTTCGGTACAATTGTACTGAATTCAGTACGAAACGATTAGATTCAGTACGTCAGTACAACTTTTTAAAAAACGACGAAATTCAGTACGAAATGCAAAAATCGGGAAAAAACCAAATTTTTTAGCGTTTGAATGATTGAATGAACAAATTATTGTTATAATTTTTTTTCATGTTAGTATTTTTGATAGATTCTATTACAGTGACTATATACAGGAGATTCTATAAACGTGTGACGCCATCTATTAACTAATAATTAAAACTAAGAAATCTTTTTAAACTGTATACTGTAAATTATTAAAAGTGCATGTACTGCCATCTATTAGTAAGCAGTTTTAAGTTTTAACAAAATAGATTGGCTTGACATTACAGGGAAATTATAGGGAAATTACCAGTGGTTCACTGGGAATTACCGAAATAAATGTTTTACGTTCGAGCTCGTTGGGGTTCACCCGTTTCCAGTGTGTTTCCAGTATTTGAGTTGCAATTGTTGCAATTTGTAATCGCTTCGGTTTTGTTATTTAGTTATTTAAGCGTTTATTGTGTTCTGAATAAAATATTAAAATGGACAGGTAAGTAATAATTTACTGTTAATAAATATAAGGCCTGTTTTTTGTAAGAAAATTAACTATTTTGAGAAAAACTAAATTAAAATATTGGAGCAACACATTGGCTTACTACCATAAAATATTTCTTTATGGGTAACGGTGGAGAATTTAAAAATTAATTTTAGAATAGGTTATATTATTAAACATCAAACGACCAGCTAAACATTTTATTTTAATTTTAGGTTCCTAATACGTAAAACGTCTAAACCTGAATCTGATAGTTCTAAGGCCACAGATATATCTGAGATTAATGAGCCTCAGCAATCTACTTCAACTTCACATTTGTCCAACCCCAAATCATTAATTTCAGTTTCTACCCCTACATCAACTTTGTACACTCCAATTGATTCAGATTATGAAAAATCCATAAATAGTGATGATGATGATGATTTGGAGAGTGAAAAAATATCGTTCCTGATTTGGAGACAGAAACAAATATTATAGTTCCTGCCAAGAAACGGAAAATATATGATGTGAAATATAGCCAGAATTGGCAGATGGTAAGATTAATACGAAATCACATAGGTATAGCCGGTATAGGTAGTGGATTATCTCGTGAACACTGAAACACCGCAAAAATTTGACAGTTCTTCATACGCTCTTATATGGACGGAACGTCAAATTTTGCGGTGTTGCAGTGCTCACGAGATAATCCACTACATATACCCCATATTTTTACAATAACAACATTTTCATTTCAGACCTTTAAATGGTTAAGAGAGAAATCTGGTAAAGCCTTTTGTGTTTCATGCAACAAATCTCTCGCAGGTGGTAAAAAACACTTAAAGCGCCACGAGGAAACAGAATTTCATAAAAAAGCTGTGAGGAAAACTCAAGGTACAGTCGAAATAGACAGAGCTCTGTTGGATACTCCTGGCAGAAGAATGCAGGATCAAGTCAAATCTGCAGATTTAAAATTATGTATGTTTCTTGTTGAACACAATTTGCCCTTTTTAATATTTGATCATTTGCCAAAATTCATTTGCTCACTACCAAATAAAGATATTTTAAAATTAGTAAAGTGCTCCCGCACCAAAGCAACCGGTTTAATAAATAATAAATTAGGACCCTTTGCTCAAATTTTGATAGCTAATATTTTGAAAAATACTTTTTTCAGCGTTATTATCGATGAAACAACTGACGTATCAACAAATAAATGTTTGGTTATTGTTGTTAGGTATTTTTGTGACAAAAACAAGAAAGTTGTGGATTCTTTTTTTTGTTTAATAGAATTAAAAGAAGCTAATGCGGATGCGATATTTAAAGCTGTAATAAATAGCATTACAAAACACGATATTCCATTACAGAATATCATTGGATTCGCTTCTGATAATGCGTCAGTAATGATGGGACAATTTAATGGGGTAAAAGCCAAATTTAAAGAAATATTACCCAATATTTTTGTTATTGGATGTTTAGCACACTCGTTACATCTATGTGCTTCCAACGCCTGTACTCTCTTGCCAAATTGTGTTGAAGATTTTACCAGAAATGTGTATAATTACTTTGCACACAGTGCTAAGAGGCAACATGAATTCAAAGAATATCAACAGGTTGTCCATGCAGAACCCCACAAATTGTTGCGTCCTTCTCAAACGAGATGGTTATCCTTAGAAGCAGCTGTCAATAGGATTTTGCAACAATGGGATGCTTTGACCTTATATTTTCAAACTGAATCTCTTCTTGAAAATGTATATGGGGCAAGAGAGATTTTAGATGCGTTGGGAAATAAAGAAATAAAACTTTATTTTTACTTTTTATCTCACATATTAAAAATTGTAAACAAGATGAATTTGGAATTTCAAAGCGAACATCCAAAAATTCATATTTTGCTTCCTACAATAACGTCTAATTATAAAATGATTTTGAAATTTTATATGAAGCACGATATTGTCGATAAGCTAGAAGTGGAAAAAATAAATCCCAAAAACCCAGATTATTTTCAAAATATCGAAAATATTTACTTTGGTGCAGGTTTTGAGGTAGCCTTAGAAAAAAGTAGAAATCTCTTATCAAAAGGGGAACTACATCAAGTGCGTCTAAACTGCCTTAATTTTGATGTAAAATTATGTACAGAAATAAGAACACGAGTTGATTTTTCTGACAAAATTCTAAATGAAATTTCAAATATTTTAAATGTGTCTAATATTTTTAAAGCCAATAAACCTTCAATAGCCCTTTTAGCAGTAAAGTTTCCAAATATAATTGACCTAGATAATTCTCTTGAAGACTTAAGTCTTGAATGGAGGCTTTTAAACGAATACAAAATGGAATGGATGAAATTAATAGTTTAGAGGAAGTTATTGATCATTTGCATAAACTTAAGAATTCTTCTGGGGAACACATTTTTAAGAATTTATTAATTTTGTTTAAAGCAATCATTAGCTTACCCCATGGAAGCGCCGCTGCTGAACGGATATTTTCTAAATTAAGCCTTATAAAAACCAAATATAGAAACAAACTTAAAACTGAAACGGTGGAGAGTTTGTTATTTAGTAAAGAATTTTTAAAAAATGACACGTGCGTTTCATGGGAACCTAATGAGCAATTAATTAATTTTAAATAAAAGTAACCGTATGTTTATTTTTTATCTTTATTACCTATTATCCCAGTTAACTTTTGTTTCTTTACATTTTTTGTGTTGTTTATGTACTATGTTTAAAAATGTTTGTTTTTTATGTTAAATAAACGTGTTTAGAAGTGTTTTGTTTGATTTTTAATTTTTTTCACTATTTTTTTTTCAAATATTTTATATTCAGTACGTTTTTTCCCAATTCAGTACCTTTTCAAAAAAAATTCAGTACGATTTTAAAAATCGAAGTGGCAACGCTGTGTGAGATTTGACAGTGTCAAAAGCGCGATCGTGAGAGTAACGTGTTTCAGTGTAAGAAATTTGTTTCTTGAGACATCGTAGTGAATTTTGAGAAATATGGACTTTCGACTAGAGTAAGTGATTTTTTAGTTAAAAACCTATAATAATAATGTAATATTTTTTAAAATTTGTATCAAAAACATGGTATTTTATGTGTTTACACTATGAGTGATGTAAAATTATGTGCGTTTCATAGATATTTCGTACCATATATTGGCGCGTGACCATATGGTTACGCTGGGCGCTTTGACTGTCTCATATTTACAAAAGACTGTCTTTTGCAGGCGTGGTTTTACATTACAAGAAGCTTTGGATATGGCTTATGATGAGTCGGAAAATGGGACATATGTCGATGAATTCCTAGGGACTGTCCTTTACCTAAAAAAGAAAAGATGAAAAAGGCACAACGGGGAAGTTTTGAAAATCAACTAAATAAAGATGATGGAATAATACTTATCCGTTGGATTGATAACTCTATAGTGACAATGGCGTCAACATCTTACGGTGTTCAACCTACTTCGACTGTTTCACGATATTCTCAGGCTGAGAAGAAAAAAATCAGTATCAGCAGTCCGTATGCTATTCGTCAGTACAATAAGTTCATGGGTGGAACTGATCGTATGGATGAGGACATTGCAAGAAGAAGGATTTCTATTAGGTCCAAAAAACGGTACTGGCCTCTTCTTACGTGGATGATTGATGCAGCTTGTCACAACGCTTGGGTATTATATAAAAGTAGTGGTAGACCTATCACCAATCTAGATTTTAGAAGAAGCATTGTAAGCAGTTACCTGATGAAATACAGATCAGAGCCCTGTACCTTAGGACGACCATCTTCTTCATCTTTCCTCAAATCAAAAAAAATTAAAGCTGATTTCAGATTTGATCGTATGGACCACTTGGTTTGTTCAGTGCCAAACAATAAAAGAAGACGATGTGCTATGGACAACTGCTCTTCAGTGGGTCGAACTCAGTGCAAAAAATGCGATGTAGGCCTATGTATCAATTGTTTTGAGGCATACCACAGAAAAAATTAATAAATAAATGTACTTTCCAAAAATAGTTCATTTTGATTATATATTAGCCCAGCGTGACCATATGGTTACAGTCTGTTTTGTCCAAGTATGATACATATATGTTAATTTATCCATATATCTATCATAACCAGTACTAATACAACCTAGTTAAGCAAAAATTATCAATAAATAAAAAAAAAATCGAAATTCGGGCGTTGGAGGGTTAAAATGAACGAGAATGAGAATAAGGCTCAACTTTCGTTTAGCTGAAATCAGTTATGGAAAAACTGTTGCCATGGCAACGATTGTGGTGATTAGTAGTAAACAAAAACCCAAATCATATGGTGAGGAAATGCGCGGTTGCCAAGTTGACCCCACTTTCGTTTAACTGAAATCAGTTATGGAAATACTGTTTTCATGGCAACGATTGTTGTGATTAGTAGTAAACAAAAACCCAAATCATATGGTGAGTAAATGCATGGTTGCCAAGTTGACCACTATCGTTTAGCTGAAATCAGTTATTGTAAAACCGCCATGGCAATGGGTACACAAAAACCTAAATAATATTGTGAAGAAATGCGCGGTTACCAAATCAACAACCTCAGCATGGCTGAAACTAGTTTTGAGTAAAATCCGCTGTCCTGGCAACCGTTTTGATGGTAAAGAAAGGATGAAAACCTTAATTTTACAATACTGATACGCGCGTTTACCAAGTTAACCACTTGTGCTCATTCGAAAGTAGTTATGGAACACTGTTGTAGTGGTAACCATCGAAATGGTGGACCCAAAGGAGAATTGAGACGATTAAAGAAACGCAAAGGTAAAGTATACTCAAGAAAATTTTCATTGCGCTGAGTTTATTGTACCTTAACTATGGGCCGCACATCAATGATTATTGTTTGTGCATCACTATGATTTACAAATGTCAGAGAACTGTCAGTTCGATAAAGTCTTCGTTAAGTGAACTCTCTCTTCCGAGAACTCGAATTGAAGCATTCGAAATTAATCGCACTCATGGTTTATTGCCAACAATACCATATTGTAAGACGAAATACAAGGGCCATAAAGATCGGCCTGAACTCTTCTCCCATTATTTCTAATTTCTATGGAGAAACTGATTTGGGAATTTACTCATGTCGCAAATCAAAAAAATGTAGACCGGATATATCGGTAGCAAAAAACACATGGTTCGAAAATAGCCATTTGTCTCCAGAGAAGGAGTTTTTTCATCACATTTCATCATTCTCAATTCAAAAAGTCCATATTACAGGGTATTGTTCGGTTATGCTCATAACGAGAGCTATGAAAGGATTTCATTGGGAGTTGGAGAAAATTTATCCAGTTCTACCCTTGCAGCGAGAATGCGTTACTGCAGAGAAATGGTTACGAATGCATTTACACAAATGCAGCTTTCCTTGCCAAAAATTGGAGGGCCTGGAATTGTAGTACAGGTAAAAAATAATTCACATTATTATCCATATTATTCTGAAAAACGCGCTCAAATGGATATACTATCAGGTATACATACACAATTTCCAAATGAAAAGTTATTATGAACAACTATCAACATAAAGTGAAAAATGCGCGCCGGGTCGACGTTTTGTAATTCGCGCGAGCGAATTGCGAAACGTCGAACCGACGCGCTCGCTTCGCTCGCGGTATCAATCTGTTTCAGTATCTCAAACGGAAATCCAATCTTATCCAGATTTTTCATTCATAAACATACTGACTTTTCAGATTGATGAATCCAAATTTGGACAAAGAAAATACAATCGAGGACGAATTGTAGAAGGACACTGGGTTTTGGGTTTGATTGCTCAAGATTCAGACGATTTGAGATTAATTGTATGTCCCGATAATAAGAGGAATGCACACAGCCTAATACCACTTATTGAGCAGCATGTTCAGAGAGGTTCTATTATCCACACGGACATGTGGAAGGGCTACTCTAAACTTTCAGAGTGTGGATATAATCATAAGACTGTCAACCATAGTGTTGAGTTTGTTGCTGCTGATGGTACGCACACTCAAAGAATAGAGTCCCAATGGAGTGCTGCCAAAAAGTTTTTGAGGGGTCAGCATATTCCGGATAACGAGTTTGCAGACAAACTTTGTGAATATTTGTGGAGAAGGTATTGTAAAAAAAACAAACTCGATCCAATGCTAGAACTCCTGAATTCTATAAAAATAGAGTATGGAGATTTTAGGTCAAAATAATTTCTTTTTATTGTTGATATTAAAGAGTTGTTTACATCGAAGTTGGTTGAAATATTTTGAATCATTACACATGATTATCCACATTATTCAATACTATCAGGAATACGTACATACACAATAACCAAATGGAAAATGTTTATGAACAGCTATCAACAGACTGTGAAAAATGCGCGCCGGGTACTAATCACTACAATCGTTGCCATAACAACAGTTTTTCCATAACTGATTTCAGCTAAACGAAAGTGGGATCAACTTGGCAACCGCGCATTTCCTCGCCATATGATTTAGGTTTTTGTGTACCCGTTACCATGGTAATGGCTGCCATGGCAACAGTTTTTCCATAACTGATTTCAGTTAAACGAAAGATGACCCGAGAATAATGCCAATGTTCAACTACATACTACACATGCCGTACATACGGTATTCTCAATTGAAACCTTCGATATAACTAAAAGGTTCGATAGACGGTTAATGCGCCTGGAAAGTGCATTTCACGTTTTTGGAGTTCCTACAGACAAAAAAGCGGCATATTTGCTGCATTACATGGAGCCTGGGGCATACGACATTTTGTGTGATAAAATCTCACCATAAAACCCAGGAGATAGGAATTATGATGAATTAGTTAATACAATGAACGTATACTATAATCCGGATCCATTGGAAATTGCGGAAATATTCTGATTTTTAGAATGAAAACGACATGATGGGGAAGGGGCTCAGGAGTACCTGACTTTATTACAGCGATTAGCAACTACCTGTAAATTTGGGGAATATCTCAAAAAAGCGTTATGAAACCAGTTTGTGTTTGGGTTGAGAGCCCAAAATATTCAAAGTCGGCTGTTCGAACAGAAGGACCTCACAATGGAGCGTGCTTTGGAAATTGCTAGTATGGAAACTTCTGCCAGAGATGCAGCGCAGTCACACCGTTCATAAACCCATGTTAATGTACATAGTGTTGCGACTTGGAATGGAGAAAAGACAATAACAAATACATCCAGTTCCAGAAGCAATATTAGCCGCAATTCACACTGAACGGACGGGTGGCGAGGACGTGGCACAGAGTTATGTCGCTTCCGCGTCTCTTCTATGTAATGTAATGGCTCAATGTACACAGAAGCGACGTGGCGCTGACGGTCGCCATCCCGCCCGTGCCACGTCTCCTTCCAGTCTCTCGTGGCGTTCAAGAACAGGCACGTCCTTTGCACGCCACTTTTCAAAATGCGAGAAGATATTGAGTTTAACATACAATTTTGTGAGGAAATTGAAAAGTATCAATGTTTGTACGATTACAGCCGTTCAGATTATTGTCAGTTGAAATGCTACAAATGATGGAGGCCAAACAGAAGGAAATGGAAGAAAAATGCCACGAACTAGAAATACTACGACAGAATTTTTTTCGAAATTAACGTCAAAAAAACCGCGAGGGGAATAACTGGCAAACACATTAAGAGAACAGTAGGAAAACTCATTAATGACAAGGGAGAACTCATTGTGGATCAAGGAAGTATGAAAGACACCTGGAAAAAGTACATGGAGAACCTGTTCTTTGACGAAAGGGGAGATCCTCCCCCCTTATCAACACACCTGAACCACAAATACTAGTGAACGAGATAGAAGCAGCCTTAAAATCCCTGAGAGAAGGAAAAGCTCCAGGACCAAACGGGATACAAGCAGAGTTCCTTAAACTACTAGATGAAAAATCTCTAAAAATGCTCTGCAAATATTTAACAATATATACGTCACCGGAAATATCCCGAAAGAATGGCTCATTTCGGAATTTATATTGCTGCCCAAGAAACAAGGGGCAAATAAATGCGAAGAATACAGATCCATCAGCTTAATTAGCCATTTACTTAAACTTTTCCTCAAAATTATCCATCTTAGAATATACAAGATTTGCGAGGAAAGAGTATCAGACACACAGTTTGGGTTCATGAAAGGAGTCTGAACAAGAAATGCATTGTTCAGTCTACAAGTATTATATGTCGAAACGTAAATTGCGACATTTACGCCTGCTTTGAAGACTACCAGAAATCATTTGATACAATCAAACATCAGAAGATGATACAAGTACAGAAATACACTGGAATGGACGACAATGATCTTAGAGGTACACAAAACCTGTACTGGAACCAAACAGCCACAATAAAGATGAACGATAAAGATGAAACCAAAGAAGCAATTGACATTTTACGGGGCTTGCGACAAGGATGTGTCATCTCTCCTTTAATATTCAATCTCTACTCAGAAGAGATATTCAAAAAAGACCTGGAAAGCTCTGAGAATGGAATCCTTGTGAACGTTGAATGCCTAAATAATATCCGCTATGCAAATGATACCGTCATATTTGCAGATAGAATAGAGGATCTACAACAACTAATGGACAGAGTGAATGAAATGTAAGAACAATATGGACTACAAATTAACATCAATAAAACAAAGTTTATGGTCATAACTGAAGAGAAGAAAGAAAACTGCCAACTAGTTATTAATAATAGACCAGTAAAAAGAGTATCCAAATGTATCTACTTGGGAACGTTAGTAAACGAACAGTGGGACCACTCGAAAGAAATAAAATGTAGAATAGAAAACGCAAGAGACGCCTTCATCAAAAGGCCCAAACTCTTCAAAAGCCAAAACCTTAAACTAGACATCAAAGTAAGACTGCTGCGATCCTGTGTTTTCCATATTATACTATGGAATGGAATCCTGGATATTGACCGAAGCAACACAAGATGAGCTTGAGGCCTTCGAGATGTGGCTCTATAGAAGGATCCTTAAAATATCATGAGTTGATAGGGTGACCAACGAGAGAGTATTAGAGAGAATGGGGAAGGAAAAAGAGGTGATGAATACTATTAAAAGAAGAAAATAGAGTATCAAGGACATATAATGCGATATAACACCAAATGTAACCTCTTAAAAACCATTATTCAAGGAAACGTGTTTGGTAAGAGAGGACCTGGAATAATAAGAATATCGTGGCTCAAAAACCTGAGGACATGGTTTTCAAAAACAACGACAGAACTGTTGAGAGCAGCAGTCAATAAGCTAGGATGGTCGCCAATATTCGAAACGAATAGGCACTCGAATACTGGTTCACTTTAACCCTCAATTACTAATAGTTTTGCAGACAAATGTCAAGAGTGTTTCTCTACTTTATAATACAGTGTTTTTTGTTTTTTTACAAGAAATTTAGTTTTAACGCAAATTGTATTTTTTGTAGATGGATCTAAATGTATTAAACGCAAAATGTTTTGCAGTGACAAACCTCCAATCAAAACCGATTGGAAAGCTGAAAGAACTTACAATGGGCATCAATAATTCAATTCTTGGAGCTCGGTTGACAAACGGACGATTCGGCAAAAGCATTTTGTTGGAGTTACGAGATAAGGTGGCGTTTTTACCGAATCGTGTGACGGACCACTTCATTCCAAATCTAATCGATTTTCAACCAAACAAGTACGGGCTGGTATTCAAAGGATTGAAGGAGACGGGAAAACCACACTCTGCAGCACTCTTCGAGATTGTCGAGATATAATTTTTCGGTGAGTTTTTATATAATATATAAAAAGTTCAGTGATGGATTGAACAAAGTTGATTAGACGATAGCTTTTCTAAAACAACATTATTCTAAACCGCTATGTAATACAACAATCAAATTAATCAACTATAAAACTTTTATTTAAATGCATTAAAAAATATTTCAGGCTATATTGGAGAAGAATCATCACCTCTCTCCCCCCACCGCAACTCTACGTCTATATTGGAAGAATCATCCTTCGTCGACACACAATCATCCACCATCCCTTCATCATTATCAAAGTGAGTACATTTCTAGTATTAATATTTCAAAAATGTCTAATTCAGTGGTAAAACTTTGCAACAAATTGATGAAGTTATAAACTCCCTGAACAGAATTCAACCATTTTCAAGTAAAAATAAATGGATTTTAATAATTAATGGGCATATTAGAAAATGTAATCAAGCCTTGAAATTTTTCAAATTTTCGGTTGGACAAAAGCATAAAATGCACTCAAAAATAGCACACTTGAGGCGCATGAGATATTTAATAAAAGTAGGGATTGGGGAGAAACAACATGTCATTGATGCTAGTGAAAAACATAAAAAGTCCAGTTTTAATAGGGTCAAATGGGAAATCATAAATGCCGCCTTTGATAGTAGATTAAAAACGGGGATTATTATAAACTTGAGTCATAAAGATATTAATTCATTCTTTACAGACGCTTCTAAAATGTTTAAAAAGAAAATGTCTGTGGTCTTCAAGAAAATACAAATTATAAAAGCAAACACTACATTTTGTGGAGATTTTGTTAAGCAATCAAATGATGTGGAATTAGTAGATCGTAAATATTTTAGTACTCACAATGTTGCTTTAGATAATGGAGATGATTTATACAATTGGTTCAAAATAAATGTTACTGACCCCATTTTAAAAAATATGTCTGAATTTGCTGAACAAAATAGAAGTTGCAATAAACAAATATGAACTGGCTGCAGGCTCGTCTTATATTCCATTGCCTAAACCCATTTTTCAGAAGCATGCTATTGTTAATGTTCACAATATGGATCATACTTGTTTTTTCTGGGCAGTTACCAGTTTTTGAACCCTTTTTGCAAAAATACTCATCTTGATCGTACATCTTCGTATCCACATTACTCTGAAGTTTTAAATATTAAAGGTTTAGACATTAAGATGCCTCTGTCTCAAATTACAAAATTTGAAAAAATTAACAATATATTTGTAAATGTGTACACGTTAGAATTAAATATGTCGCCAAAGTCGTCGTCATCACAATTTTACAGCGTAGTCCCTGCTAGATTAGCTAAAAATAAGCTAGAACGACATGTAAATTTACTGTTACTTCAATCTAAGTATTATCCTCAGTTGAGTGTTTATGATGCACCCCCTGTAAGTAGACGATACAAATGAAGAAATCAAATACCACTATTGCTGGATAAAATATTTATCTAGATTAGTTTCATCTCAACTCAATCGTCATACAGGTAATAAATATATTTGTGATAGATGTTTAAACTATTTTCACGGTCAACAAAAATCATAAAATAAGAAATATTTTTTGATGGATATTTTTAATTCCGTTGTTTGTATATTCATTTAATATAGTTATATGATAGTTTCTAGTTTTATTATTATATATTAACTTGTAGCATGTTATCATAGTATATATTTTGTATTCTTCTATTCTCATTTTAAATTTGTACTACACAACTTTCATGTTAACTTAAAACATGTCATTATCAATCAGCTTGATGAATTTGAAACATTTTTAGTATCAAAATGCGGAAAAACAGACGTGTTGCACCAGAACAAGTTACTGTGGAAGAGAGGGTAAAATTGTGTACAAAGTACCTACTTTGCAAAATTTGATGGCAAACCATTTATATTGGATCATTAAAAATGCTGAAAAGCCCCATTCTAGCCCTAGTATAGGTTTAGAAGTTTGGTATAGTAAAGTTAAAATTACAAGTTATTTTATACTACCCAAATCACTGAAAACAGATTTAAGTATAAATTGCATTAGAGTATTGAAAAATGCTGGTTTTGATCACACAATTTTTAAATGAAACATTTTTATGTAACTTAGAGAGTTTTTTTCTTCTTATATGAAGCAATATATATATTTTACCGATTTAAGATGTACAATATATTTAAAATGTTTATATATGTATTTAGAAGAGTAGAAATGAATGAACTAAAAAAAATATACTGTTTTTTCTCAACAATAAATACTAGTGATTTAAATGGAAGTGTGTGTGGTAGGTATCTTTGGTGTTGTGTGTGTGTGTGTGTGGAAGAAAAAAATATATATAATTGTTTATTGGTTTATTACATCATCATCTAAATCGTTTACAACTTTACTCATTGAAATATATAAATTCTCTGAAAGCCACTGTCATTATGCTATCACTACAATTACAAATGGCGAGCAATAATTCAAATTTGCTCAAATGTCTGTTATTTTGAGCTAAACTTCTGATAATTTCAATAACATTTCCATAATATTCACCAAAATTTAGTGTTTCTAAATGGGCGAGACGGTTCGAAATGAGACAATCATCGACTTTCAAAATTTGATGAACATCTCTACATAAAAGGAAACTGATGCCATGCTTTATCACTTCCAACCATTTAACATTATGGCATATCATGTGTTGAACATTGCAGTTATCACCACACGATATCACTGCTACTTCTTCTTCTTCTCCGAATGGTTCATTTATAAATGAATTTTCTCTCAAAATATCGGTTAGCGTAGCCCATTCGTATGTGCTGAAGGAGATTTTTGCAGGATGCATACCAATGTATGATAAAGTGACCGCACTACAAAAAGTTCTTGCTACACTAATACCACATCCAATTCGAACTGAATCAATAGAATACTCTGTATATAATAAGTACTGATGTTCCATTTTTGCTGCCATTTCATAATTATCTAAAATGTTATCCAATTCGACTCTATAATTTCCTGAACCACTAGTAGTACTACCACTACTGCCACTACCCCTACTACTACTCATACTATCTCCCCGTAGGAGCTGTGAGACCTTTCCGCGGTCGGGGAGCTTAGTAGCTCCTCTGCTTCGAGCCTGACGGAACGGAGCGAAGGAGTGAAGCTAAGGAACAGTCGAAACGGTCGGTGGGGTCGCAAATGCCGATTAGGCGACACCAAAAAAAACCAGTAGAAGATCATCCGCCCTCGTTACATACGAACACGCCGACAAGTCCGACCCACATTGGGAGGGCGAATGGAGAGATTCCGGCGCCACAAAACTGGGACCCATCGGCTAAGGAATGGTAACCCCGACAGAAGAGTCCAAGTGGAATCCAAGGTGTCAAGCGACCCGTGCTGATGGATTGGTTGACAGTCCCACTATATGGACTGCCGCGAACAGAGCCTTCGGGATACCTGGCGACCTCCCGAAGAAAGAAGCCTTAGCAGGGTAAGGGCGCACTGCACTGCCGGACAGCAAATTCGACCCTACTCGTGGGAACGATATGAATAACGAAACTCTATAGAACATATACCCAAATGGAGAAGAAAATGCTATAGTAAAGAATGTAAGACACATAGATAAAGGAGAAACAAGTAACATAGGAATGCTTATAGCTGCAGAAAAGGCACCGAAAGGGAAAAACAGGAAAAGGAAAAGAGGAAGTTGTCACTATCAATAGTATCGTCATTATCCAAATCCATAGAATCGCCTGCCACAACACCTAAGGGGAATACAGTCATTCTGGACTTCAAATGGGACGAAACGCAAGGAAGGTCAACCAAAAAAAGGAAGATAACAGACATTTTAGTGGAAAAGGGAAATAAAAACGAGGATGATCCTGAAACGAACAGCCAAGAATTATTAGCAATAAAAATAAAGAATATAATAAGTAGCATAGACACATACTCTAATAATCTGAGTAAGGTAATAAGTGAAATACCAAACACAAAGAAAGATATAAAAGATACGGCTAGTAAAATTAGAAGTGCCTGCTCCTTGCTGATGACAAAAGAACTGCAAGAGGTTATACATACTATGGGCAAGAGTCAACAAAGTAAGCATAAACAAACCCAGGACGTGGAAATTCAAACAGATACTTATACACAAGAAATGAGAGAGCAAGTTAAAAACACTGCAGAGATAGCCACACAAACGGAAGTAGACTACAGCTCACCAAAACTGTATAATTTATATGGAATTGATCATTTTGAGGCGTGGAGAAAAGTAGAAAAGATGGAGTGGGATGACAAAACACTGCAAAACACGGAATTTCAAATGGGCAATCCAATAGATACAGGGGAGAAAATGGTGAAAGTTGTATTTGTTGAACAAGATGATCATGATATGTAGAGAAGTATTCAGCGACTATTCAGAAACAGATACCCAGATCGTATGCATATGAATGAAGAATTTGAGGTACTAGAACAAGTTACGAAGATAAGATACTCGAATAACTCGCCGAAAAATGACATGGTAATAAAAATACTGCTCAGTGGAAGAGAGTTTAGAGAAAGTAAGAGAAGAAACAAAGAAAGGAGAAACGATCGCTGTGCACGCACATGAGCCAAGACAGCATCAAAAAAATGGTGGCGACCATATTCCGGGAAAGGCAAAACCATGTAGTCGTATATATCCCGTACAAACAAGAACCAATAAACAGACCGAAAAAAGAAAAGGACACACTAGGAATAGTAGTAAGCAATAAAGAAAGAACATATAAAGAAGTGCTTGGACAGGTAAAAACAATAATAGGAGACAATCCAAATAACAAAGTTATTAGAACCATACGGAGCACAAGAGATGGAAAACTACTGATAACGATGAATAAGGATGAGCAAGCAGCAGAAAATATCAAGGAGGTCTTGAATGCTAGTAAGGAATTGCTCACCTGTAAAAATGCAGGGGAATCGGAGACCCGGGAAACCTTATATATAAGAGGGCTAGAGCTAGAAACTAGTCAAGAAGACATAAAGCAGGCAATGAGGACTTACACTGGAAATTGGAAGGAGGAAAATATAATTAGCGATCTCAGATCTGCAAGAAATGACACCTTGAGTGCAACTATTACCATAGACAACGAAAGCGCTGAAAAACTTACTAAAGCTGGACACGTTCATATAGGAATGGTCTTATGCAAAGTAGAAAAGAGACGTGTCGCAAATGCTGGTCATACAACCATTATACTAATGAATGTGAAGGACCTGACAGGTCAAACGATTGCTACAAATGTGGAAGGAAAGATCACCAGGCAAAGGACTGCAAAAACGATTAATACTGCCCACTATGTGATATTTGTGGATACAGAGTGGGCAGCTTTCACAAAGGCTCTGAAAGAGGCAAGGAGATTAGATAAACAGAGAGGCATATTAACGCAGATGAGAGATAAAAAGCAAAGTAGCAGCCTGGGAAAACATGTGTAGTACTGTCGAACATGATCCGTGGGGGAAAGCCTACAAAATAGTGATGGGGAAACTGAAATCCAAACCTCTGGACATACTCGCTGATCTCAGAAAACAGATTATAGATACCCTATTTCCGCAGCAAGGAAGAGTTAATGGGATACCTGAAGGAGGATTAGAGGAAGCAGAACAAGAAGTTACACTGGAAGAATTAATGAATGCAGCTCAAAAACTGAAAACTCGCAAAGCTCCGAGCCCAGATGGAATTCCTCCAGAAATAACAAAACTTGCTATAGCGAATGCCCCAACAAAGTTAAAGAAATTATGGACAGCATCATTAGTTCAGGAGTATTTCCAGCAAAATGGAAAGTTGTAAAACTAGTATTAATTAAAAAACCTGGTAAGCAAGACGATAACCCTTCATCATACCGTCCTTTATGCCTTCTGGATACTATGGTCAAAATCCTAAAGCATATAATAGCCGCTAGAATAGCTAGCAAATTGGAGGAAGGTGAAGATGTATTTGAAATGCAATTTGGATTCAGAAAGGGTAAGTCAACGATAGACACAATTAAACAAGTGGTGAAAGTAGAGGAAACGGAAATGAAAAATAATCAAAGATCCAGAGGCTATTGTGCCCTGATAACAATTGATATTAAAAATGCTTTCAATACAGCATCATGGAAACATATAGTTTGTAACGATGTTGCTATTTTTCGTTCCGACATCCCACTGTATACATTTTAATTTCTCATTTTATTAGTATTATTATCAAGATATGGTATTATTTACTTATACACCCCTCTTTCATCAAAAGCTGTAAATTTATTTGCTCTTAATAATTTTTAAATATGTATATTGATTTTGATACATCCGGTATATCTTTAATATGTATTGCTTACTGTACCGTTCGCGCAAATCAGTCGGCGTCGTTCTTAATATTGTTAAGTAGGGGACCTCCTGAGTGGGGTCGAGGAAAGAATGTATAAAACCGGCAAACGGGACGGAATAGCTCTCTTTGGCTCTTGTGCTCTCTTAGCTCTATAGCTCCTAGTTCTGTGCTCTTACAGTTCCGCCGTTTCCGAAACGCCGACTGATTTAGAAATTATTTTATAAATCATTCTTCTTGTGTTGAATTCATTTTGCTTCTAGCGTCTTTCGTAGCTGTATTAATAGATTTTATTTTGTTTACTGCTTGTTTGATTTGAGTGATTTTCCGCGTATTTGTGTACGATTCCGAAATAAGAATTTACTGTGGGTTTTAACTTTAGGGGAAAAGAAATACAGTTGGGAAACTCCCAAGCATTCTCGCTGCACAGCAGGTAGATTTTTGGGGGATTTTCAAGGTATTTCGGGAATCCCGATTTCGGTATACAACACTAGGGAAAGGAAATACAGTTGGGAAACTCCCAAGCATTCTCGCTGCAAAGCAGGTAGATTCTTGGGGGATTTTCAGGGTATTTCGGGAATCCCGATTCCGGTATACAACACTAGGGAAAGGAAATACAATTGGGAAACTCCCAAGCATTCTCGCTGCAAAGCAGGTAGATTCTTGGGGGATTTTCAAAGTATTTCGGGGGTTGCTCAATCTAGTAAAATAGGCCTTGATAGCGTGACTTTAAAATATTTGATAATAGGCAACTTGGAGGAGCCTCGTCTGTGTTCGCTGCCATAGCAGGGACATCCTCGAGGGTTTTCCAAGGCGTGAAACGAAATAATCTCACGAGCGTTCGCTGCCATAGCAGGTTCGCCAGGGAGAGGTTTTCGGATTCTGCTGACTAAGTGATCTTTACGCGATTGATTTTAGCACCAACGGCCGGGGTAATATCCGCACAAAAACCGAGGTAAATTTATTATTTACCGCCGTTCTATTCTAAACCGTACACAAATATCAAGAAACGCTCCCGTAAAACACCGCTAGTGCCTTAATAACGCTTTCTGTGTCATTTTCACCGTACTGCTAGTAAATTTTCACTGATTTTCACCGGCAATCGCCGAAAACTATAAAGCTTTGCACGTTAGGCTTGTAGTCGTAAAACATTTATTCTGTAATAAAGTGCTTTGGTCTGGGTTGTAATTTAAATAGAAATCGTAAATACTGAAGGGTTTTCATCAATATTTAGTTATTTTAAATATATAGCTACGTGGTTCATTTTATTTTCCTTTTCGCAAATTAGTTGGAAGTCGAAATAAATTGTAAAATTTTATAAAACACAGGTAGTTTCATTTTCCGACAGTGGTAAACAATTAAACCCTGTTTCCCACTTCGCACGGCATAGAGGTCAAGAACAACAGACCCCTGGAATTACTTAACCTCCATTTTCGAGAGTTCGGTGGAGTGAACCATCCCAAAAATCTGGTAGATAGTAAAGCCGTGGGTGTCATAGTGACGTCCGTAATTCTTTTGAGGAAAGAAAGCACGTCACATAATGGCGCCCGAGCAGGGACCGTTGTTGTAAGAGAAATACAGGGACCGTTGTTTTAAGAAAATACAGGGACCGTTGTTGTAGGAACAAGGACCGTTATTGTAAGAGCAGATATCGTTATCGTTGAAGCAAGAACCGTCGTTGTAAGAGCAAATACCGTTGTTGAAGGAGCAGAGACCGTCGTTATAGGAACCGGAGCCGTTGTCGTAACTGTAATAAGGATTTTGTTCCGCATATTGGGATCACCTTGTATGTGATATTCAGTGAATTATTGAGAAAATTTTAATGATAAAATTTCGAATCAGAAGCACGAGTGTGTAAACCTTCTTAAATCCAGAGTTAAAATTGTCCATCAACATTTCGAAAATTTCTTAGGATCTAATTTGTTAAATTTAGTACGTAAAAGATTATATTTTGGAAGTTGCAATAAAATATTTCCGATAGAAATATTTTTCAATTAGGAGAACCAGTTTTTTTTAGCCGTTTCTTGTTAACGATAATTGTTTTTTTTTTGGTTTAACTGAAATATTGAATTTTGTGATAGTTTTTAAAAAAGTAATTTTGCTAATGAAATAGAATCAATAGATTTTACATGGAAATACTTTAATAATTATTATACCGGTTGTACCAATAAATGGGGATTGCAATTTTAAGTATTAACTAGAAACAAAAGGTGATTTTTACTTAGACTTTTATTTGCTAATATTTTAATAATTATTTACCGCTAGCAATAATATATTATACTGGTTCTCCTACAATTTTGTTATCATCGTTCACCATTGATAATAGTATTTTGAATAGGTATTGTAATTTTGGGTTTCGAATAGAAATCACAGCCGATTTCGACTTAAAATTTGTGAAGCAAAAAGTGATTTGTACTTAGACTTTTTATTTGCGAATATTTTAATAATTATTTACTGCTAGCAATAATATATTATACCGGTTGTCCTACAATTTTGTTATCATCGTTCACTACTGATAATAGTATTTTGAATAGGTATTGCAATTCTGGATATTTGATAGAAATAAAAGCTGATTTTGACTTAGAATTTGTTTTCTAGAAAGTATCTTGGAGATTTCATTTTCTAAATTTACATTTGCATCTTGAGTTGTATTTCCTGTTGCGAGAAACTTTGTATTGGTTTCTACGTTTAAAGTCCGCCAAGCCTTAAGTTTTATTTTATTTTATCTGAAATACGAGATTGATTTGTTGTTGATTATCCGAACTGGACTTGTTTTATTTGAATGCAACTAGTTTAAACCTTTACCAACGAGAGTGAACTGGCGTTGGTTATTTTGCTTGTCTGGATATACCGACCGAGCCGATTTGAGGATTACATCTGATGTCAACTAGTGAATACAGCGAATCCACAGATAGTAACGATAAACGTACATCCCCACAGGAAACCACTGATAAGCCGCTTGTGGGCTGGATATATTCTCTAAAGAAAGAACTCTCTGATGAACTAATCAAGCGGCAACTATCTCCAACTGGATCCGTAAGACAGAAACGCCGACGACTAGCTAGTTTTCTAAAAAAGTCATCAGCTGTACAAAGGAGTACTAATTCCGTTCCATCTGGAGGTGAAGGGTTAAACCCGAGTAGTCCCGTAGCTCCACAGCTTGACCGTATTGCAGTAACCACTGGAGGCACGAGTTCCGTAATAACTATGACTACTGCTACTACTCCCGTTACTTCTCCGTTGAATGTGCACGATTGGAAAGCGCGATGACCCGGCAAATTTTCTGGAACGGCTGGTAGAAATTTGCACTGCTAAGAATGTGCCGCAAGATAATTTACTACCGGTCTTACCCGAGTTCCTGTCCGGTGAACCAGCACTGTGGTTCCGCAACAACCGAAGACGATGGACAAACTGAAAGGATTTTGAAAGAGCTTTCCGCGTTTTCTTCTACCCGCTTAGGTATGAAGTAGACCTAGGAGCGGAAATTAGCAAACGGCTGCAAAGGTGGAATGAGGCGGCATCGGCATACATCACTGATCTACAAACTTTGATGCGTAGACATGGGAAACTCTCCGATGAACAACAATTGGCCTGGCTATATCGTAATCTGCTACCTGAATATCGACAGCAGATCCGTAAAACGGACTTTAAAGATTTTACTTCTTTCTGTCAAGAGGTCAAGGAATTCGAGTTGCTACGAAAAGAACTCCAAAATATTCCTAGCACCAGTGGATGGCGAAGAGGAACAAATCAACGTTTTCCGCCGGCTAATACATCTCGGCATCCAAATGCAACTGCCAGTCAGGCCCGAGAACCTGAAGCTAGTACCAGTTCTTTCCGTCCGGCCAATCCGGTCAGTCGAGCACCTATGTACAGGAGTTCTAGTACACTGTGTTGGCGTTGTGATGAGACAGGCCACGTCCGAACAAACTGTAGAAACCCGTTGAAAGTATTCTGTTCCCGCTGCCGTAAAGAAGGAGTCCTTACCCGAGACTGTTCCTGTTCGAAGACTCATCAACAAAATGGGAACTGCTCGAAAACTCAATAATCGCTACGCGAAGGCTACCGTAAGAAACGCATTTAGATTATTAAATGTAGGTAGCCACTTACCAATAATTTCTACCAAGGTGTGCAGTTTGCAGCACATAGGAGAAGCAGATATATAATGCAGCACTAAAAATTTGAACAAATGCAGCTTATAATACAAGGCAAGATCTACGGTAAACGCAGCAAAGGTAGAAAAAATAAATCATGACTACGAAATATTAGAGACTGGACCCACACAGATGTAAACACCCTTATCCACCAAGCACTTTACAGAAAATAATGCCATATTATTCGCCAATCTCAGTAGAGAAGGCACTTGGGAGGGAGGAAACATTGGAAAAGCAGTCAATCTGACAGAATGATTTGAAGCACACTATTTAAACAACAATAATCATATATTAACTTATAAAATTTTAAATTAACGCTATAAGCAGTGATTATTGTAACCCACTAAATTGATCGAAATAATTTTATCCTGAACAATGGAAGCCTGGACAAGATTATGTAATACACGGTATCAAAACTTTCCAATTCTAAGGTAACGCTAGGAGGAATGATTATTGTGACCCACCAAATTCCATCGAAATATTTTTCCTAAACAGGATGTAAAGCAGTGTCAGAACAATAATCATATATTAACTTAAAAATGTTAAGTTAACGCTATGAGCAATGTTTATTGTAACCCACTAAAATGATCGAAATATTTTTTCCTGAACAATGGAAGACTGGACAAGATTATGTAATATATGGTATCAAAACTTTTCAATCCTAAGGTAACGTTAAGAGAAAGGATTATTGTAACCCACTAAATTCCATCGAAATATTTTTCCTAAACAATCGAAGAGTAGTAACTGGATAATGGGATGATGTAAAGCAAAGTATCAAAAAAACAATAATCATATTATAATAACATATATATTTTAAGTTAACGCTATGAGCAATGATTATTGTAACCTACTAAATACCATCAAAATATTTTTACTAAACAATGGAAGAGTAGTCACTGAATGAAAAGATGATGTAACGCACAGTATGAAAACAACAATAATCATATATTAACTTATAAATTTTAAGTTAACGCTATGAGCAATGATTATTGTTACAAACCAAATTCCATCGAAATAATTGTCCTAAACAATGTAAGAGTAGTAACTGAATGGTTCTAAATCAAATTTTAGAAAGCAACAGATGTAACCAGTAATTTTAATTTCAGGTATCCTCTATCCAAATGTACAGCTTCCATTTCTTCTGCTGAAATAAATAAAACACTACAATTGGTTCTACGAACAGTTGGTATTTTGAATCAACTATATAATGTCAATATTTTATTTAATATACTGAGTAACACAACAATAAAAAATACTTAAAAAAAATGTTCACCTAAAATATAAAAAAATTTTGTGCTTCAGTTTTCTTCATCATATTATTGTGGATATCTGCATAAAGATACATATACCTAAAAAAAACATCAATTAAATATAAATATTTTTTATCAGCCATTGATCCACATAACTACATACTAAATAAGTGACGACTTGTTGAGAGGAAACGAAAATTGTACAAAAAATTCAATTCTTATTTAAGATTCAGATTAAAAATACAATAATGGCTAATATCAATTATAATAAAGGAAAAAAAATATTGTACAGATCATTTAGATAAAAAAGTTCACTATAAAAAATTCTGATGCCATGATTTTAATAAAAACACCAAATTGTTTTTATTTGAGAAAATATATTACACACTTCATAATTCTTGAGATGCTTTAATATTATAGTATATTGTTTAAAATAAGTTTACAAATTAAATTCCTGTTTTCCCCAAGTTATACCTGTTTATTTCTACGTTTCATTCATTTCATTCCGACATATACACACATCTTAATCCTTTCAACCTCTCTCACATATAACATTCATCTTCACTATTATCTGATGCTTTTGTTGATACCCACAGATTCTGAAGGCAAGGAAGCTGCCGCAGAATCCATTACGGCTATCTATTATAGACTAGGTAATTACAAAAATCCAATTAGATTAGATAGGTTAAAAATATGTGATGGTATTGCTGAGAAATCTAAAAACAATTTTCTTATTCGCCTTGATCTGCTAAGAATCCCCCACCTTGCATTTTCCCATATAAGTAGATATTACTCTAGCACAATACAAAGACTAAATTTAATCAAGGTCACTTCCAAAGGCATCTTCACATACTGGGTTTAGTATGTTCTCATTGTATGTGTAATAAAATAGTTGATCTAAATCAGCTATTCTTTGAATACTCTAAGCATTTTTCTCCTACTGAAAAACTTCTCTCTCATTTAACAAAATATGGATTCCAACTATTTCCACGGTAATATCAAATCATAATTAATATGTGGCAAATAATGAAAGCTGCTGCCATCCCCCTAATACACACATAGAGAGGCGGAATATCCTTAAGGAAAACTAGGCACACGCCAAGGCACGCAAGGTTACAAAGCACGCGCGTAATCCTCTGTTCTACATAGCCTCATTTACGTCATTCTAGAACAATGATTTCCAACCAGTGGTCCGCAGAAGCCAAAATATGGTCCGCGGATGATTTTAAATTTAGCGGACGGTGAGCTGTTGGACGTCGTGCATTGAGTGCGAAGAGCGCAGGTGGTGAGGGCGATACGCGAGGCTGGCGGCTCGGCGAAGACGATACGTCTGAGATCTGCCCACAATTGAACGTGTGTCGTGTGCAAGGAATTACCTACGCTTTGCGCTGTCATTTTTTATACTGGAGTATCAAGAAATAGTATTTAGTACTACTTAACTGTACGAGGAAGTTAATCATTCCTTACAAACCGTTGTTCTTGACGTTATTTCTTGAATTTGTTCGTAAATAATATAGGTAAGTGAATATTTTGTTTTTATAAACACTTTCCATAGGTATGGACAATGAGAAAGTTAGATGATCCAGCAGCTGCAATTTCTCAAATATTTGATCTATTTGTGAAAAAATGTTAGGAGTGTTATACTATTGGAGAATCAGCTTGTGTGGACGAAATGCTAGTTGGTTTCAGAGGAAGATGTACATTCAAAATGTACATTCCAAATAAACTTGATAAATATGGGTTGAAAATTATGTGTTGCACTGATGCACAAACTGGAATTTCTACAATGGATACATTTATACAGGTAAAGATTCAGATAAAAGGAATTTACCTAATGAAGATTAAAAATTTAGCAAACCAACTCGAAGTGTTCTGTGCCTAACACAGCCATTATATAACACGAACAGAAATGTGACATTTGATAATTGGTTCACATCTATAGAACTTGTGAACATATTATAAAAAAAAAAGAGGATTAACATGTATTGGCACAATCCGGAGAAATAAAAAGGAAATTCCATCGCAATTTCTACCCAGTAACGAAAGGGTGGTTGGATCTGCATTATATGGTTTCACAAGAGATTTAACACTGGTGTAATGATATAGTATTAAAAATTTATATTTTATTTATAATGATAGATTTTATATTTCAATAAAATGTTGTATTTGTGAGGTAAGCGACCTGAGTACCATGTGGCTCATGTTTATATTAGGAAATATTATTTGTATATTATTTTGTCATGTGTATGTATGAATATGTCTATGCTGAACATCAGATTTTGCAATAAGATGCAGTGTAAGCACCATGTGCCGAAATGTAATTAGAACATACATTTTACTACGTATTCTCAAAATCCAATCGATATTTTAATTATTAATAAAGTTAAGTTGTTAGAGTTAACTGGCTTTTCAATTATATTCCATCAATGGCCTAACCTTGGAAGAACCTACAACATACAATCGTTAGAATCATTACACTGGTTTCATATGTACCAAAAAAAATAAGGCGAAGATGCAGAGTCTGGGAAACCTTATATCATTTTAGATTACAATTCAACAAAAGGTGAAGTAGACACAATTGATGAAAAATATTCGAAATTCTGCGCTCGTAGGAGCCGTCGGTGGCCACTCACGATTTTTTATACTCTTTGATATCAGCACTGTCAATTCGTTCATACTATATAACAGTTATCCAGAAAATTCCCAAACGGCAGATCCGATTTCGTGAAAAAACCCGCTTTAAAACTAATGACACCACATTTACAGAGGAGGTCGAGAAATACTAAGCTGACTCGAAAATTGCGATTGAGTATTATGGAGATACTTGATGAAAAAAGAGATGATAATATTCCTGAAACTAGAGTCGAAACATTGGAAAAAAGAAAAAATTGTTCCCTTTGCTCTTATCAAAAAAAGAAGAACTGCATATGTTTGTTACGAATGCTAGAATCCAATTTGTTTAGAATGTGCGTTTTGTCAATTTTTTCAAAATAAATATTTTTGACTAAATTTTTGTGCTTGATTTTAGTTCGACTCTTTTTGTATCCAAATTAGTAATAATTTCATAGAGTGTCTAAGAATTTCAATTTCATTTCAGTAGTTCAAAAGATAGATGTAAAAAAACATAATTTTTCATTCTACGTCGAGAAAATCTGATTATTGAATTTTTATTCCATTTCTGCGCATGTTTTCCACTTCTGCAATGACACAGAGAAGAAATAAATAGTTAACAAAGCAAAAACGATGGAAATTTAAAATTATGTGTCTTTTTGAGACGTATAGTTAGTAACAACGTTTCATATTTGATACGTTAGTAGTTAAGGGTTAAAATTATTGTGTGAAGGGTTGAAAAAATCCACATTTGTAATATTTGCATTCCTCATTACACTGTGTTAACGGGCTGTTTAGTCCATAATTCCTATGATGGAATTGTAAATGGAATGTACAATTTGATCTTGTTTCAAAAAGCTACACTTTCCGACCAATATCATGCAGAATATCAGGGCAGGAAACTTCACCTGATAGCAACTTGTACAAAAAACAAAAGTCCGCTCGTGTTCTCCTATTTTCGAGTGTTTCAATATTTAGCTTGAAGCATAAATTTGTGTAGTCCACAAGGTAATTGACTATGGGAATATTTAGTTTATATGCTGAATATCTTAAAAATGTATGCTGTATTGTTTCAAGAATATTTACACAAATGTTATAACAAGGATTCCAGACAATCGATGCATATTCCATATTCGAACAAACAATTGCACAATAAATGATTTTTAATGACATTAAAGACAAATCCTCTGGGCATATCCTAATAGTTTTCGTGATTTCATTGAAATATTTATTATATGTTGGGGGGGGGAAGAAGTTTACTGTCCATTAGAATACCAAGATCTTTTATGTCATCCACCTTTGTTAAGTCCATTTCATTATTGGAATATGGAAAGCTCAAGTCATTGTGGGATCTTTCAAAGTAAATAGAGAAACACCTGTGTAGGTTGAGGTCCATACCATTCAGGTACACCATCCTACAACGTTATTATGATCATTCTGCAGAACAAGGCAGTCTTCTTTATTTTTTACGTTCTTTTATATTTTCAAATCAGTGAAGAGTAAGAAGTGTGATTCACTAATAATTTCACTAATATCGTTTACAGATTCTATAGCAAGAGACTACAGTGACTTCCCTATAGTACACCAGAGTGTACTTCGATTATATCAGAAATATAATTTTTAATTTTCACCCATTAGAATCTGCCTGTTAAAACACCCCTCATCCATTTTAGTAAGTTACCAGTTATACCCAATGCTGCCAATTTTGATACTAATAAATCATGATGAACTCTATCAAAAGCCTTGGAGAATTCAGTGTAAATATAATGTACTTGATAACCCATTTTAAATGCCTTCAATATATCAGTCTGGTATACAAGTAAGTTAGTAATAGTTGATCTTCCCTTACAAAAACCATGTTGTTGATCTATAATCAAATTTTTACACTCCTAAGACAAAAAACTAGTAACAAGAGAATCAAATAATTTAGGTATGCAAGACTGTAAGCTTATACCCCTGTAATTCATAATGTTTTCCAAATCTCTTGCTTTAAATATGGGCCTGACAAAGTTATATTTCCAATATCCAGGGGATTCTCCTGGATCAAGAGAAATATTGAATAATAATTGAAGAGGAATACTCACTGCACAAATGCACCTTTTTAGAAAATAGGCGGGTATGCCATCAGGACCACAAGAGAGACTATTTTTCAGACTAGAAATCCCAGTGAATACATACCCCCGTGACAAACTAAGGCTACTTACATTAATAGTTTTGCTAAAAATAAGTTCAGGTACAAAACAATTTGACTTAGTATACACAGAAGAAAAGTTTTCTGCAAATAAATTAGCGGTTTCACAGCCACTTTTGCTTTTTTTATGATTCAGGTACATGTTAGGAAACTCACACATTCTCTTAGCATTAGCAAATCGCCAAAATGACCCAGGATCTATTGATAAATTATCCTCTATATGTTGTAAATAACTACGATAGCATTGGGATCTGAGAATTTCAGATAAGCACTATTGTCATCAGTTCGCTTGTACAGTTTATGCATTTTCTTCTTCTCAGATATACACTCCTTTAATTCTTGGCTATACCCAGTGGGGAATTTTCACTTTTTTATTAATTTGATAGGTACAAAAAAATTTAGTGCTGAATAAAGAACTTCATATAACTGTTACATTAATGTCACTTTACAAAAAAAGTTAACCCAGTCAACTGATGCAATATAATAGTTAATAGCATTATAGTCAGCTCTCTTGAAATCATATATAACTTCCTTGTAGGGTAAAGATGCTATTTTATGAGCCAATTGAATGTCAAAAGTAACTCCATTATGATGTAAATTGTTGTGATGAAGCAAGTCGATAGCAGGTTTTACATCAATATCACTCAAGTTTGAAAACAAGAGATCCAGATACACGACTATTTGGAACCTTATTCTGTTGAAACAGGTTGAGGAAGCTGAATATTTCGCACAATGTAATTGCTGGAGAATTTAGAGGACATTGCACATTAACACCTAAGCAACCATTAGTCCAGACTGCTTGTGGAACGTTGTAGTCACCAGCGATAATAAACGAATGGTTAGGGTACTGTCTTTTCATATCTTTGACATCACTGACATGTTGAATATATTTATTGATATTTGAGTTTGGTGGGATGTAAATACCACCCATAACAAATTTAACAGAATCACTCTGTAATTCAGCATAACACTGTTCAATCTATGAATTGATTGCAATCAGTCTCGAGCTCAGCTTATTATAAATAATCAATAAGGTACATCTACCTCTCTTCTTCTCACGCGTGATACACGATCTATCACACCTGTAAATTGTATAATTTGGAATTGAGATTTCATTATTGCTAATGTCTTCCGACAACCAAGTTTCTGTTATAATAATAACGTCATACGAAGATTGTATGACAGAATTTTTGAAATAAGTAAAGCTTTACTTCAGACCACCAACATTTTGACACACCTACTTGGAGTTTTTTGGAGCCACACTGTCCGTTTTGATAATCATAGGTACCCCTCTTGTATATTTTATTGTTAAATTAATCTCTCCATTTGGTTTTCTTGTATTCAGCTCATCTTGAACCCTTCTGAGAAAGTATCTCTGCATCATGATTTGATCAGCAGAAATAAAATGTAAGGGAAATGTAATTGGCTTGTGTAATTTTGTTTTTAATTACAATTACTAGTCTGTTGGAAATATCTGGGACTGTGGTTTCTGTAAGATATTTTCTACCAGGTCGATTGTATTGTGTCCAATAGTGTAAGGAATATAAGAAGATAGAAGAACAGCCAATCAAAAATTAACAGAACTTATGGAAGAAATAATAAAAATGAAGCTAATTATAAATAACCAGAATGTTTTACCAATAAAAAACCAAATGGCTAATATCCCTAAAAGAAGTGGATCTTGCAATGTTGCAGTCAACTCTGAACAATACACAACATATGCATCAGTCTCAAATACCCAAAATTATCAGGATATGAAAAAGCATAATTTAAATCTTCCTTTAGCAAAGTTAATTCATCTGCCAAATATTAACTTGAACAAGAGAAAACCATCTACAGCACAATCTGCGAACATCTTCTTTAATAATAGTAAAGCTAGTCAACAAGGTAGTATAGTAAATGACCAAGCTGAAATGATGAATAACATAATTAACATAACACGAATGAAGGTGAATTTCAGCAAATCAAACGAAGACCGAGAAAACGTAACTTAGGATGCGGTGATGGATATAATACTTTTCAGGGAAGAAATACTCCACTAACAAAATCTGGATGTGCATATTAAGAGTTCCGGATAATGTAAAAGCAAGTGATGTACAATCTTTTATCCACTCTAAAGCCAATGTAACACACTCGGCCAATGTTGAAATGAATATTAAAGTTACAAAGTTCAGTACAATCACAACAAAAGCTGATAACCAGTCATTCATGATTGGTGTAAATCCCATTCTTCAAGAGGAGGTATACAAATCCAGTTTTTGACCAAAAAAAATCGCTTTCGAAAGATTTGATTTTAGGAGAGGACAAAGATTTCTAAACTCTCAGAAATCTGAAATAAATAGTCAGCAACATGCAGCATCGTTTTTACCAATGTGAGGACAGAAGAGAATACGGACTTAATCTCAAAATTGAAGAACCCTTCACAAAGATATAAGAAAATTAAAAGTTCTAAGGAGAAGGAAAGTACAGATACCTTAAATTTGGAGTGTATGCACATTAACATACAGGGTGGACTAATAAAAAAATATCAGATTTAAATTTAATCTTAGAAAAATAAAATGTAAGTATTCCATGTATTATTAAACATTGGCTTATTGCAAATAATTTAAAAATTACGCACATAAGAAACTTCCAACTAATGTAGAGTTTCTCACGTGTAAATGGAAAAAAGGTGGTGCCTGCATTTTTGTCAATAGCGAGATATTTAACGCTGTAAATTTGCAATAAATAAATTTAAACAAATTTTGTATTGAAGGTGAATTTGAAATATGTGGTGGAAAAATGGAATGTGACGAAAAAAAATTTGTTTTTACAGACCTCCATATGCTACTAATTTTAAAACATTTATGAATCAGAACTTTTACTTTATAATACTTAAGATAACAATAACATGTTCTTGATCTGTGGTGACATTAATATGGAGTTTTTAATTCAAAACAACCAAAAAGATACTTTAATAAATTTGTTAAAGGAGTTTAATTAAACATCATATTAACGTACCTACAAGAATAACCAGTAACAGTTCCACATGTATAGACAATATCTTCACCAATTATGATATAGATAAGGTAAAAGTGTGTGATCCTAACATAGTTACATTTCAAAATATTTGATCAAAATAAACTTGGGAGAAGGAATATGAAGCCACACATTTTCATGGAAAATTTGCAGCATTTTATGAATCATTTGTATATTATTATGATTTAATGTTTACTGAAACAAAGAAATGTCTTAAAAAATATAAACATAAAAATCCTTTTCCATCAAAAATTAATGAACTACATGATCAGCTGTGTAAAATGAACAGATTGAGAAAAGTAATAAACAATCAAAATTATACAGAGCGTTCCAAAGATTCAAGAAAGAATACCAGATTACTAAGTAAAAAAGACTTACGTGAAAAAAATAATAATAGAATTTGTAACAGTGGTAATGTAATGAGGTAATCTTGGAAAATAATTAATGATACTTGGGGAAACATCAAAAACAACGTAGAGAACATAAAAATTGAGGGTGAAAATAACTTAACACCTAAAGAAAAAGCAAATTATATCAATAAATATTTTGTAGTAAACCAAAACAACATTATTCCTAATTATAATATACCACTTGATACATCTTATAGAAACTTCTTTCTATTTACAACAACTCCTGATGAGATTATATCTATCATCAATAAAACCACTGCCAAACCTGCAGGAGTTGATGAAATTAACGGTAAGGTAATAAAAATGGCTACTGGGTTTATTGCTGAGCCCATATCTCATTTAATTAATGAATCATTTACCTCAGGTACCTTTCCTAATTTGAAAATTCCAGTTTACAAAAACAAGAGGGTAAAAGATGAATTAAATAACTACCGTCTTATTTGTATGCAAAGTCAAGTAACTAAAATATTTGAACTGGCATTCTCTGAATGTCTCGTTAATTATCTTGAACATTTTAATATGCTACCTCAATCTCAAAATGGCTTTAGAAAGAAAAGATCAACATCCACTGCCATTGTTGCTTGTTTAGAATTCATTTATATTGTACTTAATGAAAAGCTACACGTTTTGGGTTTTTTTTATGATCTTAGCCGTGCATTTGACACAGTTGATCATGAACTTTTGCTAATGAAACTTCAAGGAATTGGGATATGCAGAACACCGTATGACTAGGCAAAATCTTATTTGTCCAATAGAACTCAAGTAGTTACAGTTAACAACACAACATCTGAGCCTATTCCCTCTGAAACTGGAGTACCACAAGGATCGATTCTTGGCCCATTATTTTTTATTATCTTCGTCAGTGATATTAACAAAATTGGTTTAACCTCTCAAAAAATTATTCAATATACCTATGACACTAATATCATGGTGAATCAACAATTTGAAGAACTCATTGAAGAAACTAATGTGGCATCTTTTGAACTGAATAAATATTTCATGGGAAATGGTTTAACATTGAATGTGTCAAAAAGACATTTTATGCGTTTTTTGCCACAAAATGTCCCTGATATTGAGCCTTTTTTACATGTTAATGGAAAATCATTTCAGAGTGTCGATCAATTCAAAATCTTAGGAATAATACTAGCTCCCAAGCTCAGCTCATATAAATGCGGTGATTGTAAAAATAAGTTCATGTTGTTATATAATTAGAAATCTAAGAGAAACTGTCTCTCTGAATGTATTAAAGCTCATTTATTATGGACTAATCATCCTTTCTTGAGAGGACTTTAAAGTTCAAAAGAAGGCTATAAGAGCTATGTACAATGTACAGTGTTTCTCCAATAAGGACATGCAGATCATTTTTTAAGAAGTCTGAAATTTTAACTCTTCCAAGTTTATTTATCTTCCAAGTAATTAAATTTGTCGAAGATAATCAAAGTTCACTTATAAAAAATGAAGACATACACACATATGACACTAGACAGAAGAGTGATATATCCACCAACCATTTTCACGTTTAGAAATAGGGCAACATTCTCCAAAGCATATTGGAATAATATGCTATAAGTTCAGTAATATATTAAAAATACAGAAAAAAACATGGGAACATCAAAGAAATTGAGAAATATACTTCATTCATTTTTATTACAGCATACATTCTACAGTGTTGAGGAGTTTCTCACAAATTAATACTTTATTTTAAAAATTACCTTCGTATTTAGTTTGTAGTCGATTTTATTCATGTGAATGTTTTTATTCTAATTACCTGTATTTCGTTTGTTTAGTTGATTAATCTGATAGAGTTGTGTATTATATGAAATTTTGTATAATGTATGATTCTCATAGATGAAAAATATATTCTATTCTATTCCAAATTTAACACATCAATCTTGCAAATCCCGTATTTTTAACTATTGATAATGGCATGTTATCCAATGCAATCATTTCGGCTATAGAATAAAGCAATGACTTTGAATGTCTATCATTTATATCCCTTTTTGAATTTTCAAATGTTTCAAGTTACGTTTGTTGTTTTGGTTAACTTATTGAATTTGATTTTGTACTTTTACTAGCTTCTTGATTTGTTTTTGAATTCCAGATGTGTGAATTAGATATTCAGTGTTATGCTCAAGTTTAAAATTATTTATCATAGAGGTGGTAGTTGCATTTTTTCGAGTGCCCCTCAAGATATTTGTTGTTGACATAATTTGCATTCTGAATTTTTTTCGTTATCAAGTAAACTGTAAAAGTTTCATATATTACTTTTCTTACGACTCTTGTTTATGAATTATAATTTTTTTACAATAGTTAATTATATTATTTAATTTAATACATGACCTCAAACAACATCTAAACTGAATACCAACTAACCTAACCTAACTTTATTATATTAATATAATTCATAATCAGAAACTACAAGAAAACATTAACATCAGGTCACAGGCAATGAAGTATAAAAAAATAAATTTCACTGGTAACAGATTACACAAGAAATCGGGTTGTTGAGGTTATGATCTCGTCCTCTTTTCTTCTACGGTCGGATCCAATAGGTCGTATGAAAAAAAGACATGCAACAAATCATCGTACGAAATTCAGCGTTTTTTCGGAATCGTGCCATCGGAAAACTCTTAACTCATGTGGTATAGTTAGAAGCAATCGACATCACATGTCTCTATTGGATGAAAAATTAAAAAAAAAGAAAAGAGAAGTTACCTGGAGAAGCTCAGACAAGTTTTGCCTTTGAATAAGTTTAGTTTATATTTTTTTTTGTTGAATTCAATTGGATTCAATTGTTCAGTTTATTTGTTATCGTTTTCGACATAAGAATATAGATTTTATGTTTGTGCAATATTTCAATTTAATTTCGTTTATTTTTGTAATAAAATATGTCAAAATACCCTAATATATAATTTTTTAGCCCTCAACATCTAACCTGGTATATTAACTCTGCCCGGTCCAAGGCAAGTTTTATCTCCTGGGACCAGAAAGACTGAAAATGCCCACCAGTGGGCACGTGGCATTAAATGTGTTAAACAAGGATAAACAGAGAGCTAAGTTTTCTGACCTTCAATTTTTTCAAGGCCTTAAAAATCTTTTTAATATAGATTTTAATGATGGGGAGATAGACCTTCTTAGGCTTGGGCTTAAACACTCTCTTGACATACCGTTTTCAGAGAAGGCTTTCTTACAATCAGCAGTTGAATTAGATTTCTAGATTCCAAGGTTGCTTTGTTACCTTTCGCACCAACTAATAATCCTAATAGTATTCGAAAAAATGTATGTTCTAGATCAAATATAAAATTTCCGATTTATAAATTATCATATTAATTGGTTAGTCTGCCTTTACAAAGTATTCCACAACAAAATGGAAATATTAAAAAGTTAGTAAGAAAATGCCTTTACTACCTAAGATACTTATATCCTAATTTTAATATAGTTTATTATACTTTAACACAGACTCACCTTGTATCACTTTATGATAGGTTAGACCATCTTCCATATTATCCAAGCACAAGGCAGGATTTCCTCATAATTCGTTATCTTTTCTCATATCATCTGAATACTGCCTTTTCCAATACCATAATCAATTTCGGCATATAGATCTAAAAACTATCAGAAATTATTACAGTTTTTTCTAAAAATTATTACTGTTAGCCATATATACCAAGACAAACAATTGAAGTCGGCTCATTGCCTACTACATAGAAAAGCTGGATTGGATCCTGGGGTATACTTTCAATTTCAAAGCTATGATTCATTAATTGCACAGCTTACAGCAATGGACATGATTAGTAATTTTGAGACAATGTTCGGAAATAGTTTCTATTTGCAAAAAATATATTTTGACTAGAAATAGGCATTTTTGAAAATATGCCTTTTTAAATTACTTAAATCTTTATAACATTGGATAAAAAATCCATCACAATTTGCTTCAAAGGTATAAATATAATCATGTACGTTGATTCATCGACTGCTTAAATAGTGAGATACAAAAAATTTCAAAACTGTGAATCAATAACTCTCATGGTCAGAATATAAAAAGACAAATATGTGCCTAGGTTACAATTATGGCTTGTAATTCGAATATCACACATATTCGGCCATTATTAATATTCGAATATTGATGTAGCTTAAATTCAAAACAACAATGCAAAGTATTTCTGTAGAATTCAAAGTAGTAACGACAAGGGGTAAACCACAGTGAGAATCTGGTGTTAAAGTCCTGTAAAATATTGTGTAATCTGTGAAATATCTGTGTAATCGTCTGTAATACGTGAATTATCCGCGTAATCTAGTGTAATCTGCGAAATATTTGTGTTATCATTCATATAAACTGTGACATCACTATCTTGCTTGGCAACACTGTCAAGTTTAACCGGTTGCCTTATTAATTGTTTTCTGATTTTTTGTCAAAAAAAATCATAATTATTTTATTAATGTATTGACAGGTCTCACCAGGAGAGAACTCACTGTAAGTCTCGTCTTTCTTTTTCTTCTTTTTTTTTCTGTTTATCTTTAACTAAATATAATCTACCAGTACTAAACCAAGATAACTTGTCATATTGACTTTTGATACTAATTGCCAAAAATAATGTAATGTAATGTAAAGTAAATTATTACGATTTTTACCAACTGTCCCTATAAACCTCGTTTCTTTACATTCAATGTAGGTAATAAGAGCATAACAAGACATTTTAACCTTTAAAACATACATTTATTTTAATTATCTCTTATTCTTTCATGTTTGTGTATCATAATTTCTTCCTCAAAATAGTTTTAAGAATTAATATCCAATAATAAATAACTAAATTCTTTGCGAAAATCGTTTTATTGTAAAAAAAGCATCAATATGCTTGTAATGCTAGTAATTTATAAAAATAAATAAAGTGTTCAATGATCATTATAGTCAGCTAATGTTTTTCAGCTTTCACTGCCGTCAACAAGTACTAAAGGAACTAAAGTGGTAGCAATGTGCCCAGTACCAAGCCCTGTTAAAACCCCGCAGATGTTAAATCCTGACAAAGAAAAAACTTTATCCATTCAAAAGCAGAACGCTTACAATCAAGGAGACGGATGCGTTTGGACTCAATATGAGCATGAATATGGACAACTACTTCCAGTACTCGATGATGAAGTTTTGAGAAGATTGCTAGAGTATGTCAGCTCAATTCCTCCCAAAAATTATGGTAATTCTGAGTCACATCAACCTAATAAGTTACCTAATAACCTGATCCAAGACCAGCTTGATGATTTTAATGCTGAAAACGCTCAAAGATTACATTTGGAAGAAAATATCAACCTACTATTCACTAACAAGCATTACCATTCTAATTACTCACCTGGGTCAGTCATTCAGGTAGATCCGTTTGACAGTGAAGACGATCTGATAGATCCTGACTTCGATTATACAGAACATCTTCATTCGTCTGATGAAAGCGAGAATAACGAGAACAATACAAAAACTACAGGGTTGAAGAGGAAATCCAAGTTGCAAGTATCAAATAAGAAAACAAAACAAGGCAGAACAGCTTCGACAGTTTTTAAAAGCGTTATAAACTTAGAATCAAATAGCGAGCCCCATGAGCAACCAACTCGTAGAAAAGGAAGAAAAAGATCTGCTTGTCCTACGGAGTGGAAAGAGAATAAATCCAAACTCCTTCATAACTCAGGCCAAGAATACACAAGTGTAACAACGAAAAAAGTTATTGGAGCTAGAAAGATCAAGCCTCCTTGTGGAGAACAATGTAGACTTCGCTGTTGGAATAAATTCAGTGCAGAGGAGAGAAGTAACATGTTTACCAACTAATGGGGAATGAGTGATCTACATAAACAGCGGGAATTTTTACTATGACACATGACTGAGATTAAGCCTACTTACTGTTACCCCAAAGAAAATTCCCGCAAATTGAATCATGCGTTTTATTTTGAAAAAGATGGAAACCGAATAAGAATTTGTAAATCATTTTTTTTTATCCACGCTGGATAAAACTCGATGATGCATATCCACCTGTATAAGGTTTCCTCCAAAAAGATTTACGGGGATCGCACCAGCGTAGAAAAACTGTGGATGATTATATGAAGGAAGACATACGTGCTCACATCAATTCGATTCCAAGGATCGAGAGCCACTATTTGAGAGCTCAGACCTCATGAGAGTATATTGAAGGAGGTAAGACTATAGCGGGAATTTATAGAGATTATGTGGATAAATGTAAAGAAGAAAACAAAAAATATTCAACGTTGTCTATGTTTTCAAATATTTTCAATAGAGAATTTAATATCTCATTTTTTATTCTCAAGAAAGATCAATGCGACTTTTGCGTTGCATATCAAAATTTGGATGAAGCCAATCAAGATATGAGATCCAAGCAGATGAAACAACATGTTGGAAAAGACCGAACAAGAAAAGAAAAAAAATACGATAAAGATATGATTTAGAAGCTTCACTACCAACACCAAAGGGTGAAGTATCAGTATTTTATTATAAATCGAAACTCCAGTGCCTTAACCTGACGATTTATGAGTTAAAGAGTCACGAAGCGATCTGCAACATATGGCATGAAGGAGATGCCAAAAGGGGGTCTAATTAGATAGCAACCTGTCTCTTGAATTTCATCGAAACAAAAGCGACGGCCACATGATATTGAAATTATATTTTACACAGATAATTGTGGAGGACACCAAAAAAACAAATTCCTATTTGTCATGTATATGTATGCTGTCCAGAAATTCAAAAATATCAAAAGCATTACCCACAAATTTCTTATTAAAGGGCATACCCAGAATGAATGGGACTCTGTTCATTCAACAATAGAGAAGGAAATCAAAAGGGCTTTAAAATCAGAACCAATATACATACCAGCTCAGTATTTTCAGCTAATGAGAACTGCAAAGAAAAATGCGCCGTAATATCAATAAAAATTGATTTCGATCTTACTGAAATGTATCGGGTTAAATGTTTTACAGCGCCACATATTTCTAGCCAGTCAAAATCTGAAACCACCCAGATGGGATGGGACAACCCACTGCACTAATATTACTTAATAATAAAGATTGGCTATAAGGTTATGTAAATCTCATGAAAAAAAAATAAGAAAAGGTTCTTGCTCACTTCTGATTACCGGGGTAACTGGTATTATTAACTTGGATCAGAACAAAGAAATAGTCATTAACCTTACTACACAAAATGTATTGAACCTGTTATAATGTATCGGCACAAATGAAACACACAACAATATCCTGTGGTTGTAAATAAGTACCCCACCAAATAAGTGGGTAAACTAAGATTGAGAAGGGTGTATCAGCTTGACAAACAAATGTCACACATGAATTGAGACTATCTGTGACGTCACTATGATAGTTAACATCTATGTACAAAGAAAAATATATGCCTTAAGGGCGGTATCAACTTAAGATCTAAGACTTAGCTGCGGTTATTGTATGGTAGTGGCCTCTCAGCTTCTCAATATTTCTACAAAAAAAAAATCCAGCGCCTTGGTGAGTGTCTGGACTCTAGGAGGTATACAACACACGAAGACAAGCATGTAGTTACGAAGGAAGTAGATGGTAGACTGTGTGAGGACAAACACTATGGACAGCGGAGACAATACACGTTGACAGTGATGGGTGGATGTTGAAGATGGAGCCGGCACCAAGCTGGGAGTTGAAAGTCGAATGCGGTGGCTTCAAACTCGATATTCAAGTATGAATCTCCAAACTGATGTGAAGGTTGTACGTTGAATTGATGGTAAAAAGTAGATTGAAGACGACCAGATGGTCGAATAAACCCTAAAATAAACATTACTAGTCTAACTTCCGATTTCATTTGAGTACGGGGGCTCTTATTAGTCATAATACTAACCTCAATGTGACAGAGGGTTCTTGGGCGGCCCTGTTGGTCTATTTACCGTCTGACAACCAGCTCCTTTTCCGTGATTAAATCAATTGACGAATGGACTTCCTAAAATACACAACGAAAAGTCTCAGAGCCATGCTCCAGAAGTTTTACGAAGAACTTACCTTGACCCCTAAAATCGGAAATATTTTACTTAAAATATGCAGCGTCTATAATCGCCAACAATATAAGGAAATCTCTCAGCCAGAAATTTCTCAGAACCATGCAACGATGAACTATATAATCGAAAGTTTCCAGCGAAGGGTTAGGAAATTCGATTCAGTCAATCTTCTTCCAACTCAACACAGAGATTCAAGAATAAATGACACAAATTGGCTGATCTGTCACCCGCCAAGGTGCGTTAGTAGTATACTCGGAACTTGGAACATAGACGTCAACATTGAATAGAATAGAAATGTCATGACTTTATCAAATTTTTACTGCAGAGCCTAATTCATTTGTATTCAATATAAGAGACAATTAATAATCAGCCATCTGTCATTGAAATATAGTGGTTATATCAGTACCAGGAAAATTTTAAAGTGGCCAATCACGTCATCTCTGGCCGAACCAACACAACTACAATAAGGCATATGACATTAGTCAAATCACATAGACAATTGGGTATTGTGGAAAAACTAGAGATAGTTGAGATTAATTCAAGGACACAATAACATTTGGGAAACTAAGCTGGCTTGCACAATAAACAAGAGTAATGTTAGGTTCATTCATATGTAACGAAGTGTAGCTATTTCCCACGCGTGGTGTAATTTACACTCAATAACTTACACTCGATACTCAATATTGATTCATTCCTAACTGCACTGAACTACACTCTACTCAAAGTGTGGTGGAAATTACCTTACACCACGCTATACCTTCAAGCACTTGTAATGACCAATGACCATGGTCTGTTGATTCTAATCATAGAACAATCGGAGTAACCGGGATTGAAAACTACAGGACCAATTGCCATGGCCTGTTTGTTCTAATCATAGAACAATTATAGTCAGCAGAAGTGCGTTCGGTTATGATGGAGGGTGAAGAGTTTGTCTCTATCGAATTATAACATATCGATCAAGAAAGACATTCTCCTCTAAAACAAAAGGAAGGGTTTCATGGTGCAAAATGAACCCGTAACATAGTACGAGATGTAAAATTAGATTAGGTTTAATTATCACTAGACACTACCTAAGATTTTGCTGTTTACTTATGTAGTGGAAGATTTTTATTTTGGTTTAATTTACTTATGTTTGTTTTCATTATAAATGTGTAAAGAATTATTGGAAGATGACTCAAAATGGATACAAGAATGAGAGTTGTTAAGTGTTTGATGGTACTCATGTGAGTTTGTCAAAATTTAATTTTTTCTAATTTTTTATCTTCAAAATAATAATAAAAAAATAGTAACAAACTTTTGCGTTACTGTTAACTTCCGCTAAACTTGATTATATAAGAAAAAGCTAAATTACTGACTAAAATAAAAACGCAGCTAAAGCTACTAGAGCTAGAAGACTGAATTTTTATATTAGCGTTTTTATAGATAATAGATTTACCGAAATTTGTATGTGAAAAGTTTAAATGCAGACGAATCTACAGGAAAGGAAGCTGGCACTCGAATAATCTGAATACTTCCTATAAAATCGACGAAAATTCAAATATATAAAATTGTCATATATTTACAAGCCCTAGTTACAATGTTTGACCAAAAGAATGATAATCCTATTGAGATCTGTTGCTAAGAGATAAGCCACCACATAGCATTAAATTGATATGTGATTAGGTTGGATTACATGCTTGTTTGCCACCTGTTTTATTTGTTTTGTGTGTTTTAGATATTGTTTCACATATTTTATATTGGATTTGCAAGTGTTAGGTTTAACTTAATAGATGATTCTTATCCCTTACCCCAGTGCATAACAATTAGAAATAAAGATGAACAATTAAGTTTCCATCTATTTCCTGAAAGTGGAAAGTTTAAAATACAAATAAAAAATAAAAGTGGAGAATTCGAAAAGGTAGACTCAAGAAAAGCTTGGCAAAATTAATTAAGAATTGGAAAAACTATATTGAAATATATATGTGTTAAAGAAGTTTACATTCCAAGAAGTATGTTGTCATTGAACTCCATATTTTTATTTGTCAATGTATCTAATTCATCTTAGAACAATTTGCAACAACTTAGAATACTAAATTAAAATCTTAAGTATAAACTTAAAAAATATCTTACCGGTACGTTTAACAGCACTAAGAGAAACATTTTGAATTTAATAAGAATATTGTCTTAGGTATTGTCTGAGAAAAGTCTCTTAATTATTTATAAATGGAGATATAAAAAGGTGTAAAACACTAAACCACATAATTAACACCACATAAACGATTTTATCACATCTATAGTAGCTTCAACTTGATAGTTAGGTAGTGCTACAATATTAACCTCAGATACCAATAACAAATTCAAAATTAATTGAATCTATAAACAAATAATGGTTCAAGCTGAACATAAAATGCAACAGAGAAACTGTTAGCACAACAGGCCTAACAAAAGATGTAAGAGTTTATGGGTGCTATAAATATTGCAAATTATTTACTCCAAAATAACCCATAAAAATGAAAATACATAGCTTAACATCTACTACAAGAGCATATTGCACTTAACATTTGAAATGAAAATGTGCCTCACTATGATAGTCATAAGGCATTAAACTGACCATAAGTCCTGTTTTGAACGGGACTGTCCCTCTTGTGGACACTTGTTCCGTTATCCCCAAACAAAACTCTGTCATGCAAAGCTTTCAGAAACTTAAAATATATCAGACATTTCAAATGTTTATTTTACAGCCAAAAATAATGTTTTCGATCCTGATTAACATTTAACATAGTTTAGCAATCCCAGAAATCAATTAAAAATGTTTTAAAAAAATGCATTTTCATTATTGAACACTAAGGCCAAGGCCCAGTTTCAGCACCTTCTGATAAGTGTCTGATAGCTTAAAGGGAAGTTTTGTCCTTTCTTATTTTATGGCAAGTGACAGTCAAAAGTTGTGAATAAGCTATCCAGCCCTAACTGTATTATGTCACACTTTCTAAGTAGGGAACATTAAAAAGTTTTGTTTATTTACATTGTTTATCTACCAACTGGCCTATATAAACACATGTTTTGAGTTAGTTATTTAAATACATTATTCTAAATTCGTGAGTCATTTGACCGGCCTGTTGGCTCCGTCCAGTGCCCTCTAGTCAGTTAATAAAAATCAATTTCGTTAGACAGATAAATACATCTTTCTAGAAATTTTTTATTACTTCTTCATCATGCCTATTTGTCAATCATATCTGTGGAAGTACACCCGTATCCAAGCAAGCTTTTTCACATGATAGGTAATTAGTGAACTTATTCAATTTTTGGTTGCAGTATATTAAGTTTTAAAAAAAGGTTTATCTATTCATGATATCTGTGAAGAATTTAAAAATATGGTTTGTGGATCGTTTTCGATCATTATTAAAGGCAGACCGGGATTCACTATAAATTTACACAAACTTACCTGGATATTTTAAATCGGTGTATATTGGTTTTTTTAAATACCCTTCCTTCCATTCTTGATTGGCATGGTAAACGAAAAAGTTCATTAATTCACTCATTTCTTATAAGTGTTTCTCTTAAGAAAAATATGTATATCTCGAGAAGTTTGTTTTAATAAATCGCAAATAAAAATGTTGAAAATATAAAGGGATTAAAAATAAAATAACTTAATATTTCACACACGACAGCACACTAGAATATAAAACCACGCCATCTGCCATACTTCCGCACTACCACCATGACTACCACCACAGATAACTCACAGAACTAAAACCATAGAAAAATTATATTTAAATATATGTTACCCCAAGATTACGGCTACGTTCCACTTAGGCCCACGACCGCTGAAATGCCCTTTCCATATACGTAAAAAGACCACGGTAGCTGTAGGCGAAAGTTATAAGTGGAATACACATTGGAGCGGGTTTGGTGCACAATATGGCGGCTTGGTACAAACGTGTAGTTTGTGTGTATAATAGGTGCGTTCTTTTTGACTGATATCTCAGATCACTTCAGTTCAGGCGATCTGAGATAAAGTGATGTGAGTAAGCACCAAAAAGAACGACATCTCAATTGAAAAAGAACGACATCTCAATTGAAGCGCGCGATCTGTCGACGCATGCGTGAATAAGAAACAAAACATATAATAATAATAATGTTATTGTATCTTAAGGACTGTAATAATCAGTGAAAGATAGGAAATACGGCTTAATAAAACACTTGTGCTAATATATTCCTCTATCAAATAGTTGCAGCTTTAAGTATCACGTACAAAGAAAAGCTCACAAAAACATATGCTCTTGTAAAAGGTTATCGTCGAGAGTAGGGTCAAATGGTAGAGGGGCTGCGCGCGAAATCATATGATTGCTCTTAGCGACTCATAGATGGTGCCTCTGTATGGACAAAGTAATATTTTTCTGACATGCCCTCCCTTTGCACATACACCTTTTGAATGCATTGAATAATAAAATATTTTGTGTGTGTGTGTGGGAGAATGGCCTCAGACATAGTCTATTAGTCACAGAAAATTAAAAGTGAGTAAAAGGTTGAAATATTAAAATGACTGTAAAGGAGTAAAGATATAAAATTGCTGATTACTGGGCATAAATCTAAACATATATCTAAATTGACAATTTAGACTTATTTATGAAATCCACTATGGAATCAAGTACAGACTTCTCAGTATTTGCCAAAAGAGCGGTTATATTTGTGGGAAGAGGAACGTTGAAATTGATAAGAAAATTGTAAAGTTCAGTAGTTGCCTTTTTGTTTTCAGTGCATTCAAAGAAAATATGATTCAGATCTCCTACTGATGCCTTTTTACAGGAGCAAGCTGGAGAATTGACAATACCTATTTTCAAAAAGATGAGCTGGGAAACGACCGTGAGAAGAGAAAATATCAGCACGATGAAGCATATGAAATTTAAGAAACAAGAAAAGAAGCTACAGAATCTTGAACACACACAACATAAAATTCAATACTCAAAACATCATGAAACTGTAAGTACCTACAAACCAACACACTTTGCACCACGATTTGAAAACCTTTCAGACACTAATTTTACAAATAGTGAAATAGAATTTTTAAATAAAGGTTTAAAGTACAGCATACCACCTAAATTTACGAATAATATTAAACAAATTATAGCTACAGAGTCAGAAATAGCTTTAAAATCTAATTCAAATAATTTTCTTCATGAGAAATTAAAAATTGCCAATTTAATCAAAAATATTGAACCTTCAAAAGTTAAACGTCAAACAAAAAATGACATTTCAGTTTTAAACGCAATAAAAAAGAAGATAGAGAATAATAACCTAAAACCTAACAGTTACAAAATATGATAAGGGGAACGCTACTGTCATTTTGACGACTGAAAATTACAATTCCAAAGTATATAACTTTATAGAATCCAGCGATGTAAAAGTTCTTAAAGCAGACCCAACAAAGAAGTTTTCTAATAATGTAAGGGATATTGTTAATAATTCAAATTATCTTTTAAATGATTACGAAAAGAGGTCTATCATACATAAGAATCCTCATTGTCCACTATTATATGGAACAGTTAAATTACATAAAATAACGAAACCAATTAGACCTGTAGTCTCCTATGTTAATGCTACTAATAATATATTGGCAAAGAAGCTCAACAATATACTCAATACTTACGGATATGAATCTCAGTGCTCAATTAGAAATTCAATAGAACTAATCAAAAAGTTGAAAGCAATCCACTTACAAGATAACTATAAACTCATATCGTTCGATGTAACTAACATGTTTACTAAAATTCCTCCTAAAGAATGTCTAATACTTGTAAGAAAATTACTAGAAGATAAAAATATTAATCCAGGAATAATATCAGATATACTTAATTTATTTGATGTATGCATTAATCAGAATTATTTCACTTTTGACAATAAGAAATATATTCAAAATGAAGGTTTACCAATGGGATGCCCTATATCACCTATTTTAGCAAACATTTTTATGGACAATTTAGAAAGAAAGATCTTTGAAAGTAATATTTCGAAAAATATTTTATTTTGGTATAGATATGTAGATGACATATTAGCTTGTTTTATGGGTAGTGAACGACAATTAGATGTATTTTTCAACCACATCAATAATTCACACCCGAAAATTAAATTTACATTAGAAATTGAAGAAAATAGCTCAATCAATTTTCTTGATTTAAAAATTCAAAGAGTTAATAATGTACTTGATTATTCAATTTACCGAAAACCAACACAAACAATTCCATTCAATTCTAACCACCCTGTGTCACACAGACTAGCAGCATATAATTCAATGATACATAGAGCTTTTTCAGTTCCTATGAACAAATGTAATTTTGATAGAGAGATTAGTACAATTAGACAAATAGCAACATCTAACGGTTATCCATTAGATATGATAAATAAGGTAATTAGTAAAAAAGAGGAAAAAGTGGCATTACAACTAATATATCCTAAACAAGCTGATGAAATTAAAACTTATAAAACCATCACATATGCAGGAAATATTTCTAATAATATTTCAAAGATAATATCTTCAGCAACGAATACAACAATTTCTTTTAAAACAGAAAGTAACGTTAGTACAAAATTGTTAAATGTAAAAACAAAAATACCACTATTAAAGAAGTCAGGTATATATAAACTCAAATGTCCAGAATGTAATGCTGTCTATTTGGGTCAGACCCTTAGGAATTTTGAAATACGATACAGTGAGCACTTACGAGCATACAGATTAAAACAACCAGATAAATCCCGCTACGCAAAACATCTACTTGACACCAATCATTCATTGACACCTAACACAGAACTAGAAGTGCTGCATATTTGTGAAAAGAAACAAGAACTGGATTTCCTTGAAGAACTGGAAATTAGAAGTGATAATTGTAAAGATCAGCAGATATAGTTTTCCTGGTTTTCTATATCATTGCACAGTTATACTGATCTTAATTGGAAAAATGATATCCAGGATATCACCATAGGGCTAATAATATCTAAGCTTCAATATTTGTAATATCACATCTTCTTCTTTTTTCTATAAACATATATTAAGCCAATCACAAGTTAGGTTACTTCTTGGTCTAGCCAAAAATAACTACTAAACAACAGGTAGGCATAAAATGAAATGTAACTTCTGTCATTCTGACGATGATATTGATTTATCGAAACAATTGTCAATTTTTTAGAATTTTCAATAACTTGTATTATATTGTGGAATTAACTAGAGACCTTGAGTTTCATTTAAAAACATTAGAATCATTATATGCCAGAATAGCATTCACTATTTTATTTTTTATTGGGGTATTAGAGAATCCTTGTGAATTTAGTAACCTTAAATGTTCTATTATTGTCGAGTGGAAACGTTCGACAATACCGTTCGATTGTGGGTGATCCGGTGAACAAAAATGTAGTTTAACTTTATGGAGGCTTAGAAGTTCGGTTACAACAGTATTTTTAAATTCGGTGCCGTTGTCACAAATTATTTGGTTGGGTATACCGTGATGGGAGAAAAATTTGATGAGATTATTAGCTATTTCTGTTCCTGATAAGGCTTCTAAATATTAGGCTTGAGCATACTTTGAAAAACTATCTACAATCGTTAAAAATTTTGAATTTTCGAATGTGAATGAGTCGATGTGCACTATTTCGAAGGGTTTAGTCGCTGTTGGTGTTAAATTCATTTGGATCTTGACTGGATGTCTGTCATATTTGCATTGCTGACATATTTCACATTCATTGATGTAAGTTTGGATTGATTTTTTCATATCGGGCCAGTAATATTTTTCTTTGATTTTTTGAAGCGTTTCGTTGATGCCGCGGTGATTAGATTTGCTTTCATGGTAGTTTTTGATCGTTTCCAATATATCTTGTTTGTTTATTACATCGATTAGTTTACTTGTACATTTTTTTAGTTTTATAGAAGAAGATTTAAAATATTGCTGTAAACAAACCGAAAGTGGTTCATACAGAGTTGGATGTTCGAAATATAAATAATAAGAGACATCTGGGACGATATATTCTTTAAAGAAGTTTATCGCGTCGTTATTAAAGTCGTTTTTAGATAACTGAATGTAATAACGCTGCTTATTTCCAAAAAGAAATTTTGTTTTAGGTTTTGCCGGAGAATGCATTACTGAATCTATGAAAATTTGGTTTTTGCCATAGTTAACTGCACATTCGGTAATTGGTATACCTACTACAGGGCTTTCGTCGAAATTCGAATGTACAGTGTTATTTTCGTCAGGGTCGTCTTCAGTTTGTTGTTCGTGATTGTCATGAAATGTATCGTCAATATTTACGATCATAGACAAATTATCGTAGTCTTGTCTTACACTAATAACACTAGGTTCTGCAGGTTGATTGCGCGTCGAAGGTTGAGGTGTATTGAGACTACTGTCAGTTTGACGGTCTGGGTTGGGTTGACTATAGTAATTGCTGGATTCGCCTAAGATTTCGTCCACGTTTTTCCAAAAAGAATCGTCGTTCCAAAATGGTTCTGATTCTTTAGTATGAATCTCAATTCGTGAGAGGCAATCTGCGTTACTGTTCGATTTCCCGGATCGATAAATTATCTGATAATCAAACTCTTCGAGTTTTATTTTCCAACGTAAGAGTTTAGAATTTGGTTCTTTTAGTGAATTTAACCAGACTAATGGTTTGTGGTCCGTTATAATATTAAATCTTCTACCATATAGGTAAGGTCTTAAGTACTTGGTTGCCCATACTATAGCTAAAAGCTCCTTCTCTATTGTTGAGTATGATTGTTCAGAATCATTCAAAGTACGTGATGCGTATGCTACGGGGAGATCCTGACCTATAGGGCCTTGAGATAGGATTGCTCCTAAAGCTACATTTGATGCATCTGTTGTAAGATTAAATGGTTTCGAGAAATCGGGATATTGTGGAATAGGCTCGTTTATCAGTAAATTTTTAATAAAAGTCTCGAAGCAGGTGATGTACTCGTCATTTAAATCAATTTTCGCCCCCTTTTTAAGGCACTTTGTTAAGGATTTTGTAATTTTGCCAAAGTTCTTAATGAACCGTCGATAATATCCGAGTAGACCAAGGAAGGCTTTGATTTGTTTTGGTATTGGGAAGTTGCGTATGGCGTATATTTTGTCTGGGTTTGGTTTAACACCGTTAGGTGTTACTATGTGGCCCAAGTAAGCAACTTCCTTCCTCAAAAATTCTGATTTGTCCAGCTGGACCTTGAAATTTGCTTCTCTAAGTCGTTGAAATACTGTTCGCAGGCGTTCCAAGTGTTCCTGAATGGAAGTCGAAAATATTATGATATCATCGAGGTAAACCAAACACATTTCGTTTTGAATACCTCGTAGTATGTTATCTGCGACTCTTTGAAAGGTGGCAGGTGCCGATTTGAGACCATAAGGCATACGAAGAAATTCGTAATGTCCGTTTTTTCGATATCTTTTTCTTCCATCTCGATCTGATGGAAGCCGCTAGCTAGATCTATAGTCGAAAAATATTGACAATTTCCTAATTTCGCTAAAACATCGTGTATATTGGGCAGAGGATAACGATCGTCTATTGTTTTTTCATTAAGTTTTCTGTAGTCGATAACTACTCTCCATTTTTGTTTGCCGCTGGCATCTTTCTTCTTACTTACCACCCAGATTGGCGATGACCATGGCGAGTTCGATTGGCGAATTATATTAGAGTCCAGCATGTTTTGTATCTGATTAGCGACCTCTATGTATAAAAGGATATCTGTAAGTTTTCGTGTAGACCGGTATTTCATCAGTCGTTCGTATTTGATGTCGAATTTTACTAGTAAATGTCAATGGTTCGTGAGCATTTTCTTCTTGAATAACATATTGCATAGCCTCTGTTAAAGAAGCGGGCCTCATGCATCGGATGGTGGTTCCTAGGGGTTCTCTTAACCCGGAGAGAAATGTTTTGAGGGCTTCATTTTGATATAGGGTAAATTTAGCAGCCTACGTATTTTCGTGGATATTAACATATCTACAAATTAAATTTAGAATATGTAAGCATCTATCATAGAACGATTGAGAAGACTCATTCGAATTTTGTTTGAGCATTACGAGATCTCTATTCAAGCAAACTTCGTCTCTTTGGTCTGAGAAATTACTAGTCAGAACGTTTTTTAATTCGACCCATGTATTACAAGAGTGGATATTTATTATAGTTTTAGCGTTTCCTTTAATTTTTGATAATATAGAATTCAACAAATAAATATTCTGAAAGTTATTGTGGTTTTCCCTATCTTCGAAATGAGCAATAATGGATTCACTTACAGAAATAAATCTGTTTGAGTCGTTAGGGTTACCATCAAATTCTGGAATGCAGTTAATATATTCCCATTTAAATTGTGCTTGTGCCATTTCTGATTCTAATTGATCGTTATTTACGATTGGTTGCGTTATAAGGTTCGATGAATGACTACTACTTAGGTTATTTACTCTTAAGGTATTTGATTTTTTAGATTTATGCTTAAATTTTGTTTTATCTTTTGAATTTGATGCGGTAGAAAGAGAACCAACACTCAATTTACTAAAAGTAGTTTGAATTTCGTCCAAAAGATTATTTGAATTCATAAATTGTACTTACAAAATAATCAATGCGACTTTGATCATGTTTTTCTTAACTATAGGGGGTAGGTAATCCCTGCAGAATTCAGGCGATGTGGGTCCTAATTCTCGAAATACGGAATGGTCTGGAACAGGTCTCCAATAGACTGATGAATGATGCCAAAACTGGTACTTCACTGAACACAGGCCGGTTCTTTTTCACTTTAAACTTGTTTGCAAAGTTCGATTTGTCGGTAAATCGTTGAAACGAATATCGGACGTTCAATACGCACGACTGCGCCAAAAATGTACTTTATTACTTAAAACTACTTTTTAAAAACTAGAAACTAACTATACCGACAATATTCGTTCGGTTCTAACTGCTGACTGACTAATTCTTGAAAGAAAATGAATTTATATATAAATCTAAAAATACAACGTAAGCAAATTACAATATGATATTATTATAACTGATCTGCGGGTGAGGGTGATATAATTAGTGTGACTGGGCGATGAACCAATCACCTACCTACAACTCGTGGTTCATCACCCTGTCACACTGCTATGAAATATTTTCCAATATTGAAATAGCATGTGTGTGAAGAGAAAATGAATCTTCATTACATAATATAAAATTCACTTGATTATATTTTATAAAATACTTCTTCAATTTCCCTTAATTTCATTCAGGTATATGTTTTTTTGTATATTTAATCATTTGCGGTCCAATTATATTGTCATAACCAAGGAAATGAAAAACAGCCCCTTTGAAACATGCAGATATTAAAAACACGGCCAGTCCTGGAACAAAAAAGTAGCTACTTCAACCAAAGCCACAGTGTGGGGGCCCTTTAAAACTTTACTGTCAGGATTGAATCTGGAGAATGATACTCTTTATTCATTTTTCAAATATTTGTCTTTATTTATACAATAAACATGTGAATAATACACTCGAAATATTGTTCATGTACTCTAAATATTAAATGTTTTGCAAATTCTTCATCAAAATCAACATTGAAATTGAAGGAGTCAGATGCAGAGGAATAAATAATCAAATTTGTGTTTTTTAAATTCAGCAACGCTATCCCAAATTGCACCTGTCCATAATAACTATGTTTTCTTTTTCAAAAACCACTTATCATCCTTTCTTTTCAAATAATTTTTGAAAATGGACCCAAATAATAATCCAAGTACTAGCAGACATCATTCGCCCACCCCCCTAACACCTTCATTAAAGAAAATATGCAAAAATGGTTACAATCTAATAATATACAATTTGATATGAATATGGTTCGAGCTGAACTTTTCACTGGCAAAATTGTTTTGCACAAAGAAGAAGATGAAATGTTCAAGTTAGATAGGATTGTGGAAGATTTTATAGAACGATAATCGTTTCTTTCTCTAGTGGTGGCAGTGAATAATTATTACTTTCTTTATATAAATTTATTTAGTGTTTCTTGAGGTAACAAATAATGGACAATGTAATTAATAGTTCTGATATTCTGTAAAATGTTTATTTGTTACAAATAATGTTTAATAAAAAATTATGCAAATAGTAAAATGATTAAACTATTTTTATATCACATCTGATTTCTAAGTACTGAAATTACTGTTTTCAGAATGAGGATTAATTATAACAGGTTGTCTATTGAAAAATAGGCCCTTTTTCATACAATTTGGAAATGTCCTGTACTTTATAGGTACCTATTCTTGCTATGAAATATTCCAAATAAGAAATCTATGGAAGAAGTGATGACAAATATATTATTATGCTAAAGTGTATCACATGCAGATATTTTTGATGCAGAACGAAAAATATTTGTTGTATTTTTAAATCAAATGAGTTCTTGTACTTGCAATGGAACATTTTCTTATATTTCATTCTTAAGAGGGGCCTCACGTTTTAGGAACCTGAAAACAGTTGGCACCCGTGATTTGCAACAAAACTTAGGTCATTTTGTACACAACAAATCTAAATAAAGGAGGGAAATTAAGTGTTGAAATTTTAACACAATATAACTTGGACCTTTGTCTTGGGGATCAGATATTTTGGTTGAGTTTTATATTGTTATAAAAAAGATATAAGCCATTAAGTGATGGTGTGATTTTGACAGTTTTGACAATTTGTGGTCACCAATCTGGACACCAAAACCTGATCCCCAAAAGGAAGCCTAGAGAATTCGATTCTGAAAATATGAAATCTCAAATCATTGTGTTTTTTGAGATTTGTTGTGCGCAAATTTTTGCAAACGAACATCTTTTTACTTTAGTTCAACCGCTCCACCGTCTTGATGCATGGCGCTGTATAGAACAATATAGAACAATGACAGAAGACGACGGTCAATTCATAGACAAATAATATTATAACTTTCTCTATGGGTCAAATATGCTGTTGCATATGTTTTGTGTTCATAAAAATATCCCAAATTTATAGTTTAGTGTGTATTGTAAACTATTTTAATATAAGTGATTATAATTAAGTAATTTTGATGCTAAATAAGTAAATTAGTGCTTCGTAAATGCTATTTTTATTTACTCCACAAGATTGTGTTTAGTGCATCATGCTTCGTTGCAACAAAAAAGCAGTTTTTGCACCTATTACACAAATAACTACTTTTTAATGTTATTCTTATTTATTGTTGGTAAATACATCAAAGTGATTAAATATATTATGTGAGAATGATTTCGAGTTTTTGTTCTTTGGAATATATATATATATATATATATATATATATATATATATATATATATATATATATATATATATATCATGTTTATACCTGATAATAGTAATTTTGATTCCGCTTGAGTTGAATTTTATTGTTGTGTTTTTCTAGACAAATTTTGTTCTTCATGAGGTCAATTATTTCGCTTATTGTATTTGTTTGTAAATTCAGTTTTGATGCAGAGTGGAGGCATTTTATTTCAAGTAGTGCATTATCACCTACAAGCCCTAAAATATTTTATCAATAAATGTATGTCATTTAATATGCAAAAAGAATTTATAACACATGGTAATTATTTGTTATGTTGAATATATTTACCATCAGGAGAAGCACCTAGAAAACCGTGTTGAACATCTACCCACAATCCTGTATCAACCACCACAACATTTTGTACTTGTTCAAAAATGCTCTTAGCCACTTTTTCCTTAAGAGTTCCATACTCCATTACCTCCGTCATACAATAAGTCTTTTTAAGAACAGTTTTAATAAGAGAATGGCAAGGTGTATTTGTTTTTCTCTTAACAACCTGTCCAAAGATTTTATAAGAAATTAGGATGGTTATCCACTTTTTAGCTTGCCTTAGCTTATGCACCATAGGTAATAGTTATCGTTGAATAAAATTAATGAATGAAGTTGGTAACATTATATTTTAAAAATCTTTGAACCATAAATATTTTAAAACTTTGTCTAGCCAAAAAATTTCCTTGCAAATTGTTTGATTATATAAGCATTTCAAAAAATCAAAGAAAATAAGAAACCAAATTATTATTAAAGGATGACTTAGTAATAGTCTTAGTTGTTGATATTAAAAAAAAATTGTAAAACAAAGGACGACTAAAAAGTTAATTTTGTCTACTTATTGCACTTCGGGGGCTGTATCAAGTTATACCGATAGGTTTTCTTTTCTAAAAACCATTTTTTGTGTTCTTGCTGAAAAACGTAAAAACAACTCAAAAAAATCCAAAATTCCAACTTTTTTCTGGGTAAACCTATACTTTTCTCGTATATTAGATGAGTTGGATGGAAAAGTAATAAAACCAATAATGTATTATACAAAAACAAAAAAAATATTTACCATTCAGGTGATCACACATATGTGTATCTGTCATGGAAATAAGAGAATGAACCAACTATTTTTTTGTATAATGAAGGAAAAATGTTTCAGTTCCAATCTCCACAACACATATGATCAATCTTTGCAAACAAGGTAGAAGCAAACTTGTACATGTTGATTGTATGTTTGATTTTGTACTGTATATATCGATCTCCCCACAATATAAACATTATTATTTGTCATTACAGATCTTTCGCTTTAAATTTTTTATTAGTTGTTATAGTTGCTTTGTAAGTTTTTTAAACGTTTGCTATTTTAAATTGAAATTCCTCACTGTACCTTACTTTCCTCTTTCTATTAAATATAAAGCATTGTATTACAAGTAAATATTTCTTTGTATATTAAATTTGGAAACTCTTTGTTTATATTATTTGTTCCTAGATAAAATTGAATATATTTACACATGTAGTTGAAAAAAGAGCCTATAAGTCAAATAAAATTTGAAAGCAACCAACAGAAACTCTGAAACTGATACAAATATGATTAGATTGAGGCAAAGTTGTGACACGACATTCTGTGTTTTCAGACTAAATGGCCTATTTTAAATCATGTACATTTGCAACTTTTCCGCAGTTTAATTTTCTTAGCATGAAACAAACAAAAATTTATAATCATGAAAACATTTTATAATGTTAATATAAATGGTACAAATTTTGAAAGGTAGAATGTTTTTAAAGTATGTATATTTTTCTTCCATTCTTAATTTCTTGGTATCCATATTATTAAATAGCACATGTCCTTTCATGCAATATGTAATGCAACTTGTATCAGGTGATAATAGTTATATTTTTCAATTATCACTATTATATGTTCATCAAAATGAATTGTGCAATTCTTGTCTTATGAGAGCGGTTTTAATTTTTCTTCATTCAGATACTTCAAAGGTCACTTCAATTAAGCATTTTTCGCTTTTCGCTAACAAACCCATATTATCATTAAAATAGGGATTCAAGAGAATGTTGAAAGATGGTTTGATGATACTAGAACAAACCGTCAGTATTATTTATCTCATATTTTCACATTAATCAAATAATCCAGTAAAGATAACCTCAAACATAGCTTTTAAAATTAAAAAATACGGATTGCAGGATAATTTACATTATCATAACTACAATTTTTGATATCGGGTCAATACGATTACGTACTTTTTAACAATTTATTCCTTTCAAAAACATTTATGAAACTCTTAAATAATCCAAAATCTACACTCAAATGGAAATTATGAATTATTTCAACACATTTTGTTTGGATCCGTGTATATAATATTCTCTTATCTATGCACAGGTGTGCTGTGGTTTGGATGCGACATAAAAAACAGAGATAAGGTTTCTGTGCTTACAATATAAGTGGAAATATTTGAAATCAAAACATTCGAACAGAGATGCGTTTCTTTGAACCGTCAAGAGTGGAAAGACAGAGAGAGAAAATATGTTGAATAAGTAAAAGCCGATTCAGTACTACTATTGACATCTATCGTAAATATTTTGAACCAAATAATTACTAAATTAGTAACTAGTATTGTGTAGGTTTTTAGGTTTATATACCTGTGAGGAGGCTCCTCTTAACAAATGTTTTATTCAACTGATTTTCATTTCTCATATAACTCAATTTTCGAAAAACAAACATCCTCTGCTCTCTGAATAATTCAATTTTCGCCTAATGTGGTTCCTTCATTCTGAATTATTTACATTTCATCAGAAACAACTCAGATCTTATCATTGTTTTAAAATACAAAACTTAACTTCATGTGCCACCAGATTTGACAACTGTAATGTTATGTCATGTCATATCAAAGAATACACCAACAACAATGGTTGGTTAGTGTATTCTTTGGTCATAGCTTCCAGTCAGTGTTGCCAACTGAGTTCGCCGAAAATTCCTTATTTTTCTGTGGAAAAATCCCTAGAATTCCCTAGTTCAAAATTACATTGAATATTTATACTTCGATGTATCTACATACGTCAAAATACAATAGTTTAGGAATTATGTATCAGAAACAGATACGAAAAACGGTACAGCAGCAATATCTATCATAACTATATAAATCAAATGAATACTTATCTAATGGTAAGATTGTTACTAAAGGTAGATAACAAAATAAAAGTTTCTGAACCCAAAAAAGCATTGAATTTTAAAATCAATATTGTTTTTACAAAAGTTTTTGTTTTACATTAGACTAAAATGAGAAGGGCCCGCTGTCCGGTATTTCCCCGGAGTGTTAGATTAAGCCTGTAGGTCATGTCAGAGCATTTGGTCGGGTACTAACAATGAATCTTAACCCATGGTACAAGTTTAATAGGTGTTTATCGTTACGACTGTTGCATTGTTGCATATTAAATTTTATTAAAATTTAATTATTTGAACTAAAAACAGGTCGATTATTTCGGAGCAGTTGAAAATTCCCTAAATAATGGGCGAAATTCCCTTTTTCCCTATTGCACCAAAAAACCCTAGAACTAGGGACAATTTCCCTAGGTTGACGTCACTGCTTCTAGTAGTAATTTTTTTAGTGATTTTAAGGGGTGTGATTCATGTTTCCTAAAATGGTCCTCCTAAAATATACTCCGTAAATCACCTCGGTTGCTTTCTTTCCAATTTTTGTAGTCCGTAAATACACACCCGCTGAAATATATTCGATGTATGGAACGCGGTTGCCTGAAACTCGGTCATTTATATGTCGTTCGGCCCTTTTGGCCTTAGCAAGCCACAGCTATACGTCGAAGATAGTGTGGGACTGTCACAATACCTTGAAAACCTTGGCAAAAGACAATAGATTAATTCTTACTTGGGTGCCAAGCCATACAGGGGTAGCTGGAAATGAGGGAGCTGATAAGTGTGCCAAGAAAGGAGCTCATCTCATCCTCATGGGACCAGAACCAGCATACGGCGTTTCATACAGCGCCGTACGGAAAACTGTTTCCAACTGGGTGTCGATTGAACAACAAAAGCGCTGGAACAGAATCACGGGACATGCTCAGTCCAAAGGAACGCTAAAAGGACCATCGAGTTCCTACGCAGCAAATGCTTTTAGACTGGGTAGGAAAGAACTGCGAAAAGTGGTAGGATTCATAACTGGCCACTGGATATTCAACGCACACCTAGTGAAAATGGGGATTGAAATAACAAATCCCATTTGCAGGATGTGTGTAGAAGTAGAAGAACCACAAAGCACGTGGTCTTCGATTGCCCTGCCCTCTGCAGAAGGCGAGCCTCCTGTTTAGATATCTTCCTAGGCACAAATCAGGAGGGAATGCAGGAAAACATAGTCCGACGAATCTCAATGTTCGCTAAGAATTTAGGAGGGGACTCCGCTAATATATGTTAGTGGGGGTGCACAATAAGCCAATCAATGGCTGAGCGGTAACAATTAGAGCACCTGAACCCTAACCCCCTCGTGACTAAAAAAAACTAAAAAAAATGTCACCAGTACAACCAACGATTCGAGTAGGTTGCTTTGGTATTTTTATGTCAAATCCATAGATAACCTTTATATACGGACAATATTACTCCAGCCAAGTTGATTTTTATTGTTATTTTCGCAGAAAAATCACATTTGTTTTTTTTTAATTCCGAGACGGATGCAGGAAGTACAAAACTGTTATAAAAATAACCGAGCAAGTCTTTGCAATATACTCTATTTTCATTTTGTTTTCTAGGGTGATGAACTTTTTCGTGTGGGCATTGCAAAACGAGAAGAGGGACAATGGATCTAATTGTAGAACAGATAATGATTTACCTATTTACCATCTACCATATTTAAAAAGAAATGCGCAGCTACCACGTCCATTTCTTCTAAATGAATGGGGCTTGATAGAATATACCAACAATGGAATAAAAAAGAAGCATTTATTTATTTGTCTGAGGCTGATACCTCCGTGTATATAATATTCTCTTATCTATGGATACCTCATACCGCGTGGTTTGTGGCTGATACGAAATTGCAAATTGTATATTATTGTATGACAACTCACCATCGTGCCGTAAATCTTTGGGGGTCACCCACCAACCAAGAAAACCAGACAGAAACACGCTAACCAATTAAGGTAAGTTCCGGTACGTAAGGAATATATAGCTAGTTTAAAAACAGGAATTTTTATAGAGACAAAAAATGTTTTCAGCGGAATGTTGGGATAATCCGCGCGGATTAGTGACAGCGCACTTTTGATAGATCACTTGATCATTTCAACCAACCACATCCTCGAACGCCAGTGCGCTCTGTTTATAGTCCGCACATGAGGACCCACCTTGTGATGCAGTTGTGCATTTATTCAATTTTGTTGATTGGTGTTGTCCATAATACAACAAATAGAAGATATGATCTCTAGCCGTTCGAAATATCGTTCGCCGCGCGCATGACGTCATGCGGAGAGTAAAATTTAAAACCGTCAGCGCGGGATAATGCATTTGATGTAATAGAAATTGTTTATGATGAGTTGCTAATGCATTTTGAAGGAAAATGAGGGTGGTTCAGGTTGAATGAGATATTATTAGTATTATAAAGGCAAAGAGAATTCATGTAAAAGTGTTATATGGAATCGGAGAGCCTACCAGAGCAAAACAATAATTCTAAGATCTGATTGAAATCTGTTTGCTCACTTCGTAAAGTGAATAATTACTGTACTGATACGAAAAAAACATATTATTATACTTTTTGGATTTTTTTACATATTTTATAAACCTGTAAGTTTGTAAATAAATACAAGGAATAAAACAATTAGCAAATTTTAATACTGAATCGGTTGTTTATTCCAAAATAAGTATACTACAGAACAACAATAAGTTACAACTCCGGTATACTTCACGTAAGAGATATAGTGGAAAATTTAAAGCTTCGGCTTATCCTTTGATTTCAATACTGTCATAGTTCAATCAATATTATAATTTAAAATGCTATTAGACGATAGCATCTTCTTTTAAACTCCGACAATTTTTTGAAGTATATCCAAGCAACTCATGTCTTAGATTACGCACGTAGTCGTCTGCAGTAAAATGTTTTGAACAAATCCTTGCATTCACAATATTAAATTTATCTTCGCGCTTAGACAAACGGATCCCCTCCTGTATCAATTTTTTGTCTTTTGGAAAGGTAAAAAAGCTGACATCGTGTGCTAAGCCTTTTACCTGATTGTCTGAATCACAACCATACACTGCGCATCTCATTTTGACTAATTTTTGCTAATTTTCAACAATAAAAATGTAAAATTAACCGACATAAACACATCCAGTAATGTAACTGCAAACTAATTCAAGGCGTTCACTCTTGGCGTGACGTCAGAGCACAGCTGCGCGAAATCATACCTTCTATTTTGTTATTGTATCATGGGTGTTGTCCATTGAATAAAAAGTAAAGGAAGGAGCAATAAACACAAGTTTGGTTGATCAGGATGGTTGTTGCATATGGCGGACGGCAATATCCGTTTTACCATAGGCGAGCTATATAAAATTATTTTGTAGCAAATAAAAAATTAGATACTACATATAGGGACATCCAAAAAAAACTAATTAGAGTAGGCGTTGAAATTTTGATGGTTATGTAGATACTGAGTAAGAATGACATTTTAAACCAGAGAACAATGCAAATAAATATTTCTTAAATGTATAGTGTTACAACAGTTAACTTACTATTTTTATTTTTATGTTACGCCTATGTCTTAACCTTGTCATTCATCAAAATATGAAATGTTTATTTTGCATCTTTTAAATTATTTAAAATTAATATAAATTAAAGTATAAAAGAAAACAACTTACCTATGAAAAGTGATGCCTAAAGATTTATTTTTAGGGGTATTGGAGCAACCGCAGGCTGCACAACTAACCATTTTGTTTGTAGTCTAATTACTAATGTTTCAACACTTAAAACACTATTCTAATTAATCCTAATAAACACTTATTTAAATACAAAACAAAAATACAAGAAAAACTAATGAAAAACACTATACAATTATTATAAAACTTCCAAAAGCAAAAACGTACTCTCCAACCAATGCAACAACAAAATAAAATGAGTCATACTTGGTTGTTCAAGATGGCTACTTCCGTCTTGCTTTCTCTCTATGAGTGTAGATAGTAGCTATCCTTCCTTTACTTTTTATTCAATGGTGTTGTCCATATAATCTGTGGTAGGGATGGAAAAGGCGAGCGAAAAGTCGATTTTCGATTCTAGAATCGACTTGGACTTTCTTGATTCCTAAAGTCGATTAATCGTTACAAAAAATCGAATTTTCGACTTTTCAAATCGACTTTTTTAAAACTCTACCTATTACTTGAGGTTGGGAGAAATTTAGTAAACATTAAATATCTTTATTTATTTATTTATTTATAATAGGCGATTTATTTATTATTTGCACATTTCATTTAAGCAATACACACAGACGTATTATTTTTAACATTTTAAAAGATATTCTACACAGTAATTGCACGGAACATGACATCAACGATCAGTACAAAATATTTTAATTAAGAATTAAAATAAAACATTAAAATATAAAAATGGTAATTAAGAATACCACATATCTTCATCAAGTGATCCTAAAAATATCAATTCATTTAAGTGCTGCGGCGATAAGCGGCTCCTTAGTATTGGTTAGCAATGAGACCAGCATGTGAAAATAATCTTTGACAGGGTACTGAGGTTGATACGATAGATAAAAACTTCTTTGCTACTGTCCATAAATGGGGATATTCATATTTCATCGATTCCCAAACAACGAGTGGATTAGAATGTTGCTGTCGTTGAACAGCTGGACGAGTTAAATACTGACGCAACTGGATTAGCAATCCACCTGCTCCGTCTGTGTCTACTTGAGAATAACTACAGATATTTCAGTCTCAGTCGGTTGTTACCAAAGATACCAGCGATGATACTTATAGTCCAATCAGCAAGTGGTTAGTGTGGAGATTGCACTTTGGTTGGTGTTTTGTGTATGTAAATTTAAAAAAAAATAGGTCGATTGATGAAAACTTTACAAACTGTATAACCATCAATTATAATATACAAACCATAGAGAAGGTGATCATTTGTCTATGATACAAACTACTGAACATTAGTGTTTTTAAATGAAACTCAAGGTCTCTAGTTAATTCCACAATATAATACAAGTTATTGAAAATTCTAAGAAATTGACAATTGTTTCGATAAATCAATATCATCGTCAGAATGACAGAAGTTACATTTCATTTTATGCCTACCTGATGTTTAGTAGTTATATTTTTTTTTTTTTTTTTGGCTAGACCAAGAAGTAACCTAACTTGTGATTGGCTTAATATATGTTTATAGAAAAAAGAAGAAGATGTGATATTACAAATATTGAAGCTTAGATATTATTAGCCCTATGGTGATATCCTGGATATCATTTTTCCAATTAAGATCAGTATAACTGTGCAATGATATAGAAAACCAGGAAAACTATATCTGCTGATCTTTACAATTATCACTTAAGAAGACAGTTTATTAGTGGAGAATTCCCTAGATTTAACTGTTCATTGACAACTTCATATTGTGGGTTTCTTAAATGTCTTCTAATTTCCAGTTCTTCAAGGAAATCCAGTTCTTGTTTCTTTTCACAAATATGCAGCACTTCTAGTTCTGTGTTAGGTGTCAATGAATGATTGGTGTCAAGTAGATGTTTTGCGTAGTGGGATTTATCTGGTTGTTTTAATCTGTAAGCTCGTAAGTGCTCACTGTATCGTATTTCAAAATTCCTAAGGGTCTGACCCAAATAGACAGCATTACATTCTGGACATTTAATTTTCGGGTGTAAATTATTGATGTGGTTGAAAAACACATCTAATTGTCGCTCACTACCCATAAAACAAGCTAATATGTCATCTACATATCTATACCAAAATAAAATATTTTTCGAAATATTACTTTCAAAGATCTTTCTTTCTAAATTGTCCATAAAAATGTTTGCTAAAATAGGTGATATAGGGCTTCCCATTGGTAAACCTTCATTTTGAATATATATCTTATTGTCAAAAGTGAAATAATTCTGATTAATGCATACATCAAATAAATTGAGTATATCTGATATTATTCCTGGATTAATATTTTTATCTTCTAGTAATTTTCTTACAAGTATTAGACATTCTTTAGGAGGAATTTTAGTAAACATATTAGTTACATCGAACGATATGAGTTTATAGTTATCTTGCAACTTCTTTGTTGGGTCTGCTTTAAGAACTTAAAGCAGACCCAACAAAGAAGTTTTCTAATAATGTAAGGGATATTGTTAATAATTCAAATTATCTTTTTAATGATTACGAAAAGAGGTCTATCATACATAAGAATCCTCATTGTCCACAATTATATGGAACAGTTAAATTACATAAAATAACGAAACCAATTAGACCTGTAGTCTCTTATGTTAATGCTCCTAATAATATATTGGCAAAAAAGCTCAACAATATACTCAATACTTACGGATATGAATCTCAGTACTCAATTAGAAATTCAATAGAACTAATCAAAAAGTTGAAATCAATCCACTTGCAAGATAACTATAAACTCATATCGTTCGATGTAACTAATATGTTTACTAAAATTCCTCCTAAAGAATGTCTAATACTTGTAAGAAAATTACTAGAAGATAAAAATATTAATCCAGGAATAATATCAGATATACTTAATTTATTTGATGTATGCATTAATCAGAATTATTTCACTTTTGACAATAAGATATATATTCAAAATGAAGGTTTACCAATGGGAAGCCCTATATCACCTATTTTAGCAAACATTTTTATGGACAATTTAGAAAGAAAGATCTTTGAAAGTAATATTTCGAAAAATATTTTATTTTGGTATAGATATGTAGATGACATATTAGCTTGTTTTATGGGTAGTGAGCGACAATTAGATGTGTTTTTCAACCACATCAATAATTTACACCCGAAAATTAAATTTACATTAGAAATTGAAGAAAATAGCTCAATCAATTTTCTTGATTTAAAAATTCAAAGAGTTAATGATGTACTTGATTATTCAATTTACCGAAAACCAACACAGACTGATGTGACAATTCCATTCAATTCTAACCACCCTGTCTCACACAGACTAGCATCATATAATTCAATGATACATAGAGCTTTTTCAGTTCCTATGAACAAATGTAATTTTGATAGAGAGATTAATACAATTAGACAAATAGCAACATCTAACGGTTATCCATTAGATATGATAAATAAACTAATTAGTAAAAAAGAGAAAAAAGTGGCATTACAACTAATATATCCTAAGCAAGCTGATGAAATTAAAACTTATAAAACCATCACATATGCAGGAAATATTTCTAATAATATTTCAAAGATAATATCTTCAGCAACGAATGCAACAATTTCTTTTAAAACAGAAAGTAACGTTAGTACAAAATTGTTAAATGTAAAAACAAAAATACCACTATTAAAGAAGTCAGGTATATATAAACTCAAATGTCCAGAATGTAATGCTGTCTATTTGGGTCAGACCCTTAGGAATTTTGAAATACGATACAGTGAGCACTTACGAGCTTACAGATTAAAACAACCAGATAAATCTCACTACGCAAAACATTTACTTGACACCAATCATTCATTGACACCTAACACAGAACTAGAAGTGCTGCATATTTGTGAAAAGAAACAAGAACTGGATTTCCTTGAAGAACTGGAAATTAGAAGACATTTAAGAAACCCACAATATGAAGTTGTCAATGAACAGTTAAATCTAGGGAATTCTCCACTAATAAACTGTCTTCTTAAGTGATAATTGTAAAGATCAGCAGATATAGTTTTCCTGGTTTTCTATATCATTGCACAGTTATACTGATCTTAATTGGAAAAATGATATCCAGGATATCACCATAGGGCTAATAATATCTAAGCTTCAATATTTGTAATATCACATCTTCTTCTTTTTTCTATAAACATATATTAAGCCAATCACAAGTTAGGTTACTTCTTGGTCTAGCCAAAAAAAAAAAAATATAACTACTAAACATCAGGTAGGCATAAAATGAAATGTAACTTCTGTCATTCTGACGATGATATTGATTTATCGAAACAATTGTCAATTTCTTAGAATTTTCAATAACTTGTATTATATTGTGGAATTAACTAGAGACCTTGAGTTTCATTTAAAAACACTAATATGAGCATATTCCACGAAGTAAGGGTCGAGACAGTCAATTTCATTTACTGAACATTACATTACATTGACATTTTAACCTTTATTTTTCCGTGCCGTGATGTCATTCTGTCAATTAATATATGATTTCGACATGATTTTCACACCAAGTGTGATGTGTGATAAATGTTATAAACAAGGAAGCATTACATTTCAATTGATATGGCGCATCAACTGTGAATAGTACTTTACCATCAATAAAAGTTGTTAAAAAAAGTCGAAGTCATCAAGTAAGAATCGATTCTAATCGACTTGAAGTGTTTGAACTCGATTCTAAAAAAGTCGATTTCTTCAGCAAAAAAACGATTTTTGACTCGAGTCGACTTTACCATCCCTAATCTGTGGTGTTGGGTTAGGTGTATGTACTGTATATGCATAGACAAATATAATATATTAATTTCTCTATGTGCATGTGGTTTAGTTAGGGAGGGTTTTGCTGATTTGATGTTATTTTATTTTTAATCCGTTTATATTTTCAACATAATTCAGAGTTGATATTTTTTGCTTATATTTTTATTTGCGATCTATTAAAACAAACTTCGACAAATACATATTTTTCTTTGAGAAGCAAAAAACACTAAAATAAGAAATGAGTGAATGGATGGAATTTATCTATTTATCATGCCAATCACGAATGGTTAGTGCGAAAACCAATACTCACCTATTTAAAATATCCAGGTAAGTTTGTATAAATGTATCCTCATTTATAGTGAATGACGGTCAGCCTTTAACAATTGTGGGGAAACGATCTGCAAAACAAATTCATACTTCTTCAGTTTTCACACCCTTCACAGATATTATTAATAGATGAGCTTTTTTTAAACATAATATAGGTATACTGCCATGAACAATAAGTTAATTGCCTATCATGTGAAAAAGCTTACGGGAGAACTTCTAAAGCTATGATTGACAAATAGGCTTGATGAATTAACCAAAACTTTCTAGAAAGATGTATTTGTCTAATCAAATTAGACTCACGAATTTAGAATAACATTTTTTTGGTTGGTTATGTTCTTTTAATGAATCTACAGAGTACAGAGCAATCCGCCATGAGAGTTGGAACTTGAAACACCAATCACAGCAAAGATGCCATGGTTCAGGAAACCATATATATTATGAATATCTCAGTGAGGCAGCATTGGTTTTCCATTTCAAATATTTAGTGCAATATTATGCCTCTTTAGTTGATATTAAGCTATGTATTAACTCTTAATTATAAACTCTTAGACCTTTTGTTTGTTAGTTGTTAGTCCTATGGCTCAGGTTAACATCCTAGTGCCATGACAGCTGAAAGCTAGCTAACTATTGTTTACGTTTATGTGTATTATAAAATCGGTATTTTTTAGATATTTTTCAAGTAATATTTGTATTAAAATAAATTTAGTAGGATTTGTGATGCTTCTTGGCACTCAAAATCTATATTCAAATGTCATCTTTTTTAACCTCAATATTCACATCCATTGGTTCATAAGTAGGGCCAACTTTTGTTGAGCACTCCTCTTCTCGTTTTTTTCCAAGAGCTCTGGATGATAGTCCTGGTGGTGATGTACCACATGACCTTAGTGGCAGATTCTGGGACGACACAGCAAATGATTTTAATATTCCACATTATACTCTTAACTAGAAACAAAAGAATGGAATAAAAAAGATTTCAATATTTACACTTATTTCGGTAAAAATCACATTCGGGAAAATGTAATGAGCACACTTTCATCATATTTGACACACTTTTTCTGATTTTTAATGTTTTTATCCATAAAAATCTTCTATCAATTAGTTCCTTGAATTCAAGCTGATTTTCCACAAAAACCTTTGATTTTCCTGATTTTGGAAAAAGATGAAAACATAAATTAAGATTTGTCTTGATCCAAGATGAACACTGGGGAACCAAGGCACAAGATAATAATTATATTCATTTCAGAAAAATTCTTACAAAAAAATAATAATTATCCTTACATAATGAGATATCACAAGATTTAACAGGAATTTAGTTTAAATTGGCATGTAAATAATCATTAATCCTATTTGGCTCAATGTCCACAAGAAGTTTGTTAATTTATTTGTTAAATTTGTTGCTGGATATTAGAGTTTTTATTCATAGTGGTAATTTATTGTAAAATTTGATTGTTTTTCGTATTTTATTACTGCTAATTTTAATTGTTTAGAATTATTAATGATTATTACTCTCACTATCTTTTTAATTATGCATGCTGGAATTTCATCTTCACCAGAAGTGTAATATTTTTTATTTTATTTGCCAAGACAACATGGGCAAAACCATTGTTTGCGAGTTGTAAGGAATATTACGATTAGTCTGGAACAATCTATGTTAATTATTTATTAGACTCTTAGCTATTTTTTATGGATCACCCTCTAAGTAACAAACATGATTCTTTACTTTTCCAGTTAATTCATTACAAATAGGTACTCCACATACATTTGTATTTGTTGTCAGAGTTCTTTATTCTACTTTTTATAATTCTCTTTTTATGAGTTAATTAACAAATGATCATATTTTTTTACCTTTATATAATCATCTTTCAATACAGGATTGTGACAGCTTAAGGTTAACAGTTTGTGTAGTTTATTTTTTAATTCAGATATTTACTGGTTTTCCATAGATGTCCTTTTTATTGCCAATTTTTGCAATTTTCATGGGAAAACATTAATCAAATATAAAGTGTCACAATAATTCATAAACAATTTCCACTGCTTATCTACTTCGGACACCTCAAAATTGTGATAGGTAAACGTTTCTCCAATAAAACTATTCATGTTTTCAAGGGGGGTGTTTCACCTACCACTTAATTATCCTTTTTTAAATAAATTTCCCCATTTCCTGATAATTTCATTTTTATTTTTTTTAAATTCCTGCTAATTACCTTTTATTTCCCTATTTTCACCCAATATTTCCAGAATTACCTATATGTAAAAGAGGTTATTTAGAAGAAGAAAAAAATATATTAAAAATTAAAGTTTTTATTCTAATAAAATAAACACAAGTACAAATCTCTGTACAAAATAACAAAAATATTTAAGTCAAAGAATTGATCACCACGTAATTATTATAGTAAAGTAACATCTATTTATTTTTTTTAAGCACCAATTTTTAATTTTGGATGAGCAATGCCCGTTTGCATCTTGGAACTCATGTAAAGGCAGAGAGTTTAAATCATAATTCCGTAGTTGGTTTTCGACTGTCTGTATTACTATTAACTATAATGTAATATTCATATATATCACAAGTAAAATATATAATAAATTGCCTAAGATCGCTAACTAAGCACTACAGAGTTTATTACATTACACTCAAAGATTGACCAATATCTGGCCTATTTTTTTTAGTATTAGCAGTCTTTACCTCGCTTATATTTGCAAAGTTTTTATCCTTTATGGATGCTTGTGGTGTTGATGTTTTTTGTAATGTTTGGAGTTTTTCTTCTAATAACTTTATTTTGTATCAACAGGTAAATATTTTTTTCTAATAGTATTTGCTTACTTTCGGCTTCTTTCAATAGTTATTTTCAAGTAATCATTTATTTACATCTACATAAATTTCGTTCTGTAGGCTACCTGATTTATGGTATCGATATTAGGACATAGATTGACATTGTCTCCTTCTGTATTTTTTTCTTCTCTTAAAACTTGATGATTACAATATATTTTTAGTGATGAACAACTGGTATCAAAAACTGATTCACACAAAGCACATTTCACAGCTTTTTAAACTTTTCTACTGTAATAGTTACAAATTAAATTGACAGCATTTGAAAGCGATTCTGTCTCACTCGCCATCTTATGGTCTGATAATGAGAGTAATTGATTCGCAGTTTTTGAAGTTTTTTGTATCTCAATTTTTAAGCAGTCAATGATCCAACTTAAATTATTATATTTATATCTAAAACAATTTTTTATGGAATATTTATCCAATGTTATAAAGCAAGAATTTAAAAAAGCATATTTTTCAAAAATGTCTATTGTCGAAATATAATATTTTTTATAAATAGAAACTACTTCCAAACTTTGTAAAACAGACAGTTTTTCAAAATTAGTCATCATTGTAGTAAGCCATGCAATTAATCAATCATAGCTATGAAAGTATACCCCAGTATCCAATCCAACTTTTGTATGTAGTAGGCCTTGAGCAGACTTCAATTATTTGTCCTGGTATGTATGGGTAACAGTAATAATTTTTCAGAAAAAACATTCAAGATTGCAGGAACCGTTATCTAACACTAAATGGAAAAAGCAAGAACTCTCAGAATGGCTTATAACCACAGAAATAGTGGCAGAAGAGGGATTACTCAAAAAGAGCTATTGGAGTTAGTAAAGAACGTTCACCAAAATTTAAAAAGAAGAATTTAAGTAGTTGAAATTGCAAAAGAACATGGAGTTAATGTGTTGCAGTTACCACTTTATCACTGTGAACTTAACTTCATTGAACTAATCTTTGCTCAAATGAAGGGATATGTTTCGAGAAACAATACAACATTTAAACTTCAAGATGTTCGTCAATCATTATGTGACTCAATATTTAAAATATCATTGGACAATTTGCAAAATAATATAATACATGTCATAGCAGAGGAAGATAGTTTCTGGAAACTTGATATGTTAATATCGATGTTAATAGAGGAAAGAATAGAACCAATTATTATTTCTGAGGGAAGTGAGGTAACTGATGATGATGATGACTCCTTATCGGGAGAAAATGATTGATTTAGTTAGGTTTGTAACTATATTTATATTAACTATAAGTTTATAAGACGCTAGTACTTGAAATACAAACTAACAAATTTATATGGAATCACCTCATAATTTTAAAAATGAAATATGAAAGTTTCATGAGAAAAGATTTTTTCTAGTAATACGGGGCGATTCCATATAAATTTGGTTGTGTGTATATTATTAAATTTTAAGGAAATGTCCTAACCTAATATCCAATATACTATTTTTATAAAAATAAAACTGTGTACTTAATATTGAAAGTTAACTATTTTTTTATTAAAGTAATTTTGTGGTGCCAATCACCGAGGTATAAAATAATTGAAGCGTTTATTACAAAAACAGCCCTTGTCAAAATAAGTAAAGTTTTTAATTTTTTATCGGCAGGTGGCGCGGAGTCACTGTGCATTTGCCTAGAGTAAAATATTCCACAGAAACCACCTATATGCGATGTAATGCTAAGAGTTATATTCTATGGTTCTACAAAAATAGCCCATGTCATCGGCGTTTCCAGCAAAAACAACCTACATCAATGACATAGGTTGTTATTGCCAGAAATAGTCGTAGGTAGTTGCGATTATACGTTTGGCGTTGTTAGGTTAGTTTGTCGAGAAACATCATTGTGACTAGTTAAGTTTCATTTACTGACATAACAGTGGTTTCATTTCATTGTGGCCATGAGTGATGTTGAAGATCCGGTTGTACCGGTAAAGAAACAAAAAAAATTGAAAAAGAAACAGCTATAAGGGATAAGAAAGTGAAAGGAGAAGCACATGTTAACCATAAGGGTAGATTTATCGAAGAGAAAAAAGTGGGACCAGACTGCAAGTAAGCGAATTCTTGAAATTTATTAAACTGAAATGCTGTAAATATGTATTAATTTTTTTAGATGTAAAAGATTCAAGTGCTTTAGTGTAATGACAAAAGATAAAAGGGAACAGATATTGAAAGAGTTTTATAAACTTCCAACAAAAAATCTCCAAGACAGTCACTTAGCCGGTTTAATAAAAACTTCACCTGTGAAGCAAAGAAGGCCTAGAAAATCTAAAATTCACAGCCATAGTGAATCTAGTGATGATGAATCACATTCGAGATTTTACCATTCTGTGTCCTTCTCATACACAGTATGCACCAAAACCGAACTTGCTTCCAAATATGTTGATGTAACCATATGCAGAGATGCTTTCCTTAGTTTTCATGGGATTACCAGGGCTAGGCTGCGAAGGATTCAAAGCTGTCTTTCTGAAACAAGTGGATCTCCCTTAGACAAAAGGGGCCATCATAAAAACAGACCAAACAAAACTCCTCCTGAAATAGATGTTCTTATTCAGCAGCACATTAAATCATTCCCTGCTAGGCAATATCATTATTCGTTACCAAAGAATCCGCATAGGTTTTATTTGCCTGAAACTCTAAGCGTAAAAGACATGTATCGTATTTTCCTAGAAAAACATAGAATCAATGTTTCTTACAAGGTTTATTGGTCAATATTTACCACAAAATTTAACATTAAATTTGGTCTACCAAGAACCGATACATGTACGATGTGTGACATGTTCCGCCAAAAAATTGAAGCCAGCAACGATAAGCAAGAGGCTCTAAAGGAACTCCATCTGCGGAAAGCTGAGGCTTTTTATACTTTGAAGCGAAAATGGAAACAGGAGGCTCGCACAAATCAGGCTACTGTTATAAGCTTCGATTTTATGCAAAATTTGCCATTACCTCACATTAGAACAAATAACGTTTTTTATGCTCGCCAGTTGTGGTACTTTGTGTTTGGGGTCCATGACTTTGCTGATGACTCTGCGTCAATGTACGTATATGATGAAAGCGTGGGAAAAAAAGGTCAAAACGATGTAACCTCACACTTATTTCACTTTTTAAGACATAAGGAGATTACTGCGACAGAAACGTTGGTCATTTTTAGTGATGGATGCGCTGGCCAGAATAAGAACTATACGATGGTACGTTTCCTATACTTCGTCGTCCACGTGCTAAACCTTTTTAAAAGTGTCGTCCATATCTTCCCAATAAGAGGTCACTCTTTTATGCCCAATGATCAAGACTTTTCCATTATTAGCAAAAAGAAAGAAAAAGTGACGGTTGAGACACCCCAGGAGTGGGATAACATTATCGCAAACTGCCGGTCAAAGCCTTCGCCTTTTAAAGTCATCGATGATAATCAATCAAACCTCTTTGATGTAAAGAAAGCTATCGAGCCATATTTTTTAAAAACACCAAAACCACCACTGACAATGAAAACTCTCAGAATGTACAAAATTTCGCAAGAAAATCCTGATATTGTTTTAGTACACGAATCATACTCTGGGCCATGGAGCAGATCATTAATTAGAAGCAAAACCAAGCTTACAAAAGAGCTTACCTTGACACCTTTATACGCAGGACCTATCGCTATAAACCCTTTAAAGGTGAAGAGTTTGCTGGATTTATGTCCTACTCTAAGCAAAAGTGAAAATAAAGCATTTTATGAATCCTTCGATCTAAATAGGAGTCAGCAATTAAATCAGAATATTGAAGAGGTTGATTCTGAAGATAACAGCAGTGGATGTGAAAGTTAACTCGTTTGTAATACTGTGCAGTTTTATAGTTTCTAATAAATTTTTTGAAATGTTGCAATCTTTTTCTTGCAAAAAAAACCTATGTCAGTCAAACTTTTTTTTCTCGGTAATAGTGCAAACAAGTCTTCATTTTCATAATCCGCCCTACTTAATGTCTAATTTTTTCCGATTTTTCCATATAATCAGATTTGAAATGTTCAGCTTCATTAGTAACATATTTGGTTTTTATTAATTTCCCACAATTCTGAAATTTTGACAAAGGCTGTTTTTGTAATAAACGCTTTAATTGGTTAATCCATTAGGGTTTGCTCATTTACATTTTGTGATGTATTCGATGTTTTTCTGTCTCATTATACTAAAATCTAGTGAAGGTATTAATATTTACTTTTTTTCTGCTTTGAACAATCTTTTGCCATAATGCATTTTTAAATGAAGTATAATAATTATTAATAATTTTTAGATTAATATACATGCTGGAATTGATTGTGGTATTGGAAAAGGAAATATTCAGATGAAACAATAGAATGAGAAAAGATGATGAAATATCAGGAAATCCTGCGTTGTGCTAGGATAATATGGAAGATGCTCTAACCTATCATAAAGTGATAAATGGTGAGTATGTGTTGAAGAAACTATTAAAATTAGGATATGAATAAGTATCATGGGTAGTAAATGATTTATCCTCATCACATGATCTATTTTCTTACAATGTCTTTTAATATTTCCAGTTTGTTGTGAAATACTTTGAAAAGAGTGTTTATCAACCAATTAGTATGATCATTGATGAGATCATAAATCGGAAATTTTATATTTGACCCAGAAAATAATTTTTTTTTTGAATACTATTACGAATATTACTTTTAAATATAAGATTGGATAACAAAGCAACTTTTCCAATGACTTCACGTAAATATGTTAAACTGACAGTTATTCACAAACATAACCTCTAATGCAACTATTTCAACTACAACAACAAATAATCTTGTTCCATCACGTTGCTGTATATTATATACTCTCATGTATGTTTCACTCTTTTCTTGAACCTTTCAAATTTTCTATTTCTTCTCTCTTGTTCTTGATCTTACTAGTATATCGTCAGTGTCCTGCTAATACCTCCTAACTGCCACATTTATCAAAATTGAGATTTTTACATGATTTTCTTCAATTTTTTTATGCGCATGCGTTGGTAATATCCACCTAACTGTAAAAAAATTACAAAACGTTGAAATTTGAGGCGGAAATATCTTCTATCTGAATCTAAGGTTGACAGCAAAAGTAATACCTCCTATCTGCTCAGTCTACATTGGAACTGCGTGTTGTTTCTTCTGGTAAATAGGTAAGTGACAAAATTACTTTGAATTTTTTAATTTAACTAAATTAATGTGTTTTAATAGTAATTGAACTTGAATTAAACATTTCTATGAAGTCATGCTCAACTGTTTTATACCTTCAACCGAAGTTATTTATCACAAAAATGTCATGAAACATTATTGTTCTTAAGATAGGAGATATTCGAACAGATAATTGCCATATAAGTAAATGATAGGTGGTATTCAATAATTCCAATAAAACGATGAGGTAAAAAATAAGTACGATTGACTAGCAAAAAAAATACTGGTACGGATGAAATTAACATGTGACACTTACAACATGGGAAATTTCGCATTTTAGAAGTGTTTAAGACAACATTTTGTACCAGTTTTCTTTGCTAGTCGATAGTACGTAATCAGTAAAAAGTAGGTACAAATAAATTGTTTGTGTTTTGTTTTTAAATTTAAATACCACTAATTTATGATACAATTGGCAATTTTATATCAATAAATTGAAATAAAGCAGCAATAAAACTTAGTAGGGGTGTTATTTTTCAGTGTCGTAAATCATGTCGGAGCGGAGCAAGAAAATTGTGATGTTGGCATTGGACAACTATCAAAATAAAAGCGAAGAAAATATTACATGCAACACCACAATTGAAAAAGATAACAATTATTTTGATCTGGAAAACATGGAAGTTCTGATTGCATCAGATAGTTGTGCAGCTCTTAACTCTCCTGTTGCTGATAAAGTTGTAGTTGAAAAAAATGAAGCTCTCTTTGACAACACAATATTATTTTATGAAGTTTCATCAAATAATACTTTCTTAGTCAGTACCAACTGTGACATTGGCTCGACCGACCAGGACATCATACATGAAGCTCCTGGACCATCTCACCAAATGAGCAGCAATAAAAATCAGGAGAATGTGAAAAGCTCACAGAAGTTTGTACAGAATGACGAAGAATCTAACCAAAGTGATGAACAATCAAACCACAGTGAGAAAGATTCAAACAAAAGCGATGAACAATTAAACTCTCGATCAAGTCAACGTGAGGATGAATGGAACCAAAGAGATCAAGAATCTAGCCAAAGTGATTTGTCTTCATATAACCCAGATCCTTTAACTGGCGGAGAAAATACTGCTCCACCAAAAGATGCAAAAAATAGTGATGATTTTCAACCAAGCGAAGATTTTGTGGAGTATGGCAACATGCAGGAGGGAAGAAAAAAAAACCTTGTGGCAGACAGAAATAGTTGGAAAAAGAACCAAAGCAAAAAATTGCGTATGGAAGGGAAAGCTTATTTAGGATACACGAGAAAAGACGGAAAGGTAAAGCATGATAAAATGCGTGAAAAACGGAAGCTAGGCCTATCGTGTTTATCCAAAATGTGTAAAAAATCAAAGATGCGCAAATGCTACAACTTTACAGAACGTCAAAGGCAAGAACTGTTTGACTATTTTTGGAAGGAAACCAATTGGGAACAACGAAAAGTTTTTGTTGCTTCGCACGTCAAGAGAACTCTTACCAAGAGAAAATGTAGTGAGAACTCACGGAGGGAAGGAACACTAACCTACTCTTTGCCATTAAATGGTGATCAAGTCCGAGTATGCAAGAAAATGTTCTTACAGACCTTGGCTTTAGGTTCGTTCACAGTGCAATCATGGACAAATTCGAGCACATACGGCATGTTGCCAAATGATGAGCAACGCATTTCTAAGAGGAAGGTTCCTGTATCTAGTCGAGCACCCGATTTGCAATTCCTACATGAATTTATGGACAATTTACCAAAACTTCCATCCCACTATAATAGAGCTAATTCGTCCAAGCTGTATCTTGAACCAGTTTTCAAGACTATGAAGAGTCTGAGAGATTTGTATAATGAGCAATGCAAACGAGATAACAGAACCCCCCTTTCACGACAAATATTCGACAACGTTTTCAAGGGAAAAAACTTAAGCTTACATTTAAACAAAAAAGATAGATGCGATATCTGTGTTTCATATGAAGTAGGAAACATTACAGAAGCTGAATGGACACTGCATAGGAAGAAAAAAGAAAGAGCGCAACAAGAAAAAGCTTCTGATAAAGCACTTGCGAAAGAAAATCAATGTATTGTTCTAACAATGGACTTACAATCAGTCAAATTGTCGCCTTCAATTAGTGCCAGCGCATTTTTTTTTAAAACAAAATTGTGTTGTTACAATTTTACGGTATACAACCTCACTTCACACCATGTTCTCTGCTATTGGTTTACCGAAGTAGACTCGGATTTGACTGCATCTACTTTTACTTCATGTATTGTCCATTACCTCACAACATACTGCGTTGATAACAAGTTACCAATAATACTCTATTCAGATGGCTGCACATACCAAAATAGAAATGTGACATTATCTAATGCCCTTCTACATTTGTCCACAACGTACAACATTCCAATTTATCAAAAATTTTTAGAACGGGGTCACACCCAAATGGAGTGTGACTCCGTTCATAGTTGCATAGAAAGGAAGATATCGGGACGAGACATTTACCTGCCAAGTTACTACGTCGCTGCTACAAGAGAAGCGCGTAAAAAGCCCTTTCCTTACGAAACCATGGTGTTGGATTTTAGTTTTTTTAAAAATTATAATACTTTTCTTAGATATTCGTCGATTAGACCTGGCAAGAAGTCAAATGATCCGACTGTCACCGACATCAGAGTTTTGTACTATAATCATAATACAATACAAGTTAAGCTAGATTTTGACGCTGTCTCCTGGATAGATTTACCTGTACGCCCGAAAGTCATAAATCACAATGAAGTGATCTTCCCACAACTTCACCAAGGACCTCTTCCCATTGCCCGTTCAAAGTGGAATCATCTTCAAGCTTTAAAGAAAGAAATACCTCAAGACTGCCACAGCTTCTATGACAACTTACCAAGGAAAGACTAGTGGAAGAGAAGAAGAAATCAAATAAGTGGAAATTAATAAAAATTAAGTTTGTAGAATTTTTTTTTTTAATTTTTAAATGTATGTTACCTGATAAAGTAAGAATATATCTATATTTTATTTATGAACATTAACTTAAATTTCTTAATATCAAAAAACATTAAAAACACCTGATTTAAGACCGGAAACTTATTTAAGTCTTTTAAAAGTAATTGTGTACAATACCTCCTATTTGCAAACCCAGTAATTCGAATACCTCCTAACTAACAGAGAAATAATTAAAATTAAATAAGGTGCTCACATTAACATTATCATTGAGTAAAATATTATATTGATTAATATCAAAAACAAATATGTTGGGAAAATGTATCTGGATAGAAAAGAGAGAGTTTTTTATCGCTCCTGTAAAATGTCCCTATTTTCAGATAGGAGGTATTAGCAGGACACTGACGATATATATATATATATATATATATATATATATATATATATATATATATATATATTTTAGCCAGCTACATGTATAGCAGCACTCATACAGTATGGGAAAAAATATAACTTGGGTATAGACAGAAATCTGTAAGAGTAACAACAATATGCAGTTATATTATAATACCACATAATCGAGAGAGACAGAATGCTGTCCTCCCCTCCTGCTACCCCACTCGACTCAAAAGTGATGTGTAAAACCAACTGTGATCTGACTAATCAGGAATCTACAGAATTTCCAACTTAAATTCAAATCACTTCTAGTTTAAAAATGGCATGACAGTATCTAGTGTCTTTGGCTTAGTTTACACTCGCGTTTCGATCCTGATTCATTCCAGAAGGAACTGAGATTTGTCTGATGTAAACGGATATAATCACGATCGGAATCATTTCATTCCATTCCTACATTTTTAGATGGAACTGAATGGTTCACATCCGGAATAAGCTGATGTAAATGTGTGATTTGGGAATGAATTCAGTATTGCCAACAAGAAATGTAACATAAGTTGGATAAGCATAAATTATTATGTAGTATAAGTAAAGTTAGGCTTTTTTAAGCATTTACTTTTAATTTATGATTAACAATAAACAACATTTCAAATACATTTTGAGTAATAGTAGAGATCTTTTGTTGAATTATTAATTTACAAAGTTGACTATCCTGCTTCTTGACTCCTATTCTAACGGAATAAATCAAGTATAAATGGTGGCTCAATTCACTCCATGCTGGAGTGAAACGGGATCAGAACACTGAGCTGGATGTAAACTAAGTCAATGAGCCATTATTTGCAGGCCATGGTTGTGAAAACATTCAAAAATTAAATTACTGCTGAAACATGTCAACTATTTACACAATCGCAGAGAAAGTACACATCGTTAAGTGGTACTTTGGGGGTAATTCTGAAAAAAATACTATAAATCTGTTTATAGTGGCTTTTGCAGATACGGAAGTGAATGGTTTTGTCTCATTATGAAAATTTAAGAAATAATTTAAGTTATCTAATAAACTGCAGTCATCTGTCTCACAATTCGTGTTGTAGTTCTTGACTATCATTGCATAAGCTTTCTTTTTACAGACAGTATGTACTTTAAAAAGCTTGGGTATTATACTATGTTTAACTACTTTTGGTGGTGTATGATGTAAGGGTGGAAATGGTAAAGCTAATTTAAGTCTTTTGTGTAATATACTTGTAAATGCATCATCATCAAAATGATCTTCACACAACCTTTGATCGTTGGATGTATAAGGAAGTTCTAAAATTTTATACCACCTTTGATTAATGTCAGACAGAAATTTGAAACATGTTTTGTTCTTAAACTCCAAATTGTGAAGTGCCCAAAAATATTTACTATTACAATTTTTTGCAATACAATTATGATGAAATATATTTGGTGACGACATTTTGAATGTTCACTTCTATTTACTTTATTAGAACTAAAATCCTAAATAAATTAAAATAATCCTACTCAACCTTGTCAGACCATAACCATATTTTTATCAATTTTTAATTTGACAAACACAAGTTATTGGTCAGTGGGTATAGAGACGTTGAGCCTATCCCCTCTTCAAGCTATTCGAGGGGAGTTCTAATGCTATCTTTAAGCAGGCCATCCATTAAGCACTTATTAAAATGCAATACCCAAGATATATTTTTTCCCATTACTGTATGATCTTGCAATGATCCGAAAATGATGATTTGTATCTACGTTTCTGGTTTCTTGAACAGTAATAATATATTTTGTGAGTTTTTTCTTCCATTGCAATAAGCAAAATGCCAACAGACCTATGTTATTAGGAGCCATTTATTAATTACGTAAGGATACCGTGGGGGAGGGCAAGTTAAAAAAATCTCAACATGTTCTTATTTTAGAGGGGACTAAAACCTATTCTTACATAATACAGTAGAACCTCCATAAGTTGAATTTGAAGGGAAACACCAAAAAAATCGAGTTTTAGAGTTTTCGACTCATGGAGCACTTCAACTTTTGTAAACATGTATACATGCGCATGTTAACGTCAGTCATAAATTCCTTTATCATTTCATAGTAGTGCTGGGACATTGTCCAGAAATATCAATGTTGATCATCAACAGTGACATCGAAAGCAAACATCTATGTCGTAAAAACATCCAATGTAGAACATCGATGTTCTCTTTACATGGATGTTAAAAAATAAATAATATCCATATAATAATTATCAAAAATCAAACATATAATTTAATTTCGATCTAAATATTATATTTGTAATGATTGCGATAAAATTAATTCAGGCTCCAAATGGATTGTAAGAAAGGTAACTTAGAAAGTTGCTTCCCTTGCAAGCTATTTCATTTTTTGGCCATGCCTTAGAAAAGAGATGTTTAGATGGAACGGAAGTAGCTAAAACAGTTACCAATTTTAAAGCTTATTGTGTTAGATTCGGATACATGAAAGGATGAAAGAAAGAAATTTATTCATCTGTGAGACTTATACATTACATACTTATACAAATATACAGTGTATAAACCTATTCGACTAGTCAATTACACGAAAACAAAAGTATGATTAAGAAAATAACACATAAAAACAGAAAATACAACGATGATTGAGGAATATAATTATATCTAAAATTATTTTAATACATATATTGGACTAACACTGTTTTGAAGAATTGAGGAATTCCTCTACACTGTAAAATATATGATCAGCTAAGTGGACCTTTTTTCCAAAGCTGTTGAAGTTATTGAGATGTGTATCCACTATGTTACTGAACTTGTTGAGGCATTTGATTCCAATGTGTCTCGGTGAATGTTGACCTATTTCTAGACATGAAAATGGCTGATGAATATTTGTTTTATTCCCAGTATTATAGGAATGTATGTCTTTATTCTTGATAAGAAAATGCTAATTTTTTTTTCAATTGAAACATGTCGCATCCACCAAAAAGTTATTAGCGACAATACAATAATATACCATTAGATCTTATACAATAAGTTTATAGATTTTAAATAGTCTATGATTCGCCTATGATATTGACAGTCTTGTCTGAGGAGAACTTCCAAACTGTTTGCAAAATTATTTGTTGATTGTTCGACTGTGTATTTTGGGCATGAAATAAGGACATGTTTTATGCTATCTACGACATTACACGTTGTACACATAGGGGGTTCACTATTTGTGAATAAATAGGACCTAGTCGAAGCCGTGTTAATATAACTTGTATTTTCCTATTTTTAGTAGTAGGTTGCCATGGAGATATATTACTGTTTACTTCCCTTAGCTTTGATCTGGAATTCGACCACTCTCGTTCCCACGAACTATACACTTTCATTTTAAAGAATGCTTTTAAAGGAAAGGTAGAATGTTCGCTGTTTACCATGTTGAAGGAAATTGATTATGTTTCCAGACACAGTTAAATAGTTGGAGAAGGAGTGCTTTCGCAGATTCAGGAAGTTGTTTTAAGAATGTGACTGGGATATCATCTGGTCCAGGGCTAGCATCTTTCATGCTATAAAGTTCGTTTTCAAGTTCCTCCATAGAGAAGGGTATGTTTAGTGGAGAGTTTTCGACTTTGTCTTGAAGTAGTTCTGAATTTTCCACAACTAATCTGTTTTCAAGGAAGGTATTATCATAATTGCAGTTTGAAGACAAACTTTTAAAGTGATGGGCTGCGTCATTAATCTTTAGTCGAGATAATATTGGTGTATACTTTAGTCCTGAAACTTTTCTTATTATTTTCCATACTTCACTGATGAGAGTGGCGCTGTTTATTTCGGAAACATATTTTGATGTTGTCTTAGCTGTTTTGATGACAAGCTGTGCCTTCGCTTTTAGCCTTTTGAAATCTATTTTATTTTCGATTGTCTTGTGCCTCTTGTACTTAAGTGCTGTTTTGGCGGCACGAATAGACGTATGACATTCCGTATTCCACCATGGTACAGTATGAAACGAGCCCCATATAATGTTGTGACTATTAAAATCTACTATAATGCGAGGAACCGGTATCTGACTAAACAAATCTTTTTGTTCGTTGTAAGTTGTAGGAGTGCTTGACGGTAGATAGAGATTACAAATGAAATAAACATTGTCTGACTTAATTTTAACAACTATGGCTTCCAAGTTAGTTGTTACGGGAAATAAACTTGCTTCTAAAGTATCCTTAACTAATGCTGCCACGCCACCACTCGGTAAATTGTTGGTTGCGACTCTATATTTTCGAAAGCATTTGAATGATACAGAGTTATATATTTTTTGAGGGTTTAAGTTGGATTCTTGCAGACATATTATGCCCGTAGTTTGTTCAGCAATAATGAGTTGAAGCATAGCAAGGCGATGGAAAAATCCATCAATATTCCATTGTAGTATTGATGTGAATTTAAGGAATTAATTTGTATATGTTAATTCTGGCTTAACTTAGAGGCGTCGATTTCGTCATCTGAGAAATTACCACCGAGCTGAGTGAAAATTTTCTTTTTAAGTAAAGTTAGTTTGCGCTTCGTTGATTTGTCTTTTACGTGGGGATATATTAGACGTAGCATACTAGTCAGTGCTAAAATATCTTGTAGTGTACTCTTTTATAATCCTAATGGGATCGGAAGATCCGCTTAGACTGCTTAGCAAAAGAATTAGTTGATCGAAATTGAGCACAAATGGACAAGACTGGTTTTCGATAAATGTTTTGGCCGGTTCAAGTGATTGTATTAAGTTTAAATTGCTATCTTCATTTTTTGAGTTAGAGTTGTACTTTGGCTTCTTTGCTTTTGACTTATATTTTGGTACAGGGAATTCATTGAACTGTGTGATAGGTGGACTCACTTCAGGTGAAACGATTTCGTCGAAATTTCATTTTGGTTGGCTTGTATCGACAGTTGCTTGAGAAGTTTCCATAGTTGTAAGTATTTGTGGGTTATCAGAGACAGCTTTTGTATTTGTTGGTGCGTTACTGTATTTGTTTGAGACGGTGCTGAAGGAATTTCATTTGATACATGCGGAAGTACTGTAGGTTGTATTATAGGTTCAGAACATTGAGATGCTATGTGGCCTTGTTTTTTGCAATTGTAGAAAACTATATTTTGTAGGAAGTGTTGTCGAAATCAAGTATAAATGAATCTGGAAGCTGTAAGTTGTGTGGGCTGACGAATACTTGTCTTGTGAGTAAATTCCGGTAGATATGCACCAATTCTCAGGAATGTCTTGGGTGAAACGGGGGCTAAACCAATTTTTTGTAATTCAATAATCAGTATATTATGAGGTATAGATGGGCACACATTTGAGAGAACAATTCCTTCTGCTGGTGATATTAGTTTTCTAGCACTGACTACCATTCCATTAACTTCTATTTGTCCGTAGTCATTCATGAAAGTTTCTACTAGATGTTTTTTGGATGGTTTATACTACCCAGAGGAATTAGGTAATCTTGAAGACGAGTGTTTTCTAATGCACTGACGACGATTGCTTGTTCTTTTGAAGGGAATATGGGGATTGAAACTGCTGATGAATAGGTTTCGGGAAATATCTGATCTAGACTGAGAATGTGGAAGAGTCGAAACATTTTGGTTGGGGTTCATGATGAAGTGTCCGAAAAATAATACGGCCCTGTTACCTGATAAAACTTGTGTATGGGTCTGCGATAGTAATTATCCAGCTAATGAGACCGGTTTCTTATCAATAACAATATAAAATGAATGAAACTGAAATTGTTTAATACACAGATATCGTACACTTTGTTGTCAATAATTTAATTTTGAAAATACCAGCAAATGCACTTACTGTTGTAAAAGTATCTCTACACAAAATTCACAATTATTACTTTGTTAACACTTAGCAACTTTGAAAATAATCAGAGCCCACATTGAACACAGATTTTCTGTATTCGGTCAGGGCTGAACTGCTCATTTTGTTTTGTGTACAGAATTAATTGACATATAAAAAGACTAGGTGATGTTAGTATCCCTGCTTTTTTTTACAGTGGCTTACACAATGTTGCTGTTGGCACATTATACATAGCCCTCATAATTTTTTTCTGAGCTTTGAAGGCTCTATCGAAGTGTGGTGATGCACCCCAGAATATCAAGCCATATTGATGGGATGATTGTACCAATCTATAATAGAGAAGTTTCAATACGTGAATTGATACTGTTTACTTTAAGTTTCTTATCATATAACAGCAAGTGCTTAGTTTTGTTGTCACGGTATCTATGTGAGATTCCCAAGTAAGTTTGGAATCTACAGTTATTCCTAAAATTTTTATAGTTTCTACACTTTTGATGGATTGGTTATCTATATGTAGGTAAAATTCATAATCTGGTGTAACATTTCTCGGCAGAAAACACATGTAATGTGTTTTTGTTGCATTTAACGCTAGACTATTCTCCTTACAATAATGGTTTAATTCATAAGATGTCCTATTACTGTTTACAATAAGTTGTTCGATTTGAGTATTTGCCATAAGTATATTGGTATCATCAGCATATTGTATGATTTCATTTGGGGTCGAACAGAATTTGCTAATATCACTGACAAATATTATAAAGAATAAAGGGCCAAGTATCGAACCTTGTGGCACCCTCATCATGGATTGGAGTGGATCAGATCTAGCATTGTTGTTTATGATGACTTAAGTTCCATTTGATAGATACGATCCTGTCCAATCATAAGGTTTTCGACATATTGCCATTCCATACATCTTCCTCAGTAAGAGATTGTGATCTACCGTGTTAAATGCTCAGCTGAGATCATAGAAAAGTCCCAAAGTATGACATACACATTATCTACAGGAAAATTGGTGAAAAAATTATCTATACAAGTGGAAGTTGTCCTTGTTGTATTCTGGTTGGAACATTTATATGATGCCTGATATTGAACTCCTTCAACACATTGACCAGACAACTTTTTTGGCTACTATTATTCAGAAAGTTTACATTAAAGTCACCACAGATAAAATATTGATCATTATTACAATAGAGGTCAAGTTATTGGAGTCTGGAGGTCTGTACACAGTAAGAATGAATAAAGACTTTTTCGAATCTAGTTTTGTTTTTCCACCACATACCTCAAATTCACCTTCAACCCACAATTTTTTTAAATTCACTGATTCGAAACTTAAATCATTTATTATGTCGGTCTTGATAAATATGCAAGTGCCCCCTTTTTCGTTTCTAATACATGGGATGTGTGCTACAAGTTTGAAATTTTTTATGGAAGTTACATCTATACAATTAGAATCAAGCCAGTGTTCAGTAACACAGAATATTTACATTTTCTTTTTCCATAATTAAATTTAGATCTGGACATTTCTTAGCTAACCCACCCTGTATGTTGATATGCAGAATAGTTAAAGTTATTGAGGTATGTTTTGTTTGGTACATGTTTTCTTGTGTGGGTGTCCTGTTAACTCATATTTCTGTATTATTTCCGAATTGAGAGCTTTGATGAGAATATACCCGTTGATGTTCATTTGTTGTTCCATTGGTTTTGGTTTTTGGTTTGCATTGTGCTCTACATTATTTTTAGATTGTATATTTACGTAAAATCCACCTCTCTATTGTCTTGATATCCTCTGTATTTCCTAAAATCGGATCTTTTATATGTGACACTTTTTGGCCAAGATGTTGGTTTGTATATATCCTCTTTGCTGTTCCAATCAATACCAAACATAAACATTTCGTTTGATTTTCCTTGGTTGGTAGTTGTTTGTGTTTTTGAAGGGCTCCTATTTTTGTATAAAGTTCTTTATGTCCTCTTCAGTAATGTGTCTTCTTATTCTATATAGATATAACCAAGCTTTTCTTTCAACAGCAAACTCCCTATCTTCTGTTGTTCCTTCTCCAATTAATTTCTTCCTTTCAGTGCCTTTGTAATACTTCTTGGTAGGAATCTTTCTATTATTTTTATTTTTACTTAAGTTTAATATATCATCCGCTATTTTTCGTTGTTCTTCTAAATTAGATAGTTTCTTATTATTGATTTGTAAATTTGGAATTTTTTTATCACCCTGTATTATAGATACAATTTGTTTACTAATACCTGGCTTATGCTGTTCAATATTAATTTTGACATTTTCCTTATCTCCACAGTCTTTATCCACTGTAGGTTTTTGTGGGGTCTCCAGTTTTATTAATATATCAAGTTTTTCTTGTAACAGCTTTTTATTTTCTTGGAATAGTCTCATATTATATTCCAAAATTTTATATTTACTTTCTGCTTTATATATCATTTTTCGCAGCAAATTGTTTTCAAATAATATTTTATATATCCTCTTCATTTTTATGAGTTGGTTTATTTGGTTTCATTTATTTGGGGAATAGAAATTGGGACTCAAATTTTCCTCTTCATTGCATTTTTTTTCAATACACAAAGCTGGATTTTCACAACAAACTTTCCTTTGGGAACAGCTGTTATGAAACACTGCTTCACATTTAACCTTTTTTGTCACTTTTTTTTACCACAATAATTACATATTTTATTCAGAGCACTTAAAATAACGCCCGACTCTGCCATGATTGAACTACCAAGCCAATTCCCAAAGTTAGTTGCGAGGATTCACATTAAATTTGTAAAGAAAGTACTATAATGTATAAATAGGCTGGGTTATGTGAAAATAACTTAGCTGTAGCTTCAATAATAACTTGAAATTAGAGTATAATAAACTTGGCTGTTAAAATTAGTGATTGAAACTGAATTTGGCTGGACTTTCAGTACACTATTATTATACCTGTTACAACACAGCAGTAGTGGTAGTAGAAGTAGTAGTACTCAAATTCCTAAAATACAGTAATATAACTAATTTTATAAAATTCTAATAAAATATTACTTACGGTTGTCTCTATCGTTTCAATTTCTCAAATGACAAATTTTTTCTGACATCCTTCAAATTTTAGTTTGAAGGTAGTATCTACACTACTTCGATAGAGACAACTTAAAGTCTTACAGTATAAATTAACGTATTCTACAGTATGAAATAATATAAAACAATAAATTAACAATTGCTTTTAAAAAAGTCAGTTAGCGTACTATTCTTCACACTCCCGCCCGGTACAGGTCTTTTGGACTGAAGACGCTGTACCATCTTCTAATTGTTTTCCTTTGAGGGGTAGCAAGGCGAGCTTAACAACAGGCCTTTCAAATATACCTGTAACAGTCTGAACTTTTGCTCTTCTGAACTGACCATCTGGACCTTTCTTCACTTCAATTACTCTGCCCTTTGGCCAATTGCAGCGTGGAAAATCTTTATCACAGATGATCACGATATCCCCCACTTTTACAGGAGAAACTTGTTTATGCCATTTACTTCGCAACAATAGTTTTGGAATGTGTTCTGATACAAACCTTCGCCAACATTTATTTGCGAATTGTTCTTTGTAGAGATAATTGAGCTTTAGTATTTTATCATCATCGTTCAGTTGTTCAATGGGTTTATTGCCGTTAGAAGTTCCAATCAGGAAATGATTGGGCGTTAGTGCCTCTGCTTCATCAGTGTCCAAGGAGAGATAAGTAAGTGGTCTCGAATTTAATATATTTTCTGCCGCAATGAGACAACTCTGCAGTACGGGGTCGGAAGGTGTTCTAGAAGGTAATGCTGAATACAGTGAAATTTTTACAGCATTAACAAGACGCTTCCAAGCACCACCCATATGAGGAGATAAAGGTGGGTTAAAGTGAAATGATATTTCAGGACTAATAAATGATTTAGCAATCAAACTAGTATCAACTTCAACTCTTCACGTAAAACACGTTCTGTGTCGATAAAATTAGTTCCTCTATCACAAAATACAGAACGTGGCCTTCCTCTTCTATTCATAAAATTCGAAAAACAAAGAATGCAGTTATTAACATCTAATTTATGGGCTACGTCTAGATGTACTGCCCTTGTTGTGAGACAAGTAAAGAGTGCTCCCCATCTTTTCTCTATTCTTCTCCCTACCACAACATTAATTGGCCCAAAGTAATCAACGCCAGTGTAAGTAAATGGAGCTGTAAATGTAGCAAGACGACAATCAGGTAGCGGTGACATTTCGGGCTCTGTAGGAGTAGCAAATTTTATTTTACATGTGACAGTTTTTTCTCACCTTATACAGAACTCGACGTAATTGAGGTATATAATATTTTTGTCTTATCTCATTAACTACTGTTTCATGATTTCGATGGAGAAATATGTGATGGAAATATTCCACGATTAGAGTAGTAAGATGACTTTCACGAGGTAAGATGATCGGTCTTTTTGTCTCGTAGCTTCTCAAATTTGCTGCATCAATTCTACCACGAATACGAAGTAATCCTTCGTCTAAATAGGGAGATAATTTATACAAACTGCTAGATTTGTCCACAAACAGATGAAGAGGGTGAAACTTTCTATTTTTTGGTTGGAGTCGCTTAATTTCTTCGGTATAAAATTCCGATTGAACCATCCGAATCAGAACATTTCTAGATTTCAACAATTCATCAGATGTTAAAATTCCTTGAGGTTTCTCTTTTATTGTCAATTTAGCACGTAATGTATTTATAGATCTATAAATATACGCTAGCATGAATAGAAGTTTTGTGAATTTATAAAAAAATTTCATGTCTATTATAGTTACAATTTCATGTTTCGTTAAGATTTCCTCCTCATCTCTAGGTAGAGTTGAATCTTTTGGCCAAAATTCTTCGTCTTCATATAAGAAATCTGGACCTCTGAACCATTTATCTGAGTACTGCATGGAAGGTTGATTACCCCATTTTGTAGCTTCATCTGCTACATTTAATTTGGATGGTACATATCGCCAATTAGCAATCATAGTATTTTCCTGTATCTCCGCAACTTGGTATGCAACGTATTTATTCAAACTCCTTGGTTCATCTGTTTGTAACCAACTTAGTACGATCAAAGAGTCAGACCATGGCTAATAAACAGTTCAAGGTTCTGTTTCAAATTTTGATAGTCATACCAGAATGTAGTTTTGTGTGCTTCCTTTAAATGTTTTTTTGTTCATGAGTTGGTAATGTTAGCTAACTACTATTCAACATTTTTCCTTTTTGTATTTTTCCTTATACAGTTGTGAAATTCAATTTATGCAATATCTAGAAGCTAATAATAGATCCGTACCTAAAACTACACCCCTCTTCTTTTTTCTGATGAAATATATATATTTTTAATATAATATATAAACAAAACCTGGCATGATTGGCACCGTATATCTAGGCAGGGATATTTTTAATTAAATTTTTCCCCGTTACGGTAATTCTTTTTCTTAATAAATTTAGTAGCAATCAAAAGCCAAAGGCATAATGAAAATGCCACTGTGTGATTGACTACTTTCTTCCTGGCATATGTAAAGGGGTTAATTGCTATTAGTAATTATCCTTAATTCTTTTTCCAAAAAAAGTAGTATATGGTGAAGTCCTAAAGTAACGGATACTACATAATTATTAATGCAAATGAAAAATCATGAAACAGGTCAATGTTTGTATATGAAACTACGCTTTCTGAAATAAAATTATTTACATCCCCCCTCAACCCCCAGGGGTAATAACTACCCCTATGAAGGGTTTTCACTTCTCTATTCAGCAATATAGCACTTCTTTATTCTTGGAAAAATCAATTTTCAATTGTTTAGCTGCGCTCAGTGAACATTTACTAAAATTGACGACTTTGGATTTTGTTGGCAATAGAGTAAGCCCCAATAATTTTGGCTGGTTGGATAGAGTATTCACAGCAGATTGAAACATAGTTCATGGCAATATAATACTAAGTCATTGGTGTACATATAATAGTAGCAGTGACATTGGAACATAGGTCATTTGTTAGTTACAAGGTTGAAAAGGGTGGGGCTGGGTACAGAGCCTTGAGGTGTTCCATCGGTTTGATTGAATATAGGGTAGAAGATACCATTAACCGATACTTTAAAGGATCTTAGTGATAATAAGTTTTTGATTAAATGGAATATATTGATATTGTGATGCATTCATTTCTCAAGTATGACATTTCTGTTTATTGCATCGAATGCAGCTTCTATATCAAATGCAGCAAGTATAATTTCTTGTTTTTTGTTTAAAGCCGTGGAGATATGTGTCTGCAACATTACCAAATTGTCTTTTGTTGACCTATGCCGCCGAAATCCAGATTGGTCTTTTGATAAAATGTTGTATTTATCTAATCTTATTGATCATTTTTTTCATGATTGCACATTGTACAAGTTAATGAAATAGGTCTGAAGGACTAGGGGGAGGTTGGTGGCTGATTAGGTTTTACCAAGAGACTTGAAACTATGTTAGGGGTTGAGATATTAAGTTGAACAGTTCCAGTAGTTTGTGTTGACCTAAAATATCAAGTTTTTTTAATGAAAATATATAGAAGATCATGAGGACCAGCAGCATAGTTTTTGCACGATTTTAACGCGGCAAGAAGTTCCTGGTGAGAGTAGAGAAAGTTGAGAAAGTCTATATATTGATTTGATTGTATTGAACATGGTGAAGAGATGTTAGAATATGTATTTGTAAGGTTTGGGAGTAATTTACTTGGAAATTTTGCTTCGAGTAAAGATCTTAGCTATTTCATGGTAATTATTTTATTACAGTATCATTTGAAATAAGATGGGGAATTCCATTATTGATTTTGTTTCCTTGAATATTTCTAATCTTCTAAACATGACTGGGTTTTGTATTACCGCTTATAGATGAGACATAGCTTTTCCAAGAGAATTTATTACTTTGTTTGATAATGAATTTAGATTTGACTCTGGCTTTTTTGAGATTAATGAGATTTTCAGGGGTATTGTTCTTCCTGAACAATTCTAATACTATTTTTTGATGTTCTACAGCATCTTTGCAGGAAGAATTCCACCAAGGAACAGTTTTTTTGGGTGGGATATATTAGTTTTACCTATATGTAACTCAGCAGTTAATAAAATGGAATTTGTGAATATTGAAATATTATCATAAATATTATTGGAAAAAATTGAGAGAACTTAGGGTATCATCTGTTTGTAAGTTAAAGCTTTTCCAGTCAGCATTGTTTAGTAGCTAGAACGTTTTGGTTGAGGGTTTTTGGTTTGCCAAGTTAGTGAGAGAGCTAATTTGGGATCGCATATATTGAGATCGATGGTAGGAAAGGAACCAGAAGGTGTGTATTGGATCCCGTATTTAGTAGGCTAGCATTTGTACAAAAGAGTTATGTCGTTTAATAGTACTTGTATATTTGTTGTAAAACAACGGGCCTCGTTCAATGGATCTAACATGCCATATGAATTTTCCAGGAAAGCGGTGAGTTGAATTTCAGTTACTGTTAAGTCAGTTGAATTGATTTTACATTTTATGGCTCTTGTATAGTGTAAGTAGTGGGGATAAGCTTAAAATTCCCTTTAGTGGTCGTTTTATATTTTTTCTTATGCGGTTTAGTACAATTTTGAGGTATTGTATATAAAGGTGGTAACATTATGTTGTCGGTCAGTGTATCTATCTGTGACAGCTGAGTGGGAGTTTCAAGATTGCTATCAGAAGATAAACCTCTCTTTTGATCTTGAGTTACAGGTAAACTCTCTCACTAGGTAAGAATAAGATTAGACTGATCATCTTTGGCAGGTATACTTGCGAATTTGAAATACCGTGTTTATGAAAGGGAGCATTGTGTAAATGTTAGATACAACAAGATTGCATAAAGACCACAGATACTCCCTCCTCATAAATTAGAAATTATCCTTTATACCCGCGTCCTAACAGGGTCGGAGTAATCACCAACCAGGTAAAGCAAGGGTACATTCTGAGTTTTCATCGTTGTGCATTGTGCAAATAAAAATGGCAGTGTTTCGTCCATGGGAAAACATTGTGTCGAATGAAATGGAAATAGAGAATGAAGTGATTGAAATTAGTGAGAACAGTGATACTGAAGATGATGTTTCGGACAACAGGAAGGTTAAAAGAAAAAGTTTGTCAAGTGATGCAAAAACGATAATAAAAAATGTTTATCAAACTTTAATTGAAAAAGGGTGTTCAACTTCTTTCACCGTGACAAGTGAATTAACAAAAGTCGCTGTATGTACGGTATGGGACATTATAAAGAAGGGAGAGACAGAAACGAGAAATGAAAATTTTTTCCAGAATCGGCGGGAACTGAAATAAAACAACAAATTTACTCTTTTTACAAAGAACATAGGGTCTATGATTTTGGAAAGACTGAAAGTTTCGGGAATTGAAGTAACCTATTCGGAGGAATGGTTTCGGAAATATTTGAAAACTATAGGTTTTGAGTGTAAACCCCTCAACGGAAGGATGAGCATAATGGAAAGTGGACGATTAAAAAGATTGCATTGGGAGTACGTTATAGAAATAAGAAGATTTCGCCAAGAAGGTCGATACATAGTTTGGTTAGATGAAACATGGTACGATAGCCATGACGTTACAAAGAAAGGATGGACTGATGGCACAAGGCACAAAAAGTTGTTGTCTAGAGGCCCCTCCGTCTAGGGGAAAAGAATAATAGTTTTACATGCCGGTGGCAGCGATGGATGGGTGTCCAATGCGTTGCTGTTGTTCGCAAAAAATATAAAAAATTGTTCAGTCGACTATCACGAAGACATGAATTCACCACTTTTTGAGACTGTTGCCGAATTTGCCCGATAATTTTGTCATTGTGATGGACAACGCCAGTTATCATTCAAAACAAATTAACAAGAAACCCACCACAAGCACGAAAAAAGCAGAAATCCTACAATATATGGCTGAAAATGATATAGAAATACCTAAATCAAAATGCACCAAAAAAGATCTTCTAACCATTATAAAAGACCTGAACATTCCTACAAAATATCGGATTGACAATGGCACTAGCAAAAGGACATACGATACTGCATCTTCCGCCCTACTACTGTGTAGTAAATCCCATTGAACTTATCTGGAGTACTCTAAAACGGGGAATTCGGCATGAAAATATAGTTCCAAGGCTAAGTTCTGCTGTAGTAGATTTAATTAGAAGTGAGGTGGATAATATAGACAGTATTTTATGGAAAAATTGCATCGCACACGTAGTTGAAGTGGAAGATTCATATGTGTCTCCAAATGTACAACAATTTATAATTAATTTGGACGAAGACAGCGATAATAGTGACTTGTTTGTTGATAGTGACGATGATATTATGTGTCTATATATATATCTATATATATGTGTGTGTATATATATATATATATATATATATATATATATATATATATATATATATATATATATATGTGTATTTTGTATATATAATTTTCAAGAAGTCAGTTAAACAGTTTCTGATTGAGAAAGTTGTTTATGATGTAGATGACTTTTTACTTTACGGACTGTTCTCGTATACTGTGTCTTTTTTTGTGTATACATAGATATATATTTATGTATAATATGTACTTTTGTTTTGTTGACATGTCCAGCATAAATCTAATATTTTTCTATGTATGTTTCACTGAATTAATAAATGTATTATTATAAAAAAAATTATTACATCATATTATAATAATGAAATAATTTTTCTTTTACCCTAATATAGTTGTGTATAATTATAATTTAATAATTATATGAGTCGTTTTTGTTTGTAAATCCATAAAATCCTTGTCAAGAAGCAATTGTTTTCTACTTTGCTCAAATTTTTAAAGACGTCCGTGCGTAGAGTCGGACTGTGTACCTGGTCTTGATTTATTACTAAGCTATTTATGGTTCATAAATTGTTCTCCACTGGGTAAAGTTGACAACGGTCGAAGATAATACACACGGTATTTCAAATTCGCAACTATATACTCTGAGTGTTAGATAGAGGTATATTGCCAGAATGAGTCAATTGTTTCCAATATGGGAGATGGGGGTGGAAGATTTTTAATTTCAGTACTAGGCGGCTTGGTGCAAGACTTGGCTGCCCTCAATAGTTGATACTTTTGGAATTAGTTATGTTTAATAAGGTTAATCACAAGTTTTGTGAAAATTCACATAGTATTAGTACTACTTTTTCACAATACAAAGAAAAACTATTTTGATTTAAAGTTAATGATCTGTTGAGTATAGTTGACGCAAAACATATAGTGTAGCAATGTAATGGTATATCCCCGTTAAGTTATGTTGTGGAGCTAGACTCTGAAAGGTATTAATGTTTTGTTTACTTTTAACAATACCTATATTGTATTTGATGTTACGTAATTGTTGAAAGGGCGTTCGGTTTAATCGAGATACCAGACGTGAACTAAGCTCTTTTTGTATCCCATTCGATTTTTTAAACATAAATATTATGTCTAACTCCTGTTTGCCACTACTATATAAGTAACATGAAAAATATATTAAACATAATTAATTTTATTCTTCCAAAGATTCTATTAAACCTTCTCCCATATCATCTGCTTCACTATCTCTATAGTCTAGTAAATCAATAATAAATTTATTTCCTCCATTAATATGGACTTTCCCAATATTCTTATACTCATCTTCAATGTCCATGTTGTTCAGCAATACTCTCTAGGGCGTATAATTTCATAAATTTCTTTGTCTGTAAAACTTCAAAGTACAAATTCCTGAGAAAAACACTACAATCTTTGTTGATGTCAGCCTACCAACTAAAGAACGAACGTTGCTTATCTCTGATAGACACCTGCTGTGTTCGAAAAAATTGCTATCTCAAAATATACTTATAGTTCGTGAAATATGGGAAAAATAATAAGTTATTTGAAAATTATATTCCTAATTCTTGTTAATAAAACGAAATATAAGGTAGTGTTAATTGTCTGGCGTTATGTTTTTAAATATGTATGTATGTATTTAATAATTATTAAATACATTTTAACGATTATTACTTGAAGTTATAATATTGAATGAATATATTGTCAAATAAGCATTTTAAATTATAATATTGACTGGACTATGCCGGCATTTAACACAAATGATAAGCCAAAACCTTAAAGCTCACACTACATCTCTTGCATCAAATATACTGATAAGTGATGTGTACTTGTCAGCTACCAGAATAGGAATTGAACAGAGAATTGAAAACCCTTTTAATCACAATATCACACGACCCCTTTTCATTTAAAATTTGTGTAGGGATCGTTATCCTTAAGGAGTTGAAGGGACAGGTCTGTACAAGAAACGTCACGTTTTCTATGCACTTGAGTATAACCAAAATGTGTATTCAAGCTGGCAAAGCCCCTTCAAAGAATTTTCAATATCTCCCTATCATCGGGAACATTTTCTAAGTTTTCTCACTCCAATCCACAAATCTGGAGCTAGAGATGACTCAATGATTATCGTCCTCTGAGTAAGCAATCTGAAATCCCCAAATTACTCGACTGTCTGATTACTAAGAAACTTACTCATGAGACCAGGAACATAATTAATGAAAACCATCACGGCTTCACCTCGGGAAGATCCACCAACACAAATTTGCTTACTTATCAACATTTTCTTTTGAACAGTTTAGAGGAAAGGCACCAGGTTGACTCTATCTATACTGACTTTTCAAAAGCATTTGATGTGTCAATCATGACCTAATTGCAAAACTCTCTGCGTTAGGCATTGACCGTACCTTTTTGAACTGAATCGGATCTTATGTGAGAGGTAGGATTCAATGTGTCAAATATGCTGGTTGTGTGTCATCAGAAATCTTGGTAACATCTGGGGTTTCCCAAGTATCCCATATGGGTCCACTACTTTTTTTCTTATTTGTTAATGACATATCAGAAGTAATACAACACAGCTGCCACCTGATGTTTGCTGATGACTTCAAACTATATAGGATCATTGACAATGTCTGGGATGCTGAACTGTTGCAAATAGATTTGAGCAGTTTGTCCCGTTGGTGTGATATAAATATACTTCATCTTAATATGAACAAATGTCAAATCACATTTTATATATTGACATTCTTATTACTAAGGATATTTTTCGACCATAAAAGTTTGAAACTTCAGAAGAATTTAAAATGCATAACAAAAGGTATTCAGTGTAGACAATAGTTTTTAGAATACAAAAAGGGTAGTATCTCTTTCATTCAGAACAAATGTTTTGTAAATTCTATTCAACATAGATTTTTACAGTTCGAATCATCTTTTCGAACAACTGGTTTGGAATCAGATATTATTAGAATGCCTTTTGTTTTTAGTTGCAAGCACCATGTAAGTGCTTTTTCTATGGCAAGAGCTTGCGCACTAAATATTGAGCATATATTAGGAATTCGGTACTAAAGTGCTGTATCATTATTGGAATCATAAAATGCTAAACCTGTTCCAGCTTCAGTTTTCGAACCATCAGTGTAAATAACTGAATGCTTTTTAAATTTATGCAATATAGTTTTCATTATTGTATTATTTAATGAGGGAATGTTGGTGTAATGAGGATAAATTATGTTTGGCTTCAAAAAGATAGACGGATAGATAATTTTATAAACAAAAAACTAAAAAAGCGATTTTTTTGCATACAATTGTTAATAACAAAGTGAAGAATAATGAAGTCAAGAGAAAAGCATCTCACTATATCATATGAAACTTTACTCCAAACAAATGGCGCATCTGGTTTTTAACAACAACACTTTTTACACAAAATGCTCACTCCAAATCACTGTAGCTTGGCCTAGTAGGCGCATATATCTCAATAATATTAAGTTTATATGTTTTTGTCCGTAACTGCAGAACTAAGATACGATCTGACACTGGAGTGAAGTTAATGACAGACTGCACCATATTCTTAGATACGAAAACCGCAACACTGTTTCTGTGATTAATAACATCATTTCCGGAGATATACACCATACCGCTTGTCGTCGAAAAGTTGTCACAATTTGGCCATCTTGCCTCGTTGATACCTAAAATATTGATATCTAATCTTTGCATTTCTTGTATTACATTATGCATTTTTCCTGGCTCATACATACTCCTAACATACCACGTACCAATTCTCAATAACTTCTCGGATGTGCTTCTATTTCTTTTGACTGTTATTTAGTACTTCACAGGGGTTTCAGCAGTTGTCGACCTGGGAGGTCCTGTAGTCTTTTAGATAATTACCTCCCCTGCCGGATCTTGGTCTCCGATAACCTTGATCAGTTATCAAGCTTGTTTTGCATTATACAGTCATGATGTTCGTACTATCCGTGAGGGATCTTTTTTAATGTAGTGGTTTCTCCTGGCCTTCTACTTCTTTATGCCGTTCTAGTCAATAGTTACTTCGCCTTTCACTTGCTAACTTTTCCACCCGAAGCTGTGGTTCAGCTAGTGGGAACTCCTTATTCCGACAGTTGTTTGGTAGTCAATTTCTAGCAGGGTGCACCAGATGACATATGTTTTCACATGAGCAGATGAGCTTGACTTTTGGGCTGGTATTTACTACTCTACTTCCACCCCTTACACCATCAAGAGTGCATACAAGAAATTTTATGATTTCGCAATGTTCAGGGCATTTCACTGATGAACTCTATTGATTTTCAGAGACAGTACAACGGCTCCTATAAATCCAGATATACTTCATTTTTGGTTATTTTTGGAGAAATTTCAGTTTGTTAGCATAATACGGCCTCTGGATTGTATACAAGTGACCAATTTTATGATTGGATATTGTTAAGCGTGTCTCACAGATGAACCCTATTGATTTTTAGCTCGCCAGTACAATAGGTCCCATAAATCCAGATGTACCACATTTTTGGTCACCGTTAAACTGAAACTAACTGTTTCTAAATAATTCAACATTATAATAAATACAATATAGAAATTATAAAAAAATTATTTTGATATTACAAAATATCATTGTCAGAATGACAGAAGTGACATTTCATTTTTGGAGTAATTTCGGTTTGTTAGCACAATACAGCCCCTGGAGTGTATAAATACCGTTTATTTTTTTTCTTTACTATAATTGATATAAGCCATTGTATTTTTAATATGAATCTTAAATAACGGAGTTATTTGTACTATTCTCGTTGAGACGTCACTTATTTTGTATGTAGTATTATATTCAACATGATATACATTTTTTTGTATTTAATTGTTACTTTTTTTTAGGTTTAATTATCTTTATCCGGATATTCATAATATGATGGAGAGAACTGAAGCATAAAAAAATGTTATATTTTAGGTGAAAATTTTTTATAAGTATTTTTAATTGTTGTGTTACTCAGTATATTGAATAAAATATTGACATTTTTATATAGTTGATTAAAAATACCAACTGTTTGTAGAACCTACTCTAGTGTTTATTTATTTCAGCAGAATAAATAGAAGCTGTACATTTGAAAAGAGGATACCTGAAATTAGAAATACTGGTTACATCGTTTGCTTTCTAAAATTTAACTTATAATTCATAAGTTAATATATGATTATTGTTCTTTTGTCGTTGTGCTTTACATCATCCTGTCTTTCAATTTCTACTATTCCACTGTTTAATAGAAAATATTTCGATAGAATTTTGTTGGTTACAATGATCATAGCTCATAGCGTTAACTTAAAATTTGTAAGTTGATATATGATTATTGTTGTTTTGATACTGTGCTTTACAACATCTTGTCATTCAATTACTGCTCTTCCATTGTTTAGGGAAAATATTTCGATGGAATTTTGTTGGTTACAATGATCATAGCTCATAGCGTTAACTTAAAATTTATACGTTGATATATGATTATTGTTATTTTGATACTGTACTTTACATCATCTTGTTGTTCAGAGATATAATTCAAAGGTTTATAATAATTATTCTACTAAGAGTTACCTAGTATTGGAAAGTTTGCATACCATGTAGTACTTAATCTTGTTTAGTCTTCCAGTGTTCAGGAAAAAATATTTCGATCAATTTAGTGGGTTACAATAATCATTGCTTATAGCGTTAACTTAAAATTTGTAAGTTGATATATGATTATTGTTGTTTTGATACTGTGCTTTACATCATCTTGTCATTCAATTACTGCTCTTCCATTGTTTAGGGAAAATATTTCGATGGAATTTTGTTGGTTACAATGATCATAGCTCATAGCGTTAACTTAGAATTTATAAGTTGATATATGATTATTGTTGTTTTCACACCGTGCTTTACATAATCCTGTCATGTGGTTACTACTCTTTCACTGTTTGGGAGAAAATATTTAGAGATCGAAATCAGAGGATTACAATAACCATTCCACTTAGAGTCACCTTAGAATTGGAAAGTTTTGATACCATGTATTACATAGTCTTGTTCAGGAAAACATATTTCGATCAATTTAGCGGCTTACATTAATCATTGCTCATAGCGTTAACTTAAAATTTTTAAGTTAATATGATGATTAGTCTTGTTTTGACACTGTGCTTTACATCATTCTGTCAGGTTTACTACTTATCCAATGTTCCTGTTTTGTCGTCCACGTTTCGCATCCATATAAAAGAAGGAAATAAATGTTGAATTTTAGTGTCCTTAAACTCGTTATTGATACTTAATTTTAGCCGACACAAAAGCTTTGGTATATCGAGAAAACCTGCCCTGACTATTTCATTCCCTGGGGTGATTGAACTGGCTGTTAATGTATATGCCCAAGTAAGTGTAACGTCTTGATTTCAATTTTTATTCTGCATATTCTTAAGCCGCATACTCACCGAATCTATATACTCGATCGACGTTTGTCAATTGAGTGGGTATGTGGCAATCGACTTTGTCGACCGACAAAATATGTCGTTCTACGTGTCGACTGGTTTTCCATACAGTGTCGGTAAACATCAAAAAGAAGTCGAGCCGAATCTAGAGTATGGACGTGCTAGCGTTCGACATTCGACATAAACAAGCGGATTTCCTGTGCAGGTGTGCGTCTCCTGGTCTCGTTTTATGGATGGTTTAACCCTTTCAAGACGGTATTCGTATATAAAAAATATAGATTATCCAATGACTGTTTCGGGTTTGGTTGTGAACATACATGAATTCTGCATTTAAAACACGACTTTTTTATTCTTTTAGGGGTGGGGGTGTGGTACATTAGTGTACGCGTGTTCACACTGTAGACCAAATGAATTTTTCATTTTGTTTTAGAAGGTCACAAATGGGTCTCATGATCATAGATACTTTTGGAACAAATCTATCATAATAAGATACAATACCAATAAAACTTTTCAATTGTGTTACATTTTGACGTCTATTTGCAGCAATTATTGGTTTTTGCTTATCACAATTTTTTTAATACTGTTTTTGGAATAGTAAAACCGGAATAATCTATTTCCTCTTTAAAAAATGCCCATTTGTCTTTTTATACTCTTAAGCCTGCTCCTTTTAACCTTGTATTAGTGACGCCCTATATTCGAACACAACTGGTAGCGCCGGGTCTGAAGACCCTCAATTGAAAAAAATATTGACTGCAGATGCGAATTTTTTCAAGAACATATTCTTATGTAATCTTCAACACTGATATATACTCTTCACAATAAACCTGATTTCGATCAAAATCCTGTTATATATTCGAATCAACGACGAATATACTGTGACTACTGAATTTTGAGACAAAAGTTACTGAAATCGTAAAAAAATATATTTCAATGAAAATATAATCACAATTTCATATGAAATCGTCAGTTTATAAACCTAATTGCTCATTCAACACAATTTTGGTATTTTTCTAGACAGTCGCAACAAACAATTTTAACATGAGTCAGACATAAATTTTTTTTGCATGAAACACAATAATATTTGGTTCTTCTGTCTGCGTGACATTCATAACACCTTTTTTTAAATCCATGGGTAATTTCTGGTTGTTCCCCACGACGAGCAGTAGTATCAGATACACGCCGTTTCAAATGATCGTCCACCAACGATAGTGCGACGGTTTTCAGGAACTTTCGTCTCATCAAATTTGAATCAGGATTATTAGCAGTATGAATTATTTGAGCATTGATTCCAGCAATGTTCATAAGAGCATAAAAAATTACCATAGGCCGGTGGCGGGTTCTCCGTGCGACATCATAATTTGACGATAACAGGTCTACTGTAACGACTCCGCCTTTTGTTGAATTGTAAAACGTATTGATTTCTGGTTTATATTTGTCAACTGACGTAGGATCGATGCTGTCATTATGATGGAGACTGGAAAATACTATAACGCTCTTTCCCCTTTTCGGAATGTAAGACACCCAAGTAATATTTTCTTGATATCCAAACCAGGGATGTTGCAGATGCCGATATTTTCACATCCGCGGATGCGGAGTTTAGCAGGCTCACATCCGCAGATGCGGATGTATACGGTATTTTGTAAATAAAGTCTATTAATGAAGAATTAAAACAATGACAACGTAATTATTAACATTTTTATTGTAATCAAACATAATTAAGTACTTATTTTTATGTTAAATATAAGTAATGTATAATCATTATACATGTAACAAATTTTTTAAACTTCACCTACTGTTTTTTATATCAGTAATTGAATTTAAAAATAGGAACATTATACTTGATGAAGAGTAGTATTGCCGCCTTTTCTGTTCGCTAGGAACACTGCCCGGTGGACCAGATAAAAATCTTCGTACTATCGGCGATAATACCTTAAATTCCCCTCGATGTACACTCCACCAGTTTAAAGGATTTTCATTCACATTTATTCTTTTTTTAGTACAGTAAGCAAGTAACTCTTTTTTGAGTACAGCTTCAATGCTACCATTTTCTGGCTCATCTTCACTCTCGTCTTCACTTGACGAATCTAACATCATAGCCAGGTCGTTTTGTAAGCATGGCTTTTTGTTGAAACCTGAAGTCCCTGGTCCTAGTTGTTCCGTATCATTTTCCGTGCAATCAGTTATTTTAATTATTTTAGCCCTTTTGGCATTGGTATTAAGAGATTCAAAATTGTCATTCTCAGTAGGGTAACTGTATTAGTAATGGACATTGCACTAGTAATGGTCACTCAAGGTCAACTAAATCCTTGCAAGTTGTACTGTACCCACTTCGGACATGAAACAAAGTAGTTCTAAGGTCCGGTAGGTTATACTGCACAACTGACATTTGACACAAACCTTCACGTCAGCCCATTTGTCAGTTATAAAATTTTCTAAAATGGCGATCGTGTCATCAGCTGATTGAAAGTGGTGCAGAAGTTGTAGCAAATTGTTGAAATTTCACAGACTTCCAGTGGTTATTTTTACTTTTTATTTGATGCAGTTACACTGTTATAATCAGGTGAGTCAAGTGAAAGTGTAATTTGTGAAAATTGACTCCCAACCTCAAAGAATTAAGTTTTAGGAGGGGGTGACCACTAGTAAAACATAAATTTAATTAATGTCTGGTAATGGACATATAGGGTGACCATTTCTGAACAGATAGAATTCAATAACGGACACCCCACTCCTATACTGTGTATGACTAGTTATAGAGAAGTGAACGATAGGTTATTACTTTTCTGTTTGATTTTGGTTTATTTACAGATCATGGGAAAAACTAAAAACGAAAGCAAAACGAAAAAAAAATTCTTTTGCTATGAGGATGAAAAAATGCAGCAAGCAATAAATGCTGTGAAATATGGTGGAATAAGCAAAAAAAAAGCATCACAACAATTTGGTGTTCCCCGTTCCACACTCATTAGGAAGCTTTCTGGTCAGGTTCCACTCAGTCGCAGAATGGGGCCTACTCCTGAATTGAATCATGAGGAGGAGGAAGTATTTGTTAATTGGATTCTTGCCATGGGAAGAAAAGGATTTCCTGTACATAGGTCTAATTTGATGTTGTCAGTGCATAAATATCTTTCAACTAGAGGGGAATCTAAATACATTAAAAACTTTACACCGGGTCGTTCTTGGTTCAAAGGGTTCTTGACTAGACACCCAAATATAAAAGAAATGTATTCGGAAACAGTCTCTAAAGCACGAGCTGCTGTTACCCAAGATAGAATCTGCAGTTGGTTCAATGAAATACGTGGATATTTACAAGAAGAAAAATTAGAGGATGTATTGAAAGAACCTAGCCGTATCTTCAATGGTGATGAGGCTGGATTTCAGATTTGCCCAAAAAGTGGGAAAGTATTGGGACCAGCAAAACTAACTGAGGACTTTTACGAGAGGGTTTCTTGTGAAAAAGAGCAAATTACTGTGTTGGCAACGTTTTCAGCGGATGGTAAGGTTGTTCCACCTATGATAATATTTCCATACAAAAAGATCCCAAAAGCAATTTCTGAATCTGTACCTGAAGATTGGGCACTTGGCCGATCTGATAGTGGATGGATAAACTCACAAGTATTTTTCGAATACATGTCAAACATTTTTTTGCAATATTTGAAAAGTAGTAATATAACACGCCCTGTTATCTATTTCATGGATGGGCACCGGTCACATATGACCCAAGAAATAAGTAAATTCTGTGACGATAATGGCATAGTTTTGATTTCATTATTGCCTAATTCGACCCATATACTACAACCAGCAGATGTATCGGTTTTTAAGCCTCTCAAAGCAGGATGGGTCTCAGAAGTTAGAACGTGGAAATTCGAAAACTTTCCCAAAGACGTTACCAGGTATACCTTTGGTTCTATATTGAAACTGGTTTTTGATAAATATGCGACTGAGGCAACGATCAAAAATGGGTTCAGGAAAACTGGTCTTTACCCATTTGACGAAAATAATGTAGATTTCACTAAATGCATCCCTAATCGGAAACATGTAACCCACGAAAATGAACATAGTAAGGACTATTTGAAAGCTGTACTCAGAGAAATAGAAAACAGGATTGATAAAGAAGAATTGGAGATATTTTCAAGAACTTGCAGGAAGAATGAAGAATGGAGTGGACATTTGGAGTCAACTAACCTCTATAAAATTTGGAAACAAATCAAAAGTGAATGTGAAAATATTTCTTCAGAGACATGTGAGAAACAACAAGAATCAAAAGCAAAGGAACACACGGCGAATGATGCAAATAATGGAATTGAAATGATACCGGAAAGTGATTCTAACAAGGAGGCAGAAATTGAAAATGATACAAACAAAGAAAATCAGATGCCACCTGAACCAGAAGCTTCTTGCTCATATACCGTAAATGCTTCCAAAACTCCAGAAGACAATAAAATTGGTTATATTGCAACACCAGAACGTTCCTGGAAAACTCCAGAAGGTATTCAGTATAAGAGATATGAAGATAAAGAGAAAGAAGGTTATAAAATACCAACTCCTTTCAAAAAAATTTTAGTATTTCCTTGTACTCCGGAAAATAAACCCAAACGGAGAAAAACCATTTTCCCAGCTGTTGTTTCCAGTGGAAAATATCGTGAATATTACCAGCACGAACAACAAAAGAAACTCGAAAAAAATATAAAAACAAAGCGAACAAAAATACCCCAGTCGAGAGAAAAATTAAATTCAAAAAATGAGAGCTCTTCAGATTCCGAAGAAAATGTTCAATATGAAGATGAAGACCTTGATTTGAGTGACAATGAAGAGGATTTGATACCTGGGAAATATGTTATAATTTTCTACGAAAATGAATACTTTCCAGGTTAGTGCCTACTTATCAATTAATGAACATTTTCTTTCATCATATCGCTGCTCCGAATTGAATTCTTCAAATTGGCATTTTAACATCTAGTAATTTATCTTTTCTCCTGTTTTAATTTTATGGTTTGATCCGATGTTTTCCTGAATATAAGGATATTATTTGTTCCAGGAAAGATTTTGAAGAGTGACAGTGAAGGAGCGGAAGTGAGTGCTATGGTTACTGCTGGTGCGGGGTCCTGGAAATGGCCCATTAAGGAAGATATTTTGTATTATTTTAGAGAGGATATTATAAAGGAAATAAATCAACCCACAACAGAGGACATTATAATGTGCCTGATATGAACATGTTATAAACAATTTCAATAAAATTTGCTTATATTCACACCGTGTCCACTACTCATCCTAGGTATGTTCATTACCTACGCAAATATGTCCATTAGTGGTGTATTTGACATTTTTTCAATTAATTATATATATAAAAAAAAATTGAGCTCAGAAAATCAACTATTGACAATATTAACATAATATATAATACATCAGCTTATACATAGGCATTTCTTTTTTTTGAAAATTCCAAAGTTTGTGACTTCCAGCTGAATTCCAAATGAAAAGTTTGTCTCGAGTGTCCATTACTGGCACAGTCACCCTATTTATCATTTTTAAAAAGTCATCTTTAATCTTTTCTTCAGTCACCGGTGTGAAAAATTTGTGCTTATAGCGAGGATCTAAGTAGGTAGCGATGGTATATAAATTGCTTTCTTCCAAGCTAGAAAACTTTGTTGAAAGTTCGTTTTTCAAAGTCGTAACAGCCTGACGAATCGGATCAAACTCTTGCGATCTTGTTAAATAGTCATCAACTTTTTTTTCAAGCATTTGTATTATCGGTATCATAGATGAAATAAGAGCACAAGAGCTGCTCAGTTCCCGCGTTGCTTCCTCAAAAGGTCCCAGTAATAGAATGAAACTTTCAATCATTTTCCATTCTTCTGGTAGAATAGGGTCAATTTCATTATCATTATTGTAAAGACTCAGAGCATCCTTTACCTTTGAAAAACGCTCGAACATGTAGAATGTACTGTTCCATCGCGTTACACAATCTTGAAACACTTTCAGGTGCGGTTGATTCAGTCTGTCCTGAATTGATTGCAGTTGTTTCTGGGCAATGGTAGAGTGATTGAAATGGGTCGAAATTCTCTTACATTTTTGTTTTAGTATTTTTATGTTTTCTTGAGAACCTAAACAACTACGGATAGCTAGTTGTATCTTGTGAACAGTACAGTCTATATCATTTAATGCTGCTAATCGCCCGGCTCGTTTCATATTAGACCCTTCATCTCTGATTAGGCAATGCAGTTGTTCTTTTTTAATATTCCATTCAGAAAGCATGTTACTGAATTTTTCAGCAATTATGTCACCAGTGTGACGGCCGTCAAATGTCTTACATTTCAATATTTTCGATGATCTATCAAAGTTTTCTGCAATTCCATGGCAAGTCAGGCTAAGCAAAGAAGCGTTTGAGCTAGGATCCGACCAAATGTCAGACGTAAACGACATGTTATCAAAATTTTCGATTAATTCTTTAACTTTTTGAGCCACTTTGCTATATAATTCCTTGCATACAAAATCTGTAAAAAAAATGCGTCCCCTAAAGTTATATCTTGGTGCTAATTCTTGCATCAGTCTACGAAAACCTAGCCCTTCAACAAAATTAAACGGTAAATTTTGAAGTGCAATCATTTCTCCAATGAGTTTATCAATTTTTTTAGAATTTAAATTATTGACGTCCCACTTCTTTTCTTTTAGAACCACTTCCTCTAATGAAAGTTGTTTCTTTGCTTCTTGCAAAGGAGTGGTAACTTTATCTAAAAAATACACAAACGAATAAAAATTTTCGTTATAAAAAACTATTTACTTAAATTAAAAGTAATTAACAAGTGAGGACATTTTAAAACACCAGAAAACCTTTCTATACATTTTTGTAAATAACTTTCAAAATCAAATGTCCAACTTATATTGCAAAAAATAAAAATAAAAGGAGTTTATTCCTTATAAATATTTATAATAAGGAAGGATCCCTAATGTTTTCTGGCATTAACATTAAATATTGCGTGAAGCTAAGCTACACTAAGAAGAAAAGCGACACTTTTCAATGGTGATAGAATTTTTGCAATCGGCCAAGTAGTTTTTGAGTTAAGTAATTCACTATTCATATTTTAATATCATATTAAAAAATATATATTTATGTTCAGGTTATTTTATATTGAAACGATTTCAATAAAAAAAAGTATTTTAAATAGATAAATGAATTACATTACATATATCAGTCTTTTTACAACTGACGTTTTATATGACAGCAAATAACTATAATATTGAGTGGAAACTTAGCCAATAAACCACAACTAAAACTATGCTTTTATTATACTAACCAAACAATGCCTCAAGTAAATATTAATTAATTAAAACTATAAATGATGAAACTTACTTGCGTCAGATTTCATCTGTTGTAATTTGTTTTCTTTACTAATGTTCTCAAATGTAGAAAATTCTTCTGAGTGCATCGACTTAACATGGTTTTTCAAAGACGATGTGGTGCGGCCCTTGCGAGAGTAGCTTTTTTTGCATATTTTACAATCAGCTTTATCCTGGTCTTCTTTATTTGGTTCAAAATAATCCCATACATTACTTTTGGTCGGTTGTGACATTGTTGACTAAATAGTCAGATAAACTATCAATAACGGGAATCACACTGGAAAAATAACGAATTTCGTCATAAAACGATGATTTTTCCTACAATAAAACGTATTACCGGCGTAATATAATAGAATTTACCTTGTGATCTTATGGATATTAGTCTTAAATAATATAAAGTTTTCTTGTAAACTCTTCTTATTTACACACTGTATCACAACAACATTAAAAATACCTATCTATTTTTATGATACGATAAGTAGTTCACTTCACAGCGCAAACAAACACGTAATATTTATTCACTCGCAAGAAACAAATGATGCACTAGCTAGAACAAACAAACGTGTCGAATCTTGTCACCAATTTCTTCGCTCCCATTGGTTATTGTCACGTGCGACCGGCACGCGTCAATCACCGGCCCCGCCCAATTATCCGCATGAACATTCGCATTGATTAATGCGGATGCAGATGTCCAAATCAATGCGGATTTTTCGCATTTGCGGATGCAGATGCGAATGTTCGCAACATCCCTGATCCAAACATACTAGACAAAACTGTTTTTTTTTATGTTCAGAAACTCAATAGAATTTTCTCGTTTGTTCTTTTGAATGGTGCCAACATAAGTCAATTTATGATCGCGTAATAAAGAGTCTATAAGTTTGATATTTGTAAACCAATTATCGCAAGTGAGGTTGCGGCCTGTTTTTGATATATGTTCAATCAACCGTTCAACTATACTTGCAGCATTGTTCTCCACCGGAAACGGTCCTTCTGGTTCTTGCCCAACATATACTTCTAAATTATGTATGTAGAACATTGTAGAATCTACTAAAGAGAACATCTTCAAACCATATTTACTGACAGTATAGTTTTTGCAGTTATTCACAAATAATTCGAATATCGATCTGATTGGAGCTAATTTGTCAGTAGCTTTTCGATGTTCTCGAGTTGCCAAATCATCGAACCGTATGCATCTCAAGCGGAACAGAAACCGTTGTTGTGACATGGTGAGCCAAAATACTTCCACTCCACATCTCTTCCTGTCCCACAAATCTTGAAAATTGAGCCGATTACTCTTCAAGACACCAGCCATGTATAGAAGTCCAAGTAGAGCCCCCCATTGAGTTTGGTGAAAATTCCATTAACTGTAGGCAACGGATATCTAACATTTACAAAATTTTTATTCGTTATGCGATAATCACCACATATTTTTAGCTGCCATCATGTTTAGTTATTGGTACTATAGGAGTAGCCCAATCCGATGATTCTGTAACCGTCTTAATAGTGGCCGATAAACAATTAAGACGTATGCGAATGGCACTCTTGTTTTGGTTGAAGAGCTAAGGGTCATAGATGGATTTATGATGAAAGTTAATCAAACGGGAGGTTAATTAAAGGGCGCCTGAAATTTTAATTTACAGGAAAATTTTTAAAAACTACGATATGAGATATTTTCAGCAATGTGTCTATGGAGATTAGGGATATACTCACTAAAACGCGCTTATTATGTTAACCAGTTTATTAACATGTTTGACTATTTCAGTGATCAGAACAATACAAAATTTACAATATGGACATGCATAACCGGGTGCCAACAACAGAAATAAACAATAAGCTCCACAATCTTAAATACACTCTTGTACGAAAAAAACTTAAATGTCTTGTGGTGTAGGGGAACAGGGGGCACAGTGTTACACAAAAATATTTTTTTCTTGTTACTCTGGCGCTATTTTATTCACAGTGAATTTTCCGATACCATGTCTCAGGATAATCAAGTGAAAGAAAAACTTATTTCTAGACTGGGACAATGATTATGTATAACAACTACAATTGTTAGTGTTTTTAAATGAAACTCAAGGTCTCTAGTTAATTCCACAATATAATTTAACTACAATTGTAACAGTGTGCCCCGTTAGTGGGGAACAGTGTTGCATGCTATGGGGCACACTGTTACTTGATGGATAAATAGGAGATAAGTGAAAAGCTGTAATCGGAAAATTTATTTTTCAACACTTTACATAGTACCCAAATAAGACTTATTTTAATACATTATAGTATGCCTGAAAATCTACCGGAAAAACTAACATTTCACTTCTTCTTGCTGTCTGGCCTGAAGGTTTGGGGGCTGGTAATTTCATAAAAACTTGGGAAATATCAAAAACATAGTCTAAATCAGCAGGAACAAATATAAACTTAGGAAACAAACGGCGGATGTACGTTACGTTCACCGTAGTTTCGGTTTTGTTATTAACATATCCAATGGACATTACTTCAACGCCTTTAGAAACACCCTCTTTAATGAGAACATAATCTCCAATGTTAATTTCCTTGTTATCATCGTCATTTGCTTCTGATGGATCTCCATCTGCACTTATAAAAGATCCCATACTGGACTCAGTATCTGCGCATGAGTAAGATCCTTCAGATTCTTCTGAATCGGATATTTCTTTAATATTTGGTTTCTTTGATTGAAAAACATTTCTTTTCACTCTCAGTTTGAAAAAAGCATTGGGAGACCATACGATGAAGTCACAGTATGGTAATTCAGTGACAAATATTTGCATCTGTAATAATATATTTTATTAAATACAATTTTACAATTTTCTCTTAAATGACATGTACTTTTCATCTTTAAATATTAATCTATGTTCAAAACATTTTCAGAAAATAATAAGTATGGACACTTCACTTCTACAAATCCACCTGGACAACACTCACGGAATACTAGTCTGTCTGGAGATGCTCCAAACTGTGGCCACCTAGTGCTAACTATGAGTCCAACTTCATTAATAGTTAATGAAACATGGTTTTCTTTTTCCATCTCCATTCTGTACTGTTCAATAGCATAATTTTCATGTGACTATCCCCACTGAATTGTTTCTGTATTAAAAAAGATTTTAGTGGTATAGCAAATCGATTTTATTAATGATTAGGATGATTTGTTTTTGTTTGTCCTACAAACCGTTTTAAATTTTGAAGCTGTTATTCTTCCAGTTTTTTTTAATATACTAGCTCTGGTTTGCACTCTGCTTTCTTGTTACTTTGTCTATCGTATTCCTTTGTTCCCTATTTACTTCAATGTTAATATTTTTTGAAATAAGCATAAGATCTTAATGGGTTTTCTTCAAATTATTCTCATCATAAATATGACTTAGAACATACGATAGTAATGTAGGTTGCATCTTTAGCTACCTTCTGGGAAAATGGCTCCAAAATCCTCATCAGTACAGATGTTTCTTCTGCATCAGATATATTTTGAAAAATATATTTATAAGAGATGGGAGCTCTATTTGGTCTACTCTGGTAAATGGCCTTCCCCAGTCTGTAAAAAAAATATAATAAAGTCAAGCAATATTAGCTGGCGAGAAAAAAATGAAAACGTCAAATAACTTCCCTCTCAATCATTGTAAATTGTGCAAGCAATAAACCTTTCTTAATTGAAAAATAAATAGTTTTTGATGTTCTTTGCAACATAAAATTTGGTGCGCTTTGGGTCTCTATCGTACCTAGCGTGTCTCATGGTTTTGTTTTTTTCCGTTATAAGCCAAATTTCCCATGGACACTAAGATATCTCCCATTTTATATAATTCTGATATAACAATCCAGCCATTTTATTTGAATTTGCTGTCTACACGGTTTGTCATCGATAACAGAGTCTGAAACCGCGCTACGTAATTGTCTTTACACATTAGCATTGTGTTTCTGTTCATAATGACACCCTCATCCTTTAGTATGACGAAACCGTGAGTCACAGGGACCTTCCCGAAATTTTCAGTGCTTAGCACGTATGAATCTTCACAGTTCCTAGACAGTCTTGTGGCTCCTTCAATTTTTAGGAGCTCTTCTATCTCGGCTTCATCTATGGTATTAAGGACTTGACTCGAGAGAATTTGAAGGCACATCGCAGCAAAAATAGAGTTTTTTTTGTTGGCCACCACACCCATCGGACATCATTCGAACCTCTTTAATATTTTGATGTGCAGGACCGTTGCTAGGCCTTCGGCCGCCCGCGTGCTAGAATTAATTCGGCCGCCCGCTCTGAAAATAAACTTTAAAAAATGAAGTAAATGTTGTAACTTGTAACGTTTTTATTAATAATAATTAAACATTAAATTATTTGTGCAAATTAGCACGTATAAAATACATTTAAACATATAATGCAAGTATGGAAGTAATATTAAATAAAAATAAACATAAAAAGAAATAAACGCTTAGGTCTAAATTGTCTATCATAATAAAACGTTATAAAAAAGGTACTTTTCTAGTTTTACTTTCCGCAAATTCTTGAATTGTGTCATTAATATTCAAACTGTCCAAAATATCATGTTCAATAGATATTAATGATAAATTTGTTAATCGTTCTTGCAACATGGTAGACCTTACATAATTTTTAATAATTTTTAATTTTGAAAAAGACCTTTCGCCGGTTGCAACTGAAACTGGTAAAGTTAACATTATTCTTAAAGCAACAAACAGATTAGGAAATGTTGCCATAAGGCTGTTCTCTAAAATAAATTGTAGAATATCCTCAGGTTCACGTTGTAAAGACTCCTTAAAATGTAAATTAAAAGCTTTAATTTCATTATATAAATCACTTCCGTCAATATCGGACTCGTTTAGGGATTCATCTCGAAGCTTTAAATCCATATCTTTACAGTTTTTCATTAAATCTTGGTCTGATATGTCACCGATTTTAAACAAAAAGCCAAAAATGTCACTATAACTTTGTAAACCATCAAACCTGTCACTTAAAGACGATAATATCTGATCAAGGACTTTGAAGAAAAAATTTATTTTAAAATGAATTTTGGGATCTCGCACTGCTTCGTCTTCATGCTCGTAATCAAATTGACGCGAGGTTCTACGACGACGCATGCTATGAACGGGCGGGAAATCCGTTTGTATTTCTAAATCATTTGCAAGTTCGGTAGCTCCTACAAGTACATTCATATATCCCTCATCAGAACGCATTTTTGAAAAAAAATCTATTAGGTTTTCAAGATAATCTACGCAAACTTTTATATTTAATGAAGAACTTTGCATCATTTTACTTAACACATTTACTTTAAATAAGATATCATGCCATGTAATTACTGCGCATAAAACTTTATAATCGTGCAGTTTGAGTCCCAATGCTTGTGCTTTATGTCTAGTAGATGCATCGTATAATACTAAGTTTTCCGAAATTTCAAATAACGCATCATAGACATTGCCGATTTGATACCTTAATGGTTTTAATGCATCGATTCGGCTTGACCATCTTGTATCACTTAGTGGTTTTAAAGTTAATGTTGGCACGTGTCGTTTAAGAACATCCCACCTTTTGGGCGATGCAGAAAAAAATACGTATAAATCTTGGACTAAATCAAAGAAACTTGTTGTTTCATGAGACACATTAGCAGCATCATTGACAACTAAATTTAACGTATGCGCTGAACAAGGAACAAAAAATGCACGAGGATTTATGTCTAAAATTTTTTTTTGCAAGCCATTATGCTTACCTCTCATGTTTGCCCCATTGTCATAGCCCTGCCCACGCATATTATAAATGTTCAAGTTTAATTGAACAATTAAATTAGTTAAAAAATCGCTTAAGCCCTCGCCAGTACAATCAGTTATTGGACAAAATCCCACAAAATGCTCTCTTATTTCTACCTTTTTAGATTCATAATTTAGAAAAACAAATCGAAATATAATTGTTATTTGTTCAGTATGGCTCACGTCTGGAGTACAATCTAATATTACAGAGTAATATTTTGCGGCCCTGATCGAATTCAATATAAATGTTTTTATTCTCATGCCTATTAAAGTAATTATTTCATTTTGGATCGTATTACCCAAATAATGACTCATGTGAATTTGACTCTCCTGTGATTTTTGGACACGAGATACATGTTCACGCATTACAATATCAAATTGCGCTATCATCTCTACGGCTTTCAAAAAATTACCATTATTTGGTTCGTATAATTTGGAAGAAGACCCTCTAAGAGCTAAACACTGTCGCGATAAATATTGGATTATTGAAACAATTCTTTCCATAACATTAAACCAATATTTTTTTTCTGATTCTAAAAGTCTTAATTCCATTTGGTTGACGGTACTTTTTTGATTTAACATTTTAATTAATGATATCCACTGTTTAACGTTTTTGTTATGGCGAACACTTTGTTCGTGCCTTCCTAATATTTCTGATAGATGGTGCCAGTCAGAAAAGCCTATTTGGTTATTTAAATTGCCAATAAATGAAGTGCCAAAAATTTTGCAACAAAAACAAAATACTGCATCATGAGAAATTGAATAAACTAACCAATCTCTCTTAATTTTTTCACCATTTTTTAATGATTTATAATAATAATTTTCCGAAAACTTTCGTCCAGATTCACTAATGGGATATTTTAAGTTTTTAACTTGAATAGGTCCCCTTTCTACCAACATTTTTGCCATACTGCTAGTGATGTTTTCAGGCCACGTCCCTGGATCATCCGATACACTGATAATATTTACATCAATTTCATCTTCATGAGATAATTCAGCAGGCGGTTCGGCTTTTTGCGCGGTGGAAATCTCTGTTAAATTGACTTTATTAAACAATTCCGATCCTTTCTCATCAGAATCAAAATCTCTGGTTTCCTCCTCATTAGAGCCTCTAGCTTCTTCTTCTATATCTACATCCATGGACTGCATGGATGTGCCGCTTGTAGAGGGCATTTCTGTCGAAAATTCTTCAGTATTCGTTTCTTCGTCTGGATTCGTTTCCTTCTTTAAAAAGACATACATGGATCCTGCTAATTTCAATTTCTCCTCCTCACGTCTTGATTTTTGTTGTCGGTAATTAAAACCAGATAATCTCTTTGTTTTTCTTCGTTTCTGGAAATCAAAATTCGCATTATTATTTTTTAAATTTTTGGTATTATTGTAAATATGCATGAGAGAAAGCGCTCTCGATAAGATTAGAATTTCGATGATCGTTAGTTTTAGTTTCAGATGTAATTTCAGATTGTAAAATTAGTTTCAGATTGTAAAATGATTTATTAATTTTAATTATTTTACGAAAACTAAACAACAACAACAACGCACCTGTTATCTTCTTAAAATTATTTAAAAAAAGAAAACCGAATCCAATTCAATAGACATCAACTTAAAGTTTAAAAAATAAGACTAAATTTACTTACCATATTGTCCATATTTTCACTGTTCAATACCTCGTCTTTTTCTCACAACAATAAATTTAAAAATGATGTTTATGTCTTTACTAAACTTTAGTTAACACACTAACATTATTAATAACTAACATAAGTACAATAACGAAAATTAGTAATTATAAAACACGACACTTAACTAACGAATTTCGGACTCAAGATGATATAACTGATTCGTACGTAAGTGCAAAAATGTAACTGAAACTGACTGGTGAAACTAAAAGAAATAGTTTATTACAAAAATATTATTATTACCTACTCCTACTGCAAAATTAATGTATAACCAATGAGAAAAATCTACCACAATTAGGGGGTAGAAATGGGCGGCGTTAAGCACGAATAAATACCAAAAATAAACGCTATTACGAATTCATAAAATATTTTGCCCTAAAAGGTAATAAAATAAATGCTAAATTTGAGAATAACATGCAAGTACGTGATCAACAAAGACTAAGATCGACGGCGCTGGGAAAATCCAGTAATTCTGTCTAATGTCTATTCAACAAAGAACTTTACAGTGGCTGTAAAGTAACAAAATAATTGCCTTTGCTACCTGCTACGCCCCAGATCTGAGTACTTAAACACCAATCAATAAATTTTTATGATGTGGGGATAAGTATGGAATATTGCACCAATTTTATACAGATCTTACTTGTTACTTCCGATATTTTAATTTTTTGAAAATGTTGGCAACTATAAACTAAGCAAGAGTTGGCCCTGTGAGGCCGCCCCAAAAATTGGCTGCCCGCGTTCCATGAACGCCTTGCACGCCCGCTTCCAACGGCCCTGTTGATGTGATAGAATGTAATCGTGAATGCATGAAGAGATTTCAACTCTTTTTCCTTGAGTTTCCTCCCAAACATAACAAAGAACATCTTGGTTGCCTAAGTTGTAAACTGTGAAATTGTAGATGGCTGATTTTCTTAAATAAAAGATTTGACCTGCTGGGCCTTTCGGTGTTGTAAGAACTGCTTGCAGATCGAAATTAAAAGATAAAACCTCCGTATTTTCCTTTGCAATTTTTTTGTCATCATCCCTTGACTTGCGAGCTATTTCTTTTCTTTCTAAATGCTCTTGAAATTTTCCTTCTCCTTTTATTCTTTCAGTTTCTGTCATTTCCTTTTGCTCTAAACACTTTTTACACTGGTTCTTTTTTGGCCGGAAGAACCCTAAATTATATTCCCTAACAATCTGTCTATATTTTTCAAAAGAAACTGGGTTTATAATTTTTTTCTCCTGGCATATTTCTTTGTACATTGTATACATAATGGAAATATTGAAAGAGGGATCAATGTACTTTTTTGTGAGGAGCTTCTACAGTAATGCGATTCAACGGCGGGAAATGAGAGGATATGCTCCCTAATCAACTGCTCATCATTATTGTTAAGCTTGTTAAAAGGTGTATGTTTTCCACGCATGTCTTTCTCAACCACCCCATTGGAAGAGCGTTTCTGCAATGATGTGCGAATAAACGAATCGGTTATATTGAGGGTAGCCATAAAAAACTCCCGACATACTTTTTTCTTTTGTCCATCAACTGTCAAGCTGTAGTTATAAGTATAGGTTCTTCTACAATTTGCTAGGCTTCTTGGTACTCTATTCAGTTTTTGTTCAATATGGTTAATAACAAAATATCTCTGGTCATCAATTCGCGAAAAGCATTAGACATTTCACGTCGGTTTGCTTCCATAACAATTGTATTGCAATTATGTTTTGATTTTCCAAAACAGGGGATGGTAGCAGGGGGCGTACAGGTTTCTCTATATTTTGCGCACCAATGTATGACTCGCCCTTAAGTCTCTATTGTTTTCTAACGTTTTTCTTCCATAAAGCAATATTTGTTTCCTCTTGATGGGGTGTCCTGAAATAATTATAAATTTTTATTCCAAAATTTTATATTGATTGTAATCAACTTACTTGGTTCATCGTCTTGAATGATTTATTTTTTAGATTTAGATTTATTTGATTCAGCGCTGGAACTCGAACTGGTTGAACATGATGAACTGCTAGAGGCATCAGAATCATTTCCTGGGTCATAGTTATCCGATGAAGATTCGATTTCACATTTAGTCAAATATGTATTAGAAGTATTATTTTGATTCATCCCGGAAGGGGAGGGCATAATTTCATTGATACTGTTTTCTGGTACTGTGGTTTTATCATAGACGCATTCTAATTCAGATTCGGATAATATTGATTTTTCATTATAAGGTTGATTGGCACTGTTACAATCGAATTTATCTTGAAAAAAAACAATTAAAATTATTCTTTTTAAGTTAGTAATTAAAAAAATAGTTTATGTAATAAAAACAATAATAATTACATAAAACTGTAATTAAATTAACTGGTATAAGAGTTACGGGTTTTTACCTGATTATTTTCATCTAAATTATTGTCCTCTAAATTATTGTTGGCCATTTGCAAAATCATTTTTGTTCTGGCACTCATGTTTTTTAATAGCAAAGATTTGTAAGTAAATTTAAATGCGAAAGTCCTACTTGTTTTCACAACACAAAACAACACGTCATTCACTTGTATTTATTTATCTAGTTTATCGAAATAGATAATCACAAAACTGACAAATTCACATGAATCTAAATAATTGTTCGCAAAACCGAACACGCGAAAGTGGTACATTCAGATAAATTAAATAATTGTTCACGACGCCAAACACACTTTGAAATGACAAGTTGGCGTTTAACTGCCCTGCTTTGTTGTTTCCTTACATTCATTTCCTTTTCAATCACTTTTACTTTAAGTTCATGTATTTCTGGTGTTGAATTCAAATGACCAGTTTTTCCATGTTTTCTGGCTTTTCTTCCATGAGTACCAATAGCTACAGCTTCGGGAGGAGGTAAAATTTATCTCACAGAGATGTCAAGAACTGACGATGAAGACAAGTTATGACCAGATGTACTTGGTTGATCTTGAACCTCTAATTCCATTTGGTTTTCGTTGATGACAGCTGGATTCTCGGAAATCTGCTTATTAGTTGCTAAAGCTGGTGCAAACTGCCAGTCCTCAAAAATATGGGGATTGAAAGGATAGATGCCAGTCTTATTAAACGAGTTTATCGCATTTGAAGGTACTGCACTTTTCAAATGGGCTTGATTGAGAAAACTTGCTATTTTAAATTGAGTCACTGGCTTTCCCGGGGTTTGACGCAGCCATAATTGGATTTCTCGATCGAAATACGTATGAAAAGGACGAAAGAATCCAACGCCCAATGGTTGAACGTGATGAGAGCAGTGTGCAGGAAAGCAAAATAAAATTACACCATTTTCTTTCGAAAATTGCAGAGATTCAAGACTTTTATGGCTACTGTGGCCATCTAGTAGTAAAAACACCGGATCTAGGAATTTTCTTCGAAAGCAATTCTTCGAAAACAATTCTTCGAAAATCAATTCTTCGAAAATGCGATTCTTCGAATACCATATTCTTCGAATAAACAATTCTTCGACTAATAATTCTTCGACAGCTTTATTATTTGGATTTACTAAAATCTGGGATAAGTTTTCATTAGACAATAATCAATATTTCTCGCATGATATATAAACGTATGATGCGGAACATACTAATAATAAATGAGAATTATAAGGTCATTTTCTTTTTTGAGAATACCTAGGAACTGGAAATAAAACACTATTTTTTTTATTTGTTATAATTATGTCAACATTTTATTAAAAGGAGAATATCATCCATAACACAAATGTGACTGACAGTGATACTGTGAATAAAACTCAAAGTCAGTGTCACAGAATTATTTAATAGTTAGACAATAAAAGCTACTAGTTTCGGCCTACAAACGGCCATCTTCAGGCTACAAAAACAGATTGTTAAAACCTAACCTAACATTTTATTAATAAATTACAGTAAAAGTTTACAGTACAGTAAAAGGTTACAGTAAAAATTACAGATAAATGACATAAATACTATCAAATACCAAGATAAGAAAAATATTATAGATTAATATGATATGTTGTGAGCTAAACCTCTAATGTATTCTATTATATTATTTTTATCATACTGATTTACAAGAGTTTTGATTCGTTGATTACAATCTTTGTACTTCTTTCTTGGTGTTTGTGGTTCAAATCCGCTTAAATATTGTTCTACACGAAGTTCATTTAGACTTTGCTCATTTTTTATACATTTTATAAATTTCCACAAGTTGGGGTGAACTGCTGATACTTGTGTTTCAAAACTTCGATGCCATCCTTCTACCGAATTATTTGTTCTCGGTAAATCATCCAAAACTGTTTGATATAGATTCCACAATTCGTATGGATATTGTGGTGGTTTTCGCTGTTTTCGATTTGGTCGCCCAATCCACGTATCTTCAAAATAATTAATAACACTTTCGGCTTCTGACGGAAATATTTCACTATCATATAATTGTTCAAAAGCCATAACTATATCATCCACTGGGACAAAAGCAATAGCACACAACATTTTTAGTTTGAAAGCAAATTCACTGTCAGTCTCATAGCGTTTTTTTAATCCATTCCTTTGAATCATTCGAAAAATGCATTAACTGAAGTGGAAAAAACAGCCTCTTTTTCTACAACTTGGAAAAGCACTATTGCAGGCATTAATCAATGCTTTTTCGAAGTCAGTGGTAATCGTTGCAGGCAATAAAGATTATTTCAAATTTTTAAGTTCTTGAAAAAATTGATCATAAATTCGTTCTGATTTTTTTGGTAAGAGTGCATAAACTAAAGGTACCGATAAATTGTGTTGCAGTCCGTGAACGGTTAGTAATTGTTGGAATAATAACGGTACGGTTTTAAATGTGCCATCAATATACCAATGCTTACTGTTAGACAATAATTGGAGATTTTGTTCTGTAGTAAAAATTAATATTCTCTCGTCCACTGGACCGGCATCATATAGCAAAAAATTTTCATTTTTGTAGGTTTTCGTATATTCCTCCAAAAATATTATTTCGCTTCTATTAGTAGGAAGAGCTGGTCCTTGTAGATTTTTTTGTCTGATATTGCGAATACTCCGTTTCATACTGCTAACACTTGGAAGCTTGGGAGCTGCCGTTATGGAACATGTAGTCGAAGCAATTGATATAATTCTGTGCGGAGGATAATTACTTATTTTCTAGTTGATTCGAATTTTTTCGTACACTTTGGTCGCTTCCACCTCTGAGGCGTCAGCAATATGATTATGTTCTTTTGTTATTTTACTGATTTTATCGTCGACAGTAATTATTCTCGCTGGACAGTTTGTTTTTCTTTTTTCAAAAAATGCGCACTTCCAATACACTTTTTCACCTTTTTCAACATCTTTAAAATAAAAATGTCCCTCGAACAACAATTTACGTTTTCCTTTTTCTGAACAAACAAATTCTGCATCCATATTTACTTGCACAGGGTTAAATTAAAACTAATTTTATTTTATGGAAAACAATCCCTTTTATACCCACTCAGGTCAGTTGCAAACTTGGGATTAGATAAATTATACCTGATTTATATCACAAACAAATTCTGCATCCATATTTACTTGCACAGGGTTAAATTAAAACTAATTTCCAAGGGATTATCGTCAGTTGCAAGCTTGAGATTAGATAAATTATACCTGATTTATATCTCTGAACAAAGTCATTCCTTTTGGATACTTCGAAGAATTGTTATTCGAAGAATTATTAGTCGAAGAATTGTTTATTCGAAGAATTGCATTTTCGAAGAATTGATTTTCGAAGAATTGTTTTCGAAGAATTGCTTTCGAAGAATTGCTTTCGAAGAATTTTCCGGATACCAAAAACACCTTATTCTCATTAGAAGCTTTAGCGTACCTTACGAAATGCTTTAACCATTTACAAAAAATTTCGCTGGTCATCCAACCTTTTTCTTGTGCAAAAGCTATGCTACCAGCGGGAGCACCATTCATAAGCTCATCGTTCATTCTTTGACGAGGGTAAACAAGAACAGGAGGAACGTAATTGCCTATGGCATTCATTGCGCATACTACAGTTACGTGTTGCCCACGCTCGGCACTACTAAGCGCACAAACTTGCTTGCGACCTATCGCAGCGCAAATTTTCTGGCACTTCTTCTGGACCGTAGTCAAACCTGACTCGTCCATATTGTATATATTTTCGGCGAGAAACGTGTGTTTCTCCATAATATTAGTTAGTGCATCAAAATAGGCTTCGATATTAGGCTTGTTAAAAGCCTGGGCTCTAGCTAATGATGTACTTTCTGGGCTCCTCAAAGATATTGGTGGATTGCGCTTCAGAAATACCCTGACCTTTTTATTTCGCGATTAAAACCATGTTCTATTTTATTTTTTTCGGCTACTTCAAATACCATTCGTCGCAAATCTTTGGACGTTAGTGCCAATAAAACGTGTTTCCATATCAATGATATGACTCGCATTCTCCTGTTCGATGACTTTAGAGAAAATTGCTCTTCGACCTCCCAAATCACCCTTACAATTATCCTGTTTAGCCAGACGTCTTCGCTAGGTTGTTTTGGTAACACTAAACGTCCTTGCTGCCAACTTATAGCCCATATTGTGGTTTTGAACATTGAGCATAGCTTGTCATCCTCGTCCCATTGCTTCCTTTTCTTAAATGCAATATCTGCAAAACCAAGAAAAACATTATTAAAATAGTGTAACTAATGCATTGCCAATGAAGGACCCCTGGTCCATCATAAGATACAGTTCAAGGGTCCGTCATAGGCAATAAGACATAATTCACTAAAAAATGCCAAGCTCTTTTATTCTTTGCCATAACCTCAATTTGTGCCCGACAGTCAATATGAAACAGTTTCTGTAAGTTGCAGTAACAAAAGCAGATTCTAACTGAGCATAAAAAAAATTACTTAACATCATGCCAAGTCACATTGTCATATCAATACTTACCAGTTTTGACTTATTTTTTTGTTTTCACCTATACGACTTATATCCGCATGAACGCTTGTAAACAACTGGTTTTAAACGTCAATCGTCCTAACCAAGATGTCGGTAGTCCGTGATGCGCGGTAAATTTGAAAATACAACTTGTGGTCCATCATTGGCGGGGGTCCATCATGAGACATTTCCCCTAGATAGTACTCGCGATGGATTTCATCTGCGTGCCCCATAAAATTGGCAATATCAATTATTTCATGCTCTTCTAAATCCATCATAGCACTTTGGGTTGCGATATGTTTCCGCAATTGAGTACCTCGAAGATGTTCTAGATGAGATATACCTGACTCTTCAGTGTACTTTCTCATTAGTACTCAAGCACTCAAATGTGCATTCGAAAACGATTTTCCAGGAATACCAAATAAATAAGGATTGCTTTCTGGTATTGCAGCTGCTCATTAGTACACAAGCACTCAAATGTGCATTCGAAAACGATTTTCCAGGAATACTAAATAAATAAGGATTGCTTTCTGGTATTGCAGCTGTTTCTCGATTACCAAGAATGAGCTCACAGCATTTAACCTTCCGTTGGTCGCGCCTTAATTTATGAGTCAAATAGTCGCGCCGGTCTCCTAGACCGGGTTTAGTTAAATTGGGAATTAGTGAAAATAAATGTGATTTTTCATGTGAGCTATAGAAAAACATGCTATATTTAGATTTTTTAATATAAATCAAATAAAAGTATTATGTTGTTACAAAGAAACATTGCAGGTATTACATATTTAAGTAACGTAACATAAAATAAACTACATGGACCTTAATTAGTACAAAAATAATATGAACTTTCCATTTTATATAAATAAATGTTGAATACATGGTACAAAAACAACTAAACTACATTGTCGCGGCAAGTTTGACAAATAGCGACAATGTGCTCTAAACACATATAAGTACTGCATTTAAAACAACAATACTTGGTTTTTCGGTTTTTTCTCCAATCGCAATAAGCGCATCTACCTGGTCTAACATTTTCTACTGGTACGTCGGCTGGTGGGTCGGAAAAATCTAGCAAATGGGCCCTTAAACTTCGCGGAAGATTAGTCTGGAGAGCACGGACTTTCAAATGGGGGCGAATAAGTTCTTCGGACAACATTTTCAAAAAAAATCTTCTGGCATATTTGGTATCTGGATGATTGGAGAAGTAAATTACTTGCGAGTTAATCCCAGTGACATTTAGAATCAGATAGAGTAAAACCATTGGCCATCTCCGCGTAGTTCTTGAACAATTATAAGTCGCGATGAGTTTGTCCACGACGTCCACACCTCCTTTTGTTGAGTTATACGTAGTGATAATAACCGGTTTCTGATGGTCTCCTGTACTTTCATCTATATCATCGTGGTGATGCATAGTAGAGAGCATAATGACATTCTTCTTTTTTTTAGGTATATATGAGACGATGGTACAGTCTTCAGTAAAACCAAACATGCTAGTATGTTCGGGTCTTTTTGCAGGCTTTGAAAATTCATCGGGTAATTCCCTTTTGTTTTTTCTAAGGGTTCCAATGGAAGTCAGTTTATAGTCTGTAAGTAATTTTCGAGCTAAAGGGACCGAAGTGAACCAGTTGTCCATGGTTATGTTTCGATTGGAGCCCGAAAGGTGTTGACAAGTTCTAAGTACTATATCTTCTGGCTTATTAGACATTTCATATGGCCCTTCTGGCTGCTTTCCAACATAAACTTCGAGTTTTGATGCATAAAACATCTTAGCATCACATAAGGCGAATAACTTTATGCCATATTTATTGGGCTTTGATGGTATGTATTGCCTAAAGCTACATCGCCCTCTAAAACCAGGCAACATTTCATCAATCGTAACATACTCAGACAAGTGATATCCGTTTTGACAGTTTTCTACAAACATATCAAACAGACTACGGATCGGAGCTAGTTTGTCAGTTTTTCGCCGTTCTTCACGTGTATTTTTATCGTCGAATCTGAGGCACCTTAGTAAAAATCGAAACCTTTGCAGTGACATTCCAAGATGTAACATTTCCACGCCATAACCATTCCTGTCCCACAAATCGGCAGTATTTGTCTTGTTTGAGCCTGTAATTCCAGCCAAGTATACTAAGCCAAATAAGGCTCGTATTTCTACGGAATTGGTGGGAAGCGCATCTCTATCTCTGGCATAGTTTGATCTGATCGACTCAATGAACGTGTTTGTTGAATCTACAATTAATTGAACCATTTCCTCATTTATGAAGTAGTAAAATATATCAAAAATTTCTTTTAGAGGTTTAGTTACTGAAGTACATCCGGGTAATCTTTTTATTATGTTCTCTTTTCTTGTTCTCACAGTTTTACGACTTGGTGGATGTTTCTTCCATACCGATCCATCCTTTCCTAAAAACAAAATATAGTAGAAACTTAACTAAGAATATATTTTAAAATTAATACCCTTATAATATGGCAAAGGTTCACTATACTCTGCTTCTTCCGTGTCGCTAATTTCTTGTTCGGTATCCGTGTCATGATCTGATTGCTGCTCGTGATCAGATTCATCACAATCGGATTGGTCATCGCAAACATCTGCCACACTTTCCTCGTCAAACGCTTCTTCCATCAACTGCCTAAGACGGGCTTCTTCTTGCTCATAACTCGCCATTCTTTTGAAAATTCGCTTTCAGAGTACACATAAATAATGTATCACTAATAGTCGCGCCGGTCTGAGATTCCGGGAAACGCCCTAACACATACCACCTTACTCCCACGGCGCTCACTTACGTACTGCCGCTAAAAGAGAGCTGCGTTAGGAAGGTAGACGATCCCCGCTATCTCTCACTCCGATATTTAGAAAAATAGGCATTAGTTTATTATGCCCCGGTCCCTGAGACCGGGCGCGACCAACGGAAGGTTAAAGACTTCTAAAGATAATAAAACCGGATCTCCCCTGGATTTTTTAACTCTTATTTCCACACGCACATATTTTTGACCTTTCAATTTGTATTCTTCTGGTAGATTGTTCAGAAATTCAGAGTCATTATTTGCAGTTAGAGTCTGGTAACTCTTAAAATCTGCAATCATCATCCTCTCAACTTCCCCAGCCCTACGTCTGTTAAAAGTTTGTATGGAAAAATGTAAGAGATGCTAATTCCTTCCAATGATTAAAATCGAACGCAATTTTGAGTTTTTCATAAAATGGTTGTCTTTGTTTGTTCAAATAATTATTAAACACAGCTATATTTTGACTAGTAGGTAGGATTATTTTTTTGAGCTGTTTATGTTGCAGTTGATTTTCCATTACAGTTTTGTTAATGTACACTGTAAGTTCCTCCTCCAATACCTTCAGGAAATCTTCAACCTCTGTTTTTCTATTTTTATTCCTTGATTTTATGCATATTGTCACCAAGTGTTTCCCACATTTTTTTCAGTTGGGAGCCCATTTCAAATGCTGTCGAAGGAGACTTATACTCTTGTTTGACTTTAACTAAACCAGCAAGAGCATTTATTGCTTCTATGGCAACATCGAATCAGTCTGGTGTAAAAACGGAAGCGAAATCGGAAAAACTATCACTTATTTTTTTCACCTCCAAGATGAACCTTCCAATTACGAAGTCTTGTGCGGATTATAGGGCGCATGTGCTCTAGTCTATATTTCGTACACAAAGCATTTCCATATGAAATAATCAGTTCTTCATATCTTATGAGCCATAATATCTCATCCTCTCGCATGACTGGAAAAATTGCGTTTTTCAATATTGGACATGCACTTTGCCGTGAACCCATTTGCCAAATATTGAAACTGAACGATCGCCTTTTTTTATTTGGAATGCATTTCCTGTAGTGTTTTCTTATACTATATTTAGAATAAGGACCTTTGCAAGAAGGCCATACTTTATAATCTATTTCAGACTTAATAGAACTATTCTTCGGTCTCCTGCTTACAATTAAAAATCTCTCATTATATTCTTTATTCGTATTGAATTCAAAGCATCCTCTTTTCCTTATGATATCAATAATAGTTTTCCTCTCATTGCAACCTACAACAAATTTTGATAAATATTATCCAAATCTAACAGGTTAACAGTACATAAGCCTGAAAAGAAGCTGATATTCAGAAAACACAAAACATAAGTATGAAAACTACTGAATAATTTTGTTAATAAAAAGCAGAAGAATTCCACTTCGCGCGCGCTCTTATGATTTTAGTTGACTGTGAAGTGATCAACCTAATACACACTGGTATCAACAAAATTATCCCCTTATCAACCAGCCATTAAGTTTTGTGGCAAACGGTTGAGAATGTTATTGTTTCATAAAATAACCCGAAAGTAAATATTGAATTTTCGTATAGCATTGTGACGTGCTTTCCCCTGCTCGCCCCTTTACTTGTAAGTCGACGCCAAATTTGTGACGCTAATTTTCTTCTTTCTTTACTCCAATACTTGGGTCGACGATTAAGTAACTGGACACGTCATAGTTGACACCACAAAACTGCGGATTCTCGGGCGCCAGATTATTTTACGTGGTTTACTCCACGGCCCCTCGACTCTAAACCTTTCGAGGGTTCCGGATAGCAGCAGATGGAGGTACGGACTGTAATTCACGGTAGAGACTAGATAGCGATAGACTAACTTTACAGAGTTTTATTGCTCAACGGTTAGCAGGACTTACCTTAAAATAAACTGCCAATACGATAATGACTACTGTCAAGCTTACATTAGTTGAAATCAACGGTAACGACGAACTCTTAATCAGTTGTGAATGAAATTCAAATAATTTAACAAAGGTATATATTTTATAAGATACTAAGTAAATTCCGATCACACAACAGAAGGCACAAATAAACTTAAGAAGCGGGCGGTTACCTTTTAAACAAATAATATACACTATGCAAAATATAATCGAGAAATAATATAAAATGGTTCTTGTACAATGCAACTCAGAAAATATATAATATACGTACTCAGTGGTTTTATAATCGGGTAATCGTATGCAATATTACCCAAAATAGGGCATACGGGGTTAATCGGAGGCTTGACGAAATTTGGAAAGAAAAAAAACCTATACTAACTCAAAACAGCGGAGGAAGAAGGAGATTTCAACAAAATCCGAGAAGGTCGGCGAGGAGCTGAAATCTACCAGAATTTACTCAATTCCTGAGCAATACTTTCGAATCACCCAGTAATCAAGTATAATTCTCGGCAACCAAATGAAAACCCTATACCAACTCAAAACTACGGAGGAAGAAGGAGATTCCAACAAAACCCGAAAAGATCGGCGAGGAGCTGAAATCTCTACCAGAATTTACTTAATTTCTGAGCCATAATTTCGAATCACCCAGTAATCAAGAATAATTCTCGGAAACCAAATGAAAACCCTATACCAACTCAAAACAACGGAGGAAGAAGGAGATTTCAACAAAACCCGAGAAGGTCGGCGAGGAGCTGAAATCTACCAGAATTTACTTAATTTTTGAGCAATACTTTCGAATCACCGAGTAATCAAGAATAATTGTCGGAAACCAAATGAAAACCCTATACCAACTCAAAACAACGGAGGAAGAAGATTTCAACAAAATCCGAGAAGGTCGGCGAGGAGCTGAAATCTCTACCAGAATTTACTTAATTTCTGAGCAATACTTTCGAATCACCCATTAATCAAGTATAATTCTCGGAAACCAAATGAAAACTCTATTAACCGGAAACGGAAAGAAATTTTAGCAAAACCCGAGAGGGTCGGCGAAGTGTTAAAATTTCTATCAGAATCTATTTAATTCCTGAGCAATACTTCCGAATCACCCAGTAACCAAATATGATTCTCGGAACCCAAATACAATACTCTATTAACAAAATCTGAACGGCAGCAACGGAAAGAAATTTTAGCAAACCCCGAGAGGGTCGGCGAAGTGTTAAAATTTCTATCAGAATCTATTTAATTCCTGAGCAATGCTTTCGAATCACACAGTAACCAAATGTGATCTTTGAAACCCAAATACAATACTCTAGTAACAAAATCTGGACGGCAGCAACGGAAAGAAATTTTAGCAAAACCCGAGAGGGTCGGCGAGGTGTTAAAATTTCTATCAGAATCTTTTTAATTCCTGAGCAATACTTTCGAATCACCCAGTAACCAAATGTGATCCTCGAACCCCAAATACAATACTCTATTAACGAAATAAAAGTTAAATAAAAAAAAATTGAATAAAGAAAGCTTACAAAAAAAAACTTGTTTCTGAATAAAAACCTGAAAATATCTTCGGACGAATTAAGTCAAACAAAATTTTAAAATAACTAACAACGGGGGGAGTTCCTCTTGTACCTTGGACAGCTTTTCTAAAAAATATATATTTAACTACAGAGAAATGTGCAAGCGAACTATCAATGGTTTCAGGACCTAGATTAGGATGTTTGTTACTAATATTGGTAATAAAAAAGGCATACAAACTCAAGGGCTATTTTTTAAGGTTGACAAAAAAAATTCGGTCAAATGACCCAAGGTCCAAACCTATCTTGTACCTTGGGCAGCAAGGTATTGTACCTTAGGCCATACAACTACAATGATATATTTTTTTTATTCAACGCAACTAAAAAAGTAATACGGTAAACACGTAAAATGTAAGGAAAGAAAACTGTCAATAATTTTTATTCAACATGGTAAGAACCAAAACTGATTTGAAAAGCAAGTTGTAAGGCCTGTCTAGCTGAGCCTCCCAAACTAGTAGGTCTACGTAACTTCATAATAAAGTCTTCTTTTAAAACTAAATATGTTTTCTCCTTCATACAAAAATTTATTGTCTGTACCATCAATTTTTTTTTAATATTTGATTATAATATCTTCATTCTCTATACCAATTACTTCTGCTACGTAATAATAGCCGATTTTCAGCCTGGAATGATTATTACCACATACTTATAGGTACTTACCAATGCATTTCCGCGATCGCGGTTTAAACCAAAGTAGGGGAAATTGTGACGTCATATAGCAGCTGATTTGCTTTTGGTATGTACCACTTATTACCCGGCTTTGGACTTGAGTTAATCTTTCGGTTATAGCCACAGATTATAGTTTTTGAGGTTGTGTAGTAAGCTGCGGTTGTAGATTAGTTTTTTAGGGGGTTTAATTTATTTTCACAGGAAACGGTGAAGAATTTGTGGCTCAATGGAAAGAGGAATATATCAGTTATCCCTAAATTATGGTTGATGACCTAGAGACAGCAACTAATTTGCTTAACGGCATGTTGGAAGCTTTGCTTTTATTACACTGGAAATATTTGAACAAAAAAAGCAGTTTGCAGTCTGTTCTTTTTTCGTTTAAGTTTTGTCCAAGTTATATCAATTCCTTATCAGGGTTTTTGTAATATTGGGCGACAATTAGCCTTTCTAGTAGTCTTATCGGCAAAAAAACTTGAAAAATAAATGTTTCTTTTAGATCCAGTAGCAGCACAACAGTATGTTCAGCATATGATTGAGCAGAATAATTCAGCAGAAACTCCCACAGAACTGGATATTTCTGTCAAAGAACAGACTTCAGGGGTACAGGCTCTGGGAAAACAGGTTCCAGCAGAACAGTCTGTCATTTGGTCAACAAAGCGGACAACTAAATTTGACCAGGAGGCTACCATTCTGCTCTTAGAGCTTCGAAAAAAAATTCAAATCAATTTGCAGATAAAACAACTAGAAAGGCGAAATCGTGGGCCGATATTGCAAAGATTATTATAAAAAAGGGATATAACCTAGATGACGCCCCAGCAGAAAAATGTAGACAAAAGTTTACAAACCTTCAAAAAGCATATACCAAATATATAAATAACCAAAAAACCACTGGATCTGAAAAGATGGAAAAACCTCAATTTTTTGAGGAGATAAATGAAATATTAGGTAAGTAGTCATTTTTCAAACATATCTGATTAACTTTATAAGATTGTGATAAGGCTGATGCAAACTGTTATAATTCCTATATTGCTCGTATTGTTTTTTTTTCTTCTATTTTAGGTGAGAAACATAAGGTGAATCCGGTGAGTCTAATGGATACTGAAGAGGACTTACCAAGAACATCCACAAATGATCTGAACAGAAACTCTCCTCAACCAAGCACTTCATTGGACACCCCAACTGGAAGGCAAACCATAACCCACAGCTCTGAATCGGATATTGAGAATAGATTTTCAAGAAAAAGACAATTTAAAAAATACTCAAAAACAAATGACCTTATCAGAGAAATACAAGAAGATAGAGTAAAAAGGTGTGAACAATTTGAGTTTTTTAGTAAACATCTTGAGAAAACTGAGCAGCAGAGAGATACATTAATAAATATTTTAGAAAAATCTCTAAAAGGGAGTAACAAAAGAAAACAGAGTGCTAGCAGCAGCGACTCAGATTAGGTTTAAAAAGTTTATTTATTTCTTAAAATTTATGAGATTTTTGGTTCTTTTTAAAACCCTTGTTCTTCTGTTCGCACCAACTTGATTTTAGTACTACTCAGAAATGATTTATTTAGTTTAATAAAGTTTTTTTATTATTAAGTAGTAGTAGTAGTGAAAGTGATGTTTTGTAACATACCTAGTTTGTACCCATAGTACTATTTTGAGAAGCTAAACATAATCCTGTAATAAGTTTGAACATTTTTGTAAATATGTACATTAAAAAATATTACAAATACTTTTTTATTACCTTAGTAGATTATCAGCTATCTCGTTTCGTTTTGCTCTTGCGGATAATTCTACTCTATTCTGATCACCAGGCTGAAAATTTTTTTTCCAGTGAATGGTTCAGTCCACTCATCTGCATTCAAGAGGCAAAAATTGTGCAAAATGCAGGCAGTTGTAGCCATTTCAATACCTTTAAAAATACTGTAGGTATTTACATATTGGATTCGTCTCCAGTGACCTTTCAAAATTCCAAATGTGTGTTTGATTTTCACTCTGTCCTGACTTGAGCAAAAATTGTGGTGTCTCTGTACTCTAGTTAGATTGTCGCCTTTAAATGGTGTCATGAGCCAAGTACGTAAAGTGAATGCACTGTCTCCAATCAAGTGAAAATCTCTGTTCATGAAATACATGTTTGGACGATGCCTTACTATATTTCGAAATAGAGATGAATTTTGAAATACCTGTAAAGACAAAATATTATTCTGCCACATTTTTTTTTCTAAATTTCATCTTATTTACTTAGAGTGTCCACATCCTGGAAAAATATGGAAAGTGAATGTGGTCAGGACAATTCCTTTAAGTATTCTTTGGTAAATCATTACAAAAAATGTACTAAATGTTTGAAAATTTTATTTTTAGATTGGTAGTTGAGATTTTTATTTAATTTTTTTTAAAATCTGATTCTGCTAAACTTTACCTTTTATGTGTTGCAAATCTAGTGCAAAAGTTTCTATGGCCATCTTTTTCATTTCTTCACAATTTTAAACATTGGTCAGCGAAATTTTGACCAGGTGATTTGAGAAAGGCAATTTTTTCTTATTTTTTTTACATTTAACGCAATCGAGTCAGAATTGGTGGAGTTAGAAGATATAAGATTTCTGATTTACTTACCCTAGAGTCGTGTGTTGATCCAGGAAAACCAACAAATATGTAAGTTAAGAGATAGTTAGAATCACATATTGCCATAAGATTTATGGAATGTCGCCTATATCTATCGATATAGCTTTCTTGGTGTTCAGTTTCAACTTTTATAAATATATGTGTGCCATCTATGACTCCACCAACACCTGAAAAAAAAGATTTGGTGTTTTGATATAGTTTTATATTGTGTGTAGGTATGTATTCAAAAACGGTGGTTAGCTCCCCCTTAAGCGAGAGCCAGAGTCACGAAATGCATACCTGGATAGTGGGTGAATCTTCGAGCTATTGCCTGTAACTCATTAACAGTATTGGGAAGTCTAATACACTGACTTTTTAGAAGAAGCACAAAATACAATACCTTGTTGATGATCACCATAACAGTTTTTGGGCACACATTAAAAACAGTACCTATGTTCAACAAGGTGTCTTGTGTAGCCATATACCATACATATATCAAGACATGTCCTACTATATCTATAGGAACGTAGCCTCCTGTATATTCTTTCGATAATATTTTTGTATAGTCTATCCTACCAATGGCTTCAACCAGTTTGAAGAGAGTTCTTTTCTTCATTCGAAATAAATTGTAAAACTGGTAATCATTTTATTCATCCAACCATTTTTCGCTATTAAAAATTTTCATTGGATTTTCCCGAATACCTGATGCTACCAATGCAATATTCGTATATTCTTGAAACCACTGGAGGACCTGCAAAGATGTTTTATGTATTTCAATGTACGTGTACGGCAAAGTGCAAACGTTTTTTTTCCTGTAAAAATCGTTCGCATTGCGTCGTACGTTGGCACTATCAATCAAGCTCTATATAATAATATAATAAATCTATAAACCCAGCGTTGTCTTGCTACTAAGTATAGTAGATATATTCACACTTCACACACAGTTCCTACTTACCGTGTTTAGATCATCCCCAAAGAAAATCTCTTCGATCAACGAATAATTTAGATCCATTTTATTTTTCCAGAAAAAAAACAAAAATAAGAAACCAACACGGAAACATAACCCTACTTTGCTTTAACCAATTCATTTCAGCGACCTAGCTCGTTCGGTTATATTTATTGAGTAGTGGGGGCTCTGGCGTCACACTTAGCTGTCAAAGTTGTCAACCGAAAAAATAACGGCGGTATTTACCGTTAAATAAACGTTCCAGGCTAAAAATCGGCTAATGTGTTTTTTTCTTACTATTTAACTTAGTCAACCAAAAATCGTCCGTAGATACTTTGTCAGTAGTAAATTCCACATCATTTTCTTCATCATTATTAACAGGACACCAGTCAACATCATCATCAGAATCATCCATTATTTCCATTTCTTCGTCTTCCTCCGATGAGGATGTAGAGCTTTCTTCCACAATTTCTCTAGTAACTTTCTGTATTTATCTCTTTTTCGACTGCGTCTTCTCATATGCTTCCTATATTTCTGCTTTCTCAGGTGTTTCGGTTAATACTCTGGATCTTCCTGGTTTGCGTCTACCTCTGCTAGATCCAACCCTGGCAGTATCTTTAGGAAATGGACGTATTAATTCTAGAGATACAAAAGTAATAACACGTGAAGGACCAGCAGATGTTGATGGTCCGGGATATGCTATATCTTGGACTAATGTGTTCTGAGGATCATTAGATAATGATTCTGTGGGCCTGTTCGTATCTTGCACACTCACTGTAGGTAGAATTCGATCAGTTACGCTTGCGCTTAAAAATTCGTCTTCTCCAAAAATATTTTCATTCACTGGCCAAATTCTAGAGGCCCTAAATCCTGCTTGAATGTTAACTGGTGTAAATGCTCTTGGATATGCCTGTCCGACTATTTCTGCAACATCGTACGATGTCTGACAATTAAGTAATGCGACAATATTCAAAAATCGAGTATATTTAAAAATTAAGGTACATCAATGCGATCCCCTTCAAAGTAGTCCCTCCCGCACCTATACACTTATTCCAGCGAGTTTTCCAGTTTTCGTAACAATTCTGGAACAGTTCTTGCGGCACCTCTCCTAGTACCCTCGTCACAGATTCTTGGATATCTTCAACGGAGTCAAAATGTCGACCTTTGACGAATGTTTTCATGTGGGGAAATAGGAAAAAGTCGCAGGGTGACATGTCCGGTGAATAGGGCGGTTGCGGTAACGTTGCGATGCCTTTAGACACCAAAAACTGAGAGACACTAAACGCAGTGTGACAGGGAGCATTGTCGTGATGCAGAACCCAAGTCTTCGCGATCTCTGGACGCACTCTGAGCACCCTTTTTCGTAATCTTTCGAGTACATCGCGGTAGAATACTTGATTTACGGTCTGTCCAGGTGGTACGAACTCTTTGTGTTTCCCTGTTTCCAAATTCCTTTTCATGTACTAATTCTTCGTCTCCACCAGCTGATGGATCTTCTATTTCTGACATATTTTCTTCCGTTTTACCGTGTTCTTGTTCACTTGATTTTTCTTCTAAATTGAAGCAGTATAGTTCTGGATCTTGACCATCTTTTATTAGTTCTTTCTTTAGCCTTTCGAATAAATCGGTATTCTTACCTGAGATAGCTAATCCCCTATTTTCGAAATATCTCTTTAATTCAGTGACTTTTAAATCTTTGAGTGTTTTTATTTGATCCATTTTTAAGATTATTAACAAATTTTCAAAGAGACAATATTGCCTATGTTAGCTTATTTTTTTTAATGAAATTTGTTCTGAACACAGGTAGAGGTATTGGATTATCTCGTGAACAGTGACCTTGACCATTCCTGCGCGAAGCGATAGTGAGAAGTCGGCTAACACTCTGTAAGTGAAACCCAAAAATATTGGCTTGGGTCTAGGTACTTCAGTATTGTAATTGAAAGTATAAAACGGGTAGCGCGTTTCAGCTCATTTATTTAACTGCATTTACAGTATAATTGTTACGGACGTAAAAAACAAACAAGCTTTGTTGTCTTTGAAATGTATTACAAAAAAGAATTATATACCTGATGAATAAAAAATCATAACAATGTTGTCATATTACACGTTATAATTTTAATAAAAGATAAATAGTTACTCAGAGAAAGAAAAGAAACAAAGGTTTCAAAATCTGTTTATATGGGGTTTGATAAAAAACATACTAAGAGGCCATAGAGTTTTCGTGACAAATTTAATTAGCACAAAATTTTAATGTGAAAAAACAAAAAGAAAATACATACACAGGATAATTCCAGAATATTGTGAAAATAGCCAAACATGAAAGTTTACATTAATGGTTGGCAACCTAAATCGTCCAGTTCCTCCTCATTCTCAGGGTCGTCTTCATCCGAAAATAAGAAGGAATCAGATTCACTGTCGTCTTCTAGTGAAATTACGAAATCTTCCACTTCATCCATTATATATTCTTTCCGCATATATTCTTTTTCGACTTTTTCAACGTGAGCACAAATTCTTTCCCATTGTTCTTTCCCAACTTGGTTAAATTTTTCTTCGGTCATTTTCAACACGTCATCAAGTTTAAACGTCGTATTACATGCAGCGACGTGATTTTTCACCAGTGCCCATATTTTTTCGATAGGATTAAGCTCAGGATGATATGGTGGTAAACGTAGAACTGGAATGTCCCGTTCTGCTAAAATTTTATCGACGGCATATTGTTTGTGAATTGGCTTGTTTAATTGAATTTTTGCATACAGTTCAGCCTTCGTTTCCTTTTCCTCAAAAAAAATGCTTTTTTCCCTTAACCAGTTTTGCATAGATGCTTTCTTCCATGAAAAATTAGGAATTGGTTCGACCAAAACATTATGGTAAGAGGCATTATCTATCACAAGGACAGATTTCTTTGTGACGTTCACCATGAATTTTTCTTTAAGCCATTTGTTGAAATTATTATGATTCATTTCATCATGATAGTCGCCTGTTTTAAGACCCGATTTAAATATGGTTAGAGCTCCGGGTACAAAGCCTGATACGCCCCCGGCGTGTAAAATTATTAGTCGTTGTCCTTTGGACACAGGTGACTTTAGACAATTATTTGTTCCATCGTCCCATGCCATTGGTACAGTATGTGAACCATGAATATATGTTTCATCGCAGTATAAAATCTCCCGCCCTTCTTTTTTGTATTTTTTCAATTTTCTTAAATATTCGACTCGTTTGGATTTGATATCAAATTTTTCGACTAAGACCTTTCGGTTGTCTTCGGTTTTTTTCCAACGGAATCCCATTTTTCGCACCAATTTTCGAAATGAATCGATTTTCCCTGTAAAATTAATCCCTTCTTCCTTTTTAACTTCTTCAAACACAATTTTCATCGTTGGTCTTCGTCTGTGAATAGCTGCATATGAATAAAATATTCTCCTAATAATTTCCTCTTCAAACTCATCTACTGATCCTCTTGAGGTGCATGGTTTGATAATATTTTTTCTTGGTGACTTAAACTTTTCACCACTTTTTCTTAAATCAGCTTCTTTAATTATTCTTCTTGCGGTGCTCAGCCCAACACCAGTGGCTAACGCTACTCTTTCTTGTAACCGATTTAGGGGAAGTTTAAGTTTACCTTGTTCCTTTTCCTCTTTCATGAATTTATATACGTTATAAATTATTTCACGACTCTGGCTGTGAACCACTCGTTTAGAATTGCTCATGATTGAAGATTTGTCTGTAAAAACATTATAATTTTATAGGGCCCAGAGAGATCATTTTTTTATCGATAAATACATGTTTGATTGTATGAAAGTTTTATAGTCATGGCAATAAATCGAGAATCAAGAGAGTGAAAAAATCACGAGAGCTTGCTCGAGTGATTTTTTTAATTCTCTTGATTCTATAATTTTTGCCGTGACATTAAAATTTGAATACAATTTGTAATGTATTTCTCGATTACGAAAATTATCTCGAATGTATTTTAGGGAGATAAATTCACAAGTACATGAATGCAGACAATTTATTAACTGTACTTCTCGTAGTAACACTCTGTACAGTTTTTTCAATATTTTCTAGAGATTCTTTGCTAAATATTGCCATTTTGAAAATACGTTGTATTAGGAAAACTCAAAAATAATCTGACAGTGACATTCACGGCATAGTTGATTAACAGCAAGGCGCATATTTATCATTTATTGAGAAATTTAGGTAGCTTTTCCATCATTTAAAATGATAGTTAATTGGTTGATTTTAAGAAATTGAAGAAATCTCATTGACTGTTAGGATAGGCGTGTATTAATCGCTGAAAAACTCAAAACAAAATTCAAAAATCCAACTTTTTTGTGAGTAAACCAATACTTTTCTCGCATCATAGATTGGGTTGGGGGGAAAATAAAATAATATTTCATATCGTAAATATGCAACCAAAATAATAATATATACGTACATAACTAAATTTATAAGTCTATAACAATCGTAAACTCCTTTTAACTATTAACTATACTGTCTATATCAAACACTAAGTATTAAAACGCGTTACCCTTAAAATAAACACAGAAAATAATAAGTTCACTAACACCTCGAAGAAACGATCGTTTCAATGCGATGAAGGAAAATAAATGACGATATTTTCAGTAAAGAGTGTAGGTATCTCGGAGTCGTATAATCGTCGTCTGCGCATGGTGGGGTCACTGTTCATGAGATATTCCAACATCTCTAATGAAAACTTTTCCAGACAATACTTTTTAAATGTGACTAGTTTTATTGAAGCCCTAATTGTGAAGGTAACAAATTTGATACTGCCCCACGTTGGGTGCCATTATTGTTGTGGGTGACAATTTATATGTGTCTGATATATATAATGTTACTATTTTTGACTTGTGATCTGTGAGGTATTTTAAATTTCCCGCTGGACGTCAGTCTTTGTCCTTGTGACAACAATAAATGTATCAAGCAACAAAGACAATATTCATTTAATTATTGTTAAAAATTACTTACCTTAATATAATTAAGAAAGAATAAAATAATCCCCAATTACAACAATCTTAAAATATCATTTGGGTCGTGATTCAGTTTTGTCACCCGTAGCATGAGTTATTTGTAATGATTTAACCTTCACCGTATTTTGCAATCAGCTGTTCAGTTGTGTTTATTGAGACAAGTTATTTAAAAAGAAGAAGAAGTCGTTTGGTGTTATAGAAATTATTTATTAAATATATAATATGACTTTATACGCTGTTGGAATATAGGAGAAAGGACAACAATATGTAATTGTGTTTATAAAAGTTGTTCAACCAATTTACGTGATATGTTTCACCTACGCAAATAGAATTTGATGCGTGACTTCATTCCTGAACATCAGGTAAGTACATTAGATATTGTAATGTAATTTTAATTCAAAATATCTCAGAATATTAAACCAAAACCAACTTATGAGTATTAAATAAACGTGGATCTTGAAATTCGTGTTGTGTTTCCGAACTTTTTCTGAGGTTATGTATGTTAATAATAATAGTAAATTGTAAGATAAAAGTTTGCAGCAAAACGTATTTCAAGCTCAGATTATACGTACTAACTAATAATCTAAATTAATTTACTAATTTAATAATTGTCTTGCAATTAAAATTATGAAAATATTAATTCGAACCTAGGTATGTAATTCAAAATCTTTTATGTTCTAATTTTACACAATTTCTTCCGCGGCGAAGAAAAGTTTTCCAAATCTAGCTAAATTCACTTTAATGTTCATTTATATATCATTTGGCCAAGATAACGGAATTGTATGTACTTATGTGCGAATATTTTGCAAAATATTATAAATAGTTGATACCTGGTGATCTTATATAGGTGTTTCTTTCAGGTATACCTTCTGTCGTCGAATATTGGGATTCAGCTACTGGCAGTGTTAACCATTTTATTATGTTGGTTGAGCTTTGGACTCAAACTTTCATATGATGAGTGAAATGTAACTAAACGCAATCAATTTTCTCTATTTCGAGAATTCAAAAATCTGATACCACTCCAAAAAAATATGGCTTCTCTCCTTTCTGCAAAAAACATCACTGTCGCCTAGCAACAATGTAGTCTTTTTTTTCTATGTTCATCGTACAAGGGCTAAGAAGACTACTCTGGACTACTTAGAGTAATTCCTCTTTATAAATAAGTTAAGGTTCTTTTTGGTTTGACATTTGTCAAATTCTTAGAATATTGAACGATGAAATAAAACAATATAGTTTGTTTAAATCTTCATATATTTGAACTAATGTTCAATTTAAACTTGTTGACGCGTTTCACTAACACAGTAGCTTTGTCAAAACGAATGAAGGTAAAATATAAAAATGTCCTAATATATACAGTGCTAAATCTATTTACTAAGGTTAACAATGGTATTAAAATATATTACCTGGAAATTCATTCACTACAAACATTCCTAAGCTATCTTCTAGGTAAAGAGGTTCAATAAAGGAGACTGATTGATATCTATTTGGTCGTTAAGGAGATTACCTGAATATTTATTTTTGTTAATCTCTATTCAATTTTTCTTAAAATATTCATAAATTTTCTATTGTATTTTAGATTTTGATTGGTAAAGTTCACTTTGAAATATTATTATGTACATAAATTGACAATAATCATTTTATCATTACTTACACCCCTTAAAGCTAGTTAAAAACAATATTATCTAATAAATATATCACTCATATTCTGGTTTTAATTGTATATTTTTCATTTCTTGCAACTAGAAATATCTTAAACGATTTATTTGAATTTTAACTTCTTATAATGACTAGATTTGGTTATGATTTGAAAATTTATTGTTATTTTTGGCATGACGATGCCATTTTAGTTTAGTTTTTTGCCTCTTACATTATAATATATTGTCACAAAATCGCTTTCCTACAAAGGAGCATTAAAGAAAAAATGGAAAAATTACGTCGAAACCATCCTATAGTCAAATCAGATATTTTCATAATTTTTTTTGATTTAAAAAATTGAAGTCGTTGTCGTCGTCGTCAAGAACACCGGTATCTTCTTCTTTTAACATAGAACCCACACGTATACACATAAGCAATTTTCATCTACTCGTGAGCAACGGCATGTGGTAAATTTCAAAAATGAAATACATAGGAACCCTCATAGCATACATGTAGTGGTGTAGGCTGGGAACGATGAGGTCTTGGGCTCGAATCTCACTCCATCATACCACATGTGGTAGTCATCTCCTCAATCAGTGTCTAAAATAATCACAAGTGAACAAATTATAACCTCTCTAAATAGAATAATGAGTATAATATGACGTGTAGTCATTGCTTCATGGGTAGAGTTCAAAGGGCACAGGAGGAGAGACCCCCTGAGATAATCCAACTGGATGAGCTATAGCGTCAGCTATTTCTTTCGCCACAGCATCAGCACCATCTTCTGTGGGCTTAGGAGCACTAGGAATAGCTTTATGTACGGTTATCAGGGAGACGTCCGTATTGCTCTTCTTGTTATCACAATTATAGATCTGATATCTTTCCATATGAGCACGATGAATTAAAAACATCGTGAGACTGCCCCATACTGCTGCTATGAGAGTTACGCTCCAACCGTAGATATCCTTCAATGCTTTGAAGTGCAGTATAGTATCAAATATCCATTTCCCCAATTGTGCCACGGATATGAGCCCGATGATCCCTCCGGAGAATACTCCAAATGTCGAGAACTCGGACCAAATCTCATCCCATATGCGAGATCCCATCTTCTCAATCCCCTCCTCTACAAGGAAGTTGCTGTAATCACCACCTTGGAGATCCGGGTTCAGTCCATTGAAGGTACGTCCAATTATATTATTAATTGCTCTCCTCTCGTCCCCGTACATGAGATGATTCCTCAATTGGTCCAATTCTTCCTGTGAGTAGATGCCTGCAGAACCTAGACACGCTTGGACATTCACTTGGACAGTCTGACCCATTTCCAGAAGTTGAAATTCTTCTGACGATGTAACCGCCGACGTCTTCGTGACAGAGCAGGGCACTTCCTCAGTTATGCTCACCGCGGTGTAGTTCATTCCCCTTCCAGTACAGTCATATGCTATTATTGAGTGTCCTCCATCATACCACATGTGGCAGTCATCTCCTCAATCAGTGTCTAAAAGAATCACAACTGAACAAATTATAACCTCTCTAAATAGAATAATGAGTATAGTAAAAACCAAATAAAGTTGGACACCACATCAAATATGGGCACCCCTTTAAAATTTCGATTCGTTGTGCTACTCTACACCAGATGGCTTAAAAAAGTAATCTATATTACCACTGACCAACGCCTATGCTTTCTCAGCAGATTGCAGCTCTTAAGTTATGAAATATACTTCATAATGGCGATTTGTGTGCGTGAGTTATAATATAAGGTACGACTTTCTTAAGGTTTTTGGCTCTTCATCTTTTTCAAACTGGTTCATGTTATACATCATTTGTTAGCTAAATTTCTCTGTTTTAAGCTGTAGTTCTTAGAGTATTCATTTAAGATACTTTTTACATTTTTTCTCATTTAATTTTGAGTAGCCAAATATGGGCACCAGCCTCAGCGCCAAATATGGACGGTGCCCATATTAGGTACAGATAAATTATTTGTACCAAATTTTTCTTCTTAATTTTAGGAAATGACACCAACTAAAAGGGCAAAGTGGAGCCAGGCCGACTTAAGCAGGTCCATTGAGGCTGTGCGAAATGGAACATCAATAAAAAGGGCCGCCCAAAACTTCAATATCCCATGTAGTACCTTGCAACGTCATGTTCATGAAGGAAATGCGGAGAAACGTTTAGGAAGACACTCCATGCTTAGTGTGGCGCAAGAACTTTGAAACCACTGAAGTTAGACATTTTTGAATTATTAATACGAGAAATGTACTCACTTTGATGATGATGAAGGGATGGTGTGTGTGTGTCAACGAAGGATGATTCTTCCAATATAGACGTGGAGTTGTGGAGAGGTGATGTCCAATATAGACGTAGAGTTACGGAGGCGATGACCAATATAGACGTAGAGCTGCGGTTCGGGAGAGGAGGAGATGTGATGATTCCCAATATAGCCTGAAATATTAATTCATTTAATTAAAAGATTTATAGTTGTTGTATTACATTGCAGTTTAGAATAATGTTTAGGAAAGCTATCGTCCAATCAACTTTGTTCAATTCATCACTCAACTTTTGTATTAAAACTCACCCATTATATCTCGATAATCTCAGTGAGTGCTGCAGAGTGTGGTTTTCCCGTCTCCTTCAATCCTTTGAATACCAACCCGTACTTGTTTGGCTGAAAATAGATTAGATTTGGAACGAAGTGGTCCGTCACACGATTCGTTAAAAACACCACCTTATCATGCAACTCCAACAAAATGCTCTAGCCGAATCGTCCGTTTGTCAGCCGAGCTCCAAGAATTGGATTATTGATGCCCACTGTAAGATCTTTCAGCTTTCCAATCTGTTTTGATTGGAGGTTTGTCACTGCAAAACATTTTGCGTTTAATACATTTAGATCCATCTACAAAAAAATTGAGTTAAAAACTAGATTTCTAGTAAAAAACACAGTATTATAAGTAGAGAAACACACACACACACTTGTTGGTACTTACCTTAATTCCTTTTCTTTCTTCGTTTAAACAAAATTGCAATTTATCACAATGCAAACACTTCACTGAGGTAATAACACGCATGTGAGACGATACTAACTGATAATCACATCTGTGTTCGTAATTATATATATTATACTGTTATTTTAATTTTACCTTTAATTATTAACAATAGTATATTTAGATAACAATATAGCTACTGTTTTATTATTTATATTGTTAAATGCTCTCCTCTCGTCCCCGTACATGAGATGATCCCTCAATTGGTCCAATTCTTCCTGTGAGTAGATGACTGCAGAACCTAGACACGCTTGGACAGTCTGACCCATTTCCAGAAGTTGAAATTCTTCTGACGATGTAACCGCCGACGTCTTCGTGACAGAGCACGGCACTTCCTCAGTTATGCTTACCGCGGTGTAGTTCATTCTCCTTCCAGTACAGTCATATGCTATTATTGAGTGTCCTCCATCATACCACATGTGGTAGTCATCTCCTCAATCAGTGTCTAAAGGAATCACAACTGAACAAATTATAACCTCTCTAAATAGAATAATGAGTATAATATGACGTGTAGTCAGTCATTGCTTTATGGGTAGAGTTCAAAGGGCACAGGAGGAGAGACCCCCTGAGATAATCCAACTGGATGAGCTATAGCGTCAGCTATTTCTTTCGCCACAGCATCAGCACCATCTTCTGTGGGCTTAGGAGCACTAGGGATAGCTTTATGTACGGTTATCAGGGGGACGTCCGTATTGCTCTTCTTGTTATCACAATTATAGATCTGATAACTTTCCATATGAGCACGATGAATTAAAAACATCGTGAGACTGCCCCATACTGTTGCTATGAGAGTTACGCTCCAACCGTAGATATTCTTCAATGCTTTGAAGTGCAGTATAGTATCAAATATCCATTTCCCCAATTGTGCCACGGATATGAGCCCGATGATCCCTGCGGAGAATACTCCAAATGTCGAGAATTCGGACCAAATCTCATCCCATATGCGAGTTCCCATCTTATCAATCCCCGCCTCTGTAAGGAAGTTGCTGTAATCACCACCTTGGAGATCCGGGTTCAGTCCATTTAGGTCGTTTATTTCTTGCAGACAAGTAATAGAATTTTGTTCTTGAAGTTCAACTTCGTAAGTGATATTTTCGTTCATATTATTATTTACATTTAGCTGCGTTGTATTATTCAGGTCCTGTGCCACCAATTTCATTCCTCAGTTAGACATCTGTAAAGCAAAAATGGATAAGTTGAACCACGCATTTATCTGATTTCGTAGAAAAAAAAATAAACAAAAACTTAAAATATTATAAACAACTTTTGCATGTTATTTGTTATTACTGCATAAGCCACGTATATACCAAGGAATAAACGTGGCTTACTCTATATTAGTAAATAATAATATTTGTTAATATGTCTTATCCCACATCTTCTTTTGATTTACAATAGGACTTATATCAACGCTGGAATATATTTGATTCTATTTAACCTAATTCGCACAAAATATGTTCTATTTATAGTACAAAATCATAAAAATTATACAATAATTTACTTACCTTATCTAGATATGAACCACATAAACAATAATAGTTATTTGTATACTAAGGCCGCAAAATGCTTTTTCGCGTTCCGAGAGAGAGATTATCGCCGAGGCCGCTCCGGCCGAGGCAAGATAATCTCGAAATCGCGAAAACATTTCGCGGCCATAGTATACACAATATTTTTCGTGCAACCGTGAAAATTACATAATTTCAATAATAATTATGTCTCTTTAGAAAAGTCAGCGTTTCAACGCGAATAGAGAAAATTACACGTCAATATCACAATGTTTCTATGGAGATGAAATATTTAGCAATACAAATCAATTTGACATTTCTCGTGAAGTCGTGAAGATGTCCGATAGCGATAGTGATATTTCAGTTACTTGCACTCCTCCTGAGCTGAGAGATCTCATAGACTCAGCACTTTCTGATTTGATACCCGAAAAATCTAAACGGAAATATGAAAAATGTTACAGCAACTTCAAAGATTGGTGTGTCAACCAAAATGTCAAGACGGTGACAGAAAACATATTATTAGGATATTTGATGCAGCGATCAAAAGTTGTGAAGAGTTCAACTTTATGGAGCATTTATTCTATGTTAAAGACTATGCTTAACGTACGAGATGGAATTGAGGTAAAGAAGTTTTTAAAATTGGTACCGTTCCTCAAGAAAAAGTCAGTTGGTTATCGAGCAAAGAAATCAAAAGTTTTTACGCACGAGCAAATTGATTCATTCCTCAAACAAGCTAGTGATGCAAATCATCTACTGTGGAAGGTATATAAATATGAAAGAAAAGTGAAGTATGATGTTTTATTCATAATAATTATTATTATAGGTAGTTTTGATAATGGGAATATCAGGAGCATGCAGTCACTATGGGAACGGCCGTAAAAATGTTTGTCGGCCGTCACTCTGGGTAACGGCCGCAAAATATCATTTTGCGGCCTCTGTTGCGGCTGCAAAATGCTTGTTTTGCGTCCGGTTGCACGAAAACTTATTTTCTGTCCACTTAAAACGGAGCACACTATCTTTCTTACCAACCAAGTGTACTTGTTAACGGAATGACGTGGGTTACGCCGGAATGACGTGGGTTAGGCTTTATTGCGTGGTCAAAAATCATCTGTTTATTTTACGGCATATTAGAACTAGTGAAAACGAAATACTTTCATTGAAGTATATGCTACAATATATTAGAGTTATGTGGGAACATACGTATTAGTTTCATATCAGGCAATAACGTACTTTTGTAAAATTTGTTGGTTACGTCGTATTAGAATTAAGGTAACGATATTTAGTATTTTTTCGTCATGAATTTGACATACATTTTCCTCCATCACTGACCAATTAAATTTACTTGCAACAGCCACTCTGTGTTTATTTTTGATCATGTATAAATTTTTAGAACATTTCCCTTTAGTAAGTTGGATGATGCGGTCTAAAGATTTATTCCGTAAATATTTCTGCAATGCATAGATATATTTATCTAGCCGTTTAATACGTTTTACTTCTGAATAAATATATTTTATTACCCGATGTATACTCTCTAAATGGATATTTGTATTTATCTCAGAGCCCCTGTGATAACAATAGGCCGACTGAGATCAAAATAATAATTTTTAAGGTAACTGAACATAGTTGCAATGTCTTCTTCATTTTGTAAAATAGATAAGAATGATTGAAATTCTTTTTCAAAAACATCTACCTCCAAACATGTCTGATGATACGTCAGTGTTATATAAACCCATTCTCTTTATCCCCAACAGGTACTCTTGAGAGATTTTGTTGTCAAGCCCTACCAATATGCCAGGAAGAATATAATTGCTTTTTGGGTGAACTCATACTAGCCAACCAAGCATTAAAATTTGTGACATTTGTGATATCAAACATAAGTACACAACAACTATTTAATCATTTTCAGTTTCATTGTTACAGCTTTCTTATTAATGTAAGAAAAAAATACATTATATATATATATATATATATATATATATATATATATATATATATATATATGTGTGTGTGTGTGTGTGTGTGTGTGTATCCTTTCGGTTTGAAAACAAAAAAGCGATAGGAAAGCCTTCTCCAAATTTATCTAACATTAACACAGTTATTAATTCAAAGTCATACGCGTTCGTGCCATCAATACAGATAATGTTTTTCCAAAATTTTATAAATATTTCAATTTGAGCCAAATTGATTAATTATAAAAAAGAAACAAACATAATTTCACTTCCAATCAATTGTTTGTTTTCCTTGCTTTTTGAAGAAAAGTATAGAATTACAGTTACATTCCATGTGTTCTTCTACCCAAAGGCAAAAGCTAGTGGCATCATCATGATGTCTACATCCTTTACCAATGATTTAATAAACATCGAGGATTTAGTTATATACCTGTGGTATTATTAATAACTTTTATACTGTCGGATTGATGCTTTTTCTCGTGTTTATTTAGAATTCCTTTTGTTGAAAAAACTTTTTCACACACGCCACACATTAAATTTGAAGACGTAGACATATATTTTTTTAATTAAGTCAATCAGTCGCGGCTGGGTGAATGGACCCATTGTTTCTGGACGTAGGAAGCAATTTATACAAAGTAATGTGTAGAAGCGGACGTTATTGATAAAAGCTATCATAAACTTGTGGTTTCGTGATATATCAAACAATTTTGTACACATAATTAAATATTGGATTTTTTTGATCCCAGCACACAAAATGGCATTCTCTCCTAAACTGCCATACTCGGGTAAAAGGCAGTAAAGGGTAAAAAATAGAAACTTTATATATTACTTAATTACTCCCATAGTAGCTAAATTTAATTAATTTGAAATATATGAGTAACTTAAGAAATTACCAGTTCTTGTAAATTAGTGATTTATTTCATGATGGATGAGTATAAAATAATGGGTGCGTTCATCCGACTTCAGCAGCTGACTTAAAGCTCTTAGCAGTTCAGTGGTAATATGAGTTAGCAGCTAAAAAATAAGGTGAACGCATTGTATTTTACAGCGTTATTATTTGTCGTTTTTAACAGCTTTTGCGTTGACATGTCACATAACACCAGGTAGCATAAGACGTACCTCGGACGTACAAGAAACGTCATTGCAGACGTCTGGTTCACCTATATTATGACGTCAAAATGACGGGCAAATGTCAACGTCTGCTGACGTCAATTCTAGACGTCATTAAAACGGCAACTTTAGACGGTTATATCAAAAATCTTTTACTGATAAAAAAACAATACTTAAAGTTATTTTTTATTAAACATAAAACGTCATTCATTCATAATAATACATTTTAATAATAAATGTACGAGGGCAATTCAGAAACTAACCTCCGGTTGATTGAAAAAAATACACCAAGTTAAGTAAAAATATTTTAATATATACATCTTACAACTACATCTTTGCACTATTTTACGACATAGTCTCCATAACGATTGAGGCACTTATCGTATCTCTTCACAAGCTTTGAAATTCCTTCTGCATAAAAATCACCCGCTTGTGCCTTGAGCCAGCCTGTGACCGCATCTTTGAGCTCTTCGTCGTCATCAAACCGCTAGGACCCGAGCTATTTCTTCATATGCATGAAGAGGTGATAATCGCTTGGCGCCAGATCTGGGCTGTAAGGTGGATGGTTGAAAACGTCCCACTTGAAGGACTCAAGAAGGGCTGTTGTTCTGCGAGCAGAGTGAGGACGGGCGTTATCGTGCAAAAAAACGATACCGGAAGTCAGCATACCACGGCGTTTGTTCTGTATAGCCCGTCGTAATGTTTTTAGTGTTTCACAGTACACGTCTTGATTAATGGTCGTCCCACGTTCCATGAATTGAACCAACAACACCCCTTTGGCATCCCAAAACACCGTTGCCATCAGTTTTCTGGCAGAAAAATCTTGCCGGGATTTTTTTGGTTTGGTAGGCGAATCTGAATGTGCCCACATCTTTGATTGTTCTTTTGTCTCAGGGTTCACGTACTCAATCCAGGTTTCGTCACCGGTCACGATTCTGTTTAACAATGGTTCTCCTTCGTCCTCATAACGTGACAGAAAGTCTAATGCAGAGGCCATTCTTTGACTTTTGTGATGGTCGGTAAGAATTTTGGGCACCCATCGTGCACAGAACTTACGGTAACCCAATCTTGCTGTCACTATCTCGTACAAAAGAGTCTTAGAAATCTGTGGAAAATCAGTAGACAACTCCGCCATTGTGAAACGTCGATTTTCACGAACTTTTGCATCAACTGTCTGAACGAGTTCGTCAGTCACCAAGGATGGTCTACCACTCCTCTCTTCATCATGAACGTTTTCTCGTCCACTTTTAAATAAACGTACCCATTCACGGACAACTCCTTCACTGATAACTTTTGGTCCGTACACGGCACAAAGCTCACGATGAATAGCTGCTGCAGAGTATCCTTTGGCTGTGAAAAAACTTATAACAGCACGCACTTCACATTTGGCGGGATTTTCTATTGCAGCACACATTTCAAACTGCCACAAAAACTAAACTAGCGCAGGTACGATGTTCACTCGACTACGGCTTGATGCCGACTGACCTGCTGAGCGTGTGAATGCACAGATGGCGCGCTACTCCCCCCACTACCCGCACTGTGACCAATCGGAGGTTAGTTTCTGAATTGCCCTCGTAATTAGTTTACATTATGTAGCAAAGGGAGAGCTGCATGAAAGTTATCTGTTAGATGAAAAATAATACATTTGGTAATAATATCCTGAAAACTTTAAGCTCTTTAAATTCAGATAAGACATCAACAATAAACATTTGCAAATCACTAGACTCAAACGGATAAGAAAACAATGATTTATAAGATAAAAATTCTTTACAAATAAATACTATAAGACCACCAGAATCTACCATAAGTATTTATGAATTATCTAAAAAACTAAAAATTCAACTGTCAAAAAAAACCTAAAACCGTCTTGTTTTTACAGGGGACTCATATCATTCACTGATGTATCTGTTTCGAATCCCCGTATGTACTGTTGCAAAGATAATCCCGGAGTGCTGCCACGTTGTGAATAAGGTGAGTACAAAACATTGTTTTCACTTAATGAACTTACCAGCTTCCTGAGAATAGTATTGTTGATGTGAATTTACTAACTGCGTGTTGTATGGGTAGGGAGATAATGGTTGTGAATATGATGAAGGGTTCGATGCCTCGGAGTTTGAAAACTGTACAGAATGGCATCCCTCATCTTCATCTATTGTTGATACATCAATGATAGCTTTTTGTATTAGACGTTTTAATTTGCGTCTGTTTCTATCAGATCGCAAAGCTCTTAATTCTGATGCAACGAAGTCTCCGAACACTTGAAACTCGTCCGCAGGTCTCTGTAATTCTTGCATGGCTTGTTTAATAAGAAGGTCATCGTTGGACACACATTTTTTTTTTATTTTTTTTTTTAGATTTTGGTTCAATCGTTGTTGTTGGTGCTTCAGTCTGTGGTACTTCCAGTTCATTTGTTTCGATATTTTCTTTCTCCTAAAAACATACCAAGAGTTGAATTTAAAAGAAAAACATACATATGTTTATTTTTTAGGTGCCCACAACTAAAGAAGAATGGATGAAACATGCGCAGCACTTTGAGGAAAAATGGAATTTTCCTCACTGCGTAGGGGCGTTAGATGGGAAACATATAGTAATGCAAGCACCTCCTGGAATTGGAAGTTATTATTATAATTATAAAGGCACGAATAGCATTGTTTTAATGGCATTGGCTGATGCACAATATAGAATTACTTATGCCAATATTGGCTGCAATGGCAGAGTGTCAGATGGAGGAATGTTTCATCAGTGTGTTCTGTCGTCGGCCCTCCAAGACAATGCAATAAATTTACCTTCCCCAGAACCACTACATGGTCGCTCTAAAGCTGTGCCATTTGTAATCGTCGCCGATGATGCTTTCCCCTTAAAGCCTTACCTAATGAAGCCGTATCCATTTAAGAATCAGCCAGCCGTTAATCGTGTGTATAACTACCGCTTATCAAGAGCGAGAAGAATAGTGGAAAATGTATTTGGACTAATGGCTAACAGATTTCGGGTCTTAAGAAAACCCATATGTCTTATGCCAGATAAAGTGAAAGGAATTGTTACAACAATATGTATGCTCCATAACTTTCTTATGACAAGTAAGAACTCTATACAAATATACGCCCCGTCGGGAACTTTTGATACCGAAAATGAAAATACAATTATCTTGAGAAGTTGGCGTGATGAAGGTATGCCTAAAGAAAATTTGTTGCCATTGCAAAATGAAAATGCGCACAACTACTCGATAGCTGCTAAAGAAGTCAGAGAAGAATTTAGAGATTATTTTGTTTCGCCTGAGGGAGAAGTACCTTGGCAGTACAAGCATATTTAGTTCTACAGTGTTAACTGAACTACCGTGCCTAAAAATGATATGTTCAATGTAGAACTGTTTAATTAAGTAAAATGTGTGTTTGTCTTAGCAAAGTAATTTTTCAGTCTAAAAATAAATTAAGTATAGTCGAACCCTAAACCAAAAGCACAAGATATGTTTGAATTTTTGCTTACCATTAAATTATCTTCTGTCTGTACTTCTGGAATTTCATTTATTAAAAATTTTAGTGCATCGAAATACTCCCAAGAAGTTGTATACACTTCATCCGCACCTTCGCCTGTTCTTCTTTTTTTATTTTTTTACATTCTTGATTGAACTGAGTGCGTAGGTTATGTAGTTTTCGCTGAATTTCCCCTTCGGTAGTGGTGTATTTTTCAGATAAAATTTTTAGAGCTTTTTGCTTCCTATTTCTATCCCTGTACTCTTTTGCTTTTATATTTCAGAGTTCTGGATATTCTTGAATTGATTCAATTATAGCAGCGGTTCCCAAACTTTTTTGATGGCGTACCACCTAATATGAAGTCTTCCTTTCATGTACCACCAGTATAAAAATGATTAATCATCATTCCATTGCCAACATAGTAAAGTTTGTAAATAACAATTAAAAAATAACATTTAGCCTTTTAAGTACTTTACTTTAAAACAATGTTTATTTAGTTCTTTGCAGTTAGTTGTAAATAAATTAGTTAAAATTAAACTTTTCATAGTTATAACCAATGCTTATTTTGAAATAAAAATTAGGATGAAAGAATATAAATAAACTTTAAGGTGTAGAACAAAACTGTATTTGGAAAACAATACAACAAATTCAAACATAAGTACACACAAGTTAATGAGAAGGATGAGCTTGTAGCGATTTGCTTAAAGTTGCAATGTCTGGTTTTATTGGGCTTAGCTTCAAACGCAAGTCATTTTCAACACAAGCCAGCCTATTTCTGTATTTGTTTTTAAGGTAACAAAGAGAAGAAAACGCAGTTTCACATAAGTAGGATGTTGAAAATGGGAGTAAAAACTTGACTGCTCGGTTGGCGATTTCACCGTAGTCTTGGCGTCGTTGAATCCAAAAGTCAATCAGGGTAGCTTTATCAAAAACTTCCTTCAAATCTGAGTCACAATTTAAGTCGAACAGTTGATCTTTTTCGGCTAATGAGAGATTCTCTGGGATTGTCATTTTCTTAATGTCACTAAACGGGGTTTTCATCCACAAATGTTCTTTATAGTTTTCTGGGAAGTAAATGCTCAAGTTTTCCTTCAAAATGTTACAATGGTCACTGATATCACTAAGAACTGTCTTACTAAGTGAAAGCTCATTTTCTTCAACAAAAGTGCTGAGAGAAGGAAAAAACGAAACCTTGCTTTTCTTGGCTTCATCATCTGCAAAGGTGATTTTTTGTTTCAAGGCATTAATTTTGTCACACACTCGAAACGGGGTATTAGAAGTACCTTGAAAACTCATGTTCACATCATTGAGTTTTGAAAAAATGTCAGCTAAGTAAGCCAGTCGACACAGCCATAGTTCATCAGTAAAACGACTTCGTAGCTCAAAATCAGAATCTGTTAAAAAAATCAATATCTCGTGACGTAACTCAAAAACGCGAGTCAGCATCTTTCCTCTTGAAAGCCACCTAACTTCTGTGTGGAGCAGTAGTTGTTTATGAATACTGTCCATTTCTTGACATAAGTTGTGAAAAGGCGTGAATTCAAGGCTCTGCTCCTAATAAAATTCACTGTCTTTACAGCCTCGTTCAAAACAGTTTTTAGTTGTGCTGGACAGCGTTTTGTTACAAGCGCTTCTCTGTGAAGGCTGCAGTGAATATGTTGTGCCTCCGGAGCTTCTTTTTTTATTTTAGTTACCAATCCACTATGAGCTCCTGTCATGGCTCTCGCACCATCCGTGCATATACCAACACATTTCTTCCAATCCATTCCATTCCTGAGCACAAATTCATTTACTTTATACTTCTCCAGTAGTATGAGCTGAAAGAGTTTCACAAAATAACATATCTTCACCAACTGAGTATTTTTCTTCATAGCGAACATAACATAACAGTTGAGCCAAATTTGCGACATCTGTTGTTTCGTCCACTTGTATCGCAAAGTATTTACTACTGTTCACTTTCTTGAGTAAAATGTCTTTTACATTTAAAGCCATATTAGATATTCTTCTTGAAACAGTATTATCAGACAAGGAAACCACATCGAGCTGTTTTCCCTCTTTATCACCTATAATTGTGGAAACAAGGTCTTTAGCTGCTGGCAAAATTAGAGTCTCTCCAATAGTATGAGGTTTTAGTTCTTGTGCTATTCTCAGACTAACCTTGTATGAAGCTTCAACAGCCCTAGTGTTTAACCCCGTAAATGAAGTAATTGCTCCTTTATTCACTTTTAACTCAGACTCCTTCCGTTTAAAAAACTCTAATGGCTTGTTTATGAGATTGATATGCTTTGTATTAAAATGACGCAATAAAAGTGATGGTTTCATCGAATGATTTGACAAAGTTTCTAAACAAATGACACATTGTGGAACAGGTTCACTGAAATTTCCAGTATAAGTAAAACCAAACGATAAATACTTCTCATCATATTTACGTTTACCTGATTTCTTTTTGTTTTCACAAGTTCGTAACAAAGGCGTAGAAGTAGAGGAACAGCTTGGTTGCTCAGCATCTGTTCCTGCTGCAATAGGCTTTTCTTGTTCCGGTGACAAAGTTCTTTGCTTTTTAGAACTACTACACGTAGATCTTACCAAAAACTTATCCATTTCAATTCGACAGCTAACACTTACCAACAATGTTATTCTCACTGACTGATAGACACAAACTCTATATAAACAACAACACGTCAAACTGCAGGTTAGGTTTTCTACGGAGCTACGTAGTAGATAGTGCTCGCTGAGATGACAGACAGGCGACTGGGACTGGCTGACTGGCATCTGGCACAACACAATAACAAAGCGCGCGGCCTTGAACGGCGCTACTCCCCTCCACGCCCTCACAATCTTTCCCACTCCGACTGTCACCCCTCCATCCGCTGCTCGCTCACCCTCACGCTACTAGTAGAGTATACCAATTTTCGAACTTCACTCGCGTACCACCAGCAACGTTCCCGCGTACCACCAGTGGTACGCGTACCACAGTTTGGGAACCGTTGAATTATAGCATATGTCTCTTCTTTTGTCCAACAGCGTTTTGCTTTTGTATCCATTTTTTTATTGTCTACTTGCACAAACACTATCTGCACACTTCCAGATCTGTTCGAAATTAATACTAACTTGTTAGATCACTATCGCAACACGTTTACACTTGCAAGTCGTTACTTGCGGCAGGCACTTGACGGAAGCGGTGGAGCTTGCTGCAAGTGTTTACACCGACAAGTGTTGGTGAAAGCACTCTCAGCAAGTCACTTGCGATAGTTTTACTTGCTCGTGAACACGAGCCTTTAGGCCTTCCCGGATTTTCATTTTCTTTAATGGATGCTTCACGGGAGTTATCTGAATTTGAGTCATCATCAGCAACTACATGACGTGATAGATTGCCATTGATTTCATATGACGGATCAGGAATAAAATCGTCACTGTCTTCTATGACGTCATTGTCTTCTGTGACGTCACTGTCTTTTGATACAATAGTTTGTGGTAGTTTTCTGATAATAATTTCCTTGTTCAAAACTGGGCAACTAGGACCTGGTTTTGAATAGTTATCAACGTTTGTTTCTGAAAAAAAAAGATAAAAATAGACACTTATGGAAACTATACGATTTTTTTGTTTGACTTACCACCTACTGGTTCTACAATTGCGTTGTTTTTTTGTAAGGATGAGAGATTATTATTTGAGACGGTCTTAGAAGAACAGGATTCCCATTTCTTGCACATCGGCACTTGTAGACTCATGATCTAAAAAGTAAGAAATACGATCTGCAAAAACCAACCAAACCACAAAAATATTCAATAGGTATTTCTAAAGACAAATATAAAATCTAATTAAAATTGCTACTACTATAACATTGACTTTTAACTAATTATTAATCAATAGAAATACAATGTTTAATACAGTTCAAAGGAAACAATAAACTAATATTTTGGAAATATTACCTCTATACTGAAACTTACCATTTTTTATGGCTATTTTTCCGGCCTTGCTCATTATTTTTGCAGTTCTCGATTTAAACATCATTGGTACATTAATAAGTTTAACAATGTTGATAAAAAACACTAGTTTAAGCACAAAAACCGCGTCGTTTCAGAGAGAGTAAAAAATGATGCAATGACACAGCAACTATACTTGACGCAAACTATGTTTTGTCAAACAATACCAACCCACTTGGTTGGTGAAGAATAAAAGTAATTTAAAAAATCTTTTTTGACATAATAAGACCAACCCACTTGGTTGGTAATCTTAGAATGTAAATACAAAAATATTGATCACATAACAATCCAAGTGGAATGGTTGTTTTATGCAAAATCTGAGATGTCCTATTAATGAACAGGAGATAAGTTTCAATACATTATTCAAGGTTAAATATTTAGGACAGCTCGGTAGCTTTCTGCAGAATGGACAATTCTTGATCAATAGGCGAGATTATCTCTGAATTTTTAAGATTGTGGGTTGGTTGCTTTTTGCATAACAGGGCCCATTTCTACAATATATAAAGATGAGAAGAATATCCTATTCGTCGCTTTACAATAATGCAACACTCGCCTTTTTAGTTTTGATAAGTTTTATACGCAATACATTTGTAGCAATGCGTACGCATTGAATTTAATAGATATACTTTTAATATGCTGTTAAATCGAATACTTACAATTTCCATTTCATCTTCGCTAGAAGTTGGAGGTTCTTCGTGTTGGTCTGAAATACAATAGTTTACCAAATCTTTGCTACAGCAAGGCTGATTAAAACCTATTTTATTGGTTTTGTCCGTCAGGTTTAGAGCTACATTAATATTTTGTTTTTTCTCGGAAGCCTGCAATTGAATAAAAAACAGTAATATCCACAGAACACCCCCAAGGAAGAAGTGATTACATGATCATAAAATTGTAATGAGTTTCAGCGCCATCTGATATTGGTGATTAGTACTAAATATTATAATGGTTGCATAAATTACAATTTCGTTAAATACTTCCTTTCACAGAACACCTTCTTTGGTTATTACCACAGAACGTGCTGGTCTGTGGTAATAACCCTTTAAATTAGTGAAATATACTTCATACATTATTAAGATTGATGCAGGCAATAATTTTTTTATGTTTAAATCCAATTCAAGAGCGAAGATTTATTGTATTAAAATGTATAATATTATAATTAATATTAAACTTTATTATATTTAATAATGTATACCTTTTAATATAATAAATCTCCTTGAATTAGATTTAAACATAAAATTTTTTTGACCTGCATAAATCTTTATAATGTATGAAGTTTAGGTAATAATGAAAACAGTATCAATATTTTATACTTTATTTTTTACGAATGGAAAGGTACAAAAATTTTTCAAAAAATTGTCGACATGCCTATTTGGTCTTTTATCTTTACCATACATTTTTCTGTTCACAATGGTAATCATATACTTCAGCATGATAAAAAAAACACATTTTTTTTTAATAATACCATTTGGTAGGTCATGGTCCTGACAATTGTTTAAACTGATTATTAATTTATCACTGTGTCCATTATGTTAGCCGAATTAATATAATTGAAAATTTCTTCTTTTAATCTGTCGACCAGCAAGATAAAATGTTGTGCAGGATAAAACAAATTCCCATACTCTTTTAATTTAATAAAAGTATGGGAATCCGTAATATCCAGCGTTAGAAAATATTCTTTACATGTTTTACAATCAGTTTTCTACAAATGAACCCCGCAATATATGAAGATGTATGGAAACGCATCTCGTGAAAAATTTTTGGAATAATTTCAGGGTTTGAGACCACTGCATGGGTTTCTGAATAAACAGTATCATCTTTTTCTGAAACGTCTAGCACTGGATTTAAAAAATTTATTAAAAATGTGGCACCATCTTGTTCACAATTTGTAGAGCTTGAATTTGACATCAAGTTATTGACTAAACAAGTTTTGTAAGCTGCTACAAATTGAGAACATGTTGGTCTTGAATTTTGTCCACACAAACCCCGAATTATTCCAAAAAAGATTTCTAGTGGATCTTGATTTAAACATCTAGTAGCTAGATATTTAAATCCAAATCCTTCCATACGTCTCCATACATTTTGTACGGTGCGGATTGTAATTACAAAATTCCTTAGAGAGGGAGGAGGACGAACAAACTTTCCATTATTTTCAAATTTTAAATTATTTAAAAAAGTAATGGCTTCCCCCCAGAATTCTTTATGCGAAGATGTGGCGGTTAGTGGTCGACTTAATACTTTAAGAAGAATTTTTGACCGAATTTAGGGAGTCAAATAATTTGTCCATGAAAGAAATCAATTCAGCAGTACCTTTTTCAAATTTCTGACCACATTTTTCTGCAAAAGTAAGTGCTGCGTACACATCCCTACTAAATATTTGTGTGGCAAATTTAACTTTCATTTTTGCTCTACCCTCGGGATGAATATGATTTTCTGTTAGTTTTCTGCAAAATTTGCTACCTGGATTATTACCATCCAAATTAAACAAAATCTGCTAATCACTCCATTTTGAAATTTTATCTCCAAAGTGGATATGTTTTGTTAAAAAATTATTCCTACAACATTTTACTAAATATGGAGGATTAAAAATATGGTAGATTGTGGATCCATCCACTTTGAATATAAAATTGTCGTGGAAACCACATTCATCACTGAGTGCAGATACAGCAGCTACATTTGCTGAACCTTGGTCAGAAATTGAAGCCAGTATGCGAAATGAAGTCCTTTCATGGACATTTTTTATTAGCTCTACTAAAATGGATTTTAATATTTTAATTTTTGAGTTTTTATCCCAGATCTCACAAAATAAAATGCCAGATTGCTTCCACCTGCAATTTATTCCCCTTAGCATGAATACAAGTGCATGGTCGGCAATGTGTCGAGTTCGACCACTACCCACATCTTCTAACCATCTAACCCCTCAATTATGCTGTGTTTTAAATTATAACTTATATTGGGCATTAGATAAATTTCGTCGAAAAAAATTACACAAAAATTTTCCATTTCTTTCATACTTTTTGAAAATTTGATAAATAATGAAAAATTTCTTCGTTTACACCAGTATTTATATTTAAATTTGATAAACTCCTCTGTAATGTCCGTGGACTAGGGACTAGCAAAATTTTTCCAAGGAACCTATATCCTTTTGGGGCGGATTTATACAAAGCTAAAAAGAGTGCTTTTTCTTCCTTAGTCCACTTATTATTTTTAACTTTTCTATTTCTTAATTAGGATAATATTATGACCTTAGCAGATGGTGTTAAATTATTTAACAATTTAAACATATTGTCATTTGAAATTTCTTCACCTGCAAAGAGTCTTTTGCGACGTTTTAGCCTTTTATTCAACAAATTTTTGGACCTTTCGGCTTTTTTTAATTCACTAAAAATAATTTTTTTTCGAGGAGATAGCTGATTCCATCTGGTAACTCCAATATCTTCTATATATAATCTCCTTTTCCTCTTACTTGAGTGTGGCTGTTCTGCAATGGAAAAAATAATATAAATAAATAATTTGTTTAATTTAAAGCCATTTTTTTTCTATGCAATAATTATTTTGCTATATGCCCTTACCTTGTTGTTCACTGTACCTGGATGTTGAAGGTTGAGGTTCTACAGTGTATGTCGATGTTTCAAGGAGACTAGACACGTTTTGAGTCGCTCTGCATTAAATGCTAAATTCATTTGTTATTAAGTTGAATTATTGGTTATTGGATAGTTAACTAACAGAAGGAGTGAAAAAGTTCATGTGTTTGTAATTAGTTACTGGAAAAGTGCTTTGATTGCCCGAAAGTTGAAATTGTTGGTTTTTATTTCGTAAAAATGACTTCAACTAGAAACAAAGAAGAACTGCACTCAGCAGTTAAAAATTTAGTGAATAAGCTTGTTACTGCTGATGAGTACATATCTCAAATTTCCGATTCCATTATGGAGTTAATAGGCAAAAAATATGATAAGAAAAAAGAAAACTTAAAGGATGAGAATAATAATCTAAAATTAAAAATACAAGCCCAGGATAAACAGCTTAAAGATATATTAAGTAAACAGGAGTCATTTGAAAGGTCTCGAAGATCCAAAAATTAATTCTTTACGGAGTTATAGAGCTGCAGAATGAAAACTGTATGGATACTGTACTGGACATAATAAATAGTAAGCTGCGGTTATCTATAAACTATCAAAGTGTGAATAATTGTTATCGACTGAAATCACCAGATAAAAATAAAATTAAACCAATTCTAATTCAGATGAGCACGCTTCAGGTCAAAAACTTGATATTTAAGCAGAAGAAGTTATTAAAAGGCACAGGTTTAGTTGTTAGAGAGGATTTATCACCAGATATGCAGGCACTATTTAAAGATGCAATCCAGAAGGTTAACAAGGGAGGCAAAGTTTGGTCGAATAATGGAATTATATTCCTTAAGTTCCATAATAGAGACAGTATTATGAAGATTATGAAGCCAGCTGACCTAGTGAGTGATTAGTGAGACGATGCATCATTCTAACTAAAATTTTACTTGAATTTATATTCTGCTGAATTTAATTGTTGATTTTCTGATTTCTATTTTTTTTTTGTTTTCAAATTTCTAATTGCTTCCTCTATATATAAATATCTAATTTCTAATTTTAAAATTTTTAGCTGTAGAATTACCAATTTTTCAAGTTTTTGGGATTAAATAATATATGCGTTGTGCAGAGTGTCCACACTCATCACTGTCGGTTTTACGATAAATAGCTAGTTCTGCTAATAGAACTGTTATCAAGTCTATTTTTTGGTAATTATATAGAGAAAAAAACATATTTATTTACATTAAGTATTTTCCTAGTGTTGTGGGTAAGAGAATAATGGATTGTATTAGCATAGGCTGTTTAAATGTACGCTCGCTTTTACCATCGCTTTCAAACGTAAAAAAATTATTACAGGAACATGAATTTGATATTCTTTTGTTGTGTGAAACTTGGCTTTATCATTACAATAGTGATGACTTATTAAAAATAAATAATTATATGTTATACAGGGGAGATCGAAATGCATGAGGTAGGGGTTTATGCATATATGTAAAAAACTCGTATAATTGTCAATTGGCTATTAAAAATGATAATACTATTTGGGAAAAATTATTCATAAAATTAACTATAACTAAGAAAGTATTTGGCACAGGAGTAATTTACAAACCTCATGTAATAACAGATAATGCTTTCCTGAATGAATTTGAAGATTTTTTAATCTCTCTATTTCCAACTGTTAATAATTTAATTTGCTTAGGTGATTTTAACATAAATTATCTGTACAAGAATATAATTGTTCATAAATTTGATAATATTGTTGATAATTTTGAACTTTGTCAAGTCTTAGACGAACCGACACGACAAACATCACTTCTGGATTATATAATAGTTGATGAAAATAGTGTGGTAGATAGAGGAGTTATTCATAATGAAGTATCAGATCATTCATTGGTGTATTGTAGAATAAATGTTGGAAATAACAAAGAATTCAAAATGCATACATATAGGTGTTTCAAAAATTTTAATGAGGAAATATTTTATAATGACCTGGGAGATATATCATTTTTTCGTATATTTGATCAGGAGGGTATTGACGAAAAGGTATCATATTTGGTAAACTGTTTAGTTAATTTATTTGATAGACACGCACCTATAACAACTTCCAGAATAACAAAAAACAGGGCTCCATGGTTAACTTTTGCAATAGAACTAATGATAAATGAAAGAGGAAGGGCTCTTAGAAGATATAAAAGAACACGATCAAATGACCATTTAAACTTTTATAAAAGTTTAAGAAACTACACAAATCAAGCCATTAAAAGGGAAAAACGTGCCTATTTTTTACATCAGTTTGAAAATAGTAATTCTAATCGCCTGTGGCGGGTACTTAGATCAAATCATTTTCTTAAAGACAAAAATCGTGATATTCCTGAAGGCTTAAGAAAACCAAATGAAATTAATAATTTTTTAATAAATTCCATCACACGCGTTTCATCACCGGAAAATCTTCTCAGTTTTTATAAATCTAATAGCCTTGTTCCCGTCACCTTTACATTTAAAGAAATTGATGATATGTTTGTTTATAACAACATATGTAGAATAAAATCAAATGCTATGGGCTGTGATGGGCTAAATGTTAAACTTATTAAATTATGTTGTCCTCTGATCGTTCCATACATTACACATATAATTCATTTCTGTTTAACCCATCAGGTAGTTCCCAATGCATGGAAGCAAGCTATTGTTAAAATGTTGCCAAAAAATCAAAATCCATGCGAGTACAAAGATCTAAGAGGAATAAGTATTCTTCCTATGCTTTCTAAGATTCTGGAAAGGGCAATGGAACAGCAAATAAGAGAACATTTAACAATTAATTCAACACTTCCTAGTGTTCAATCTGGTTTTCGCAAGGGTTATAGCGGCACCACAGCTTTAACGAGTCTAGTTGATGATATTATTTCTGCTATAGATGTCGGTAAATGTACAATTTTAGCATTGTTGGATTTTAGCAGAGCTTTTGACACTATAAATCATAAATTGATGCTTAACATATTACATTATATAGGATTCTCTGAAAGTGCCATTAACCTCTTGCGTAATTATTTAAATAATCGTAAATAATGTGTCAAAATTGACTCAGATCAATCGGGATTTTTAACTTTAGATTCGGGAGTTCCTCAGGGATTCATTTTGGGACCACTAATGTTTTCTATTTATACAATGAACTTAATAACATCTTTAAAAACCTGTAAAATTCACGTATACGCAGATGATACCCAGATATACTATAGCTTTCCTCCAGTGTTCGTTGATAATGCCTGCGAAAATCTTAATCAAGAACTAACAACTTTCATAAAATTAGCGACAGATCATTGCTTATTAATCAATTGCTCTAAATCTAATGTAATTTTGTTCGGCTCCGCTAATAACAGGGCTAAAATAGGAAACTTAATAAATATAACAGTTAACAACGAAGAGTTAGCCTTGGTTAGTCATGCTAAGAATTTAGGTGTCATTTTGGATTCAGATTTGAGATTTGAGAAACACATCAATAAATTGATTCAACGTGCTTACAGCTCATTAAAACTGATTTATGGAAATCGTCATTTTCTCCCTCAACATGTTAAAAACTCTTTGTGAAAGTCTCGTTATATCACATTTTAATTTTGCAGATTTAGTGTATGGTCCAAATTTAACCCTCCTTTATAAAAACAAAATACAGAAAGTACAGAATTCATGTTTAAGATTAATATATGGTATTAAAAAGCGTCAGCGAATATCACATAAATTAATTGAGATAGGATGGTTGAATATGGATAACAGCAGAAAGCTTCATGCAGCTTGCCTTTTTCACAAAATCATAACCTTTGAGACTCCTACTTATTTGCACCAAAAAATTTCCTTTCGGACTGATGTTCATAATTTAAATCTAAGATTTAAGGGTCTGCTATCTCCACCTGTATTTAATACTGAACTATTTAGACGGTCCTTTCAATACCAAATATTTTTTATTTATAACTCCGTATGTGAAAACTTAAAAAAATGTAATATTTCAACTTTCAAAGTCAAGTTTAGAAATATATTACTTCAGAGACAATCATATAGTTAATTGTTTTCTTTCCCACACATATTATGCTATACTTATTGTACCAGTATTAGTTACTCCACTTATTCTTTCTTTTCAATTTATTTAGTTATATATGACAGACATATGTTCTCCTTTCTTTTATGGGTTGAGTGGAAGAGCATTTTCGTAATGGAACTAGGTTTCATTACAGAAAATGAACTCCGCCCTTTATTTTCAATAGGTATATACTGCCACATCATGTATCAAATTTTAAAAGAAATGTAATTTTGTTATTTGAAAATAATAAAGGCGTTTGTTATTATTATTATTATTATTATATCTTGTGTAGGAATTTCACATTCAGGTATGTCATTAGTATCCACATTGAACGTTTTTCAAACAAAATATTGTTGGTACAGCTAGCCTATTCAAATTTTTTCTTTCAGGGGTTTGAAACTGAGATGTTCAAAGTGATCTCCACACACTACAAAATTTATATCTCAGTTTATCGTAGGGTAAATCATTCAATGCCGGATTCCGTATTTTTAGTAACCACTGATTTCTCAAGGACTCTTGGCGTGGAAACATATAATATCCCGTGTCTGTATTAACATAAATACTATTTTTACAAGATAATACAGCATACACTTTTCTCATGATAATAATGAATTCTGTAAACAAAGCAAATCATTAGTATTATCGTTTAATTTCTACTTATCTACACTTACCTTTTATGTTAAAGTCAGAACAAAATGTATATTATTATATAAAAATAAAATTATTACGATAATTAAAATTAAACATACGAATCAAAACAAGCCAAAATAAAAGATTATCTATCTCGTAAAAAAATTGTCGACAATGACTGACAACTGACAATGCCACAGAACAATCTGACAGTGCTTGCTGTTTGCTTTGTTGCCTAACAATCGTGTCTAACTAATGTTGCGCCATCTATGATTGGTGATAATAAACTTTAACCCATATCGTAGTTTTGTAATTACAATGTCCAGGCCCTGGTAATATCTACCAAAAAAATGAACATTTAAAAACTTGTCTTACCTTAAAACTAGAGAGCCACTCATCCATTTTAAAATGATAAAACAATTAACAAATCAAAATTTTGAAAATATCCGCCAATTAACAACACTGGGTAGCGTACTCAACTTCTCAACTGTTGACGTCGGGTGAACGCACCCATTGATTTCAGGGATGCCAAATGTTTGTAACTCGTGAGTTGGCGCGGTTTAAAATAAGGAACAATTATTGAAAACTGCGCACTCAATATATTAGATCCAATGGGAACTCGCTTCGGGAACAAACCTATAATTGAAGACTATAAAAATATTGGAAATTATATTGGTACTGGAATTTGATTTGAAAACTTTATTCGCTACCTTATGCATAGTCCCAACAGTAAACTTCAACAATATAAAACAAACAGTGGTGGATAAAAACTCGATTATCAAAATCGAATAGACCAAAAGATATCCGCACTTATTCATGACAACTATTTTAATAATTAAAAGTTTGGGGAAATCGTTTTGATTCTCTCGTTTAGAAATTTTTAAATGTTTTTTAATATTGTATGTTATCTTTATTCAACTTCCAAATGACATCAAATTAATGTCAGTTGAAATTAAAAAATTTATTTTATCACCCTATGGTAACACTTAAGCTACGGTTTCCTAGCAAAGCGTTGCCGTACTAGAGCGGCCGTAATCATTTTTATCGTCAACGGATATGACGGACGACTTAGCGGTGAAAATAGTTGTAAAGTTAGAATAGTTCGTAATAATTTTTTGCCGGGGAAAGTCGCGCTCCTGAAATGAATCATTTTGATATCGCGATGTTAATATTTTTGGGAGACGAAGAGTCTTCATCGGATGAAGATGCCAAAAGGTCGGAAGAATCCGAAATTTATAAAAATGGAAGAACCGAAGGCGTTTATGAAGTTTTAATATGCCGCCATCTTCAAGTCAATGATGTAAAATTCAGGGAATATTTTCGCCTGACACCAATATTATTTGATTACGTATTAAATCACATTAAAGAAGATATTACTTGAAAACCATGTAACAGAAATAAGACTCCAATAACCCCTGAGCAAAAACTTTGTTTATTTCTAAGGTAAGTTGTAATATATAAATTTTTCAGAAAAGTTATTTACAGGAGTACATGAAGCTGTAGAACCTTCGTTTAGATAATAGTCAGAGTAATTACTCCTCTCATTAGATGTAGCAGAGGTTGGTCGGCTAAGGTCTGTACAGTTTTGCCGCTCAAAATATCTTAATTCGGCATTTCCAACTATGGTGCCTATTCGTAATTTTAGATAAATTCGTTCCTTTTCAGGTAACTTTTTTACACTTTTCGCCATAGAAGCAAAGAAAAGATCGATCTCATCTTGTGTGTCGGATTGTTGGCCTTTGTCTTAAGAAGTTTCAAGCGTTCCTCAGAATTTGACGAAGTTTTCTGCCTTTTTGCTATTTTGGAACTCCCACAATTCGTTTACCTGTCTTTAATATTGTTACCCTCCTTTGAAGGTATCTCCCTTTGAGGAGCAAAAATTTCATCCTGTGTGGACTTCTCTAGGTCTTCTTGTGAAAAATTGTCTGGGTCAGCGATGTTGGTATTTTCTTCCAAACTCCCAATATTGGCGACAGTGCTGAATTAAAAAAAACAATGTATATAATAGTAATAATTTATGGAAATTTTAGATTTTACCTTCTCTTTATGGAGCAGTAGCTATCCAAGAATGAGAGTAGTTCAGCTCTTTTTTTTGCAGCTTCACCGGGAGAACCAGTTCCTGGTTTTCTCTTTCGTCTGACGTAGTAGTCCCGCACATAAGCCCACCTTTTACTGCTCTCGGTGTCTACAAAATAAAGTTCATTTACTTCAGAGTTTTGTACAATAAAACAAAAAAGTGCATAGTCTTTTTAAGCCAAAGCTTTGTCTTATATTAGAGTCGAGTGTACAAATCTAAGTTCGCTTTATTTTTTAGGTATCTTGCAACAGGGGAATCCTTCAGATCATTAGCTTTTCAGTTCAGAATATGTCATTCATGGATAAGCTTTATGATCAAACATGTGGCCGCCAGCATAGTCAGGAGACTACTGAATGTGGTAATACCGTCTCCAACAATGGATCAATTAAAAAAAATGCAACTACGTGGGTGCCATAGATGGCAAACACATAAGAATAAAATCACATAAAAACAGTGGATCTGTTTTTTTAATTATTAAGAATTTTATTCCATTGTTATGCTAGCAATTGTTGATGCAGATTGCAAGTTTATAGCGATAGATATCGGTTCTTATGGTAGAGAAGGGTATGCTGGAATTTTCTTGAAAACTCAATTTGGAAGGAAAATTCAGAATAATGACTTCCATATACCCCCTCCGCAAATACTTCCAGGTACAGATATTAGCCTACCGTACGTCATTCTTGGAGACGAAGCTTTTGCACTACATGAAAATTTGATGAAACCATACCTTAGAAGACAATCATTAATTGATCACTCTAAAGCCATATATAGCTATAGACTATCTCGCGCAAGACGAACAACTGAGAACTCCTTTGGAATACTCTGTGCATATTTCAGAATTTTGTTCCAGCCCATTGCAACGACACCGGAAACTACCGATAAACTAGTCAGTGTCGGACGGTGCTTTTTAGAAAATGGACATTGAAGAGTGCGTTATGTTGTGGCATATTTTATACAAAAAGAAAAAAATTAAAAGGAGACGAACTGTGTGAGTTCATCCTATAGTAGAATTAAGAGAAACTAAAGGAATTTATAACTTACTTCGCCAATATTTACTACAAGATCGAATAAAGTTTTTTAATTATTATCGAAATCGTTTGAAGAACTTCATAATATTTTGAAAAGTGAAATAATCAAGATGGATACTAAACTGCGTAGGATCATACCATCAAAAGAACGGCTTTCTTTGACATTAAGGTAAGAAGAAAGTAATAGTAACGATTTCCGTATTCTCTATATTTATTTACATGTATTAATACAAAAGAGAAGTATATATTGTTTATTATAAACATTAATTTTCTGTCTGGTCTTGATAGTCAGTAAGGTCCACAAGGATCCATCCGTTGAGACGTCAGGTGAATCAGCAGAATAGGAAGACTGGAGTGGAGTGGTGATGTATTTATTTTGTTGTGATTCGTTTGTTGAGAGTTTTCTTTTTTGTACACACTTATATAATTAATATATGTATTAGATTAATTTTTTTTTTACTATTACACATAAATAATTGTGAAATCCTAACCCTAAAAAGTTGAAGTGTTTAATTGTGTATTTAGAAGAATTTTCATAAAAAATCTACATATTTCATTTTATTGTGTATTGGACAACAGTAATTAATCGGCTTTATAAATTTCCCTAAGCAACTAATATATTTTAGTTTCTATATGTATATCCCATATACAAGAATTCGGTTCTACCAAACTTATAAATTTGTCGATATCAAAAACCTCACGCTCTTTGGTACAATAGATACAGTATCCTAGTCTGAAAGGGCTCTAATAGGACGTAAGACACAAAACCAAAATTTTACAGTAGGTTTAAAAAACTTTATATTTTTATAACATATCAATAAATATTTGAGCTGATTTATTTTTAGGTTAAGTAGAGGTATGTTTTATTCAAACAACCTTTTTTAGGCTCATTTTTAGAAAAAATAAAGTAAAAATATGGCCTACGCCATATTATAATGATAACTTATGTGGGATGCGACTAATCTTGATCTTAAGTTTTTCTTTAGTTTTCTTATTTGTTGTCTTGTACTGTGGGATAAGACAAATTAAAAACAAAATATTGAAAAACTAGTTATTATGTAAAAAATGGTTTGTATAAAAATAAACTTAATCTTATGAAAAATTAGAGGAAACAAAATTTTTTATTCTGCTAGGCATCAAAAATGTAAAACATAAATCTAGAACTAATTTTTTAATCTGAATTTCTTTTTCGTTTCTTCGTTGTTTTTCCCTTCTTGATTCTGTCCATTTGTTTTTTTGTATTACTTGATTCCGTTAATGTGTATATACTTCTATTTGTAATAGTATATTGATTCCCGATTTTGTTCCTATTCTTTTCAGTTTTTTCATTTGTACTGTTTTTAGTTTTGGCTTCAGTTATTTTGACTTCAGTTATTTTGGCTTTTTTATTACCATTTGTTATAGTTTCATTCTCCTCAGTCTCATTTTCCTTTGCCAAAGTTTCAGTATTTTTTGGTTCCTTTGGATCCTCCTTACATTGAATTGAATCATAAAATGAAAAGTATCTTCTGGTAATACCTTTTTAGGTCGTTGCAAATCAAGCCATTTTTTCTTATTAATTTTCAACCTTTCCCTGTATAAAGGTTTTGGGTCGCAGTTGTCGAGATTAATCATTTTTTATCTTTGTGGTAATGGTAAAAATGAATGGTCATAATTTGTTTAATAAACAATTTCTCCCGTGAGAGTGTATTTTAAACACTTTAGGTCTGATACTTTTAACTCATTTTTGAGTTTTCCTGGACGAATTGATGGATATCTGAATAGCTCCGGCTCATCATAATTTAAAAAATTAGTATTATCTAGATATTCTACTTCAAAAGGTATTTTTTCTGGCTTCTTTGATTACTCCAATATAATCTGTTGGAAGAAAAATATCTCTTCCTTTTAAACTTCTTTCGAGCAAGCTATGGGTTGAGTCACACTCCATTTGAGTGTGACCCTTCTCCAAAAACTTTTGTTCAATTTCCACCTTACTTTTTGAGGCGAGAGGAGATAATGCATTCTTATTTTGATAGCCACAGCTATCGTTATACAAAACAATGGGCTTGGGATTAGATGGTAGAATATCCTGTAGAAAATTTATGATGCAGGATACGAAAATGAAACAACATAAAGCAGGGCGCTCATGGAATCGGATCGGAAAGGATCGGCGCGGTACCGCTCAGACTGGCAAAGTCCAGCTTCCGCTCACCAGATCGGCGTGCTTCAGTCCGCAAAGAATCTTTGTGCCGACTAGTAGTAAATTTATTTTAGTTGTGTAAAAGACATATTTACATTGTGTATCCTATTTGAGTTAAAAGATGACCTCTTCATCGTCCGACGAAGACGATGTGATCGCTTTGGCGTGCCTTGAACTAGAGAGACGAAACAGGAGGTTTTGGATCCATGAAATTAATCTGAAACGAGATACATTTGGAGAGTTTCGATATCTGTTTCCTGATTTATTAAGAGATGACCAGAAATTTTTTCAATATTTTAGAATGTCACAGGAAAAGTTTTTTGAGTTGGTTAAATTATTGCCTTTAAAACAGCAGGATATAAATTTTCGAAGACCAATTTTTGGTTGTTTTTTACAAGGAGTTGAATCTGCTCAAAGTCACCAAACCGCATGAACTCTCACTTCCTCGGTCCTGTGGCTGTGAACATATCCAGGCACTTATCACGTGTACTAAGGTTAGCACCGACTAAAAGAGGACAACGCCTGTTGGTGGTAAGTTTAATTATATCAAGAGGTTTCTTTAAAAAAATCATCCAAGTCCAGTCTCTCACTCTGGAAATTTTAGATTCCGAAACTGCCAACTTCACAGCCTGTTACGCTCTGAGTAGCAATATTTTTAACAACCTTCAAAGAGGGAAATGACAAGTCCCACCCCCTGTCAAGTTTGTCAGTCCCGACAGAGGGAGAAACCCCCCACCGACCTCCCCGAAATGCTGTTTGTTCAAGTATGGTACTCTCCATGCCTGGTGTTATTTGATTAAAAATGTTTTGCCATTTCTTTATGTAAGTACGTTATAGTGTGAAAATATGTTTATAGCGGAGTTAGTTGCTAGTACCATGCCCGCGAAGAAACGCAACAATTTCTCCACAGACCTAATACAACACCTAACTAAGGGAAGAATCGTCACTGCTAGTTGGGTTAACATTTGTAGAATGTAGCAAATATGTGTAAATCTTTCTTATGTCATCGATGTCAGACTTTTTGTTAATTGTTAGGTCATTGACTTGAATGTGGTACATTTCTAAGAATTTACGTTTATTTCTATTTCTTTCTACTTTTAAAATTTCACAATTTCCAAAATCTACGTGATGTGTCTCATCTATTATGTGTTCTGTACGCGCACATTTTCTTTTCCCTAACTTACTATCGCTCTTATGTTGTACCAAACGATTTTTTAAATTTTGTGAGGTTTCACCTATATACTTCTTCCTACAATTCGTACAGGGTATTTGATAAACCACGTTTGTACGTTGGAGGGTCTCATCTTTGTGTTTATGTTTAGTGAAAAATTGGTTTAAATGTTGGGCTGATTTTTGTGCAATTTTTACTATGGAAATATCTTTGAAATGTTTATTGACTTTATCTGAGATTTCACCAAGATATGGTATTGATCCGAACACAACATTAGGTTGGGTTTCCCTTCCTGTGTGATTCCCATCTCTACTGAATCCCCCAAGGACAGTTCGATCACTCTGAGTGTTGAAAATTAATTTTTTCAAAATATGTGGTGGGTAGCTATTTTTTAATAAAGCATCATATAAATCCCTATAATTTTATTGTAAAAATGATGGGTGTGAGATGTTATTAATTCTATTTTTAAGTCCTAAAAACAAGTTAATTTTCATTTTATATGGATGATTCGAAATGTGTGTTGCAGAAGGTGGACTACAATTCGAATATCTAATGTAAATAATATTAATTAGTTAATTGTTATTTTTATAAATTGTTTTCATTAAATTGTTATTACATTTATTTTTATAGTTCCTTTAATCTTTAAGGCTTTTTTGATTAATTTAACAAAAATAAAAAATAAACTGATATTTTCTTGATTACTTACGAACCGATTTTATTTTTGAAAAATTTGTTGAATAGACGATGGAAGACCACATCTAAAATTATAAAAAAATGTACATGGTGCAATTAAAAAATTTAAAGTTAGGGGTTTTTACTAAGGGATGAATATTTAGGGGATGATTTTTTACGCCATATTAAAGTGTATTAGAAATGGAATAGATCAGTTTTTGCCCATTCGAAAATATGTATTGGTTTAAGAGAAATAGCCTGGATAAATTAGTCTGGGACACCCTGTATATATCGCTTATTACTTTTCTGGGACTTGACGCTAGTTGACATGTTTTACGACATGTTTTATCTGTTTATGTAAAATATTTTTAGATCAAAAATTCTTATCATCCATTAGAACTTAATTTTTACTCAATATCTTATCATTTAGAGTTTGACATATGTAAATTTAGCTGCAGAAAAAGTATGTACAAAACAATTGTTTGAGTTTTACAATATTGTCTGTACATTTAATACATTTTGCTACTTGTATATAAGATACTACATACTTGTAGATAAAACCTAATTTATGTCCAGACGTCATTCTGTATCGTACACTAATTTCATAATGTCTATTTCTAATAAACATCTCTCTGTATGGCAGTTTACTCAAACTCTCACCTAATCTAATTAAAAACCCATCAACTCCATCAAGCTTTTCTGGGGATACTGATAACAAGCAGGTAATTTCCTTCTCGAGATCAGCCTCATCGGTTATTTTTCTTATATATAAGAAAAATTAAATAGATACCATATCTAAACAAATTAAAAACGGGAAAACTAATAGTTATTTTTATAATAAATATGTAATATGAAATGCTCTATTTTTGTACCTCCTCGGAAGCGTTTTAGCCCACATGGAAATTTATATAGAATTTTTGAAAGGGCCTACAATGATGTTGAGGTTGAGGGAATTGAAAATAGTCTATTTTAATTTGGAAAACCATATACCAAAATATTTATATACACCCCACAAAAATTATAGCATCACTCATTATTTTTTAAATATTTTAAATGCGTTGCCTGTTTTTCGTATTTTATTATTGTTACGAATTAAAACACCAATAGATAAGCCTTTAGCAACATTTATTTTATATCATTTTAATCTACAGAGGAACGGTGCTTAAACTAAAACCAGCCAATGAATTTCTAATAGCGTGTGTTGCCGCCACTCGTTCCAATTACAGCTTCCATTCGTCTTGGAAGGCTTCTAAACAGGTTCTGGACGTATCCTTGCGGCATGTTTTCCCAGAAGTTAAAAAGGACATTTTGAAGATCATCTAGTGTTCTTATTGGTGCCGGATGTTGCTGAATTTGCCATCCTAGATGGTTCCTGACATGCTCTATTGGGTTAAGGTCCGGGCTACGTGCAGGCCAATTCAGGGTGGGTATCTCGACCTCTTCTAAGTACTGCCGAACCACTCTAGTTGCGTGTGGACGAGCATTATCGTGCATTAGCACAGAGTTGTCACCGATATGGGGCATATAGGGCACTACATGGGGTTCTAGGATATTGGTTATGTACCCGTCAGCATTTAGTCTTCCATCATTCACTGGTACTAACTCCGTGCGACCCTCGAAAGAAATTCCTCCCCAAACCATGATAGAGCCACCACCAAAGCTTTCAGTTTGACAAAAATTAACCTGTTCGTGCCGTTCACCAAGTCGCCTATATACACGCCTATCTGATGAATACAGACAGAATCTTGATTCATCCGTAACTAAAATATTGGACCAATCTTGAATATTCCAATTTGCGTGTTCTCGAGCAAATTCCAATCTTGTTACTCGATGTTCTCTGGTAAGATGTGGACCTCTAGCTGGCACTCTGGCTCGTATACAGTCAAACCTCGATATAACAAACCTCAAGGGACCAAACCGAAAATTCGTTATATCGAGTATTTCGTTACAATGAGGTTCGTTATATTGAGGTTAGGTTAGCTGAAAATTCACTACAACGAGGTTCACAAACGCCCTCGGTCGTGTTTTTTATATCATTCAAACATTGTGAAATCGTATGCTGTACAACTCTTTAATAGTATGAAACCGAAATAAAACTCATTTAAAAATGCTTCTTTATTTGACACTCACTTAAATAACCGTACATAATAATAAAATAAATAAAAACTACACACAGTAACTTAAAGCAGCGCCTACCACTAAAGATACATTTGCTTCCGTAACTGTTAGATTGCCTTTAAAACCTACACATATGTTTTATTAAAGATGTTGTTTTGACCTGTTTCTTAATTAAAAATACTTTAAATTATAAATACAGTAATTATAAAGAAAAAAAGCAAGTTACATAATTAAAAGAAAACATTAAGGCCTAATTCTAAAAAAACTGAAATTTTACGGTACAGAAATAAATATTACACAGTACTCATACTGTAGGTTACTACTGTACCATCATCGTAAAATAAATTTTTACAGTACAAATACACTGAAAAGATGAATGCATAAAAAGTTGCCTAATCTGCTTTTTGTATTTCGTTGTCGTCAGCGAGAAAAAGTCAGTGATGGTAGTCTGCTTACGTGTTGATGAAGTCCTTAGAGCAATCTAATTCGGTGATGGATTTCACTACACTGTCACTCAAACCACCCTTTTAAGAAAAAAAAACGCTTTAACACATTTAAAGCTTCACGAGCATCTTTTAAAGTTGGGTCAGGAATTTCACAACCTTGTTCATCCTCGTCGTCATCTTCGGCATCAGCATTTTCGTCAGGAACGGAGGTCACAGAGGAAATGATTTCAGCGTCGATTAACTCCCCACACACTGCCACGTCGTCATCAAAAGTAACAAAGTCTTCGAACTCTGCATCCTTTTCTAGGTCAAGTGATTCTTTGACTTTTTCCCAACCATCCGCGGTGTCTACTTCTTGTGTTGGAGGTTGTTCTGAATTGTCTTCAGTTGCGACAGTAAATCGACCTTTCTTGAAACAATTAGAAATCGTAGTTGCCCTAACTTTATTCCATGCTTTTGTTATCATCCACATAGCATCCAAGACATTTATATTTGTGGGTAAACGACTTTCCATGTCTCTAAGGAACTGCTGTACAACCTCTTTTCTATAATTTACCTTAAAACTTCGGATAATGCCCTGGTCAAGCGGCTGCAGTTTGGATGTTGTGTTTGGAGGCAAATATACGACCGTAATGTTACTCAGTTTAGGAATGTCTCCGTGTGCCGTACAGTTATCAATGAAGATGATATTTTTTTTCCTTTTCATCTCTTTGTTAAGACTTTGAAGCCATGTACCGAAAGCACCACAATTCATCCAAGCCTTTGTATTCGCCATGTAGTCTGTAGGAAGTTCAGTTACATTTTTAAAACAGCGTGGTTTTTGCGCTTTTCCAATAACTAGAGGCTTTAATTTGCGAGTCCCTGTGCAGTTTGCACCTAACATAACTGTTAAACGATGTTTGCTATTTTTCCCACCATGGCATTTATCACCCTTAAATCACAATGTTTTGTCGGGTAAACATTTGAAAAACAATCCAGTTTCATCGGCATTGTAGATGTTTTCAGGTTCATATCCCTCAGTTAGCTGGGCAAGTTTATCTTTCCACTCAGTACAAACACCATCGTCCACTTTTGCACTTTCCCCGCACACTTTTCGAAAAATAAGTTCATTCCTCTTTTTGAAGTTTTCTAACCGTCCATTGCTAGCACGGAATTTCTCGTGTCCCAGTTCAGAAGCAAACTGTTGGGCTTTTTCTTGAAGAATTGGTCCACTTATTGCAATATTATTATCTCGGTACTGCTTCAACCACTTAAGGACACATTCTTCTAAGTCCTTCAACTCACACGACTTTAACTTTTTGATTTTAGAACACAGTACCCTTCTGTCCTCGAACTTCTCTTTCTTTTTCAAAATGGTAGCCAATGTGCTGGGTGGTAAGCCAAACTCTTTTGCGATGTCCGATTTTTTTTCCGTCTGATTGTCTTCAACACACTTAATGATTTTCCGTTTACACTCCACGCTTATGGCGCACCGTTTCTTTTTGCTTTTTCCGTCCATCGTCACTTAACTGATACCCACGCACCGCACAATCCAATAACTTCCACGGAAACTGAATAAACTACAGACTAGAGTGACGTGACTAAGCTTTCATGTCGATACACGATTATTTTTTGTACTGTACATTTGTTGACGTTCGTTATAATGAGGTGCAGTCGTGGAAATTTCGTTACATAGAGGTGAAGTTCGCTAGATCGAGGTTCTAACTACGAAAAATTCATTGTATCGAGGGTGATTTATTTTTACCGGGATTATTACAAATTCGTTATATTGAGGTTATGAGTACGGATTACTCGTTATGTAGAGGTGAAATTTACATTGATTCTTATGGATAGTGGTAGGGGATTTGAAAAAGTTCGTTATGTCAAGGAATTCGTTATATTAAGGTTTGACTGTACCTGCTTCTCTCAGCCTATTTCGAACTGTTTGTAGGCTTATTCGGACAATACGAGCAGCCAACAGATCTGTTTGCAGCCTTCGAGCGGTTGTATGCCTAATTCTTAACGCCGTTAGCCTCAAATAACGATCATCCACTACCGAAGTTACCCTTCCGCGGCCTTGTCCGGGTCTTCTGATTAGCAGCCCTATTTCTTTGGTAGCTAATAACAACTCTGGATATGGTGCTTTGTTGAACTCCAATTACCCCGGCGACGTATCTTTGACTGCGGCCATCTAGTATGAGCGCGATGATTCTAGCGGCTTCTTCATTCATCACATGATTTACTCGAGCATTTTTGCTTCCAAAAAAAATTGTAAGAAATTTTGATAATTTTTTACTCATGATAAGAAACCAGAAATATCTATTAAGTTGATACATATACATATTGTCCCAAAAAACTAAAATTAAGTATTAAAAATATCCTAAAATACCAGTGATGCGATAATTTTTGTATTCTGCATATTTGAAGAAGTTGAAATTATTTTTGGTGTTTGTGACTTTTTTAATATATTTTTGTATTTTTTCAAGAATGACTTGAAAAATGCACATTATATCTTAATCTTTAAAACTGTGTAAAAATGTTGATTATTTTCGTTTTCTTGAGGGAGTCGATTTAACATTCCCTGTCCCAGGTGGAGATGCTCATGGAAATGGGTCTAAAGTTGGATATTTTATATAAGGGTGTAATGCGTATTGCCCAGGTAAGCCCAAAAGAGAGTTCAATTAAATTTAACTGATTTATTTCTATAAAAAATATTATTTACAATGACAAAAATAAACTAAAATTCAATATTCTCTCTCTCTCTCTCTCTCTATATATATATATATATATATATATATATATATAATAATGTTTTTTTAAGAAAACGATTACTTAACCAAACGCAAAACTAAAAATTTCATACTAAGAGCATAGATTTGAACTTAATCAATAGATACAGAATCTAGACAACCTTCAGGAGGGAAAACAAATATTTAAAAAAACATATTGCAAGCAGAATTAAGATATATTGAGAAATTAAAGTTTATCGAGGAGTACTAAGAAAATTTATTATCTACCCTGTATATAAAATGTCCATATTCATAAACAGTGGCATACTGACCTTGTGTGAGTTGTAGCATGCATCCGGTTGAGTGAAAAACGCAACAAAATCCAGTTTTGATAATATTTCTCAATACATTTACTGATTATGTATTAGAGAAGGATATTGCTGTTAGCATATCATTTTATTCATTTATTCTTGGTCTGAATATTCTCTAAAACCAATAATTGATGATTAAAAAGCACATAAAGTTTAAGGCACAATAACCATCAGATAATCAAAAATAATAATAAAATTTACCCATTCAAAATCACATATCATGTCTGAGGTTAGGTCTCATTTTTAGTACACAATAATGTGTAAGTTTTGGAAAATTTTGGTAATACAAAATAGAAAACAAGGAAACTAATCTTTTGAATCATTTTAAGAACATAATATTCTATGGGCAGGCACATGAATCCAAAATATGAGTTTTATGATACTACATGATATCGAGTAGATGAAAATTGTTATAAAAATACTCGATAAAATTGTAAATAACGAAAAATTGTAAATATTAGTTTAAAGTTAACGGGAAGTGTAGTGAAAAGTGCGGAAAACTTGCGATAGTTTAGAAATTTCGGGACACAAAAATTTCCAACCTACAAAAAGTTTCTTTCCCAAAAGTCCAGTAAATGGGGTATCAATCGACAGGGAATTTTTGATAATACCTAATGTAGATATTAAAAGTGAAAAATATTGATACATAACAAAATAGTTATCACTTGAAAAAGTAATTTCAATAGAAATGTCATATTTTTGGTTGACATGACTTAATTTTAATCAAAGCATGCGATGAAATTTGGGAAGATTATAAATATGACTTCGACAGTGGATGGCAGGGGAGTCACTTTGCAAACAGAGGTGGAGATGCATAATTTTTTATTGAAAATCAAGGCTTCTAGAATTTTCTTCGAGGTCTGTTCGAGATATATCAGCTGAGAGACGAAAAAGACTATCTTTCAAGTGAAGAATAGTGAGTAGTAATCAATTAAAACTTAATACATACCTTTTTTAAACTATTTTTATGAACTTTCCATCGCATTTGTGTAAAACTGGACTCGATACACCAATAATAATATTATAACCACCATTATACTTCCTATCAGTTGACTTGATATATATAATAGATAAATCATACGTGTATATTATAACTTTCACACGATGATATAATGCTAGTGATCATATAAAACCATAATTCAAGCAATAAACTATAAACTAATAAGAATGAGTGACCATTAGTCACAACAACTTCTTGTATGAATCATACAATGTAATAAAATACAGTTTTACCAAAATATAGATAGTAGAACTATGGTACTTTCGAACTACGAACCTACCATGGAGGTTTGATTTGTAAAAGGTTAATTAAAACTCATAGATATGATATAAACGCTCCAATTTGAATTTTATATTGTATAGTTTGGTTCTTTCATATTTCCTTAAAAGTTTTAATTTAATAATAATAACAACGTATTTTTCAATTTATTGTGTTAAAAAAATAAAGATTACTTCTTGTATGTTGATCTCATTGGTTGTTGCTTATACCTCTCACAACTAGGTATCGCCACTGTTTGCAGAAGGATTTTCAATTTAGCCCATTGTATGAGATAAGAGTTACTCATCATAAGGTAAGATACTGGGTGAGTAAAATAAAATATAAAACTACATTTAATCACATTCAAAAATTTATTTTCATAAAAAAGGTGAGCTAGCCGGACAAATATGAATAAAAAGAGTAAAATATAAACTATCATAATAAGATAATAAAATTGTATAAATAATATGGTAATATTCTTCTGAAATAATTAAAATAGACTAATAAAAATAATAATATTAAAAAAAATAATATAATATATATATGTATCGCCAAGTACGACTTTGGGGACAATTCATCTCTACATGTATGAGTTTGAGGACATTTCGCATGTTTCGGGTCTGTCCTCAAACTTGGATAGGTACCCATATATAACTTCGGGGACAGTTGAAGTTTGAGGACTCCGGATTAAAAGTTTGGGGACTTCGGGCTGACCATAGAAGTTGTAACGTAATATATAATATATAAGGACGTCGGGCTGATCATAGAAGTTATAACGTAATATATATACGAGTATATATATATATATATATATATATATATATATATATATATATATATATATATATATATATTGAAGCAGTTTCATTTGGTTGTATTCAATTTAATAAGGATTAATAGTATTACTGAAATAAGTCAAATTGATTTTCCCATCTTATGCTTTATTAGCCATCATTTTAACGAATATTTGTAGAATTGTATAAGGAAAAGACATGTTTAAATCAGTTATAGATACAGATAATAAAAACAGTGAACAAAATCCTCGTTATATTACTTAAGGATTGTGTATATAAGCAGTGGCAGTTACGAAACAATCTATATTTCTAATTGTAATGAGAAATGGGATAGTTTAGTTTCTACATGAATCTGTGAAACTCACGTAAGCTACTGATGAAAGTCGTAAGCAGAGAACACAATGTTAATCAAATTTCCGTTGAATAAAATCCCGGTTTGAGATTTATTTCACACATTTTCTACATTTTCATCACCAAGTTCATTCATACTTCTTGTATATGTCGCATTGGCTCTGTCATTTCTTGTCTAACAATTTATAATTTTATTACGTGTCCAAATTACTTCTGAAAAATTTTTCACAATGTACTTTCCATATTTTTCTATTCTCAACAAAATGATATTTCTGATTCTTGTTAGCATTATTTGAGTTACCCAACACATTATGTAAAGTATTGCTTCAATAAAATATTTATGAAGTTCTTAAAGTTTGACAGTACATTATGTTTATTAAAATAGAAAAATGTATGCAAACAATCCTTTATATATTAGGTAGTTAAGTTAGGAGAGTTTGTTGAAAATGAAAAAGACATACGTGACATAATTTTGACGGTTGTTGAGAAATTTTTTTGATCAAAAACGATTATCGAAAATCATAGGGGAGAATATTGAAATATTGACCAGTTAATGACATGAGAATACAGATTTTATAGTGTACTAGGGTATGTATGTATTCTATTCAAAAATTAATAATAGAAATATTAGGAAATGAGAGCAAAAGAATAACTTATTCCGAGTCAGATTGTCAGACTCTGGTGGAGATAATTTTAAAGAAAAGACATTCTAGAGTGTAAGAAAATTGATTCAGTCACTTGGAAGCAAAAGATAAAAGCGTGGGAAGAAGTTGCAGAGACATATATTTCATTGACAATTGAGCCCAGAGTTTTTGAACAATAACGTTGTAAATTTGGTAATTTAAAAAAGATAGTGTACGTTGTAGGAGTTCATATAAAAATAGAACACGTGTAGGAGTTTTGGAAGAAAGAAGAGAACAATTTAAAGAAAGGTTTGGTTAATTTTTTATCAGATTCAGAAACAGTGTATGTTGCAGAAGTTTTTTTTTATTGTTTGACATTGAAGGTTTTTTTTTGTAGATTGTAATTTAATATAATTTTTCTTATAAGGTAATATTAACGTAGGAAAGGATAATCCAAAAGAAAACAAAGATCTTTGTTTGGGATATATAAGAGAAACAGCTCCTGTATAAGTTGAAGGTAAGAAATTTTGTTATAAAATTTGAATAAATTTAGAAATTTTTATATATAATAATTTTTGGTGACAAAAGAAAGAATTATATACATGATGTTTCTCAAATAGACAACACAATTTGAGTTTATAGTTTATTAAAAAAAAAGGTGTTAAAAAAGGTATATCTAGTTCTAATATTGTTATTAAGAGATAGAATAAATACCTCATTTGTAAATGTAAACAATTTGTCAATAGTTCAATATATGTATTAAAATTTAAAATAACATAAATTTATTTGAAAAAAATATAAAAAAAGGAGATATAGATTAATAATACAATTCTTTCAAGAACCGACTGCCTGTAGAAGAGTCATACTGTCTAGAGCCGGAGCAAACATATTTACATCTATTTAAGACAGTTCAGCAACTTCTAAATAATACAAATTAAATTTTACTCACCTTTTATGTAATATTATAAATATTACAATATATATATATATATATATATATATATATATATATATATATATATATATATATATATATATATATAATAATCTGTGTTTGGCAGTCTGTATTGTTCTGAATTCGAAAAATATTACTCCCTAAGCAAAAATGTTGAAAAAAAATATTGTACAAATTTAATATTAAGGTTAATTAAGAAGTAGAATAGAATAATTATCAACCATACCTATATTTTTCATTTATCTTATAACTGATATTCAATCATTTTGCTTAATATATGAACTTAGTTTATAGTACAAGGAGCGATTATTTCACGGAGACAATATTAGGCAATATCTATTTGTTTATGAGCGATAAGTGATACATTGTCGCTCGATCGACGCGTAGCGCAGCACGGGCAATCTGTTGAAAGCGAGAAAGAACTTTTTGCTCGAATTGCACATAAGAATTCATTCTACAACCACATTATTTTAGGAGATGCATATGTTTTTAAAAACCATAAAACAATGAGTCAATATTGAATGATGATGTTAAATATATTGTAACAGTTTAATTATCATTCAAAACGTAACAATTTGAAAACTACCTACAAATGAAATCAATTTGTTGTATAAAATTCACTTTATTTTTTTATTTTCCCGAAAAATTGCTTTTAAAACTAAAACCAACCAAATGACGTTTTATTTGACGTATTAGATATTTTTATTCGTTTATCCCATAAAACAAGGATTATCGATCCTAAAGTACATATAAAATTGGTTGATATCATATTTTAGCATTTGTATTGAGGCAGGATACTAACCCTGCCCAGCCTGTTCTGAAACCAACCGCCGACTAAGACAAGAGTAGTGTTCGTTTCACGAAAGTTGAAGCCAACTGAAGTTGCAGTCGTATGCGCCAAATTGTTGTCAAAACCACCGCCATATTGTAAAATTGAAAATCAGTAGCGTAACGATTTCACGTTATATAGGTTAACACAAAATTAGAATAATAATAATAATAAAAATAATTTATTTAGCATGATATGATAATTCTTTTGAAGATTGCTGGTGTATTCAAAGTTTTATCCCTATGTTGCTTATAGGTTATGGTTAGGAAAACAAACACTACTAAAAGTTTAATGAAGTGTAGTATTTAAATTAAAAACAAACTAATTTGGCTTGTCAAAAAACGTAAAAAAAAACAAAATAGGAAGTTATTAGATTGTATATATTAATTTATGAAATATAGATGTAGATAAATTCCAATTCAACATAGAGCAAATACAAATTTTAATTATAAACAAAATACCCTTACACAAAGATTCAAATACACATTTTATTTTTCATTAGGATAGTATGCATGTTTCTCTGTTTTTATTATTTTACAAACTTCCTCTTCATCTGAAATTTGCATGACATATTTTTGTTTTTTCAAATGCCTTATTGAATTTTTCCAATTGTTCGTAGTTTAAATTGATGATGAAATCATAAATTTTGGAAACAGAACCCTGTTGAATTGAAGTATTTTTTGAAAAATAAATTCCAATTACAATTACTCTTCTTATTTCTTCTAAGCTAAGTGTAAAGCTTGTGCGCTGCACCTTTCTCCAATAAAATGAATTACTCCTTTTTGATAATTCAATTAAGTTACGGATATCTTATCTATATAAAAATCATAGTCTGATGTAGTGCTGGCCGTACCTGAAACAAACACACTCTCCTGCAATATCCTGTCGTAACACCTGATGTTAATTTACTATACCATTTTAAAATCTTTTGACAAGTATTTCATATTTGTGTCCCACAAGTGTTTTCGGGATTTGTACCATTGTACCATCCTTTAAATTATAATAACAAGTAAGTAAAAATATAATATTCAAGTTATGGTTGTCTGATAAGTAGATACTATCACTTTCAATGTAAAATTTAATTCTGGATGGACACATTCCACGAATTTTTTTTCAGTCCCTGCGACAATAATCAACTTCTCTGTTCTGTAATCTCTTCCACATTATTTAAATATAAAACATATTGATTGATATTAACTTCGTGAGAATTATTTTCTCCTTGTAGACCTATCTTATTAATCGCTTTGAGAATCACTCAAAAATTCGATAACACTAGTACATTTGCCAGACGATCCTGTATTTACAATCTACAGCATTCTTGAACTAATACTTCAAATAATTGCTTCCCGATTAATTTCAAACCTATTCCTAAGACATCGTACTATCCCTTAGATTGCAAGTGCGAGCTGTTGATGCATGTTTCATCAGTATACACAATATTCCAGCCTTCGGTTCTGTATTTAATAATATTTTCTAAAAAATGAAATCTCTTAAGGCGAATATCATCCGATTCCGTAATCACCTTTCTGTTGTCCTTAGTATGCTGCCATCTACAATAAAGGTATTATTTCTAATTAAATACTTAATTTTTCAATGTTTATTGTAGTTTTATTTTAATTTTTGTAGCCGCCACAAAGAAGTTCTACTTATAGTAAACTCACGTAAAATAATGTGGAAAATACTTACCTAGAAAAAAATGAACATATTCCAATATAGAACTATTTTTCTCTTAACACTATTAAACGTATTTCTAGCTTAAAACTCATGCTAGAAGTAAACTGACAGAAGTTTTTTCTTGTAATTAATTTTAGTATCTTTATTATTCAATTTCATCAAACTTACATTTTAAAGTAGGAGCCCTTTTCTACAGGATGTTGAACTTGTAAATTATGTCCCGAATCCTTTGCTGTTCTCCCTCCAAATTTTAGTTCATTCACTATGATAATTTTTGCTTTTACACCAACAAGTTTTTTTTAGTAAATAAGGTTTTACATTAAATAAAGCCCATGACACTCACTTATAAACTGGGTAAACGTCTTACAATATTAAAAATCGAAAATATTCAATAAATAAACAACGAGAAACATAATCCTCAAATGTCAAATTATACAGTGGCTTCAACTTTCGTGAATTGGAGTATACATAATAATGTTACTGTGGAAAAATGGTTTTTGATATCTATTGCTTGACTTAATTTTTATTAGCTATTTTGCATGTTGGTTTATGACATACCTTACTAAATTAAATTGAATTCTCCATAGTGATTTAATAAATAGGAAATATTTTTTTATATATAAAATTACTAACATCAAACTAAAATCTTTTATTAATTTTTAAACTGCAGGTATTAACTAAAATTATGCAGCATGAAAAGTATAAACAATTAAACGAAGGTCCTGTTAGACATACTTTTATTGTTATAAAATTAAAACAATGGAAAGGCTTAAAAGATATAAACTAAAAGTTCATAAGTACTAAATTCTAACCCCAGAATTAAAACATTTCCATATGCGTCCGCTACTATTTATTTTATAAATATTGCAGTTATCATTTCCTTATAGTGTTATTGATGAAAGCTTTTAATGTCTCTGCAGTCCTATCTCTCAAAATGTCGTGGTTATTAATAGCTTCCTTACAATTTTTTAAGCTAGGTAGCTTCTTCTCTGTTAAATAATCATGACAAACTTCAAAAACTTTATTCTTCTCTTCGGTAGTCCAAATTTTTTTGATACCTACAAAATATAGTGATAATATTTCAGAAACAGTAGTTAGAAAGTCGACTAACACTAATGATTCAGTAAGTATCTGCAATGTCGATTAGAACAAAATGTAACAATTGAAACGCCATCCTACACTTACTAAAGCTTTAGCTTTAATGAATGTTTTATCTTTTAAAAGCTTAACATTTAACAAAACGATATGTTAGCAGTTCTTAGCAACTACATCATATTATGAAATATGTGTTAATATTTCCTTTTAAACCTTACCTGAGAATGCTTTTTTAAAAACTCAATATTTTAAAGTTTGATTGTCTCTTTTTACTTTATTTTGAATATACAATGTATACACAGAGGAGGGATGATTATAGGTAATATACAAGTTTAACATGGGCCGTAAACGACAATGTGTTGGAGAGAAAATAGTATATTCAGTGTAGGAATAACTTGTATTAACAGGCAAACATAACATGCGGAAGAGGTATAAGAAAACTTTTGGCTTGTGGCTTATGACCAATGTTAAACTTGTGTATTACCTATAATATCTTCTCGTACTGATATATTTGCTACTGTTTTCACAGGTAGTAGTTATAGTTTGATATATTTATAAGAATTTAACTTATAAATACACCATAATATGGTAATCGTATTTTTATTCACAAATTTGGCAAATATCTAGAGAGAAATGGACGAACACGGCGTTCTTTAACCCTCGATCACTCACGCCCCAAAAAATTACATGAGCACTCGCGTGTGAGAGTTTCTCTCACACCCAGACTGGATCAAACTTATGTTTGATGTTATTGTTTTTATTTAATTTTTCGAAAATAAAACAAAAATATAGATAATGTTGAAGGGTTTATTTTATAATATTAACGAAAAATAAAACTGCCAGTATACTTTGAACAACACAAATAAACTTGTGCAACAATGTGAACACAACAATGGAAACAACCCTGTATATATCTTTTAAATGTTACTGAGATAAAAGTTATGTTAATATAGGCTAAAGTAGAAACAAATGATCATAAAAATTCAATTATCTGAATTATCACTGTTGTCGTTTACACCACAACACGTTCGACATGTGAATGTCGTATGCTCTGTGCAAATCGCAGCGTTGCAGCTAACACATCGCTTTTTTGACTTCCTGTTCTTTCTCCTGGGACAAAAAGCACAAAAACCTGATGAAACATCTCTGTTGTGATCAATCTGAGGCAAATTTAAGTATGACCTCAACATGCTTCGGATATCAATTGGCAAGGACCTAATTGATGAACGCCTAACTAACAACGGCTTGATCAAATCTTCCGCCAGTTTATTCAGATGAATTCTACGTTCTTCAATGACGCCGGTATTAGTTTTATAAACAATATTGGAATTAATGGCAGCAATGTCTAGAATTGTAAAAAAAATTCTAAGGGGCCAGCGACAAGAAAATCTAGAAACAGAATATGTTGATTTTAACTCATCAACCACGTCGACGCCACCTTTGGTTAGGTTGTAAAATGTGATAATCTCAGGTTTCTGCAGGTCGCCAGACTCAGGATCTATGTTGTCTCCAGAATGAAATGTAGACAACATCAGCACATTTTTTTTTGGGTTTTGGTTTATATGACAATATTACAGTGTCCTTCTGAAAACCAAACATGCTACTAGGTACAGGTCGCTTCGCATTTATAAACACTGGTGGAATTTCCTTTTTGTTTTTTCTGAGGGTACCAACGATAGTGGTTTTTCTACCAATTAGTTCTTTGGCTAACGGCATTGACGTAAAGTAATTGTCCATAGTTATATTTCTACCTGCATCTAATATGGGATATGCAATACGCTTTACCACAGCAGAAGCAGAATTGTCAAGTTGAAAAGGCCCAGCCGGCTGTTTTCCTGCATATATCTCCATATTACTCGTATAAAACATCCTGGAATCAACTAAGGCATATATTTTAATGCCGTATTTGGCCGGCTTATTGGCTATATATTGCCTAAATTTACAACGGCCTCTAAAGCTCTCTAACATTTCATCCACTGTACAATACTCTCCAACTTGATAATTTTCTTGACATTTGGATACAAATTTTTCAAAGATTTCTCGAATGGGAGCCAAATTATCATACATTTTTCTTTGGTTTCTGTCATTGATATTGTCAAATCTCAATGCTCTACCTAGGAGATGAAATCGTTCTCGCGACATCGTGAGCCTAAAGCAAGCAGGTGCAAATATTGAATTATCCCAAAGTTCTTTAGTATTCACGTATTGAGCCTTCCGTACCCCAGCCATGTATAGAAGGCCAATGAAGGCATTTATTTCTATGGTATCCGTGTCACGGCAATCTCTTTCTCTGCTATAATTATTCCGTAATTTGGCCAAGTAAATATTAGTGCAATGTACAATTTGTTCAATAATCTCCTCTGTTATATATAATCTCCAGCAAGTTGCCACAGTATTTGCATTTTTTGCAATATTTTTGACCGCAGGAAGATGAGTGACAATATTCCTTCTTGGTGTTCGTACATTAGGTCGTGGAGGATAAGCCATCCAGTAAGTTTTTTTGTCTTTACCAGTAAAATGGTGTATAGAGCCGTATGCACGATTTTCTTCAATCTCCTGGACAAAATTTTCAACATCTTCATCACTTTGTTCCGAATCAGTATTGTGTTCACTATGTTCACTGGCAGTATCACTTTCGGTATCTTCGCGTTCATCATCTTCCATAATTTCTTGGTTTTGCTCGCCTTCTTGACCCGTCCATGGTATATTAGCTAACATCTGCTCTCTTTCACTCTCTTCATAATTCAGTCGCCCTAATTCCTTAAGCATCCGTCCTCTACTCATTGTTTATAATCTAAAACAATAAATTCAATGTAGTAGGACACTTTGTATATAGAAAACAAATTCACTTACCAACACGAGTTTACTCGATCACAAAAAATTATAAACTACGTTAGAACTCGCGCGATGAGAGAAACTCTCACGGAGGTCTGCAAAGGTTCAACAAGTATCTGGTAACTAATATCAATTCACACTAAATATTGCACATGCCGATGCATATTCAAGAAGAGCTGTCGAAAGTCAGCTAGAAGTGGGGGTAGCAGTATATGTGATTTACTGTTCATAGAATGTGCGTTTTATTAGCAGGCGTGAGAAAAACGCTCATAGCGTGAGTGATGCAGGGTTAAAAAATAAGCTTAAGCATTCCTAGGTATTTCAAATTAGTAACTGCTAAGCATAATCAGTTTTCTTAATGATCAGTATTAATTTTTACTTCTCACTTTTATTAGATGCCGTGCATGTAACGTTCTGTTTTCTTCTTTTAATTTCATTCATTATATATGCTTTGAGTGTAACTCGAGATATTCGTTTGAGTACTGCATATTTTTTAACCAAAGAAGAACAATAATCCAATGTGGGAGATTCAAAGTTTGATAAATAAAATTTCGCTTTTTTTTTCAATTACATGTTTTTCTTCCATGCTCCAAGAAATTCTTTTTCTTATTTTTTCCAGAAGGTGGCGTGTTAAAACTGTACTCTTGATTTGTACTTGACAGTGAGTCATCTATAAATAATAGAACTCAATGAAATCTTTGGCTGAATAATTCAAAATAAAATATTTTGTTTGAAAACAATTAAAAAGTTCACTGAATATACAATTTAGAATAGTTTAGGTTCAATTATTTCTAAAATCATTTCTCATAAGTTTTCAAAAAAACCAAATTTTCACAGATTTACTGGTAAGATTCCTACATGTCTGAATGTAAGTACTTCTAAAAGGTATCAGATGTTTTATATGGATTAATAAAACAAGGCAAAAGCTAAGTAGTTCAAATAGCTTAACTATATTTAATTCAAAAATATCTCTTAGTAGGACTCGTACAATAAGTGTACTTTACTATTATTTTATATCTATATATTCCACAATATTTAATAGTATATTTTTAAGATTACATCCTAAAATTAGAGTTACATTTGATAAAACAATAATACCTTATAATTGCTTTTCAGTAGACTACGAAATTAGTTGAAAATACTTACTCTTGCTTGTTTTATGAAAACAGATTAAAATAAGATATACAGCCGAAAAACAGAACAGTCAGTAACTGTAACAATTCTGTAAGTAATGGAAATGATGTTTATATTGTGGCAGTAATTGAAAGAAGTCGATATTTGTTTTATTCTAATAGTCATTTTTGCCTTTTACTTACTGAATGTCGTTTTTACTAACAGGTAAATGATCATTTTATTTGTATAGAAAAAATTAATTTATATTAATTACCTTTAACATTCTCTGTATTGCATTATAACTTTATTTTTTATATTACTTGATGGAAGTGGAAACATATTTTCGGTCCCTGGAGCTTTTTCTAATAATGTCGACATTCTTAAAATATCCCGAGTGGCATTAGGTAATCTATAATGCTCGAGATGTATCTTTTCATGATGACCCATATAATCAGCCACATCTTTCAAATTAATCCCTTGCAAATCCATAACACCGCATTTAGTAGCAAATTGCTTTCGGAGTTCAGTACCACGAAGACGCTCTGGATGTTCTGCCCCACCAATGTTAGCATAGCGAGACATCAATCTATTAGCTTCTAAATGTTTCATATTATCGGTTCCTTTTATTCCAAAAACATATGGATTGGTGTCTGGTACTTGCGCATTCTTTCTATAATCTAGAATCATTTTTATACATTTCATCTTAAACTTATCAACTAACACTGGAACACCTCTACCAAGTTTACCCCTTATTAGGAATCTGACATAATTAGTTTCGTTATCTAATTTCACGTCCTCAATCATTTCATCGGAAGCATCAACAGTGTCATACTGTAAAAAATCTTTGATTTTAATTCTTTCTATTTCTCCGGCCCTTCTCCTATTGAACAATTAACTAATTAGAACTGCACTGCTCAATTCTTTCCAATCGTTTAAAGAAAATGTCTTCAGTAACTTGTTATAATACATTTTGATTTGATTATCTAAGTAGGTTGTCAACTGCGCAATATCTCTTGTCAGAGGAAGTTTGATAACTTTATTTCGTTCAATTTCTAGTTGATTTTCTACTACTGTTTTGTAGATGTCATAAGTAAAGCCCTCTTCAAGCAGTTGCAAGAAATTTCTTACTTCTTCTACTTTTTCTTTATCTTTTGTCTTTATGGACTCGCTTATTAAATACAGTGATATTGTTTTCAGAATTGTACAAATACTTGAGGCAGTGGCAGAAGCTCTATATTTTCCTGTCTCTTCAGTCAGTCCTGCCAGTTCATTTACTGTCTTAACAACATTATCATACTGACTGGGATCAAATACACTTTCAAAACTTGTTGTTTGTGGATTAATATTTTTAAATATATGGTAAAACTTGCCTACACATCTCAAACAAGACCGATACATCTTAAAAAGGTGAGGAGCTATATATTTTTGGGTAAGTCTATTTCCAAAAAGGATTAGTAGGCTCTCATTTCGAATTAACTCATTTATTTCGTCGTTTCTCATAGGAGGTAAAATCTTATTCCTTATTATGAAATTAGCTTTTAGATTAACAAAACCTATTTGACGGCTAGCACATAAAACATCTTTTTTCAATTTTTCCTTCGTTTCCAAACAATGTCTAAAATGAAGATTTAATGAAAGTATTGAATACATTGCTCCACATTGACCACAGGGCAAGTAGTGTTTAGCACTTCCCTTTTTTTATTTTCGGGTCGTCGTACTGGTATGATATCGCCTCCATTGTATTTAGAACAACTATTATATAAAAAATCTCCCTTTTTACGCAATTCTGTAATGATATTTAATCTTTCTCTACTTCTCTTTGGAAAGCTTTTAAATAGTTCTACTTCTTTTTCTTTAGCATGCCGATTTTCTAGGTGCCTTGCTAATTTTGTTTGAAGTTTTTTACAAAAGAAATAAAAATGCTTTTTTGTGTTTTCCTTTGAAGACATTATAGACAAGTGACTAAAATTCTACTTTTTGTAGAATAAAATTCCATGCATGGTAAACTTAATATTTTGTTACATTGCAAAATACAAAATGATATAAAATTTGGATTAAAAGTTCAATTATGTATTTGTTTCAGCTTATGCACTATATATTTTGATATATAACATTAAAAATGGTGAAAGTCTAGTTACAAATGGTCTTAAGATATTATTATTTTACTTTTTTTTTTAAATATTCAACTTCACGGGAAAATAAGACCAAAAAGATTTATTGCCCTATACCTATACCAACTGAATTAAATATAAAGCTGCTAACAATTGTTCTTCTGTTGTAGAAGAAAATAACATCTCGTTCGTAAGAAATTTCTATCAATAATTTTTGGCAGGAATACTTTCCATCCATACTCTTTTTACTAAATTTTGAATGCCAGCTATTCTTTTATAAGGGCCTTATGTAATTTACGAATATATAGAAAACATAAATTATAGGCTGCTCATAAAATAGGTATGAGATTAGAGTTGAGGATGTTAATCACAAAGCGCTGGTGCTGCTATATACCTACTCACATTCATGTACGCGTTATATGTATACACAAACAAGGCTATATGTATATGAAATTAACTGTCTCGACCTTTACTTCGTGGAATCTACTCATTTTACTGTTTTAAATGAAACTTACTGTTTCTAGCTAATTCCACAATATATTGAAAACTTTTAAAAACTAAGAAAATTGACAATTGTTTCGATATAAAAATATCATCGTCAGAATGACAGAAGTTACATTTCATTCGATGCCTATTTGATGTTTAATAATTATTTTGGCCAGATCAAGAAGTGACCTACCTAGTGATTGACTTAATATATGTTAATAGAAAAAAGAAGAAGGTATGATATTACAAATATTGAAGCTTAGATGTTACTAGCCCTATGGAGATATCCTGGATATCTTTTTCCAATTATGATCAGTATAACTGTGCAATGATATAGAAAACCAGGAAAACTATATCTGATGATCTTCACAATTATCACTTAAAAAAACAATTTAAAAGTGGAGAACTCCCTAGATTTATCTGATCATTGACAACTTGATATTGTGGGTTTCTTAAGTGTCTTCTAATTTCTAACTCTTCAAGGAAATCCAGTTTTTGTTTCTTATCACAAATATGTAGTACTTCCAGTTATGTATTAGGTGTTAATGAATGTTTGGTGTCAAGTAGATGTTTTGCATAGTGTGACTTATCTGGTTGTTTTAATATATATGCTCGTAAATGTTCACTGTATCTAATCTCAAAATTTCTAAAGGTTTGACCCAAATAGACATACTTCTTTAATGGGGATATTTTTGTTTTTGCATTTAACAATTTTGTACTCACATTACTTTCTGTTTTAAAAGGAATTTTATTTGTAGCTAAAGATATTATTTTTGAAATATTATCAGAAATATTACCTGCATATGTGATGGTTTTATAATTTTTTATTTCCTTAGTTTGTTCAGGAAATATTAGTTTTAATGCCACTTTTTCCTCTTTTTTATTAATTAGTTTATCTATCATATGTAATGGATAACAATTGGATGTTGCTGTTTGTTTAATTGTATTAATTTCTTTATCAAAATTACATTTGTTCATAGGAACTGAAAATGCTCTATGTATCATGGAATTATACGCTGCCAATTTATGTGACATATGGTGATTGGAACTATACGGAATAGTCACATCAGTGTGTGTTGGTTTTCTGTGAAGTGAGTAATGAAGTTCATTATTAACTCGTTGAATTTTTAAATCAAGAAAATTGATTGAGTTGTTTTTTTCAACTTCTTATGTAAATTTAATCAAAATTATTTCACTTTTGACAATAAGATATATATTCAAAATGAGGATTTACCAATGGGAAGCCCTATATCACCAATTTTGGCAAACATTTTTATGGACAGTTTAGAAAGAAAAATCTTTGACAGTAATATTTCAAAAAAAGTTTTTATTTTGGTATAGATATGTAGATGACATATTAGCTTGTTTTATAGATAGTGAACGACAATTAGATATATTTTTCAACCACATTAATAATTTACACGCAACAATTAAATTTACATTAGAAGTTGAAGAAAACAACTCGATCAATTTTTTTGATTTCAAAATTCAACGAGTTAATAATGAACTTGATTACTCAATTTGCAGAAAACCAACACACACTGATGTAACTATTCCATATAGTTCGAATCACCCCATGTTATTGGCAGCGTATAATTCGATGATACATAGAGCATTTTCAGTTCCTAATACAATTAAACAAATAGCAACATCCAATGGTTATCCATTACGTATGATAAATGAATTAATTAATAAAAAAGAGGAAAAGTGGCATTAAAACTAATATTTCCTGAACAAACTAAGGAAATAAAAATTATAAAATATGCAGGTAATATTTCTAATAATATTTCAAAAATAATATCTTTAGCTACAAATACAACAATTTCTGTTAAAACAGAAAGTAATGTAAGTAGAAAATTGTTAAATGTAAAAACAAAAAAATCCCCATTAAAGAAGTCTGGTATATATAAACTTAAATGTCATGAGTGTAATGCTATCTATTTTTGGGTCAAACCCTTAGAAATTTGGAGATCAGATACAGTGAACATTTCACGGGACAATATGTTATGGATATACAAGCTATTTTGGAAAAAAATGTTTTAGAAACATTAATAAATGCGTTTCATTCCTTTATGGAGGTTTTTATAAAAAATGATATTACAGTTTATAATAAGTTCTCTAGTTTTCTTTCGACTTGCAGAAATCTTTTAAAGCCTTTTCAAAGTGAACATTTAGTACAAAAGTGGCTAAATGAAAATAGCTTAAAAGCTAATCTTGAAGAGTTTGTAATAAACAGTGAAATTTCTGCACAACATAAGCAAGGTTGCCTTGATATCGACGAGAAGGTTATTAAGGGAACTCTAATGCCTTTAAAGTTTCAATTTCAAAAAATTTTTAACAGGGTAATTTGCTAAGCTATATGTTAAATAATATCAATAACCTAGAAAACGAACATTCTTCAATAAGTAACTTTGTACAGGGTAAATTATGGAAACGCAAAAAACAGCTATATCCTGAAAAAAATTTAATACCTTTCTTTTTGTATATAGATGACGTGGAAATTAATAATCCTTTGGGCTCAAACAGCAAAAAACATGCCATTTGCAATATTTATTACTCATTTCCTTGTATGCCAGAACCAGAATCTAAATTAAAACATGTTTTTTTAGCAGCAGTCTTAAAATATGCAGATGTAAAAACCTTCGGAAACGAGGCTAAAAATCTGTTGGTACAATTAATAGAACTTGAGAAAGATGGAATTGAAATAAAGGTAGGAGATGAAGTGCTTCAAGTTTATTTCATATTAGGTTTGGTTGCTGGCGAAAATTTGGGAGTTAATTCATTTTTAAATTTTTCAGAGTCATTTTCGAGCAATTACTATTGTAGGCTGTGCAAATTGAGTAAAATAGAAGCACAAAAAATAGTTACTTGTAGCAATTCACATTTCAGATCCATAGAAGATTATGAAAATGATATAACAAATGTGGAATCAACTAGTGTTAAGGGTGACTGTTTATTCAATACGATCCCATTATTTCATGTAACTCAAAATTTTTGTCTTGATGTAATGCATGATTTGTTCGAAGGAATTTGTCACTACAATTTGTGTCATATAATTAAATATTTAGCAGACAAAATGGGGTATTTTAGTCTTGATGTGCTTAACCGGCGAAAGCAGACATTTGAATATGGCCAAAGCGAAATTCAGAATACGTCTGGAAAAATTGAGAAAAAACATTTAAACAAATTTTCTCTAAAAATGTCTGCAAGGGAAATGATGACATTTGTAATTTATCTAACTTTAATGATTGGTTACCTTGTACCTTCAGATGATGTTCTGTGGAAATTTTTACTAAATTTTGTTGAAATAATTGAAATACTACTTTGTTTTGAGGTTAAAGACTCGACCATTACCTTACTTCAAAACAAAATTGAAAAACATCATAGAGACTACATTTTGTTATTTAACGATAAGCTTAAACCTAAGCATCATAATTTAACTCATTACCCTGAAGTAATAAGACAATCTGGTCCGTTAAGAAAACTTTGGTGTTTTAAATTTGAAGCTAAGCGTCGTCAGTTTAAAATATATTCACATTGCATAACATCTAGAAAAAACATATGCATCACATTAGCCAAAAAATATCAACTTAAATTGGCATATGAATTGTTTACTTTTAAAAACATTGAAGAAATAGTAATTACAAAATGTTCCCAAATTGAAACAAAATTTGGTTTAATAATATCCGAGAAAATGAATCTTGTAGAACTATTTCATGCATATTCCAAAACAATCTACCGGGGAATAGAATATAAAATTAACCAATACGTTGTCACATTTTCACATGACTCTAATTTTTATATAATTAAAGAAATTGTGGTTCAAAATAACAAACCATATCTGTTTTGTCAAAAACTTTTGAAAAATGAATACTTAGAACATTTTTTAGCGTACGAAGTATATCCAAATCTATTAGGGGAATTTGATATTTTCGAAATTTCTTCCTTAATTGGGCCTCCTCTAGATTTAACCCTTTCAGTGGCGATTTATTTTTGCAGCTGTAAAAAATTGTTTGCTTGCTGTAATGTATTATTTCAGTGTACATAAACATGATTTTGAGGTTTTTAATTTTTTTTTTCATTTCATTAAAGAAAAAATTTTATGGGTTCATTTGTACCCATCAGCACTCAAAGGAAAATTAATTCAAAAAATTAAAAACTTCAAACGTTTATTTTTATTCAAATATATGAAACAAACTCTTAAATCCAACAGTTAAAACTATATAAAAATGGGTACTATTATTTTTGATGAAATTTTATGAAACAATTTTTATCTTTTTGAAGACATAGATGAATTTTACATTTTGTGCATTTCCATCTTGATTTCCCACCACAATTTTGATTCTTGCACCTTAGCGGAAGACCTTGGCCGGAATGTTCAGGAAAGTGACCAACATTATCATAACGGACTTCATCTTGTGGCCTAACTTCAACATTTTGACGTTTGACTGCTAAAGGACTGGATTCATTTGCCGACGACGGTCGCCCTCTTTTTCTGTAATGATCTTGTTCAACCTTCACAAGAGATTCACCTACATGCATTCTGAAATGCAACAAATCCAAAATATCTTTCTTTGCAATTCCTAGAACAGCTGCATCTTTTTTGTACTCTAACCAAGAGTTGATGAGCGCCATATCAATAGCATGGAAAATCATTCTCACTGTCCATTTCTTGCAACGACTTTTGGATCTGTAATAAGCAATAAGCGCATCGGCCTTATCAGTTCCCCCCATTGAACAGTTGTACTTTTGTATTATTTCAGGTCGCTTTACATCAACATACGTTTTTGTTACCTTATCCCATCTCTTTGCAGTATCTTCTTCTCCAATACCAACAAAGTTGGAAGCTAAAGTTACTGGTTTATTATCTAACCAGTTCACAATTACGATTCCATCAGTAGATAGTATGAGTTCAGATGTTCCTCTCTTTTTTTTAACAAAATCTTTTTTTTTTGTAATTGGTGGTTTACAAAATCTATCTGATCTAATTGTACCGGCAGCAAGAATACCCTTCTCGTTTAGTATTTGTAGGAGATGGTATGTTGTGAAGTAATTGTCACAAAATAACCTATGTGCGCCGGGTTTCAGATGTTCACTAAGTTGTAAGACGGCTGTTGCTCCTTGCCCATATTTTTTTAACAAATTCGGTTGGAATTCAGTCGTACTGCCTTGGTAGACTATGAAGTTATACGTCAATCCACTTTCTCCGCTCAACAGATAAAGTTTTATACCCCAGGGATGGGGTTTATTTTTTATGTATTGTTTGAGAGAAAGTTTACCTTTAAAAGGTATCATCTGCTCATCTACACAAACGTTTGTTTCAATATCTAACTCTCTACATCTTTTCAAAACAGAGTCAAAAATTGGGCGCACTTTCCATAACTTATCTTCACTGTTTCTAGGTGCCAAATTGTCCACACAATGTACGTGCGTGCGTAACCTGAAAAAGCGGTTCAGAGTCATCGTTTCAGTGAATACATTTACTTTCAGCTTCCTGTCCCAATACATACTAAGTCTAGGAAACCTTAAATTCCCTGCTATTATCGTCAATCCAAAAAAGGCTCTCATTTCTAATAAATTTGTTGGCTGAAAGCTAGTGGTCCCATTCTGAATAGCGTACATATTCGTGTATTGGACTATATTTTCAAAAAAAGTATTGGGAACGTATTTTAGAAAGTAAGTAATTGGATAATTTTCAGTTATGTTGTTATTAGATGAGCAAGAAGTTTGGCAATACAAATCTTTTGTTTTGTATTCAACATTCTCTAACCATTTCACAAGTTTCTTCGGAGTGACCCATTCATAACTATTTTCTATCTCACCTCCCTGGTTATTATTTATATTTTCATTCTCATCATCTGAGCTGTTTTCATTCTCATCATCCGAGCTGTCCTCGTCTTCTCGTCCTTCTTCGTCCCGTATCCTTTCTCTGATTTCCACATCCTCATCACCGTCATCTGCGTCGTCACTCAAACATTCAATATCAGATATGCCAGTTTCCAATTCCTGCAGGAGTTCCTCTTCAGTTAAAAATTGCCTTCTGTATCGCTTTGAAGCCATAGTGATCTGAATAACAATAAAAAATAATAATTACCAACTAAAAATGAAACCCTACTCTAGTGTTTTTGGGTACAGATGAAGACAAGAAATAATGTCCTCCAGTGCTTATGGGTACAAATGTACCCATCAATTTTTATGACCACGTAGTCAATCACATAAATAAAATATGAACAAAATATATCTCCCATCCGTAAAATACAACCTTTTTCTTTATATTCTAACAATAAAAAATAAATGATGACTATTAAAACAAACAGTAATGAAAGATTACAAATAACCTTACTTACTTAGACAGTCACTCACATGAATATACTGACACTTTAACGGTTTGAACGTCAAAACGATTACACTTTTGTTGCCATCTATGTACAGGAAGTAAAATTAGATGTACAATAATTACAGTTTCCGTTAATACGACTACATAAATTGAATGTTTGAAGCTTTCATAGGTTCCTAATTTCAACGGGTACAATTGTACCCATGGCCACTGAAAGGGTTAATTAAGACAGCACGCGGAAAAACTTTACTGTAGTGTAAAGAATATTTTAAGTCAGTGTAGGAAAATATATATTAATATTGTAAATAACTTTCAAACAAGCATTTTCTCCTTTCGTCTTCTATAACAAAATTCTAGCTCTTTATTATATAAACATATAAAAATCTTTATTGTAGCTATTGACTCAAAATATTTATGTATTTTGAATAGTTACAAAATTTTATAATTTTTTCTAAAGTTACCTAGCTATTATAAGTTTTTAAAACAAATAAATATGTAAGTAGTTAAAATAATTATTAGATACATTGTATAAGTTTAATTGTCTAGATGGAGCAGAACTATGCATTTACTCATATTTTTGAACGAAGTAATGTCACCAATGATGATGGTGAGCAGTATACTCACTTAACAAACATTTCTGAGACACGCATCTCTCATCAGAAATCACTTTTTCAAGAGCAACCACCACCTCTTAATTTGGAATCAAGCGTGACAAGACAAGAACCAAACGAATTTTTTGTTGGTAGCATTGATGAAATTTCTAATGAAATATCGTTAAATGAGTTGTTAAAGGAGTGGGGGTTGGAAGATTTAGTAACTTATTTCAACGGTAAGTTATTTAAAAATAGAAATACCTTTTTTTAATAATTTCTTTAAATATTAAGATAATGTGTAATTCTGCTTCGTGTGTATAACTAATATTTTTTATTTTTAGACCAAAGAATAACCGTAGAAGTACTTAAAATTATCAAAAGACACCATATTGAGAAATTGTTTACAAACATCCCAATAGGCATACAAGTAATGTTTGAGCATCATTTAGAAAACTGGAGGAAAGCTACAGAAAATCCCCTAGACAACACCCTTCAGAATGAGTTCGATATCATAGATATTGCCATTCGGCCATTCTCACCAGCTACATCCACTGCATCTTCGACATCACATCCGTATTTAAGGCCAGAAACACCAGATGCGGGGGCAAAAATAAGTTTGGACGATATAATAAGTACGGTAAAGGGTCAGATGCTTTGTAAGCTCTATGATAATAATAAGAAATTTTAAGAAGAGCAAAGGATAACTTTAGTTAACTTAATATGCCAATATTTCGTTGTGTTGTGATTCCATTTATAAGACTCATATTGTTCTTGGAAGGTAGACGTCGATGGCAATATTAAAAACTCAGACATATCTAAAAAAAAAAGTATATTCCTCCGTAAAATTAAAATTAACCAAAAACTAACTTCCTGTTAATACATTTTTAGCAAATATCATAGAAAAATATATATGCAAATATTTACAAACAAAAAATTCCGCCCACAGAAAGATTCGATACAGAAACATAACCTATTCTTTTGCAAAGCGAAAGGCATAGAGATAAAAATATATCATATTTGTCTATGGCGAAAGGCGCGTTCGCTGAGTTGATAAATCCGAATACGCGCTTGCGCAATTGTAACATCCCTAACTTATTCAGTTTATGTTTTAAATGTGTTCGGAATTAACTCCGCGTAAATAGACTATTTCACTTGCATTTTTAACGTATAAATTTGCTATAAATAAGAATTACTATACCTCTTTTCAAAATACCCATTTAATTCTTCGAATAATTATTTGTGGTTTACGAATTTAATTTGCAATTCTATTATTTTATTCTATACTGCTTGGAATTATTTCTTAAATATAAAAAGGATTTATCTATCGAGATATTTATCTGAAAATCACGTTCCAAAATAGAATTTACTTATCGAAATATAAGAGTTTGATGTTATTTATCTAAAAACTGAATTCTGTAAAAGCATTTATTATTCAATAAATGAAATATTAGTCATATTTGGTGCAAACAAACAATGGCAGTGAAACGTTAACTTAGCAGTCAACATTTCGAATATTAATTTAAATAAATAATTTTGCAACGAATGTTAAATTTATTGGTGGAATAGACCACACGTTTTCCTAGTTTATATTTTAAATACAACTAATTAAGTGTTGGTGGAATATACGTTAAAGTTATCTCGTCCAAAAAAATCCTTAATAGAAAGTCGGAATGGGCACTTGACGATACATTTTTCGAGAGAATGGTTGAAGCAGAAATTCCGATAAAAGTTTAAAGATTCAGTTTGATCTAAAATAAAACTTGTTCCTTAGAACTACAGGACTCAACAACATTTGCTAGTAAATTTTACAAAATTCCTGGCTGAAGAAGTGTTGTATTATCACCAAATAGTATGGTCTTACATGTAATGGCTGTGTTGTGAGATCTTAATGGGGATTCAGCTATTCATCTGAATAGAGTTTAGAGAAATTTTTAACTGAAGAAGATTACTGTCCTCGTATATCAACTTTTAAGCTAAGTTATTTTATTTTGTATGGCTTCACCAATATTTATCTGTTTGTCTAAGGTTTAAATTTCTTTTTCACACATACTGACATCTACTAACCACTTTTTCAAAAATTCTGTAAATCGCTTTTTTTTACATACATTCATTATATTTATACATATTTTTATTTAGTTGTTTTATTTATTATACAGGTATACCTGGAAAATTGCCTTCAGCACATTTTTTAAACATTTTCTAAAACTAGTAGAAAACAGCAGTTAGGAGTTGGCTGATATTTGTGGTTGATTTTTTTCTAATTTTGTTTCAACAGACGAAAGAAAACGTATTCTAATTAGACAAAGGGGTTCAATAAAGCACAAATTGAATTGTTTCACAAAAAATGTTAGCGACTACGAAAAAGCTGTATTGAACGAAAAATCAGTTTTAAATCTACAAGAAATAATTAATAGGACCGAGCAAGTTTTTATCGAATATAGTAAATGTCAATCCGAAATTGATGCTCTAACTCACGATAACGATATCGAACAAGAGTACCAGGCTAGAGAGGAATTCGAAGACGAATTATATAATGCTTTTGTTTCCGAATTTGAAAGGCCAAAAGTAAATTTTGAAGCAGATACTGAATCGCATCAAGGCTCGGATAGAAACGCATATGATCACAGTGGATCGCTATCATGGGTAAAATGTCCAGTTATAAATTTGCCTACCTTTTCGGGACAAATTGACCAGTGGTTAGAGTTCAGAGATATATTCGAACCACTAGTTCATCTGAACAACGCGATAGCAGATATATTAAAATACCATTATCTACGTGCGTCGCTTCTCAAGTTATTCGATCTATAGATCTTTCGGCTGATAATTATAGTATTGCTTGGCAATATCTATGCGAGCGATACTTGAAAGACATTGATACAAAGGCACTTTTTTCGTCACATCCCATTCAAACCGAGAATTCCACAAAGCTACGCGAGCTACTTGATTATATCTCAAAATATTTAAGATCTTTACACCAATTAGGGGAACCTGTAGAGCATTGGGATACGCTAATACATTTTCTGGTAATTTCTTAGCCATCCCGTGAATGGGAACAACTAAAAACAACAATGAAGTTATTACTTGGGAAGATTTGAAAACATTTATAAGAAATCGGGCTCATGTGCTAGAGGCTATCGAATCAAATGAAACTGACAAAGGTTGAAAGAGGTATCGTAACTAAAAGAATTATTCATTCCGAAAGTGCTCAAGTTTTTTATCCATTGGGTCTCTTGTAACCTTGCATTATTATTGCCAAAATAATTATACCACAACTATGGTTGCACAAAACCTCATGGGATGATGCAGTACTTTTAGATAAGTGGTTAAAGCTGCGCGAAGAACTTTTAATTCTAAATGACTCGCAAAGATCACGATTTGTATTTTCTGAGGCGTATAGATCAGCCGAGATCCAGTGTTTTTCTGATGCTTCTGGAATGGGATATGGAGCCTGTGCATTCACCAGAACTATCAACGATGAAAATATAATCTCAGTAAGACTCTTGTGTGCTAAGGCAAAGGTTGCTCCATTGAAGCCTCAATCATTACCGCGCTTGGAATTGTGTGGCGCAATAGTAGCCTGTCGATTGGCTAAAAAGATTGTCAAATCTCTAAATGTGAACTTTTCGAAGGTAACATTTTGGACTGATTCAACTATTGCCCTTGGTTGGATCAAAACTAGTCCATTATTACTGAAAACTTTTGTAAGAAATCGTGTAGGTGAAGCCAAGGACTTACCCTTCAACTGCGAATGGAGGCAAGTATCCTCAAGGAATAATCCTAGTGACTACTTAAGTCGTGGATTATATCCATCTCAAATAATAATAATTTATGGTTTAATGGTCCGTCTTGGTTGCAGGACAACCGGACTTCATGGCCTGAAACCGCTCCTAATATCAAAAAATTGCCCGATCTCAAGGAAATTAAGTCATTATCTTTTCTTACTGCCGAACGAGTAAAATTCTGAGTTTATCATATATTGTTGATAAAACAAATTCATTAATTCATGTTGGAGGAAGTCTAAGCAACTAAAATTTTAACTATGATAAAAAACATCCAATTCCTCTTCTTCCCAAACATAACCTTACTAAATTGATTTTCAAATCAGAACATTTGCGTTTACATCATGCAGGTGCGCAGCTACTACTATTCACTATCAATGAGTCACTTTGGCCAATTTCTGGGAGAAATTTAGCGCAAACGGTTCGCAACTGCAGTAATTGCTTCAAGCACAATCCTAAACAAATTCAAATTGAAATATCTGATTTACCTGCATCCCGTTTTGTCACTCATACTCCATTTTATATAACAGGAACAGACCATGGCGGCCCATTTTTGATTAAAAATCATAAGGGTCGAAATTCTAAATTAACAAAATGCTATATTTGTCTTTTTGTTTGCTTCGCCACAAAGGCAGTTCATTTAGAGCTTGTTTCGGACTTGTCTACAGAAGGTTTTATTTTGGCGCTTCGACGCTTTGTATCTCGACGAGGGAGATCAACAAAAATATATTCTGATAACGGGAGCAATTATGTAAGTGCAAAAAATGAGCTTAATGAGCTTGCTCAATTTTTATCGCTTAATGAGTCAATTTCTCGCGAAAATATAGAGTGGAGTTTTATTCCATCTGCTTCTCCACATTTTGGTGGCCTTTGGGGAGCGGGTATTAGGAGTACAAAATCACCTAAAAAGGGTTATGGGCAACGCTGGTTTAACAGCAACAGCGATGGAAGGGTATAGCTGAGCAATTAAACAGTTCTCCCAGAACCAAGAAAGACTGGTAATCCTGGAGGAGGGTAAGTAATTTTCCATATTTTAGTTTTGCTTGTTATCTGAATGACAATATTTTTATAATAAAGTCAGCTGTTGTAGGCATGGCCTTAAAAGGAATACCAGGAAGAAGTCTGCAGACCTCAACAAGTACAAGACTGGAGCAGGAGGAGGACCCGCCCCAAGAGAATTAAATGATAATTAGGCTAATATTTTAAATGTGCTTGATACATTCACAATAAATGGAAATGAACCAGTTGAGGAGTCAATTATAGTAAATGTAAGTCTCAAAAATAGGATATAACCCTCTTAAAAGTCAAAGTATGTACAGTTCTAACAGATCAAATCCAACAACAATTTTGTGGGTTACTTGAGTTTTGTCTTCTGACACATGTTCTGAAATAATTTTATTTGAATAAGAGGTTACTATATATTCTTAAGGTAATTATCTTCATTTCGAATGGTATCGCCGTGACCACCGTGACGGTGGCTCTAAAATGACTTCAAGATCTGCTAGCATCTCAAGCACTACCTCTTTGGACAATCTAAATAATTTTATGTGCTCATCACTTAGGTTTATGAAAGGATCTCCTGATCTGTCCTTCCACCTAGACCAAAAATCTCTAGGTGGATTATTTTCTAACATTTCCACCTGTTCCAAAACTTACAAATCGTCACCTTAGTATTACAAGTAGGTAGCTTGAAATTTTTCGATTTTGAGTTATCCAGTTTAAAATCCTCTACTTGAGATGCTCTACTGTATGCTACAACTAGGTAACTCCCTACTGGCTCTTTTGTGACGCAGTTGGTCAATGCATGAAGTAGGTATGTGTCTCAGTAGGCTGTCGCTTATTGCTACAACTATATAACTTGACTTGTCTAGTTGTGCACGTAAAATTTTTTAAATAAAAGGAGTTATTCATTTGTTCCACTCATTTATTATCAAGGCTTGAACTTAACAATACGTAGTGTTTATGAGTGATGATAATTATGGGTTCAAGAGGAAAAAATTGATTGAAGCTGCTCTTCGAAATGTGGAATTTCAAGCAGGTATGTATCGAAAACAATTGTGCGTTACTTTAACATATACATAATCTACGTAAATTTTGAGTTTATGATTGCAAATTTGCTTTACTCTTTCTGTAATCGTCGTTTGATGAAAGAGAGATTGCGGATTGTGTTATTCGTCCTTGAATAGACGTGATGAATAAGCAAATAAAATTTTTTTGCAGATTTTAACCATGTCCTGAGGAACCGCCTTCGTGAAAATAACCCAGTGCCTTCCACATAATATGCGGCTGTTGGCATTGACAGTTCTGATATACAATCAGAAGCGGAACCTTTCTCTCGAGATGTGTCTGAATATCACCCGTCGTCGGACGAAATCGAAAATGAAATTACTACTGAATATTTAGAGCGGTTAAACGAAGAACATGAATTAGAAGGCATGGAGGAGACCCCTACACAAGCGGAAAATCCTAGAAATCGATTAAGACGTCCAGAAAAGTGGAGAAGAAATGTTGCAAAAAAAGGCGGCAGTGTGTACGTTTCGTCTAGAGGAAACCATGTACCTGGTGTCATGAGAGATCCATGTGGAGACAATTGCAGACAGCGGTGTAATCAGAAATTTTCATTGGAAGAAAGACTCGAAATTTTTCAAAGGTATTATAAATTAGAGACTTATGAAAGAAAACGCGATTTTATTCATTGCAACACAGATAAAATTGTAAAGAAAAGCACCACAACAACTGATTCAAAAAGACATTTTACTGTGGTTTTTTATTTACCACGAAACAACGAAAGAATCAAAGTTTGTAAGACCATGTTTTTGAATACAATTGGAATTAGCAAAGGTGTAGTAGATATCGCTATGACAAAGAGAACGGCAGAAAATACAAGTGAAAAAGACAAAAGAGGCCAGCATGTGAAAATAACTACTTCAGATGAACTCTTGAACGGGGTGAGAAACCACATTGAAAGCTTCGCGGTTGTTGATTCCCATTATTGCCGCTCGGGAACTAAAAGAAAATATTTAGATCCATCGCTCAACATCACAATAATGTATTCTATGTACAAGTCGATATGCGCCGAAAATAACCAAGAAACCGCTAAGATAGCTACGTATAGAAAGATTTTCACAGATGAGTACAATCTAGGTTTCCACCGCCAAAAGAAGGACCAAAGGTAGAGACAATTATGACACCCATATTTTAGCAAAAGACGGGGCTCGAGCTGAAAAAAGAAAGGACAAACAGCAAGCCGAAAACTCAGACGGGACCTTTGTGAGCTGTAATTTTGATCTTCAGCAAGTTCTGTTGGCTCCAACCGATCCAACCAACAATGCCCTATGCTATGAGCAACGGTTTAAATCTTTTAATTTTACTGTATACAACGTTACCACAAAACGAGGGGACTGTTTCATGTGGACCGAGATACAAGGAAAGAGAGGCAGTTGTGAGATTGCTAGCTGTCTATATCAATATTTTAAATCTCTTACTCCATCGGTGGAGCACATTTCCTGTTTTAGTGACAGATGTGGTGGACAGAACTTGAACAAGTTTGTTGCTGCTATGTGTTTGACCGCAGTTAAGGAACTACCTAACGTAGAAACCATTGATCTAAAATTTCTAGTTGTGGGCCATAGTGAAATGGAATGTGATTCAATGCATTCGGCCATAACTACTGAACAAAAAAAGAGTCGGAAGAGTGAACTGGCCTGCCGATTGGACAACCATTGCCCGCAGTGCCAGACGAAAGGGTGACAAGCCGTACATTGTGCATGGGATTACCCATAAAGACATAATAGATTGGAAATATCACCTTGAACAGCACATGGTTATGAGAAAAGAGGATGAAAATCGTAAACCAGTCGGCTGGCAGAAGATAAGCTGGTAGAATTTTACGAAAACCAGACTATTCATCATCCGCTTCAAAGAAAATTACGATGAACAGTTTAGAACTCTTGGACGAGGAGTCAATTATAGTAAATGTAAGTCTCAAAAATAGGATATAACCCTCTTAAAAGTCAAAGCATGTACAGTTCTAACAGATCAAATCCAACAACAATTTCGTGGGTTACTTGACTTGACTCCTGACACATGATCAATAATAATTTTATTTGAATAAGAGGTTACACTGACTGATAATGTTCTTTTTTTATTTGTTAGCGTTAAAACATATATTTGCAAAAATTGTGGGATACGACTTGTCAGAATTCAGCCATCAATGATTTCAAAAATGTGCTTTGTGTCATTTTCTATTTCATTTAATTTTATTGTGATAACAGTGTTATTAATTTTTGGATCATGATTATTGGACAGAAAATGTAGTTGAAATGTTACCTGAATGCAGCACTGAAAATTCTATCCACAATACAAGCAGTGCAAAAATTCCAAAAAGGAGAAGAATGGCTACAACAAGTCTGAGTGAAACATTTAAAACAAGCCAGAACATCCAACAAATGTTAAACAATAAAAAGATGATTAGTTAATAGGATCCAGCTAGTCATTTAAGATAATTTTAGTTATTTTATTTTTTAAAGATTTTAATTTTTTTCTTTAATAACTGTAATCCGAAACATTCAATTTTTGAATGGCAGTCGAAAAAAGGACTTAATCAAATAATTAAAAAATACTATTGACGAAACTACAATGTTTTGAAGCGAGAGAACAATTTACCAGCCAAGGCTGGTAATGTTCAGGAGCTTCTTTGCTCGTGCATTCTAATTGATGATTCTTATAATTGTTTTTTAATAAAAATCAAAATATCATATATGAAGACAGATATGACTAAACATATAAATTTCACTTTCATTACTGGAGACGAAAGTTACCGTTATGCCACGTTTTCGGCTGAAGGTATTCTATTACAAATTGGCGTCTTTTTGTAAAGGGTTGTAGAATTATTTTAATGAATTATGATACTTTTTCGAGTACTTTTCTAGTTCAAATTGATTTCTGAAGTTTCTAACAATATTTATCCATTCTAGAACAAAACACGGTGCCAGATACAGATTGCGATTCTTCAGACCCTTATAATTTTGTTGAGTCTCCAGAACATATGTTGAAGACTATGGACAATTTACACTCGTGCGATAATGATGAACATCCAATTATATCATATCATTACGATTCAGAGTCGAATCGAAATTCTGAAAATGTAGAATATACACCTATTTCTAAGGCAAAATACCCAGAAAAAACATTTTGCTCTCTTTCCGCGCCTACGGAAAGAAGTCCTTCAAATTTGGACCTCACTTACGAATTTATGCCTGAATTATGTGCTGATGATGCGTCTAGTAAATCTACATTTTCTTCGGATTCAGAATCTACCGAATATATATTGGAAACTACTTCAGATTCGAAATCTACTTCTTCAGACTCAGAAACTTCAGGATACATTTCAAGAGTCGAAATCGATTGCCTTATAGCTAAAAAAGCACTTAAGCATGTTGATCAACAAACAAAAGATAACAGAATCATAAGATCTAGTGAGATCATAAGGAAACCTCCATCAGAAGATATTGAACATTATACTAATTCAAGGCCATGAACAAAGAAAAATTTATGTCCTTATTGTTTTCAAGAAATAACACATTTTTCGCGTCACCTTCAACGAAATCATAAAGAAGAGGGGACAGTTAAAGAATTTTTAACCTTACCTCCCAAGGATATGAAAAGAAAGCACATTTTAAATTTGATTCGCAAGGAAATTTTTTATACTCGAATCATTCCAACATTGTGAAACCAGTAAGAAGATCCAGAAATACTGATCAAGAAAATGAATGTTCTTTACAAGAAAGTAAGAAATATGTTACATGTCCTGATTGCTATGGTTTTTTCAAAAGGAGCTTTTTGAGACGGCACAGAAAAAAATGTAAAGTAGAACAGAAAGCTGGGGCTAGACATAACCATTTGTCTAGCACAAATGTTTAAAATTTGTAATGGGCAATTCATTAAAATTGAAAAATAAAGTTTTTACAATTATGAGAGCAGATAATATTTCCCAGACTGCTATGAAAGATGCTCTAATATGCAGTTATGTAGAAAGTTTGTTGAAAAAGCACAAACGAACAAAAAATCACTATTTCAAACAAAATGAGAGAATTAGGCAAATTATTAATTAATTTGAAAGACATAACAGTAGTTGAGCGGTTATTCGACGCAAAGTCTTCAATAACTATTTCATTTCGAGTTAAAATATCACATGCTTTTTTTCTTTCATTTTTGGAAAATATATCACTAGATTTCTCAACAGAACTATTAATTAAAACATCTGGAGTATCATTAATTGTGCTTTTTAAAATTTGTTAAATGTTGAAAAGCTTGATTGCAATTAACTTCAGAACAGCGGTAAATAGAATTTGTCTTCAAATCATGTTTTAATTTAAAATGTCTTATCATTAAAGACAAACGAGACTTACATACAAAGCAATTCATATTATTACAGTCTCGTTTTTTTAGGTCGATTAGGTAAATGAATATTTGAAATAAGTTCACTACAAAAAGAAAACTAAAAGAGTACTCACACTTGCAAATAAATATGAAGATTATATTGTCTATTCGTTGTAAAAATAATAAATAGTCTATCCTCAATAAAATGGCAACATTTCACCTACTAAAAAACATAAACCACACAAAATTCACCAGCTTCACAACGGATCACAACAAGAATATGGTTAACTCTTTCGAAAAACAAAAAGACTGAATAATTAAATAGGCGGGAAGAAGGTCACGTATTTTGTTTTCTATGTACGCCTGTACGTAATATTAATGATTACAATCATGGATCTATGAACGGTTTACATCAACTTTCGCGCGTTATTCTGAGTCCATGTAAGCTGTTCGTAATATTAATGTTTATAGTTATGGATCTATGAACACGTGTCATTGATTTTAGCGCCTTATTAGAATTTAACGTTTGAGTTCGTAATATTAACGTTTAGCAAACATTGAAACAATGAATACCGTTGATGGTGTTTTTATGTATGCTGTTCATAAATCCATAACACAAATTTATTGTTTCAAAGACGAACAACATCAATTTAATAATTCTCAAACGTTGATCCAATGAACTTTTTCATTGTACCAATGAAAAAAAGAATTAATTTTTGATGTTTTTCGTTTATTGCTTAATGTTAGGTCATTCATTGTTTCAGTGTACTAAGACATTAATCCATGATCAGAAATCATTGTAACAATTCATAATATTAATGTTCAAAATATTGACGACCGGTGTTCATTAATTTTACATACAAAATTTCTTTCTGTGTAGTCATCATTCTATAATTTAAGTTGAAGGTGACCTGTTAAACGTATTTTAAATATTTGAGATTTTGAACTGAAAAGGCAATTATTAATGTATATTTGTTTTAATTTTGAAGTACATACGTAAGCTTTGCAATTATCTTGTTTTGTTTTCAATAGTACTAAACTGAAAAAAGTGTTTGAAACAATTAATTTTGACTGCTTTATCTAATCAGAAGTTTTTTATATTTATAAAACCGGACTAAGTTTGAATATCAAATTTTATTATTCATTTGAGATAGTGCAAATAAAACTGGTTAACTTTTTTAAATTAATTTTATAGGTACATCAGATTATTAAAAAATACATTTCCAGTACTAAATTCGAAAAGGTAAATCATTCATGACTTCTAATTTCCTCATTATACCATTTCTTTCATCCACGTGTTCATCTTGAACATCTCATACAACGAACTCTTCATTTTCCGGTTGTATGTCTTCTGGTACAACAATTGATAAATTATGCAATACTGCAATAGCTCGAACGAAGTGTACACAGAACTCAATATTCCTTAGCTTTATGTCATAAAGCTGTCCGAATTATTGCTTCATCAGACCAAAGCAGTGCTCAATTAAATATCTATTTTTTGGAAGTAAATAATTGTAGTTTCTTTGACGCCGAGTCAAATTACCTCTGTCTTGAAATGGTGTTAGACGATGTCTTAAGTAAGGATAGCCATTGTCCCCAATAATAAAATAGTCACCACATTTTTCTTGCAGTGTTGCAAACAACGGTGATGATCGGAACACTCGACTGTCATGGACAGATCCTGGATATCCAACAAAAATGTCCTTTATTCTTTTTTATGGTCGCATACAACTTGTGCCTGGAAACAATAAACTTAGTTACTAACGAACTAAAAACAGCTTGAATTTTCAAGTTTGAATAATAATTTTCAAACCTGCTGAATATTTGCTGCTGTTTTTCCTAATAATACTTAACATAGAATGGGAAGATACCAAGTTCAAAAAAATTTTGTCTAATGAAAGTTAAAAGATTAGGTACAAACCTGGATAGAAAAGAAGTGTTTCCTGTTCAGGTATGAGTCCGGATCCTCCTGTGGTTTATCTATTCTAATGTGTGTGCCATCAATAATTCCAATTATGCCAGGAAATTCCTTTTGCCTAAAATGACTTTCAATTTGTTCCTGAATAGTTGGCCACTTTATAACTTCTACAGACATATTAGATAAAAAATATGTTACTCTCTTGACAAGTTTGTATAAGGAACTGATAGTTATGCTGCTTCATTGCTTGAATACCATAAAAAGGCTTAGATTGTTTTTGAAGGATTTATTTTTTCAGAGTCTCCTTGTTGGTAGTGGTAATACTGGGATGCTTCATACCTATTTGAAAGCTGCATTGCTAGGTCCCTACTAATTCTAAAATGTTCTGTAAACTGTTTATTGTCAAGTTGAGGCACAGTTTCTACAAAAAAGTTTTCATTTTTTGGTACTTCCATGACTCTTACTAGCTCCTCCAAATCTTCGTCACTTGAACTTAAATGCATCATCTAAAATGTGGTTAGAATTGGATATTTTCTGTATTTTTATTCTCAAACAAAAAATATATGTATCCTTATTTTACAACATGCCTACTAATTACTACTTATTTGTTACCTTGCTTAAATTCGAATATTCTTTTCAAATTTGAAATTAACTATATTTTTAGCCTGCCAGATAATCGAAAAACTGAAAAATATATAATAAATTCAAGGTTAGGATTCGTTCCGAATTAAATAACCCAGCTTCGATTCAAGAATTTGTCGAACGTATTACGAACAAGTTCGAAAGAGAACAAGCGTGTTCCACGAACACAGAATTTTTAATCTGGAGTGAGAATTGTTTTCACCGCGAACGTCCAATTCTTAGACAAGGAAAGACGAATGGACGTGTACTAACTATCAAATTATGTTACCAACTGGCTCCAATCAACAATTATCAGTGGTGGAGCAGAGGGTAAATTTAAGGTTGTTTTTAAATTCGACTCAAAAATTGCAATGTAAAAATAAAATGCTAATGATTTTGAAAAAATATGTAAATATTTATAAACAGTAATTAATATTAGTAAAAAATATGCTGCTGCAAACAAAAATATCGCATAAATTATTTTCTTGCCCTGTTTTTCAACACTTCTCTAATGGAATTTTCATGTATAAGACGGAAAAAAAGACAAAATATGTGATATTCTTTTATCCATGCTCACATATTTGTGCAAGATGCATTTTATATATTGTATACACGTTATGGGTATATTTTGAAAGGGAAAATATAATGATTGGATAGGCAACAATGAAATAAGAAATACATAGTTTAATCAGATTTATTAATATTAAAATCAAAACTCATTGGCCCTTGAACAAAATCAATTTAGTATAACGATTGCGTATGTGATCAGTAGGTTCACTTTGTTTTTCTACAATAAAATGAATTCTAATATTTATGTATCTAACACACACAGACTTCATTAAAAAATAAACATGATTTACATCATTTTCAATAATATGATTATCAAGTGACTGGAATAAATTCATGCCAATACTATTTCTTAAAATTTTACTGATTAATATTTGTACAAAATTTTCCTTACTTAAACTGTCTTTGAACACTAAGGCATTTTTCACAAATTTTACATATTTCAATTACATCCGCAGACGGGTATGTAAGACCTCCTTTATTTTTTTGTGAGATTAGTGAATTTAAAAAATTGTCTCTGTTTCCAGATAATACCCCAATACATTTCTCACATTTTATAGATTTTTGTAACTGCTTAACTACAAATCCCGCTATGTATATCACAATTTCTTGGCTACAATTTGAAAGCATTGTAGGATTTATTATGTATGTATGATCATTGAAAATATTACCAAACGTTTCGACATTCTGCGCTTCTTCTCCTTTATGAAATTGTGGAATACTATTATTAATTTGACTTTCGGGGTTACCTTGGTCAATTTTACCGCTAGATACTGTAAGGACATTGATTTGTTCAAGAGGTATGCAGTTACCCACACCCCCACTACGTATTTCAGTTCTTAACAGTAATTGTCTGTAGGAAGTACGAAACTGACGGACAGTGGGGTTGTTATTCCAGCCACCTCTTGATTTAATTGATGAAAAAAATAATTCCAAATGGTCTTGGCTAATTTTATATAAAGGAAGATACATCAATAGCTTTTGTGTAGCCACTAAATCATCTTACAAATTTAAAACATTTTTTAAATCTATTATCAGACCAACAAATCCAGTGCGGCGAGGAGAAGTAACTACAAGTTCGCCATTAGGAAATTTTAATTGAGAAATTTATATAATAAACTCCTTTATAAATTGTGAAATATTATCAATATTTTCTGCACATACTGCTTTTCTATACCCCATAGCTTGTAACTTTCTGCTATTTAAAATATCAAAAACATTATTCATATGTCTTATAAATATAATAGTTCCCTCAGACCCCTCAAATTGTTTTAATTTAAGTTTTTTTAAACAATATTCTATTGCATCTGCTACAGATGCACTCAGCAACTGGACAGCCAAGCGCACTTTCATTTTTTGTTTAAAAAAGTGCATATGGGCAGACCGTAGTTTATTGCCTAAGTGAAGACCTTCACTCTCTTGCAAATCGTGCAAGAGTCTTACATATTCCCAATTCATTAGATTGCCATCTTTATCTTTGAAAACTTTCAATTCCCCAAAAGTATTTCTTACCAATTTAATCATATGACACGGGTCATAGAAAATATATATTTTCTCATTTGAAAATGAGAAATATGTTTTGTGATTGTGTATATCAGTATTACAACCTAGCATATTGCTCATTGATATATTTGATGGTGCCCCATCAAAAGTCAATGATACAATTCTGATTCCTGTTTCTTCCAATGCAGATAAACAATGAGAAATAATTGAAGATTTTTGGTTTCCAGTGAAAGAATCAGTCAGGAAGTATCCAACTGGCAATTTCCATGTACCATTAATGTTGACAACCATAATTACAAATGCTTCCTTTGCTAATGCATTTGAATCAGTATTGAAATTAATCCCAAAGTTGACATAACCAAAAAAACTTCTCCCATCCCATTCTAAATGTTTTCGTATAGCCATTTCATCTATTACTAACGAACACAAAACAGTTTTGGTTTCCTTTTGCACATATAATTTCAAAACATCTAAAGATTCAATTGTAGTTCCTGGTTCAGCATTAATGGTTTTATACCATTTTCCAATAGTACTTCGATGAGGAAGGCAAGTATCAAAAACATTTCTCACGTAATCATATGCCTTTGGAGACAAAAAATTTAACGATAAAGCGAATTTTCTTAATTCTGGATTATATTTCTGTTGTTTTTCAACTTTACGTTGTAGCAGTTCTTTTTGAAAATTTGACATACTTTCTAATATAATGACGTTTTCATCTGAAATCATATTTTTCTGTTGCAAGGTCTTAATAATATGTTTTCAAGATATGACTTTTTGCTTCTGTCTTTTTAGAGATTGTCCAAGTACACGTATTTTTCTAGTTTTCTCTTGATTTCTTTTTTTTTCAAGATATATTTTTCTCTTCAGTTTCTTTTTGCGAGGGCTGTCAATGTCTTGCCGACTAGTAGATGGTTGTGGTGATGGTGTACTTCTAGAGTATGTCCTTTTTCTTGAGATATCCTAAAATACAATTTTATGATCAATTTACTACAGCTATGGTGATTAAGTTAAATGTTTGGTGTTAAATTCTTTTGAATAAAAAATGTACATACAAGATAAATATGTCTAATTATGCAAGACATATTATTACCACATTTGAAGTATATTTAGATATAGAATATTTCAATAATGAATGTTTATTTAACTCTAGAAAATATATTCAAAAAGCCAGTCACCTTAGCTGGTTGCAGATAACTAGGTAAATCCACGAAAATTGTTGGAACTGCATTATTCATCAATCTTACCCTGGAATTGGTTACATAGAAATTTTTTGCATCAAAATGTTTTGAACATAATCTGTCATTATCTGTTGGCATCCAATTATCAATTTTCATATTCTCCAACCATCGCGATCTCATTTCCTCAGATTTGGGAAATCTGAAAAATAATATAGACTTTTGTAAAATTAAATAATTCAAATAGTGATATAAGTGTAAGAAATACTTTTTTAAATATCGCCGATGTAAATATCACTGAGTTACCTACGCCCATGGTATTTACACTAATTTAGAGTGTATTTCCCAACGATATTTGCAAAATTATGAATGAAAATTTTAAATAATAAGCAATTAAATTTCCCCTGTATAAGTTAATGTCTTCAAGAATAGGTACTAAAAAAATCAGATATATCGGATGCATAACAAGTAAATATTTGGTTTATTTGGTAATGGAGCCAATTTAATACAAAACTTTTCTTACCTGTGAAACGATAATCCTGGTACTTTTTTATCATTTCTGTTCTTACAACCATACGCAACACACTGTACCATTGTATACAAATTCAACAAGTCCAAAATAAGTTCTAGGTAAATTGGACGTAGTTATGCAGAAACCTACCAACCCAAAAAAACTGTAACGGAGTATTCTAGACTCAACATTTCACTTTAATTAATATCATCGATATATTTCACTATTTTGATAATATGAAATAAAACTATATTGTTTAGATTATATGGAACTTACAATAGTACAATCGTGCTAAACTCAATTCAATATTTTGAAAAATAAAAAAAATTTTGTGGGTTGGTAGCATTCTGTAGAAAACCAATTTTTAGAAAATTAAAAAAAAAACGACGGTCATGAACAATATATTGTGGGTTGGTAGCAAACAAATTTTAATAAATTTCAGAAATGAAATGACGTTCATTGATAAGAATCTTCATTTAATTATCAAATTAAACAACATCCTCTATGTCAAAATCCACATTGTTTATATTGAAACCATCCACATCCTCTCCAATATTAGGATTACCTTTCAAACTTTTATAGAAATCATGGCAGTCAGGCGGTATAAGATGCATCATGTCCTCTAAATCTTTAATTTTTTTCTCTGCCACAGTTTTTCCATTTGGCCACAGTAATGGCACATCTAGAAATACTTCTTCTTTGGAATTTTGTCTGGTATTTTTCTGAATGTTAATTTTTTCCTCAACTGCAGTGAAATCATTTTGTTTAACCATGATGGAAAATGGGTCATTTTTTTCTATATGGATACTTCGAATCCATATCCAATTGATTTTGTTACCTGTAACGGATACTTTTCGGTTGACTATACTTTTTTCTAATTTGCTTGTAGATACAAAATCTGTAGTCATCATATTGGTTACAATGAAAGGCTTTTTTTTGCGACAATCTCGCATTATTGTAACATAATCAGATGGCAAGTATAATCTTTGTGTATGTTTCAAGGCATTTTCTACGTCTCCAAAATCTGAATCATTTGGGAGGAAGCTATGTCCAGGATAAACAAATTTTAAAGTGATATCATTTAAGTTAGGGCAGCTATGCAATATATGTTTTAATAATAGGGTAATTTTTATGTTGCGGTTCTGACCACCGCAAGAGTCACTCCATAAAATAAGATGACTAACATTTTTTGGTAACTTCAATACTACATGTTTTAATAGACACGAGCCTACTTCTTGAGCACCTCTCCCAGCAGTTCCCTCTGGCCAAACATAAAAATATGCCTGATTGTATTTTCCACTATGTACCCCACAGTTGTCTTTTATAAAACGCAATGTTTGCAGGAATTCGTGGTAATGGAAGTGTCTTTTCAAGATCAAAAGTAAGGCATTCATAGTCTTCGTTTTCTTTAGCCAGTTTAAAATCTTGTCTTAAATCTTGAGCATATGTTGCTGCATCTAAGTGCGTTTTATGTATTTCTTCTAGAGTTTTTTTGTTAGTTGGGTCATCTTCATGTTTGACTTGTATGGCGAGTTTGTCGCAAATATTACAAGTATCTTTTTTTAAAGATTTAAATTTCAAATTAAAATTTGTATAAAATATTTTCTTGTAAGAGGCCAGGCTTACAGGATTCTCGGTTTCATTAGAGTACATGCTATACATATTTTGTATAGTCATCTCTGGAGGAAGAAATTTCGAATCTGTTTGTTCTCGGCGATAATGAGATTCATATTTAGGAATTTTATCAATCTGAGTGCGAACCTCTCCAACTTTCTTTTCATCAAGTTTATTATGCCCCCCTTGCTTTATGCCTCTCTGGTCGGTAATTGGGAGGACACCATGGAATTTTTTGAGAGACGTGTTAACTCTGAATGACGTTATGCCTAAAGTTTTGCAATACATTTCTCGACAAACAATAGTGTTTTGTATTTTATATGTTCTTGAATAGGTTCGCTTTTCTGGATTCCTCCCATACACCCTCTTTTTTGGTCGTTGTTGTACGCCAGCGGCAATAAAGTTAACCTGACTATCATAAGATGCCAATGACCAAAATCTTTCAAACTCTGCCCGGCAAATTTCTTCTGAAACGTAATCAGAACATTTCAGTTTACATTTACAATTAAAGTAAACAAATATTTTAGGTTCAATTTTTCTGCCTTTGTGGTTGTAGTAACTCTCATTGCTGTTTCGTTTTCTTTTCCTTTCACTGCGGTTTTGATTACTATATTTCCTCTTTCTTCCTTTGCGAGGTCGACCCGTCAGCATGTTTTGGTTATCCTGTAACACAGAATCGGCTACAATATGCTCTTGGGCTCCAATATTTTCCATTGGCATTTCTGAGGAAGACGAGGAACTTTCAGCTTCATACGTCGGATCACAAACGGAATCGTCGTCGTCTTCTGCGTCACTTACGTAGGGGAAGTTCTCATCTTGGAAAGTTGTTATATTCGTATTTGAACAAGTGGCTAATGAAAAGTCCGTCGGTGTTTCTTTCGGTTTCGTAGCAGTGGAATCTACTGATGGCATACTGTAGTCTTTCACTACTTTCATTTCGTTTAGCTTGAAATTCGGTTGTTCTCCTGGAACAACACATTTAGTAAAGACCTTTTCACATAATGATTATAAGAATGTTAACCGTTATTGATAGGGCTTACAACTACTAAATAATTTAATTTCTCAATAATAGGAATCTGCTATGCACTATTGATCGAACCAGTAGTAGAAAAAATATAGTATTCCGCTCGCGAGTAACTATTTTGTTATTCACTTGATATAATATAGATTATGACATTCGTCTTCACCTCGTGACTCAACCTGTGGTCGTAAGTAACGACCATCATTACTTTTTAGATGCCTACTGAATAAAATAAACGAAAAAATCATGAAGTAATGATATGAAAAAACCTAATACTATGCTAATAATACCTTGAAATTGACAAAAAAATAGATCTTACCTTGCACGGTTTTATCCCGTACCAAATCCATAATACGACGAGTTCGATCCGACAGTGTAACGTTTAATATTCTACACAGTCACAATCCCAGCTTAAACCACAATAATGTTATACAAGTTTATGAAAAGCAAGTGATTACTAATAATTTTCTCTCAGAAACAGCACACACCCTGCACCATAAGCTTGATTTTTTGTGAGGTTATGTGATGGAATATATTAACGCAGACCGCAACCAACCCACTTGGTTGGCCAACGTGATCCTGACTCGAGTTGCAAAATAAACCAAGTGGGTTGATCGTGTTCTGCACAATTATAAACAAGCGTTCAGCTTCAATGTGGATTGGTAGATATTACGTGTATAGTGGTTGTGATGTGTTGTAGGGTTGGTAGGCTTCTGCAAATTACAGAATGAGTTTTAATACATGCATATTTACATTAACCAGATTTCACGACTTTTGTGGGTTGGTAGGTTTCTGCATAACTACGTCCAATTAATAATCACAAAAATAAACACAAGCTACTATGAAACAACTGGCTCCTAAAAAATGGCGACCACTAAAATATGGTAACAAACACTTAGCAGACGCAGGTTGAATATTACGCGTCCATTCGTCTTTCCTTGTCTAAGGTCCAATTTTACAGTGCGCTTGCGCAAACGCTGCGAATGTGTTAAGGATCAGCTCCGCGAAAATAGCTAGTATCTCGTATAATATGTGTTGGAATAGATAAGAAATAGAAATACTCACCGCTTGGCGGCAAATATTCTATTTTTATCCACAACACCGACCGAAGCTCCAATCGCTCTTCTCGACACTCGATAGCTCTTCGCACCTTCTGAATCACAGAACCACGATTTGTCTGGACCGCTCTCCAATGTATTTTGATTATATTGGATAATTAATTGTTTTTGAGTTACTGGTTATTGAATTTGAGTCGAAGGACCATGTATGTAATGTACTAAACCCTCTTAAACTTGGGTGGTTAGTAATTTGTGATTCTAAATAGTGAAAATAATAGAAACGTTGATATTTTTCTAATACCACTTTATTTTATGTGTTGACTCTACAAGTGCTGAATGAAGAATACTGGTTAGTGAGAATAAAAAATGCATAAACATCCGCCATCATTGTTTATTATTCTTACAACCTTATATGAATTTGCGCTTACACAATATCAAAACAACTTTTCTAGCATAAGTAGATCATTGATAAATGTTACAAGTATTAATAAAATTAGTTACTATTGATTTTAAATTGTTCCAACAATAATTTCTCAAGTATTTTACAGTTTCGTTAATTCCCCTGTGGTTTGTTTTACCTGATTTCTTATTAAAAGTAACTGTTCTTCTAGATTCGTTATAGTATTTACTTGTTTGGTACATTTTAGTAGTCTGGGTCCGGTTTCATTGAAATATTGTGAATATACATTACAAAATTCTTTGTAAAATTTGTGCTATGATAAGTGGTTTTGCTATAAGTATACTCTAATAAAAATCTAAAAATAAATTGATTTGAATCATTTTCAGGAATTTTCACAGTTACTATTTCTTTATTTTCATATGTCGAGTTCTAAACTTCTACTTTTTTATATGAATTTGGAAGATTTGGTGTGTTTTATTATTAATTATTTCGTCAAGTATAGGAATTCCGTTATTTCCTGAATCGTCAGCATTAGAATGTTGTGTCATAAAGTCATTGTCATGTTCGTTAATATTTTCTAGTATTTTGTCAGGAGGTTTGACTTGTTTAATTTGTAATATATTGATTTTGGGTGCGATTTTACTAGTGGAAGGTTGTTCTTCGTAATCTTCACTAACAAAAGATTCTGCTAAACCTCTGAGGTTGTCTAAGTTTTCTAGATCGAAATCTCCTGGATTATTGACCATCGATTCGTCTTCTAAAGCGTTTATCGTTATTCGCGATATACGTTTGTGTTGACTTTACCTTCTTTATATTAATTTTGTAGTCATACTAATCTAGACTCAGATTAGCACTTACGCAAAAATGACGATTTTCATAATTTTCTTACTTCTACTGCCTATAGGTTCGGACGATTTTTGTTCTTGACCCAGGACTTGGATTATCTGCTTCTTCGTTTTTCTTACTTGGAACACTTTCATAGCTCTTGTAGTAGCTAATACTTTGACCCGATATACCTTCGAATCTAAACTTTTTCACCACAGAAAAGACTTCGTTGTTCCGGTTAATCGTAGAAACGAACAAACTACTCGTGAAACTTGTGTAATTTTCCGGAAAATCGTACTGACTGCGCCAGGGAAATTTGGGTTTCCGATAAGAATGTTTTTAAAAACGAAAATTATTACAGTGACTACTTTATCAACAAACTATATGACATAAAGAGTAAAAAATTACATTAGGATTCGTATTTATAAACTTTGTTGTCGGTGCAGCGTCAGCGGGTTCAGTGATGCTGGATCATCGTATTCAGGCCCTTGCTACAACATCTGAAAAGGTAACATTTTGATCGAACATAAGTTTGAAGAATCCATTGTAATCACTTCTTAGTGCATAGGGCCATTTTATTTCCAGAATGGCATATTCTGCAACTAGTCAATTGTAAGCACCTAAAATCAAATAAATAGCATTTGAATTTACTATAAGAACGCCAAACAGTATTGTCATTAAGCTACATACATTTATAAATAAATAACTCACCAATGAGGCTTTTAAAAATAGGGATGTTGACAGTACTAAGGAATCAAAAAGTGAATGGTTTTAGGGAAAAATATGACGAAAGGATACTGAAAAATGACCTAGTTTTAATATAAACATTACGATTAATAAGATTTAGGAAAATGAAAGTATAAAATACTGCAATCGGCCATGTTGACCGAAACAGTACATGACGTCACGTCTCAGTAAAACAGTGATGGTAACCTTTCACAAGAACCATCCCCTCCAGCACAAAAAATCCCTACATTTTCCCTACTCATAAAATTAAATTTCCCTACACTGATAGGGTTATTCTACTATTCTACTAAGTTGGGTTTTATTTAGACTTAGAACAGTTTTGTTGTAGTGGTCGATAAGGTTGAGATTTAAGGATGTTTGATAGAATTTTGACTTTGAAACAACTTTTCTATTTGTGAATTATATTTCATCTCGTCGTCATTGTCTAGAGTACCAAATAGCCATTTACTAACGGTTCCTACTCCATTTATTAATCCGCGTTTTTGTCGTTTAACAGGAGTTAAGGTATCTAATTTTTCTGTAGTTGTTTTGCATAAGTATTTAGCATTGGAGAATAGATCGATTATCATATTTTTATTATTTCCTAAATTCGTGGCGTTTAGGAGTCGTTCGATTCTAATATAAAAGTATTCTATATTTTGTAGTTGAGAAATTAATTGGTTTGTTCCGATATAGTGTAAAAATGTATGTTTGGTTTCAATTATTTTAGCAGGTCCTAAGTCAAGTGGCATAATTGGGGTATCTAATTCGTGGATTTCAATGTCAGAGGTTACTGGGTTTGGTATTAGGATTAGAAATAGAGTAAGGATAAGGTATAACTTCGTTCTGATCATAATTCTGTAAAGAAATGATTTATTTATTATTGCGTTTCTTAACAATAGATTTATGAATCTTCTTATTTTTATCTAAAAGTATTTTTGAACCTAAGTCGCGTTTTGCTGTAGATTTCACGTGTCGAGGTTTTATTTTATTCCGCTTGGCTTCACGATTTTTTATGAATATGGTCTAATTGTCTTCGAAATTTACTGGATCTTCGCGACTTTAGTTGCGTTTTGAAATTACTCTTTCTTTTTCTTTCAATGACCTTTCTGCTATTGATTGATAAAGATTTGTAAGTCGTTTACGCCTATTTTCTAAAAATTATCAATAATAGTTTCTTCAGTGGAGTCGAAAGGGTCGAGTGCTTTAGTATCACTAAAGATTATATCAAAACATCAAATAGTTTACAATTTAACCAAAAAATAATCTAAAATCAAAGTTTAATAATGGATAAACAAAAGCAATTTGGAAATGAAATGTATGAAGAAAACCTAATAAGTAGAAGAAGAATCAGTTGATGGTTTAGAAAGGAATCAAATGTTGGTTTACGAACGAAATTATAGATGAAATGAGATATAAAGGAACATCGTCTTTATAGCAACTATTATAGTTAACTTGAAAAATCTTATATAATGTAGATTAGCATTTGGTGGTATTAATCCAGAAATTGAAAAGTTAATGTCGAACGAATATGTAAAACTTTTAGAACAATAAACGAAAGAAAGAAAATAATGTAACAGATACCGAAATGGCAGAATTTTAGTGGACAGTATAGAGAAAGATTCGACAAAGAGAAAAAGTTCACGGCGGAGGAAAAATTTATAAAACCAAAAAGAAATGAGAAACTCCGAGTCATCTAACATTTCCATTATTCGTCGTTGAACTTCGTTTTTGTGTATAAAAGAATAGCAGTAACATTTAGTATGGATGGGTATTTCGTCATATGTTTTGATTTCGTGTTTTATCTCGTTCGTAAAACTTAGTTTGTCTTTGTCAACTATCTTTTTGAAATCGTAACAAAATTCAAGAATAGCATTTTTTTCCTTCTGCATTCAAATTATCGGTTATAATTAAATTTTGAATATTTTCGTCAGAATTTTGTGAATAATTATTCTGTAAAATAGCCTCGGTATCATGAAAATTAAAATTTTGTTTGAATGTATTAGTAAAAGTTGTTACTTTCAGTCGGTCTTTTATTACAATTTCAACACGTTTATCACTGCGGTTTATTATTTCAGTTTTAGCAAAACCGTTTTCTGCAATTGTAATCGTTTCCGGGAAATAAAGGTTATCTACTTCTTGACTGGGTACTATGATTTCTTCGGTATAACAGCTGACTGAGACTTTTACGGCAGCTATCTTGTGGGAATCGACAGATATTTTGAAATAGTAAATCGGAATTTGAATAATATTATTTTTTAGGATATTATTTTCAAAATCAAAACATAGTTTAGGATTTTTAATCACGTTTAAACCAATGAGGCCGTCAAAATAATTGTTAAACTTAAATAAAATATATGGTATTGTACAGGGTGATTTAAATTCAGGGAAGCTGGAATTTCTGCTTTAAATTTTGCGTCTTTATCACCTGCTACTGTTGTAATTCTAGTTGTTTCTTGAAAAATAGTATTAGGAAAGAATTTTTCTGCGATGATAGGATCTAATATTGATTGCGTACTACCCGTATCAATTAGGAGTTTTATCGGAGGATTGTTGATTTTTATATACGGTAATTCAGAGCTACTACATATATTTCGTTTACGTTAAATTGGTTTCCTGGCTCGTAATCCAAAAATTTGTATTATTATTATTTACAGGGTCGTCATTATACATAACGGGATCTATGTAATCGGGATCAATGTCATGAGTTAGATTTTCGACGTCGTAAGGATTTAACTGGAGGTCTGGGTAATTAATGTTCGAATCAAGTGGGTCTGTTTCGGTTTGAATTTGGTGCAATTCTTGCGAAATAAAATTTCTGGGATTAGTGGATCTAAAATAGTTATTTGGTTGATTAGGCTTAAAAGGGTTTCTCGAGATACGATAAAATCTCGTGTCTAAAAAAGGAACACTACAATTATCGTCCTCTTTTTCAATAGTAAACTGTATGTGTTGGTCGTAACTGTTGAAAACATTCAAAGTTTCTGTTAACTGTGAACGAGGAAGGGAAAGAATGATGTCATCAACATATTTTTTAATAAAAGGAACGTTGAAAGGAAGGACATTCAAGACACTGTCCAGCACATCATCCATCACGTAACATGCCAAAATTGGGCTTATTTTTGCTCCCATAGGGGTGTCAAAAGTTTGTCTATAAAAATGGTTGTTGAAAAGTCGACAAGTTGATAAAGTTACTCTCACTAATACTGCAAAAATTACTAATATTAAACCAATTATTATGGACAGCTCTAATACAAGCATTAAGATAAACATTACTGAAAAGTGACACTACATCGAAACTGGCCAAAACATAGTCTTCAGGAAGTTGAAAATTATTATATTTAAGAGAGAGGTTAAAAGAGTCTAATATAGTACTGATTTTCACAATCATAAGCCCTCGTCAGTATGTCAGTCAAGTAAGCACCACTTTCTATATATATATATATATATATATATGTATATATATATATATATATATATATATATATATATACATATATATATATATATATATATATATATATATATTTTCTATTAACTAATGTACTATAAAAGTAAAGTATATTTCCAACCGGAAAATATTTTACCTATCTTAAAATTAGGAAGGTGTAATAGGAAAACTCGGTACTTACAGGTACTTCTTGGACTTCTCCCTACGTGATCCTGTTTGCCCCTGGATGGTGTAGGTTGACGTCTAAGAGTTGAAACTCACGTTAAGTCTTTTCACAGAACCGGTCTCGATGCCGTGACTTCCGGAAAATACCGAACTACGACTATATCCTACTGACTGCGCCAGTCAAGATATTTTGTTCACGAAATATCTTTTTAAAAAGTTTAATTTGAATTTTAAAATACAACTTTATTGTTACAGAGTTACAAACAGAATGTCGATAAAAATGTGAGAACAGTACCAAGTTAGTTTATAATTAAATGCTGACAACTCATGAATGAATATGATACAATAAGAAAAAATGGAACAAAGTAGATTTCATTTCCAACTGTAATTGAATTCCTTCTGAAGAGAATTTTTTTAATCCGTTATGAAAAAGATTGACAACTAATAAGTAACATCAAAATAAAATATTAATAAGATTTTCTATCAAATATGACAACATCGCTCAAAGATGAATCGAATTGTGCGATTTAGTTTGCCTATCTTGGTATTTTTCTTTCTGCGCCCTTGGAGTTAAGGAAATTGGCCCAGTCCATAAAATACCTTGTATTTACAAATGACAACAACAATAGATTTATTATATTTGAGGAATAATAAAACTGAAGATTATACGAGGTACATAATTACATAGTAAGTGACTACGTCCATTTCCTAACCTATATTAGCTAGTAATAATCTATGTAAGTACCAGACATTCTAGTTAAGGGTTGTTATTTTGAACAATTGTAATAGCTTAGATACGTACCATACCTTAGAATAAAAGTCCAGAGATTTGTAAAACTATTATTACCGGGTGTTCACCACTATTTGCAACGACAAAACTTTGAGCTCTATACTTTCGTGCCCAATATCAACACTCAACACGAACTGACCTGTTGTAATATCACAAAAAGCGACATGTGTATATAAACACATAAAAAATTCGCCTTCAAATGCGCTATGTGCATTTATACACATGGCGTGTTTTGAAGGCGCATATTTTAGATTCTGTACGTGTCGCTTTTTAATAAAACTCACCTAGAATTAAAACTAGCATGAATATCAGATGGTCGCTTTTGACGAAGCATCCGTCTTGAGTCATCAATCCGAACATACACTTAGCGCGTTTTGCAAAAAATATGCACATGTCGCGTTTTGAAGGCGCAACGACGATATGTTAGATACTTTCTCATTTTTATTTTTTTAAAATGGATGAATTTGCCAACCCATCTTTTCGTGAAAATTAACTAAACAATAAATGAAAATCACTCGTAAGTAAACTCAATGCAACTGGTAATGCCTGCAGAAGAATGGAAGAGGGTGTTTTTGTTAAAAAAATGTGAATGTATGTTACAAATGTATAATAAAAATTTATTTAAAAATTACAATAAAACATTGATTATTTAGTTGTTGTTACCGTTAGGGAGCGGTAGCGAAAATCTGCTGGACACACTGCTACATGATTTGACATTTGGCATTAAAGTGACAGTTGTCAATTTGAGAGATTTGTTCGGTTACTTAATTTGGAAAACAGAAATATGTATACATTTTTAGTGGATGCCGATCAAATAGATTTTAATGTGATAGGGGAAATTGTGAATGATTTGGCACAACCATTGGAACTCATTATTAATAACGAAAGAAGAAACGTACCGAAAAATGATGGTTCTTATGAAGTGACAATTCCCCATTGTACATGGGTGATTTATTTAGGGAACATTTTAGGATGCCACGGGCAGCTTTTGAAGTAAGATTAATGGAAATGGGAAAACACTAGATTTTCATTTATTATTATCTTTTTATAGGAATTATCAAATGTCATTGGTAATCAAATGCCACCATTAGTACTTCAAAAAGTCCCTTGGACAAGAAGCTTTTATTTACCATATGGGTAATATCGAAGCCAGAAACCTTCTTTGCATCAGGCGATCGTTTTGGTTTGGCAAGAAGCACCGCTCACAATGTTTTCAGTGGAATAATATATGTGCTTAGTAATTTAATAGGAACTTACATAACTTGGCCACAATAAATTATAACACTATTAAAGAGGTATATACAAAATTCTTTTTTGTTAATCATGCACTACAATATTATTATAAATTAGACATTTCATGATCGGTTTCATATTCCGGGAATTGTGGGTGCAGTTGACGGTTGCCATAGTGAAATTAAACAACCCACAAATAATACCAATGATTATTATAATCGTAACAATTATCATTCTATTATACTACAAGGTATGTCTAGAAACAATAAATATTTAGTTATAACTACATATTAGATTTTTTTAGGTATATGTGATAACAAAATGAAATTGTTGAATGTTTATATTGGTGTTCCTGGACGTGTTCATGACGCACGTGTTTTTAGAAATAGTCCGATATTTGCCCAAATACATGCTATACTCATACATTTACATGTGCTTGGGGATTCAGTATATCCGTTGACTTTAAATGTTATGACTCCATTTCGAGAAAATGATAATGATATTGAATCTAATTTTAATATCATCACAGTTCCGCAAGGGCTGTAATAGAGCATTTGGTCGTTTAAAAGGTTAATTTCGAAGATTAAAATACCTTGATATTAGCAATTCAGCTTTTGGCTGCCATATTACTAGTGCTGCTAGTGTGTTACATAACTTCATAATCACACAGGATGGTGAAAAGCATGAAGAATTTGAACCTGACGTGGGAATTGACAATAATTATGACAATAAGGGTGAAGCTAATATGAACAGAGATGTGGCTGAAGAGAAGAGATTGCAATTAGCAGAGCTATTATTGTACAATATTAAAATTATGCATTTAACGGTTTTTTCTTTAAATTGTAACTATTTACGTTAAATTAGACTACCTATTCAATTAAATCTGTATATATATAGGAAATGACAAATAAAGTGAATCTTTTACTTTTAAATTAAGATGTTTAAATTTTTTATAATATCAACTTTAATATTACTGGTTTTAATTTCATTGTTTCAATGAAAATTATAATTTTAAATGTAATGTAGATGCCTTATATAAAAAAAATATATAGAAATTGTTAAATAAAAAAAAGTTCAACAATTTTTATTTATTGCATTAGAACTAAAGGTGTACATATTAAATTATTACACGCAAAAAACACTAAAGACATCTTCCTAGTCAGAGGACTCAGACTAAAAAACATACAAACACAATGTCACCATACAATTTATTATTTTTCCGCAATTTTCTTTAATATTTCATTTCTTGCTGCCAGAATTCTATTGTTTTCCTCTATTGCAATTCGAATCAATCGAAGTTCCTCTCTTCTTCTAGTCCAGCCAACCGTTTTCGTAAATCGTATATGTTTTTATTCCTGGTTCTCTTATTTACTTTTTCTTCCCCAAATAATTGCTTTGGTTTGTAACTAGTAGAGGTGGAAGGGTTGTTGGAGCTATCAGCATTTTCAGAACAAAATAAATTCGGCAAATTGGTATTGTTTGGGGACATTACAGGACTACATACTTGAATTTGTTGTATGGATTTGGAAGAACCTGGTAAGTAGGATAAGGAGAAAGGGGACGAAATTGTTTTGGGAATATTAACTGACTTGTCCTTCTCATAAATGTCCTCAAAATGTTCATAATATTCCCAAACCATTCTACCGCGCCCTGTGGATTTTTTGTTGTCCTTCAGGCCAGTGTAGGTTTTTTTCACGTTCCTCCACTTCCTATCCAAGTTACCTTCTGTTACTGTTACCCATTTTTGGAGAATAAATCTTTGATGGATGTTCACAAACTTCGTTTTTTAATTTTAGGATTTCGGAATTCCTCTTTTTTTCTCTGTAGGCATACACCAATAGCATCGTGGATCCTTTTGTCCATTTGAATGGGATTTCTTCCTCTTCACCATTAGCAGAACTATTGTCTGTAAGAAAAATTAGGTTACTTATATGGGTAATAATATGTAGAAATAAAAAATAAAAACATGCAATGAAAAAGATGAATACAAATGTAACCCGTTATTATTATATCTTGCTCCTTAACCAAAGTTGTGAAGGTTGTTAAGGCTCAAGTACACTTGGCGAGGTAAAAGCTACAAGTCGGCTTTTTCACAAGCAGCTCATAAACAAGTCCAGTGTACTCGATGCACTCGCTCCGTTAGCTGCTTTAAAAACGCTCTGGAAAAACTGCCGGCGACTTTACACACCACTCGCTGGCTTTTGAGCGTGCTAACTTGTAAACTAGCAACGTGTACTCACAGTAGCTTGTGCACAAGTGGCTAGTAGCATTGGTCTTTTTGATAATATTGGTAATTTAACTAATAAAGAATTAGCACACACAAAACTATTGTATTTTTGTCCACCCTGTACCAATTGGAATCAACATGTGATACATTTTTGGAATCAGCTCAGCTAGAGTAATCCGAAAATTGAGACAAAATGGGGGTGTTCCATTTAAAAAAAATAACGGCGACGTCATTACTCGAAAGTAATTCACCCTTTATATTAGATTATTATTTTAAAATACGGTAAATTAAAATCAAAAATCGACATGTTTCAGGACTATTTCTTAAAATAGTCTGTTTAGCTAAAAATGAATTGAAGTTTTCAAATAAATCAGCTTTATAAATTATTGTCACAAAAAATTAATTTTTTTATAGGCTATGCGGTATTAGTTTATCAAGTTAAACATTGAACAATTATACAGATACTATCAAAGATAATAAGGCACTAGCTTGTTAATGCAACGAATGTTCAAAATGTTGCCCATCAACTTCCAAACATTTATGGACTCTTTGAATCAGATTTTTATTAGTAGCTCTTGATAGTGGTTCTCCATATATTTCGTTATTTTCTTTAGTAGTGACAGGCTCAGAGAATACCTTATTTTTAACATATTCCCAAATATAGTAATCTAATGTTAACAATTGTGGGGATCTTGGTGGCCAGAGAAACGGACCTTTATTAGCTATCCATCTATCGTTAAATATTTCATCAAGCAATGTGCCTACTTCTCGAAGATTGTGAGCCGGTGCACCATCTTGTTGAAAACAAGCTTCGTTAGCCTCATTATTAGGTAAAGCGTGCATTGCTGGTACAATTACTTGCCGTAAGATGTTGCAGTAACGCTCTCCGTTAGGTACAACTATTAGATGCATGAAACCAAATAATTTAGCCGAAGCTTTACAATATGTTTTAAAAGAAGACAATGTACATTATTTTCAAAACTTTACTCATAAAACAAATATAAAGCAACCGCAATACTCTGGTAAGCCTTTTGTACAAAGACAAAATTTTAACAGTAATCCAACTCAATTTAATACTCATACACCTAACAATTTCTTTAGAGCACAGAGATCATTTCCATCTCAACCTATACCTGTTCGCCCTATAACTCCAAGACAACCCCAACGTTTTCCTACGAATTCTCAAGTTTTCAAACCTCAACAGAACCATAATGCATTCAAAGCAAATCAAAATTTAAATTTACCAAAACCCACACCCATGAGTATTTCCACAAGAAATACAGTAAACAATCACCCAATGAGTTCACCTATTAGAAACTCATACCCAGGTCCTTCAAATCAAAATCATTTCCGAAATTCTCGACCACAAAATAATTTTATAGCCGAGGAATTATTTAATGCTGATATTCAGGACGAGGAAACCGAACAATATTATTATCCTGATAACTCACATTCTGAAAACGAACAATATCAATTTGAAGAACAAAACAATAATGATTATTTCGATTCCTCAAACCAAGATTCTGCAAATTTTCACGAAACGCCTCAGAATTTAGAGGAAACATAACCCCCGAATCAATTCCATTAAATTTAAGTAATAATAGTGAATTGCCTTATATAATATTCCCCCAGTATAATATCAAACTTTTAAAAGATTCTGGATCATCAAAATCCTTCATAGATCCCGAAATTGCATTTGAATATTTTTCAGATAACCTAACTCATGACCCATTTACTGTGAAATCAGTTTTTCAAGAATCTTCCCATAAATATAGCACTCTAATCCCCTCTTCAAAAATTTTCAATTTATCTGATAATTTAAATCTCAAATTCTATATATTCAAATTCCATAGTGTGTTCCAAGGACTTATTGGCCTAGATAACAAGACGCTTCTGGGAAAGCCAAATTTCGTGTAGTCATAGACTATAGACGCCTTAACGAAAAAACTATTGATGACAAGTACCCACTTCCTAATATAACGGACTTATTAGACAAGTTAGGTAGATGCCAATACTTTACAACCTTGGATCTAGCTTCAGGTTTTCACCAGCTAGAGATGGCCGAAAAAGATATAGAGAAAACAGCTTTCAGCACCGAATCCGGACACTGGGAGTTCCTCCGGATGCCATTCGGTTTGAAAAATGCCCCAGCTACCTTCAAGCGGGCAATGGACAATATATTACGAGGCATACAAAATGAAAAATGCCTTGTATACCTTGACGATATAATCGTTTTTTCCACTTCATTACAGGAGCATATAGAGAGACTAAAATGTGTATTTGATCGACTTAGAGAATCTAATTTCAAAATTCAATTAGATAAATCGAAATTCCTGAGAAAAGAAGTAGCTTATCTCGGACATGTAGTCACCCCTTCTGGAGTGAAATGCAACCCAGATAAAATTAAAGCCATCAAAGATTACCCAATACCCAAAACTACTAAACAAATTAAAGGATTTTTGGGACTGATGGGATATTATAGACGTTTTATAAAAAACTTCGCCCACTTGACGAAACCACTGACAAAATGCCTAAAAAAGGGCGCGATAATCGAACACAATGACGAATTCTTATCATGCTTCGAAATATGCAAAAATATTTTGACCAATGACCCAATTCTCCAGTATCCCGACTTCACGAAACCTTTCAACTTGACCACAGACGCCAGTAATGTAGCACTCGGTGCAGTGCTTTCCCAAGGTCCTATCGGAAGAGATCTTCCAATCGCTTACGCATATCGAACCCTTAACGATTCTGAACGCAATTACGATACCACAGAAAAAGAACTTTTGGCCATTGTATGGGCCACCAAATATTTCCGACCTTATTTATATGGCAAAAAATTTACCATTGTTTGTGACCACAAAACAATTCAATGGCTTTTTTCTCTAAAAGACCCAAATTCTAAACTCATTAGATGGCGAATTAAATTAGATGAATTTGATTATAAAATTGTATATAAACGTGGAAGCCTTAATACTAATGCGGATGCATTATCTAGAATAGAAATAAATACTAAAGAAACGAACGAAATTCTTAATGATGAAAATTTTTGGAAAAATGTTGACGATGTTTTGAACCGCGATACAAATTTTAGCAATGAACCAATTCCGTCTCAATCACAACGAAGTATCAATACACCTTCGCCATTTACAGTTGAAAATCAACTAAAAATTCCAACAACAGAAGTAACTCAAGACGATAACCCTGACCTAGATACTATATCCTTGATAGTAAATCCCGACGCTGAACTAGACAATGAAAATTTGTCGACAACAAACTCAAGTGACAACAATCCTGACTCTGCATTACAGCAGATAACACCTGACCGTAAAAATGAACCCAACGACGATATAATCAACGTAGACGAAAACGAGTCTCTTACGATTCATTCTAATGCTGAAGAAAATCCGGTAATAGGTATCCCTATCGCAAAATGCGCAGTTAACGTCGGACAAAATCAAATTATAATTAGTTCCGTTTTACATTCTCCAGCTAAACCTAAAGTTGGAATATTATTTGAGAAAAAGAAACAAATAACTGTGCAAATATCAAAAAATAACCTAGAACAAGACATTATCAATTTTATTAAAGAATTTATTTCGCCAAATATTCAATATCACGTTTATTTCGAAAGCCCCGAATTGTACGAACCATTTTCGACAATATTACAAAAATATTTCAGATCAAATTCAATCCAATTAAAACGTTGTACCACAAAATTAATAGATGTAACAGATCAAGAAGAGATCAAAACTATCATACAAAGCTATCACGAAGGAAAATCAAATCACCGAGGAATAGATGAAACTTATTTAAGATTAAAAGAAAAATATTATTGGCCTAACCTAAAAGAATCCGTACAAACATTTATAAACGAATGTCAAATTTGCCATCAAAGTAAATATGAACGAAATCCAGTACATATGCAATTAAATATCACGCCAACCGCCTCGAATCCATTCGAAATTATTCATTTAGATTCTTTCACAATCGAACAAACAAAATTTTTAACTATTATTGATAGCTTTTCTAAATGCGCTCAAGCATATCACATAAATTCTGCCTCTGGTACAGAAGTGGTAGACAATCTTATCAAATTCTTCTCTCATCACGGCATACCTAAACAAATCATAGTTGACAATGGCACAGAATTCGAAAATTTCGTATTAACAGAATTACTGAGCCTTCATAAAATTCAAGTTCATTTTACCTCTCCCAATCATCCTCAATCCAACGGACAAATAGAAAGACTCCATTCAACTCTAATAGAACATATACGACTTCTAAATACTAAAGGTTTCTCAAAAACCCCAGTTAAAATGAAAATGTTATATGCTATACTTGCTTACAATCATTCGATTCATTCCAGTACAAAAATGAAACCGATATATATAGTCAACGGACATATTAATAATAATGATGTTTATGACATTGGCATAAATAAAATACTCTTAAATGATTACATCAACAATCACAAAGAAAAAACAAAATTATTGTACTCAAAAATTAATTCCGACTTGATTAATCGAAAAGAAAAAATTACTTCTAAACTAAATACAAACCGAGACAAACCAGAAATATTCAAACCTAATCAAAAAGTATATGTAAGAAAACACATACGACAAAAACACGCTAATAAGTACACTTTACCAATCAAATTAAAAACCGTCAACCTTGCAAATATAACAGCTTCAACTGAAAATAGAGAGAAGGTACACATGGACAACTTGAAACGTCCCCGGAAAAAACGTCAAAAATAGAAAATTATGTACGATACATTTACACAACTTTCACACGTAATATTAAGACAATAATTTAGAATGTAGAATTTTGCTTTATTTCAGATTTTCTGGAACTATGGAACTCCAGGATAAAATAACAATTAGAAATCTAGTTAACAATCCCGGGTTGCTACCCTTTAAGTTAGGAACCGTAAAAATTGAAATGTACAGTTATGGACTTATACACTATTATGATTTGAACCCAATTATTTTAGAAATAAATAAATTACAAATTCAAGCCACAAAAATTAGGGCCTTTGCTGTTCAAAACATACAATACGCTAATGATCTCTCAAATTATTGTAAATTGCTTGACTTCACAGAAACCAAGATTAACGATAAGCTAGCAGAAATATTACCCCATCCTTCAACAACTAAAAGAGGCCTTATAAACGGCATAGGATCAATCTTTAAATCTATCACTGGAAATTTAGTTTCTAACGATGGAGAAAGATTTGGAACTCTCATCAAAGAATTACAAAATAACCAAAATAATTTAGCTAGTAGTATAAGAAATCAAAATTCATTATCAGTCTCGCTCATTGATAAATTTAATAAAACCATCGAACAAATAACCAATAACGAACAAATTTTGGAAACAAAAATCAAATTTATCCATAATTTCATCAACAGACAAGCAAATTTCGAATATTATGCACATATTAAGATGGCTTTTAGCCTAATCATAGATCTGTATGAATTGATTAATTCGGTTTTAAACGATATCGAAAATTCAATTACATTTGCTAAACTTCAAGTGTTGCATCCAAGCATAATTAAAACTTCTGATTTATTTAAACAATTAAAGAATTTGGAGAAAATATTTACAAAAAACGAATTGCCCTTAGAAATTGAATTCGATAAAATTTTACTCTATGAAAAATTAATTAAAATTGATTGCTACTCATATAATAATAAAATTACATATATTTTAAATATTCCTATAACATATCCCAAAGTTTTCGATTACTACCATTTATTTTCGGCTCCAATACTAGAAGGGAGTCAGTTTAAGGTGATAATACCTCAGAATAAATTTTTAATTACGAATGGTGTCAACTTCGCTTATTCAAGCAAACCTTGCAAAGAGATTCTCCCTCAGCAGTATGTCTGCCCGAGAATAGACCTGCAGGAAATTCAAGAAGATATGCCTTGTGAAATAAACTTACTTGAAATGAAACGCACTTCCACCTGCGAGAAAACCAAATTTCAATTGTCGAAGCCATTTCTGAAACAACTAAACAATTTCCACTGGTTGTACATCATTCCATTCCAAGATACAGAAAATTTCAAATGTCCAAATCAGGAGGAAACCAAGTATCTTACAGCGGGTACTTACCTCTTAGAAATTCCTTTGAGATGCCAAGTAGTAGCTCATCACACAGTTATAAATAACCAACAACTCTATAATAGCTTCAGCCAGCCGATACTACTATTAAATCTAGACAACAGTACCTTTCGCCCAACCACATGAAACCTCGACTTTCATTTGGAGGAAGCAGAACTAGACGATCTTCAACCGCTAAAAAGTAAATTTGTAGAAAATCGACCTCAATTAACATTCGGACAAGTCTCAAAAACCCCCAGCATATGGACCTTATTAATTTATTTATTGTTAATTTTTATTTTTGTATTCTGTATATATAAAAAATGGGCATCGAAGTACTGCAAAGCTGCAAAGAAACCATCCCAGGTGGACCACTCAACCGTTCAACTTCCTTGCTAGCTGCGTAAGTTGAATTTACTAGGGGAGGAATTATATCAACGATTCATATGGAAACCGATGAGTTGCTGTTCCACGGTGTAAGATGCAGATCCCGTAATCAGCATAAATATTATATATATAAAATTACTTTTTGTAGATATAGTTAGTCAGTTACTAGATTTCATGTTGTTTGTCGTAGTTCGTAGAATTATAATTTTGTAAAATAAACGTTTTTAAAAAGAGTATTTCGAGTTAGTAATTTGAAAGTCGGGTTAACGATGATATCATCGTTACACAGTAGTTAATAGTTATTGTTCTTATTTTATCATAATAATTTCACTTGAATCATTTAGCTATGAGAATTATATATAGATGTTTGTAGATAATTATGCAATTTGTTCAGGCTTTATCGTAATTAAGTAATGAGAAGAAGAAATGTTAATAAATATATAGTTTTTTTTATTAATTAAACAAAATTACATTCAAACCTCCTTGTTTTCCTTCAAGTGTTCTCAAAACTTATCAGTTTCCTGTTGAACGCTAGTGCCGAACACACCCCTGAGATCTGAAGGAAAAGGAATAATGCTTTTGATATTAATAATAATAATAATAAAAAAAGAAATATAATGATTAACACATTTAACATTCATAATAAACAATAGAAAATTCCATAACAATATTGCAACTTAACAATAACATAATAATTAAAAATAAACATAATCGCGATTTTTTAAACCCAACCTGTAACTCAAAATTAAAATACATCACAATATATATTCATTCACTAAGGCTAGAAAAATTTAATACATGTATTAATTGAGTGAATGAAAACGACGAATACTCAGTGTGTATTTATTTATTAATTTCCAGCTAAGCGCTTACGGCTATTAAGCCATTCTCAAAGCTGGCGTCATTTAAAAAATAGGTGTCGAAACCATCCAGTTGAAAAAGAACAATGTTCAAAGTTGAATCATTGTTATGATTAAGTCATTGAATTAAAAAACCTTAAAATAACCCTATTGGAAGGGTGTAAAATTATAATTTATATGATGTACAAGTCTTGCAAAAATCGGAAGGCGTCTATAATGAGATAAGTGTATTTGTGCGATTCAGATCTTACGTATTCAGACGTGAATAACCCGATAAGTTGACTTATCGGCTTATTAACAAAATAAAAATTCTGCCTTAAATAAGACAAGTTAAGTTATACTATAAAAGTCAAAATTTATTAAGATGTTTGAATATTCACATAGCTGTCTATGCCACAATAATACACCTTTTGACTTATTTGCTTATTCACTTGCTGGGGATCAATATCAAATAAATATACATGAAGATATCTCATTTTAGCCATTTTATGGACTTATCTGCTTATTCACGGAGGCCAGAGACTTGTCGTCATTGTATTGTGCAGTAATGATAATGAGGGCCATCTATTTTTACTAAATTTATTAATGCCATATTTTGCACTTAAAAATTTAGGTGGCTATGAAACAAATAAATATAGTAGCAACAACATAGGTTGTCATTCATTATTGTTTATTGAAGTTTATTCAAGAGCTGTCATTAATTATTGGTAATCTTGTGAGGCCTCTGTAATAATAAGTAAATAATGCCTCCAATTTTTACTTACGATGAATATGTTGACATGCAATTTATTTATGGAGAATGTGGGAAAAACAAAACTCATACTCAAGGTTTTGTTCAGAAATCGTTTCCTCATAGAATAACTACAAGCAAAAATACTTTTTTCTATGTCGAACGAAAGCTAAGAACTGGTAGGCAAACGATGTGGTGGCAGCAAGATGGAGCATCTCCTCAGTTTTATGAGCCAATTAGAGAATATCTTGATAACACATTTCCTGAAAAATAGATTGGTCGAAATGGTGCAATTCTGTGGCTACCCCGTTCTCCGGATATTACACCTTTAGATTTATTTCTCTGGGGTTACTTAAAAGGTCGACATTATGTCATACCCCCGATTTATATCGATGATTTAAAGGATAACAAGATTTAACCATTGTGTCAATGTACATGGTCATCAATTTGAACATTTTCTTTAATTTTTTTAATTATTTGTACTTTTGAGTTCCCTATGTTACGTTTTTTAATAAAATAATGTATACAAATGTTCACTTAATTGCCCCTATTATCAATACTGCACAATACAATAATGACAAGTGTGCTACCGTTGAATTTGTTTTTGAATGATATATCCAAAATTGTAATATTATACAGGTTGTCCCATTTAAAAAATGTTGGGGTCACGTGACCCGAAATGACAGGAAAAATGGAAGTAATTGTATAATAAATATAAGCATCAGTTTCGACTGGTTACATCTGGAAAATTTAATATATGTCATATGAACAGTTTTCGAGAAATTGGACTGCCAAAACGTCGTGGGACACCCTGTATATGTGACTCCGTTGCCGCTACGGCGGATGTCGTCTAATTGATAAAATACCAAAATTACATAAATCAGTTGTCGCGCCACCTACAGCGTCTATATCGAAATTTGCTGTATAAAATCGAATAAAATTCTGAAAAATGGGATCCCTACAAAATCCCCGCATCTTGGCTATCACTCTGGTCCCAGGATCAAAAAGTGGTGGTTTGGAAGGTGTAACCAGCTCGACAGGGTTAGAGGTAAGGCCTAGCAAAAGATAGGCTTCACTGAAGAATTCTTGTTCAGAAATTGGAAGTTCTTCAACTTTAACTTAATTCATTTTTTCTATGGCCATCAAATCTGTTCACCGATACATTTATAGGATATCCAGGGTCTGTCAATGACTGATAGTTGCAAATACAGAGCAGTATTTTGAAGAAAATACTTATATATTAGGGGATAAAGCGTATCCTTTAATGAATTGGTGTTTAACTCCATATATAAACAGAGGAAATTTGATACCATCACAAGTTTACTTTAATGAGGTACATGCCAAAACTCGACAAGTGATAGAAAGAACTTTTTGTTTGTTTTTTGGGAGGTATAGGAGATTTATCCATTTCGGAAATGGATTACTGGAGGCGTGCTGCTGGAAAATCGAAGCTGGATAAAGTCAGAAATGAGAAAATCCGAGAAATAATGGGGACTAAACACAATTTAACAGAAGATATCCGAGTTAATCAACTTAGGTGTTATGGACACGTACAGAGGATGGAACAAACTAGAATACCAAGAAAAGTGCTGGATTGGACGCCATACGGCAGAAGGAAGAGAGGGAGACCTAGGTTGAGTTGGAGAGAAGGAGTAGAAAAGGACATACAAGCAAGAGAAATAGAGGAGAATCTATGTACCGATCGAGATAGATGGAAGCTGGAAATCAGAAAACGCCGAAGAACGTTATGAACTGATATATATATATATATATATATATATATATATATATATATATATATATATATAAAGAAGATGTAGGAATATCGCGTGATATGTTAACAACAACAACAAAGAGAATCATGGGTAATTCACGCAAAGTAAAGGGCTACTGAAATAGAGTGGTAACCGTGGACATGCATGTTTCTGGCTCATTTTGCCTCATCAGCACGGCATAACCAAATAATGATGTGAAATTTGGGAGCAAAGATGTTAATCGAAACATGGGAAAACACAAAATAACGGATTTCAGCAGGGAAACCAAATTGAAGACACAAATGAGCGTTTGGTTTCCCTGCTGAAATCCGTTATTTTGTGTTTTCCCATGTTTCGATTAACATCTTTGCTCCCAAATTTCACATCATTATTTGGTTATGCCGTGCTGATGAGGCAAAATGAGCCAGAAACATGCATGTCCACGGTTACCACTCTATTTCAGTAGCCCTTTACTTTGCGTGAATTACCCATGATTCTCTTTGTTGTTGTTATATATATATATATATATATATATATATATATAGGAGATTTAAATTATTGGATATGACCTGCACAGATGTAATACCTATGACAGTTGTTGCAGGCTGTGTTTTGCATAACTTATGTATTGATTTTGATGTGGATATTGAAGCATATATTGGAGAAGGTAAGTAGAATTTTTTTTCTCAAAAACCAAATATCCAGAATGTATGTATATAGCAAGGTAGATTTTATATTTTTTGCAATAGAAATAATTCATAAATTTATATATTGTTTATTCTAAATTTAATTTTAGGAAGAATTTTTCTACGTGAATTCATTCTAGATGGTGAAGAAGTTGGAGAAAGAGAGAAGAATCGTAATTTGGCCAGTATTAAAAGGGATGATATTTGCCTAAATTTATTCATTAACCGCAGAAGATAAGATAAACACAAACATATTTGAATTTTGGGAGTAATTTTGTTTACCTAAATAAAGTGTTATTTTGTTACCTTTGATTTAACATTCAATATTTTACCTCCAATAATTATCGAACTATTTAATAATAAATATTGATTGAAATATTGTACAAATTACAATTGCTTCAAAATTTTGAATACAAAACTTAGCTCATCTAGTTTAATAAATACGCTAAAAAAATGTTTTCAAAAGTGTGCTTCTTTTAAAAATTTTCCACTGTCAATATTTTGAAAACAAAAAGAGATAGGTACAGAAACCATAATTATAACATGTTTCTTATGATCCATATATTTAAATAAAGTAAAAAAATACTCATTTAAAATAAGACAGTGTTGTCACGCTTAGCCAAGAAGTGGCATCCTCACAATGTCAAAAATATTTTTAAAAGAAGCACACTTTTAAATCACATTTATTTCTTTCTAGCGTTTTCCTTTTACGAGCTATCATTCAGTGAATTTATTACTTAGGTATAAATTCATACGGATTATATTTTATTGATTCATTTTTCCATCATTCTCTGAAAACTCTCTATGGCCTTTTCTGCTAATTCTTGTCGTTCTTTGTGCCTACGTTCTCTCTCCTTTTTTTTGTCTATTTCCCTTTGTCTAAACTCTTCACTCCATGATGATAATTCCTTTTCAAACCTAGGTTTTTGCTTTTTTTATGGTGGTTCTTCGTTTTCACTATTTTTAGAGTTTGATTTGACAGAATGAGCAGAACTTGATGCTATAGCTGTTGGTGTAATGGAAGGTTTTTTTTCCAAATATCTCGTCAAATTCATCATAATAATCAAATTGAATTGGGCTTGCTCCTGAAGTATTATCCCCCATGTTTTCCTTTTTTTATATATTTTTGTTTTAAGTACTTGAATTTAGTTTCAGCTTGTTTTTTGGTGTAATTAAAACCTTCCGCATTTATTGCCGAAGTAATGTCATTCCACACCACTAGTACCACACATTCTATGAAAGTTTTCTTTATAAAAGTTGATCAAAAGAAGTATAGACTTGCGGCGCCATTACCCAATAGTTGCTTCTACAGTTGAATTGTGTGAAGATTTTTTTGGAGAGAGATTTTCACTGGAAATCTCGTCAGTTTGTTGTACTTCCGTAATTTCAAAAAAACTTAAGACACTGGGTACTGGTGAAAAATAAAACATAGACTGATCTAGAAAAAACATTAAGGTAATAAGTTTTAGGGAAACTAAAAAATTTACTTGTATATATATATATATAACATAGGAATCAGTTTGCATGCTTACCAAGTTTGTCCAAAATTAACCAATTGCCATTGGCATCCTGATCATTTCCAACCAGAACGTGTCTACCTTTTTCCAATGTAATGTGATCCATATTTCCCTTTTTTATGCGGTATTACAATTTTAATATTTTAATAATAACACCCAAAACGTTTATTTCGGCTTTATCAAAACAAAAATACGTCATATGTCACGTTTTTTGTCAGCTTAAATTTTACTCTAGTCGGGACTAGAGTGTTTGGTGCGCGCACCAGTATGTTACAACCCCCTTTTCGAACGGTTCAGCACCGTACTATTTTTGTATACACTCCGACTTTTGGAACGGCAACTGTATGATTTTTAACCCGGAACCGCACATTGGGGCCAGTGTTGGCACCAACGTTGGGCTATGTTGGCGGTATTATTTTTAAAAGCATCCAGACATTGGAAGTTATTGATCCCAAGCTCAGTTAGCTCCAAGCAGAGCCAAGATGTCGGACTTAGAAGTGGCTGTGGGTGCCTTTGTTGTGCTAAGCGCTGCTTATCATAATATTATATTATTGCAAAACCAAAAAAAAAGTCCGCGTAGAAGAAGACGGTGGGTCATAACACTTCACAGATTACGAAACCAGTAAGTATTGAATGAAATATGTTAAGTAGTAAAGCATAGTATTGATGATATATAAAAATATATTTTTTTAGGCACGACGGCCGTCAGCTGTTAAGTAACTTGATACAAGAACCCTCTGGACAATTCGAGAACTTCTGCCGTATGTCATCGGCTGATTTTGGGGAATACCTTCTCCAAGTAATTAAACCCACAATAAAAAAAAGATACTTATTGGAGAGAAGCTATACCCGCAAAAGTACGCTTGGCAGTAACACTAAGATTTCTTGCCACAGGAGATTCTTTTAAAAGTCTACATTTTCTTTTTAAAACATCTAACCAAAATATTTCGGAAATAATACCTGAAGTTTGTAAAGCAATATGTGATGTAGTAATGTTGTTTTATGCTATTTTTATCTAACTATGAAATTCTCACTTGAAAATTAAAATTATTTAATTCTCGAATTTATTTATTTAAACGTTCATAGAAATTAGATACATAACACTAAAATATAACGAAAAATGAAAGAAGTAATTCTTTTAAAAATTTTCTTGCTTAACTACTGAATAATATTATTTTGAGACCACCTAAATGCTTCTTCAATTATATTACTTGACACAAAGGTGACTGGTTGTGATTGTTGTGCACAATAAACTGTTTCATTACTTTCTTCTGAAGAATATGTGATTATCTACGCTTCAGAAGATGGTGAAGCAAAAGGTTGTTGAACGGACATTGACGATGTAGATGAAAGATAATTGGAAGAATGCGTTGAACATCTAGAATGATTTTCAGATCTCTTTCTTCTGTTGTAGATTATTTCATCAATTTCATGCATAATATCTTCCCTTTCTTGTTCATTAAATTTTTTCGCAAGAAGTTGACAAAATAAATCAACTTCGTCAGGTTCTCTATTTGATTTCTGCGAAATATTTTTTAAGACGTGAACTGCTTCATCCATTTGCTTTTTCGCACGTACTAACTCTGGTGCAGGTCGCTTTCTGGAGGGAGTGGTGATTGTCATTCTCTTCTTCAAGTACATTCATAGGTTCATTTTGGTCAGATGCTGCTCCAGTCTAAAATAAAATGCTTTTCTGTAATTTTATATTTAATAGTTATCATTATTTTTTATATTAATGTTGCTTTTATTATTGTTTCAGATGCCTACAACTAGAGATGCATGGCTTGCCGTAGCGGAAGGATTTGAAAAGACTTGGCAATTTCCACATTGTTTGGGCGCTCTTGATGGAAAACATGTGAAATTACAAGCGCCTATCAACAGCGGTTCAGAATTTTTCAACTATAAACACGATAATTTTGCTAGCATTAGCTGACAGTGACTATAATTTCTTATTTGCCGATATTGGTACTCATCGACGTATGATTAATGCTGGGGTTTTTAATGATTGCCTACTATGTCAAAAAATTAATGAAAATGATGAAGTTTTTCCGGAATCAATTCCACTGCCTGGTAGAAGTATGCCTGTGCCATATGTTTTTGTGTCAGATGCTGCATTCGCTTTATCAAAAAGGCTAATGAAACCTTATCCACTTTATGGCAGTCAACAGAGGATCTTTAATCGCACGAGTAGTAATTGAATGTTCATTTGGAATAATGACATCTGCATTTAGAGTGTTTGCAAAACCTATGTTGCTACAACCAGAAAAGGCAACAAATATAACTCTTACTTGTGTAATCCTACACAACTTCTTAAAGAGAAGTAGAACCTCAAGGAATTTGTACATACCTGAAGGAATGATAAACCGCATTACCCAACAGCAACACAATGTTCTAGTGCCACTGGAGCAAACACCAGAAAACGCAAGACAAATAAGGGACGAATTTTCAAGATACTTTTTCTTACGTTGAGAGACCTAAACAACGATCTATCTAGCATGTATTATTAATAGTAAATGAAAGAATAATTTCTTTTACTTACCTCTGTGTTTATTGTAGTAGTGTTCATTTTGTTATATAATGACCCTAGGAAGCTGTCCATAAATTCATAAGCAAACCAAGTTGGTTTAAAGACCTCGTCTGAGGATGCTTCTGAACGAATACTGTCTTTAATTTTCTTGGTATAGAGCCTGTAAGTGCTCATTAAAGACTCTCTTTTTTTTTATTCAGCTACAGAATATTTGTGGCCTAAGCTGACTTGTATACGTTGCCATGCATCGGCAACAGCGTTTCTATTTTTGTGGTCTTTGACTGTTGGACTCCATAAAACTGGTTATGCTTGATAAAGCTCCAAAAACAGTAAAACGTTTTCATTTGATCATATCTCCCGGGGTGACATTATTTACTTTAAATAATAATAAAGTTATTACGACGCGCACTCTCACTTCGCAGACTAAACAAGTTAGGCGTTTTATTACGGGCCAATGTGTGGCAGAATACGCAAACATTGGGACCAATTCTCTTTGATGTCTCGTCAAAAAACCGACACAAAACGGCCAACTCCCAACTTTCGTTCAAAGGTTTGTGATTCGTGCAATATACTCCCTGAGACGCAGTCTGGCTTCCGGGTCGGCAGAGGTTGCATGGATAATGTGTTTATTCTGAATGCAGTTACTTAAATACATCTTAGGCTCAAAAGACGCAAAGTTTTTGTAGCCTTTGTTGATTTTCGGAAGGCATTTGATTGTGTAGATCACAACATTTTGTATAGTAAATTATTCACGTCGGGTGTCAACTCAGAAATGATTCGTTTGATGAAGAATATAGGCTTTCATTACAATAAGAGTAAATGGCCAGCATTCAAAACCATATGGGATAGACAAGGGTGTTTTACAAGGCGAAACTTTAAGCCCATTATTGTTCTCTATTTTTGTGGCTGATATGGAGCAATTTTTCGTGGAGCGGGTTCATCTAGGGTTAAACATTGACAATACTAAAGCATTAATGTTGCGCATGTACGCAGATGATCTGATGATCGTAGTGATTCGCAGATTGATCTCAATAAGAAACTTAAAACTTTACACATGAATACTCGGTCCGTAACAAACTTTCAGTAAATATTTCAAAGACTAAAATCATGATATTCGGGAGAGGTGGATTTTATAATAATTACAATTTTTATTATAATGATGGAAAACTTGATATTGTTAAACAATTTTCTTACCTTGGGATACTTTTTACTTCGTCCTCGTTATTTTCTGAAATGTCTGTTATGACAGTGACTAAAGTGAAACGAGCCTTTGCAGCCGTCACTGATATAATGGTTCGCTCCAAAATGACTTCTTGGGAGTCAAAATTGAAATTATATAATTCTATTGTAATATCAATGCTGTCATATTGCGTTGGTGTCTGGGGTCTAAGATATGGAAATATCCTTGAACGAACCCAAGTAGGTTTTTTCAAAAACCTACTTGGTTTGCTACGAAGTACCCCGGATTATGTTGTTAGACTGGAAGCTCAGTAATAAAATTAGATTACACTGTTTTTAAAAGCGCTTTATGTTGGCTATCAAAAGTTATAGCTATGGACGACTTACGTCTACCAAAAATTTGTTTTCTACGTCTACTCCAACTATCGGACGATGATCGTTGTGATAATACTTATAACTGGGTGGCACAAGTAAAATCTGTCTTCACTTTGTTAAGCAGAATTTATCTTTGGAATCTTTTTGTAAACGACAAGACTAAATCTTTAAAAATCCGCAATGAAATACTTGCCTTATATGAAAATAAGCTAAGATCAGATGATCTCAATAGCCTGGCCTCTTCTGAATCTCTCTGGTTATTTAAATTTTTAAATAATAACTCTTACTTAAAACGAAACCATCACATGTCCTTGAAATTATAGCACAAATTAGAACGGGTAGCAAAAAAATGATTAAAAGTTTACTTATAAAGGTTCAGCATACATAATAAACAGCGAAGAAATCTGCACAATATGTAATCTAAAAGCACCAGAGTCCTGCTACTACATATTTTTTGAGTGCCCTCTATACCAACCGTAGAGATCGATCTATCTGACAGATATTGCAAATATTGACCCTCTGGTTAAGATCCTTGACACTGGGACCTCCAGGCAATTGACAAATGTAGCTTATTTTATTAGTAATGCCCTAAAACTTAGATCATTTATATTTGATGAGTGACAACCTGAAATATCGAAATGTCAAATACTGATACTTACTTATTAATTTTGTTTGAGGTTAGGACCATTGCAATAAGATTTTGTAAATTTCTTAAATGCAATAAATATAATAATAAAATAATAAAAACTCTCAACGTTCGAGCCAACGGACGCCAACACCATAAATCTCGATCCACCCATTGGACGAACGTAATTGGCGCCAACATTGGCCCCAATGTGCGGTGCCGGCTTTATACTACATACCAAGTTTTCGAACGCACTCCTGGGCTGCGTTCAGATTTACAGAGTAGACGCGCCCGAGCGTTCATATTTTACCCAAAGTCGTTTGTAAATGAAGAATTTTTACGCCAGCCGTTGTTCTTTAGCGTTCGTAAATTTATAGGTAGAATGCGTTCTAGGATGAAATTTTTACCCTACTCGAAGAGTAGGTCGAAATTCGTCCCCACTGGAATGCGCGCCAAAATAAAAGCTTTTTGAGGTTAAAAGTTGTTGTTGATGAATAAAAGTAATTAATTATAGCATAATTGCATTAAATAAATTGTAAAATATGAATGATACGATATCTGAAATAAATTATAATCTCGTTACGGACGAAGACGGAGATTTAATAATAAATAACAATAAAGTTTTAATCCAAAAAATTAGTGGTAAGTTTATTAAATTAAAAGTATTAAACAACTTATAGATAATTGTTATTACAACCCAATTTTGATTGCAGATGAAAGTTTATTAGAAGTTGATGTAAGTTTGGTAGAAAAAAATTTTAGTGTTTGACTTCAAAATACAGAAGAAGGCAATGTTCAAAACCAAAGAACAACTTGGAGCCGAGAAGAAATTGTAACTCTAATAGATCTGTATAAACATTATGCAGCGGAATTTAAATCCACAACAATTAGAAATGATGCTGTATGGAAGAAAATAAGTACTGATATGAAAACCCGATCCTGGGAGCAGTGTAAAAACAAATTTAAATATCTAAAAAGTAAATACATGGAAAAAAAGACAATATGGGCGATAAGGCAACTGGCATGAAACCAGTAAATTTTAATTATTTCAAAGAATTTGATGAAATATTTAGAAGTCAACCAAATATTACACCCGTTTCTGTGGCATCATCCTCAAGGGGCATAAAAAATACGTCATTTGATTGCACTAATCAAAATATTGATAGAACACTTGATGCAGGTTTAGAAGGAAAAAATAGCAAGAAAAGGAAATTATGTGAAAGTGTATATAAAGAGATACAAGAAATGAAAGAAGAAGGACGTAACATTCGTCACAATGAAAAAATAGAACAACAAAAAGAACTTATTAATGTTTTTAAAAATTTGATTGAAGTGCTTAGACAAAGATAGATTTATTGATGGTATAATTTGAATAATCATTGTTAATTTCAAAATAATAATTTATTTGTTTACAGCTACGTGAACCAAAAATTTGAAGTACGTTTCATTTAATCTTTTTCAAGTAATTAGAATAATCTTTATTTTTCTAGTTCAGAATATATATTTATTTATTTTTATTATGTATATTGTTTATTAAAAAATGTTTTATAATGAAATTTTTATTACCAAATAAGATAAAAGTACAGTGTTTATTTAAAAATAATAAAACATGCATTTTTTCAAGGCAGAGTTGCTGCTAGATAATTTCTTTTAATTTGTCCTTCAGCTACATCATTTCTTCTTAAATTATTATCAACAAAATCTTCATCTTCATCATTAACTTGTAGTAATTGTCCCTCATTTAAATAAAAATCTAAATCTTCATCGTCTTCTAACAGACAAAAATTGTGCAATGTGCATGCTGCTATTATAGTACTTGGAATTAGATCTATTCTATTCATATCCAAATGTCTTAAACGCCGAAATCTTCCAAAAAGTAGGGCAAAAGCTCTTTCGACAACCTGTCTTGTTTTGGCATGAACTGTGTTAAAATTTCTTTGTCGTTCTGTAAGATGACCTCTATTAATAAATGGTGGTACACACCAATTCATAACTGGATAAGCTTTATCACCAATAATATGCTCATCTGCTTGAATATAATTTTGCGTGTTGAGTACAATGTCATTGTAAATATCGGAATTTCTAAAAATCCTTATGTCTGAAACAGAACTTGGATATCCCGTAAAGCAATCTATAAATTTCAAATCCGGTGTAGCGATGGCCTGCAAAGTGACTGCATGGAAACACTTTCTATTTATGTAAACTTCCGGATTCTCCTGAGGTGCTTTGATAGCAACATATGTACCATCTATGGCACCAATTACACCTGATAAACCAGCAATCCTTTGGAATTTTTCTTTTATATTTTGTCGTTCTGCATAATCTGGCCATCTGATAATGTCAGGTGCTATTTCATTTAAAGCTCGTATTATTCGTTGGAAACAAATGAACAATGATGATTTTCCCATATCAAAATGGCAGCCAACAGACCTAAAATAAATTAAGAATTAGATTTTAACACCAAATCATTTCAAAAATAAATGCTTACCGATAACTGTCTGGTGTAGCTATTAGCCACAGTACCGCTAGTAATTGTTTTTCAACAGGTACTCTGAGCCTTCCGACGGATCCTTCCTGGCGTTTTAATGAAGGCGCAAGTCTTTCTAATAAACTTTGAAACTGCATTCTATTAATGCGAAAATGTTGTTGAAATTCTTTGTTGGTGCAATTATTTACAGTTTCTATAAAATTGTTCACCCTAGACACTTTTCTTCGTCTATATTCCAAGTTTTCTAATACAAATTCTTCTTGGTCACTATCAGATTCGCTCTCACTACTATTTAAGAAAATTAAGTCCACAACTTCCATTTTACACTTGTAATGTATTTGGATCGTCTATCACACAAACAACCTATTGTGATATGTGCTGTCAGGTGGTTCTGTATTCTGTACCGTTCACATTTGCAAGGTAAAGTGCGATCGTCCCACTAGAACGCGTCTGATGGTGTCACACCCCAACGTCAAACAAATCTGAACGCACCCCTGCTGTCGGTCGGTTGACCGCCGAAAAATCAATATTTTTATCTAGTTGCAGCTTATAGCGTGCTTGTTGTTTGTTATGTCTATCTTCGTCGAACTGGTGACTATGTATTTGTATTGCCTCGATGAAATAAATATTTCTCTGCTCTCTGCTACTGAAGCTGAATAGACTTAAATTGACGTACTTACATTAAATATTCCGTCATGTATGTATTTGTTTGAAATGAATAATACGAAGGACCTGTTTTTCTTAGAAGTAATCCATAGGTTGATGATTATAAAAACTGGTGATAACATCCGTCTCGAACTGGCCAATATGTTGGGTACGTGTAGGCTTTTCTACACCTCCGTGTTGGCTGAATCAATTAATGAATTGAGAGCAACACCACACTGATTTCAATACTACTAACTATATTTAAATTAATTACAGTACAGTAATACAAAATAACACAATAGCATGGGTTCGACTTAAAATCAAAAGTATAAGTATCAGCGGAGCCGATCGCATCGACAAGGCATGCAAAGTGCCGTTGCCAGATCGCATAGAAAATAATGAATGTTTGTGATAAATGTTTATAGAGTAATAAGGTTTATACAGAAAGTTTCGGTACTCAATAGATGCATATTGGCAAATGAAACTAATTGTCTTTGCAATACTCGCAAATCAAAATATCAGTTTCACATCCCGAACAGTCAATATGACACCACTCTGCAGAAAATGCATTCAATCCACTTCTCTCCTTTTCTATCATCCAAAAACTGTCCATCGCAATAGAAACACGTAACATTATCTTGCTGTGGTTTCTCTGCCCCAAGGTCTTCCGTGTTATCATCCTCAGAAGAATTGTCATTAAAATTAACGGATTCGGATTCTGAGGATGAATCTTGAATGATCGCCTTCTCTTTTGAAGCACTTGTTTGACCTGGATAAAGACCACTACAGGATGGTCGATTTAGGTCAACTGATGATTCCGCTAACACTTTACGCTTCACTGATTTGATATTTTTTGGAGACTGATTTTACTGAAGCTTCTAAGTAATCTTTAAGTGGAGATGAAGTTATAATTGCGGCCTTTCCAGGTACTCTTTCTCTTCGAGGCCCTTTCTTTGCTGTGAAGGTTGGTACCGGTGAAATATTCTCGGGTCCAATATATTCCCTTACTTCTTCACTATTGTCGGTAATATTTTCAACTTCTGTGACTCTTTCTACCTCAATATTTTCTTTTTCTGCAGCAAGGAAATCGCTATCTGTGAAGACGATTTGGAGGAAATATTCTCGCTTTTTTAAACCGTTAACGGCAATTGCCCTAGTTTGCATCTTTAGGTATGCCTTTCCAAATAGTTCGGAAATGTCAAAATGTGTGACTACTCTTTGATTCTATCTTAAATATATTGTTAACTCCTCACTATAAAGGTTGATTCTCACTATACATTCTGTTGAATGTTTTAAAAAATGGACTGTATATTTCGATGTGTGTGAATCAAAAGATTATATTATGTGTATGAATTATGATTGTCGATAAATAACTGACGAGTGCTAAATAAACGGTTTATTTTGCGTCTCTACCTTTACACTTTCAATCTATATACTGACTGTTCTTTGTTGCGGTGATTTTAAGTAACAACTTAAAAAAACGAAAACATTGCAAAAAGATTCGGTCGGCCAGCCGGCCACCTGACATCATACGCCATAGGCGGGTACATAGCGGGCGCTGCCCAAACAAATAATAAAAATGAACTTAACATATCGGCCCCCTTGAAAGGCTCGACTTTCAAACTTAATAATAAATTATATAAAAAATTTGTATAGTTCAAATGTCTTCGTTCCCAATAGGGAGTAAGCAAATTTTTGTCACTGAACGTTTAATTATTCCATTCAAAGTCTTTACACTCACAACCCTAATGTTTCCATCATCACTGGGATGCAGTTGGACTATTCTTCCCATGGGCCAATTGAGGGGTGGAACATTGTCGTTTTTCAACACTACCATAGCTCCTACTTCTATTTTAGCAGGTGAGATGAACTTCCATTTTGTCCTGGCTTGTAGCATGGACAGATATTCTGATTTCCAGCGGTTCCAAAAATGTTGGATGATCTGCTGAAGTCGTTGATAGTGAGACAGTCTTCCTGGCTGTATTTGGGTCAGGTCTTGCTGAGGTATATTATTCAAACTGTCTCCAATTAGGAAATGACTTGGAGTGAGTGGGGTTAAATCGTTTGGGCTGTCGGATATGGGAGTAAGTGGTCTGGAATTAAGGACGGCTTCGATTTGTACAAATATAGTATTTAAATCTTCAAACGTAAGGTGCGCGTTGCCAACGATTCTTTTCATGTGATATTTGGCAAGCTTGACAGCTGCCTCCCAACTACCGCCAAAATGAGGAGAATTTGCAGGAATAAATTTCCACTTAATAGAGTTTTGAGTCAAATAATGTTCTACACTAGTTTCTTTGATACTTCGAGTCAACAAATCTGAAATTTCTTTTAGTTCATTACTGGCTCCGTGGAAGTTAGTACCGTTGTCGGATAAAAGTGTGTTGCAAATTCCACGCCTAGAAATAAAACGCTTCAATGCATTCAAAAAACATTCGGTGCTCATATTTCCACACAGTTCGAGATGTACTGCTCGTGTTGCCAAGCAAATAAATATACATAAATAGCATTTCACGACCTTTCTATTGCGAGTTATTCCGTCCTTTACATAGAATGGTCCGGCGAAATCTACTCCAGTATTAAAGAACGGTCTAACCGCTTGAACACGCTCTATCGGTAAATTTGCCATTTGAGGAAATGTGCTTGTAGGTCTGGCTCTAAAGCACTTAACGCAATTGTGTAGGATATGTTTGACCGTACTCTTACCTTTGAGAGGCCAAAATGTGTGTCTGACGAAGGCAAGTGTAGATTGAGGACCTGCGTGAAAATTTTTAATATGTTCGTGAATAACAATAAGACGAGTTAAGGGATGTTTGTTTGAAATAATGACAGGATGTTTTTGGTCCGTGGCACATTTGCCTTGGATAATCGACCACCCACTCTGATTACTCCATTTTCATCTATGAATGGGTTCAATGAACTGAGCTTGCTATTCCTAGAAATTTGTTTACCATTTTTGAGCTGATTTAGCTCTTCCAAGAAGACCTCCGATTGGGCTACCTTTACTAACACATTCATGGAGTGATTTAATTCGTCAACTGAAAGATTTTCAGAGACTGTATTATTTTTACAATTGTTTATAAATCTGAATAAATAAGCTACTATGCGTTGTAATTTTATTAATGAGGAATATCTGTAAAATATTTCATTATGGACAATTTCTGTTTGTAGTAAATTAATGGTTTTACCTTCAGGTATAACTTCATTTGCTTTAACGATATTGTTCGGCCATGAATCAGGGGTTTGATTAAGCCATGTTGGCCCTGACCACCATAATACCGAGGCAATCAATTTTTCGGGAGTAGTACCACGAGAAATTATATCAGCGGGATTATCCTCTGACCTGATATAACGCCACTGGTGTTTGGAAGTCAATTGTTGTATTTTTGAAACTCGGTTACATACAAATGTTTTCCAATTATTGGAAGGTGCTGATATCCATGATAACGTGATCGTAGAGTCACACCAGTAGTAAATATCAGAAATATTCATTTTTAGTGCTTCAATTACCGCTCGCATGAGTTCAGCGAGCAAAAGAGCACCTGAAAGCTCCAACCTTGGTAGCGTTAACGATTTTACGGGTGCTACCTTGGATTTTGCGCAAATAAGTGAGACTGTGATATGTCCTTGGGAATTACACGATCTGACGTATACGCAGGCGCCGTACGCAACTTCACTAGCATCGCTGAATCCATGAAGCTGAACGTACTGAGTATCAAGGTCATGTGCGAGGACTAAACGCGGTATTTTTAGTTTTTTCAGATTATGAATTTGAGAACAAAATTGCTGCCATGTGATAAAGGTTTCCGTTGGAACTGGGTCATCCCAACCGATTTTTAGGAGCCATAAATTTTGCAGCATTATTTTTGCTTTAATGATTATTGGACCAACTAGTCCGAGTGGGTCAAAAACTTGCGAGATGGTAGATAGTATCGAACGTTTCGTGATATTTTCTGATACCGGTTCGGTGAAAGTGGTTACTTGTATGGTATCTGAATTTGCATTCCATAGCAAACCCAACGTTTTTATACATGATCCGTCTGAAATAATATACTGAGATGTGCTATCAAAATTTTGTTCCGAGGCGATTAGTTCTTCGCGACAATTCGACATCCATTTTCGAAGAATAAATTTGCCCCCTTCGAGAATTTTGCTGATTTCGCGTTTGATTTTTAATATTTCTTGAACAGTATTTGCACCTGTTATCAAGTCGTCGACGTAGAAATCTGACACGATAGTTTTACTAGCTTCGGGATATATTTCTGAATTTTCATGAGCTAATTGATGCAAGCTACGAATTGCTAAGAATGAAGCTGAAGAAGTTCCATACGTGACGGTATTGAGATGATAGTGATCTATCGGTTTGTCCGAGTTATCGCGCCATAAAATTCTTTGCAAATCGCGTTGATTTTCGTTTATTAAAATCTGTCTATACATTTTCTCAATGTCGGCAATTATTACGAAATTGTATTTCCGGAAACGTAGCAAGATTGAAAATAAGTTTTCTTGTATGATCGGCCCGATCATTAGAATGTCGTTTAATGAAACATTACTCGTGCTCTTCGCGGAAGCATCAAAAACTACCCTCAACTTAGTGGTTGTACTTGACTCCTTCAAAACACAATGGTGCGGCAAGTAAAATTTAATTGTTTCACTTGATGATTCGTTACTAACTTTAGTCATGTGGTTTAGATTGCGATATTCATGAATGAAATCGGTGTATTCTTTTTTAAGCTTACTGTTACAATTTAATTTATTTTCAAGAGATAAATACCGTTTGAGTGCATTTTTTTCGGTATCACCTAACTGTGAGGCTGGTTTGCGTAGTGGAAGATTAACAATGAATCGCCCTGTATGATCACGCGTCGTTGTATTTACGAATAGCTGTTCACACATTGCTTCTTCTTCCGAAAATTGTCGTTCAAATTGGCATTCCTCTATGGCCCAAAATTTTTCCATTTGGTCATGAAGAACACTTTCGTTAACAAGATTACAATGAGTTTTTGTGATGAGTGAGGTGTTGTTCGAGTTAATAACTCCTGCAACAATCCAACCCAACTTGGAATTTTGCAGTATCGGTTTGTGAATTCCGATATTAATTTGGCCGTTCAAAAGTATATCCCAAAATATTCCCGCTCCAAGAAGTATATCTATACTACCAGATGAGTTGAAAGTGGGATCAGCGAGTGTTATGTCAGGAGGAATATTTAAATTTGTGACATCGAAATCTGAGGCTGGCATTTCGTCTGTAATTTTTTCAATTATTAGAAATGACAATCCTTTATGATAATTATTTTGCATAGAGGAAATGGTTGCATCCGTGATTAGGTTTATTTTGTCTGGACTTGACCTATACCTGTGACTGGTATATCAATTTTACGCCCGTTTAAGCCTAGCTTAGTATACATACTTCTACTGATAAAATTAGATTGCGAACCTGAATCCAATAACGCTCTGCCTGAAATATGTTTACCTTTATTGTTCGAAATATTGACTAATGCGGTAGATAAAAGAACTTGTGAATTGTTATTACTTGTGTTATTTGTTGCTAGAGAAGAAGTTTCTATCTGATTACTTGTGTGAGATTCGTTTCCCTTTACATTTGCTGGTTGAGACATTTCTCCGCCACTGTTGGCGGTATTTTCGTTATCTATATGAATGATTGAATTATGACCCCCTTTACATTTTCTGCATCCGCTTGATCTACATTCACTACTTTGATGTCCTGAACGTAGACAATTTGTGCAGAGTTTCAATTTTTTAATTTCAATTAAACGAGATGGGATGGAAAGTTTTAATAATTTGTAACAGGAAAATACGTAATGCGAACCCTTGCAAAATGCGCATCCTGTGTTATGAGAATTTGTTGAGGCAAATGATCGAGTATCGCCTTTTTTTAATATGATTTTGTTTTGATTTCGATTAACATTATGCGAGTCTAAAGTTTCTAATATATTGCACCGTTCACTCAGAAAAGTTTCGAGATGCGATAATTTCGGATCATTTTCTATTTTAGTAGAATATTTTTCCCAATCGCGTTTCGTGGTTGTATCGAGTTTAGTCGAAATTAAATATAAAAGAATGGAGTCCCAAGTATCAACAGATTCCCCTAGATTTTTCAATGCTCGAACGTGTTTATTTACTTCGTCCAAAAATTTTCGTAGTGATTGATAAGATTCTTTTGTAAGTGCAGTGATATTAAAAAGAGATGCGATATGAGACCGCTTAATGAGTCTTTTATTATCAAATCGAGATTTAAGCAGATCCAAAGCTACATTGTAATTTTGTTCGGAAACCTCAAGAGATTCTATTACCTGTTTGGCTTCACCACGCAATGCTTCCTTTAAATAATAAAACTTTTGTGCACATGACAATGCGGTATTTTTGTCTACGAGAGCGTTAAACGTGTCAACAAAACCCGGCCATTCCCGATAATCACCATAAAAATTAGGAACTGGAATAACCGGCAATTTTATATTTTGCATTGTAACGCCACTGACCGGCGCCGACTGTGAAGGTATAATAATCGTACTTGCACCCGACTGTGTGGGAATTTGAGTTGATATAAGCTCGGTGGCCCGCGACACACAACTAAAATATGAATTTTCGAATTCGCAACGATAATCTTCATGTCCAGTATCTTTACTTATTAATTCGATCTCTGACTGTATGTCGTCAAATTGTTGCCAGAGTGCTTCCACCTTATTTAATCGTACTTGTACTTCGACAATTGATTTTGTTGTATCAAATTCATCAAGAAATGTCACAAATCGAGTAACTTGACCTTTAATTTGCCCCCGTTTACCTATCAGATTGTTTAATTCGGTCATTATGAAAGAAATCGTTGGAAATATATGTACTTGTTCGCTTATAAATACATGAAAATATGCGTCAAAAATACTATACTGTAGTAAACGTTGCACAAAATAAAGGAAATGGAAAATGGAAAAAGACTTACGTGTTGATTGATGAGAATACCTCTGATTTTGTTCCTGTTTATTTCTTTCTAATCAGCTTTGTAAGACAGCCAATTTTCTCTTGTGTAGCTTGATGTGGATGAGAACGAGATGATTGCTTTCCTGTGGTATGATATGGCTCGAAGACCAAAATATGTTGAATGTTTTAAAAAATGGACTGTATATTTCGATGTGTGTGAATCAAAAGATTATATTATGTGTATGAATTATGATTGTCGATAAATAACTGACGAGTGCTAAATGAATGGTTTATTTTGCGTCTCTACCTTTACACTTTCAATCTATATACTGACTGTTCTTTGTTGCGGTGATTTTAAGTAACAACTAAAAAAAACTAAAACATTGCAAAAAGATTCGGTCAGCCAGCCGGCCACCTGACATCATACGCCATAGGCGGGTACATAGCGGGCGCTGCCCAAACAAATAATAAAAATGAACTTAACACATTCCGTTTCCATTCCATATCCTTTCCGTTACCGTTCCATAAATTATTGAAATTGAAAAGTATACGCGCATTTAGGTATATATTGCTCGAGTATGCATATTTTCCGTTCCGTTTACATACCGGCCCGCCTCAGTTCAATATCCATTCCTTCGAAACATATTTTTGACGGACAGGCTGAGACGTGTCGGATACGGTACATACAAGGTATTTTCATCAATTAAAATCGTAAAATTCTGTGAAAATGAATGATGAAATATTAATAACACTAGTGAGAGACAACCCTTAACTATATAATTTGGAAAGTAAGAAGTACAGTGACGCTAATCATAAAGAAAAAGTATGGCTATTTATTGCTAAGGAATTAAACACAACAGGTAAGTGGAATCAAATAATTATGATGTTGGTAGAAAACGTTTTATTTTGCACTATGGTTTATAATACTACGCTACATTTCAAGGTTTATTTATATGTTGTTTAATTGCCATTCAACAGCTCCTGCATCTGAATTAAAAAATTGCTTATAAATGTCTCTAATTTCAAATTCTGTTTTCTCCGCATTACCGCCTTGTTTCGGTAAATTGTTTAAATTACAATCTACATTAACGCCAATTGTGCGAAAACTATCGCCTGTAGCCAAGAACCTGAAAATAAAATATTGGTATTAAAAATTAATCTCTAGATGTCTATATTTGATCTAATCTAATGTTTATTGTTTTCAGCTGCAACATGCAACATGTAAGACTAGATGGAACCAACTCCGAGATCAGTGGCGAAAACAAAAGAAAAAAAATATTACCAAATCGGGTCAAGCGGCCAAACCCTCAAAGCCATGGCGTTACGATTTAGAAATGAGTTTTTTAGAACCTTTTGTACGTTTGCGGGACACAATTGGAAACTCCAATGAGGTTCTGACAAGTGCAACAAACAGTGGTTCACAGGAACAACTCAGGGCAACTAATAAAGAAGCAGTCCGAGCTAATACGCCAAACTCCTCTTCTGGTAAGATTCAGCGAACGAAATTCCGAGGAACGAGAAATAAGGATCAAGACACCGCCAGCTCAGCTAAATAAGCAAGAAACTGAGCGAAGTGTCCTTGCAGCTTCTGCTCCTAAAGATGCAACTGATGCTTTTTTAGCGGGTATATTTACTTAAATATTTATATGGATAGTATATTGTTTCATAATAAATCTAAATAATTGAAGTATTTTATTATTTGTAGAGGCAGTTTTTACATGGATAGAATAAACTACCAGATTGTTAGTTACAGAATACGGTAATAGAATAAACAATTTTAGAGATCCTGAAATAAAAAAAAGGAAGTTGTGGTCGCAAATTTGTGAAGTATTTCTTAGACAGGGATATACAGTTACCGAAGATTTTCTTGACCGCAAAATGCGTAATATGAAGCATCATTATAAGACTGTGAAGGATAACAACAAAATAAGCACAACTGGTCGAGGACGAATTGTTTGGGAATATTTTGATTTATTTGACACAATATTTGCAAATGATAAGACAATAGATTGTGACCGGATTGTATCTTCCATAAATATAAATCAAGATGGAACCAACAAAGTGCAGAACTCAGCTTCTCCATCACAAGCAACAGCTTCATGTTCCAATACTCAGTTTTCTTTATTATATCCCCTCCTACAACTTTCATTATCCTCTACTTCTTCTTCTCTGGTTCCCGACTTATTTTACCCCTTATCACAAGCAGACCCTTCAAGAATAAAACGTAATAATTCAGATAATTCTGTTTCTCCAAATATACAGACACCCACAAAAAAAACAATAAGAAGCAGCTGAAGGAAGGGGTATGTATCATCCTCGACAAAGATTCGCTGATATTGAAAATATGAGGGTTAAATCATTAGAAAAAAATATTAGAGGAGCTTGCAGAGAACAACAAAATTTAAAGAGAACGTAATGAAATATTAAAAAGTCTTTTGAATAAATCCTAGCTTTACTTTTCGATTTTTATTTTCCTACAATAACATTTTGTTCCTCTTCAACTTAATTTAAATGATATACAATAAAACTGTGATACTTGTGTAGAAATTTTTTTTTCTTTGTGTATCTAATTAAATGCAATCTATTTTCAATAAATAAACGCCTGAATGTTATAAATTTTTTATTAAAATGAATTAATTACAGTGCATTGCATATAAGTAAAATACGTCTTCTTTTTGGTTCTACCTTCTCCTTGTTCTACTTCGTCTGCCATTTCCTCATTTCCATTGAAGTGATTAATATTTAGATTGTGCCCTGGAACATCTTCAATATTGTAATCATCCAGATGATATCCTTCAAAAATTATGAAATTATGCAGCACATATGAGGCAACAATGATGTCAATTGCTGCATTAGGATCTGAGACATCCAAATACTTAAGTCTACGAAATTTGCCTTTGAGGAGCCCGAAGGCCCTTTCAACTACTTCTCGAATTGACGATAATTTTGTATTATATCTGTGCTGTTCATTGGTCAAGTGACCATTATCCTGGTATGGTTTCATAAGATTATTCATCAGTGGATATGCTGAATCTTCAATAATATGTAAATTTGGTGGTAAAAGAGGATTTTCGTTTCTTGTTAAACATTGGTATAGAGGGCTTAGTCTAAATACTCAGGCATCATGCATTCTGCCTGGGCTTCCAACAGATATATCTATAAAAGCTGCCGTTTCATTGCATACACCTAAAAATAATGTAAGTACTAGTAAAACTATATATATTATAAATGAGATTGTTGGTAAATTAAAAACTTGTGAAACTAATATAGATTTAAACAGTTGATATATAAAAACTCAATAAACAATATTTTACAAATTTTTTTTTAAATATCTACAACACAGTTGATTTACCTTGAAGAATGACAGAATGAAAATATTTCCTGTTGTAAAAGTCATGTGCATTTCCTGTAGGTTGTTTAATTGGTATATGGCAGCTATCTATTGCTCCAACCACTCCAGGGATACCGTGAGAACGACCCTCAAATACCTGTGAACAATATTATGTGAATTAAAAGCTGAAAGAAGTGATTTCATGTTATATTACTGTTGCCGTTTTGTAAATGATTTTGTATATTCGGCTATCTGATATATTCCGGTAATAACCGACAAAGTTGCTCAATCATCTCCAGGAAAGTTTTATGAGCTGAACTTTTTGCTATGCCAAACTGGTCACCTGCCGCTAAAAAACTCTCTAGTTTACTTAGAGTCCATACAGTGAATAAAAGTTTTTTCTCTAAAGGTATGACAATATGTCTTTGATGGTCTTGTTCTTCACTTAAACGATTTATTGTTTATAGTTTCGTTGCGTAGACACGTTCTGTGGTGCTCTGTAAGATTAACAACTTTCTGTGGAATTGCTGTGAGTACTAAATAGTATTTTACACCTAGCTATGCAGAAAAAAATTACGAATTGAATGCAGTATAAATTGGTCGATTTAATCCATAGATTAAATTAAAACTTTGCATTTAAACAGGAATAAAAATTTCTTATTTATTATAAATTTACTACCATTATCGCCGTAAACACAATAACTGGTATTCTGATATTGTTGAACTCACCGTTAATAGTACATGGGTTTGAGTTTATTTTAAGGTCATGCCAGACGAAATAAGTAACGAAGCAATATTTCATATGTTTAAAAAGTTAACAAATCAGATCTACGGGTTAGCAGGAGAATTAAAAGATTTAAAGTCCACTCTAGAAGATAAAGTGCAGATTTTAAATAAAGCTTATGAGGAGTTAAAAGAAGATAATGAAAGGCTTAAAGAAAGATTGATAATAAATGAGAGGAGAAATAAAAAGTACAATTTAGTAATCTACAACTTAGAAGGTGGTGATGTGTATGCTGCTGTTCTAAATTTATTCAATCAAAAACTACAAGTTACCTGCAATTATTGTGACTTCCGAGACATATTTAGATTTAACTCTGGCAGTCAGGTCAGTAAACAGAAACCTATTCTATTGGAATGCGTTAACAACAGGCTCAAGACTGAATTTTTAAAGCAGGCTAAGCGACTAAAGGGCACCGGTATATACATTTCTCCAGACTATCCAGTAGAAGATTATCAGAAGAAAAAAACTCTTTTTCATTATCAGAAACTAGCTCGGCGAACGGGTCAAAGGGCATTCATAAAAGGAAATTCTCTTATTGTTGATGATATTGCATACAGTATAGAAGAGGTGCATACAATCTCAATTGGTACTAAAACTGAAAATCCCCCCGCTTTAATACGCAGTAATAGTACTTCATCAACTGGCAGCAATTCTCTCAAAAGAAATCGCGAAAACGAAGATAACGGGAACCCACCTAAAAAACTATGATTAATCCAGACTTACGAACAAAAACAATTAATGTAGTATTTTTTTAATTTTATAGTATTTACAATTTAAGTTTCACTTTTGAAAATCTGGCTCCTAGACTAATTGTAATATTGTATGAAAACGTACCTATGTAAACTACTTGAGCTGGACTTGGTTTATACTTATTGTTTTGAATTCTCTCTTTTTCATCTGTAGCTACTTACAATTAACATCATCAAACAGGTTTTGTAGTTTTGTATCAATCAATTTGTGCTGAAACTATGATTGTTTCTGTGGGACACATTAATATTGGGTCCTTGCTACCTAAACTTGCTGATGTTTAGCAACTTATGAATCTTAAGGACTTTGCTATATTTGCAGTTTCTGAAACTTGGCTTACTCCTAGAATTGGTGATGGAATACTAAATATTAACGGTTATAACATTATTCGAAATGATATATTAAGTAAGAGAGGAGGAGGGGTAGCAATTTATCTTAAAAATTTTTTATCATATAAAGTTATAATCGCCTAACAAGAGACATTTTGTGAACATCTTTGGGTTGAAATTAAAATGGGTAATAAAAAATATATTGTTGGTGTTTTGTATAGGCCACCAAACTCTAATAATGACAGTTTTTTAGATAAGTTCGAAAAAACTTTAATTACACTAAATGCAGAATATAATGACATTATATGTCTTGGAGATTTCAACATAGATCTTCATAACTTACAACTTTGGCTCGCAATTTAATTGCTATCTATGAATCATTTAATCTGATTCAAAATATATCAGATTTCACACATATAACGGGAACTTCAATAACCTTAATTGATCATCTTTATACCAACTTCGAAGTTAAGCATTCTGAAGTGTTTGATACTCAATTGGTCAGACATTTTTCAATTTTCTGCACATTTGAACTTTCTGGAAGTATGCCTTCCCCAAAAACAGTCACATTTCGTGATTTTGATAGATTTAATTTAATAGAGTTTCAGTCTGGCGTAGAATCAGTGAACTGGTCGTCTCTATTTCAATTAGAATCTATTGACGATAAAATTCTTTTCTTAAATCATAATATCTTATCACTAGTTAACAAACATGCGCCAATAAAAACAAATATTCTTAAATTCAACAAATCGAAGCAACCGTGGATAACAGAAAACATTCAGTTAATGCAAAAGTTACGGGACAAAGCTTTGACCAGTTACAGAAAATCAAAAAATCCTTCCCATTGGGGCTATTACAAACAGTTGCGCAACTTTACTTCAGCTAGCATTAAAAGAGAGAAGAAAGCATATTTGGAATTTAAACTCTCGAATTGTACTGTCAAAGAAAAGTGAAATGAATAAAATAAAGGTTACTCAAAAGAAAAATATGGTTCTTCCTGCTTCCTTGAAAAAAGCAAATGAATATAACAATTTTTTAATAAATGAAACAAAAGACATCCGTATTCCTGACAAAGAGTTACTACAATATTACAATAATAATGTCACTGATATTGTGGATAAACAATTCATATTTAATCACACCAGTGAAAATGAGATTCTCAACATTATTAAAAACACTAAATCAAAGGCTTACGGTGTAGATGACTTAAATATTCAAATTATACTACTTTATTGCCCATCGATATGTCCCTTTCTTGTTCATATCTTTAATAAATGTATAGATAACTGCTACTTTCCTAATACCTGGAAAAGAGCGTATGTGATACCATTACCACCGAATTTTGTCATTTAAGAAGCATTAGTATTCTTCCTACATTTTCCAAGATATTGGAAAAAATATTAGAAAAACAAATCTGGACTCATCTTAACACTTCAAATTTACTGCCATTGAGTCAATCTGGCTTTAGAAGTGGCTACAGCTGCGCCACGGCACTGACAGCTGTTACTGATGATATTGTTGGCTCTCTAGATAGTAATAAGCTTTGCGTTTTAATACTGCTGGATTATTCACTTGCATTTGACAATCTAAACCATCACATCTTGATTGCAATGTTACATTACCTGGGATTTAACGTTTAAGCTATTAAATTAATGAAGTCCTTCCTTTCAGGCAGAGAACAATTCGTAAAAATTGATCAAGCTGCATCATCTTGTCTCTCGGTAACACAGGGCGTACCTCAGGGAAGTATCTTAGGCCCTCTACTGTACACTTTATACACTTCTAAGTATTAACTTATTGCAATTACCATTTCTACGCCGATGATTCCCAATATTATTATTCTTTTACCTTATCTGAAATTACTTTGGCAATGGGAAGAATCAATGAAGGTTTATCAAAAATTGTTTCTTTATCCGAGAAACATATGTTAAAAATTAATACCAAAAAATCATGTGCAATATTGTTTGGCCATGAAACACACAGACTACAGGCGATGCAACAATTGCATATCTTTATTGGTAACGAAACGCTGTGTTTTAGCGATCAGTGTAAAAATTTGTGTAATTTTTGACCACAAACTCCATTTCGACAAACATGTTTCTGAAAAAATTAAAAAAGCGTATGCTTCACTTAAACTGATTTATCCTCATCGCTCAGAAATCAATATCAACACTAAAAAAATGGTCTTATCCCACTTTACTCATTGCCATACTGTATATAGACCTTTTATCAGAAAATCTGACTGCTAGCGCATTCAGAAAGTTCAAAATTCATGTTTGCGCTTAATATATGGCATCAGACGAAGAAGCAGAATACGCTACAAGCTGAAAGAAATTGGCTGGCTTAGTATGTTTAATCGACGGAAGTTGCATGCCTACCGCCTCTTTTACAAAATTTTGAAATCCAAAAGCCCGTCATATTTATGCAAGAAAGTAAAATTTAGGACAGATGTTCACAATTTAAATCTAAGATCAAAGAATAAAATTACTATCCCTCGTCATAAAAAAAAACTATTTAAGTCTGCCTTCTCTTATCAAATTGCCTCAGCTGGTGCTCTTCTGGATGTGCCTAGGTTCTCGCTGTCACTGGCAGCATTTAGGAATAAACTGCTTAAGGAATTGTTTCAACATCAGTAAGTTAAATTTCATTTTAGTCAAGGAGCTTTTATCAGCACACCAATTGATTTTAATATAACAATGTTATGTTAATGTCAGGTTTTTGAATTGTTACATTGTTCAAAACCTTACTATTAATTATTAATCTTAGGTAACTTTTGGTTTGGTTGTTTTTTTAGTTTTCTTTCTTGAGGTTGGTGAGGAAGAATTGGTCAAAAGACCTATCACCTAACCTTTTGTTTACCATCTTTTTTTTTCATTAATTGTATTACTGAGTTGTATTTTGTTATATGGTGAACAATAAAGAATTTATTATTGTTATTTATTATTATTCAACAAAACCTACATAAAAAAATAAATCTATTTCTCGCGAGTCCATTGTTTGACTAGATTCGGATTATCTATAGCCAGTTGGTCGAACGTACGATTAACGACCTCAGGGAAAGCAGCGAGAGAGGGCTGCTGGAGGACATTAATGTTATTCTCCTTGATTGGTTGTTGGAAGTTGAAGATTGTATCGTTCTTTGAGTTTTTTTCCACGTGGTCCGTGCGCTGAGGGGGGGCAGCCTGAACTTGTGTGGGTTTAGGAGCCTGGGACGGGAGTGGTGCTTTTGGTGCACGTCCTTTGGCTGGGTTGGGAGCTTGTGGCTCTGGGTTTGGGTTGGAGCTAAACAGATTGAGAGCTTTGGGATTGCGCTGGTTTTCAGGCTTTCCGTAATAACCTCGTGGTCTGGATTGTTCCATGTTTGTGGGGTAGGTTGTGCTTTGATAAAAATTGTGTTATAAGCTGTTAAGCAAATAAAGGTTTACAACTTTACAGATTCGAACCTCGAACCTCAATAAAATTTCTTTTTATTTTTTGTCATCCTCACTTCACACTTACCTGAAATGTTTCCCTGGACATACGAAAATGTTCTCGAAATTGAAAAATTGTATATCTAGGGATAGTAACTTCAAAATAGTTTTCGTTTCTCGCTTCCTTCGGGATACAACTGTTCTTGGAATAAAGGGTCGGCCAATTCTACAGCTATGTTTACAAGAGCATTGATATGATTATTATCATCAAATAGTAAAATATTTCGTACTGCAATGTCTCGTGCCATATTGTTTACAAACGAATTAAAATCATTTAAATCGTTGGCGTATGACGTATAGTAGATAATCACATAACCTCAATCTAAAATCCGAACGTTGTTGATTTGGACGACCGGCTACCAGAACCAACACTTTAACTACACTACAAACGTTTGAAACAGTAGAATGCAAACAGCTTGATCTGGTGAATGCGCCCAATAACATGTGCGTTCAATCGTTTATAAGCGACTCTCATCATAGATTAGGGGAGGGATAGATAGGAAACTGCAATGTTAACATTTGAGATTTCAAATGTCAAATTTTCGCCATCAAACGACCTGTTCTCGAACTAAAACTGACATTAGAGAGTAGAGGAAAATCAAATATTCTGTATAGCTCACTAAAGCCAGTACAATGAGTGCTATGGTACTCGAAGTACCAAATTTTTGTCATTTTTGAAGAATTTTATTGATTTATCGAAACAATTGTCAATTTTTTAGAATTTTCAACAATTTTTATTATATTGTGGTATTAACTAGAAACCGTGAGTTTCATTTAAAACACTAATTTTAAGTTTGTTAACACGATACAACCTCCAGTGTGAATACAAGTGTGACCAATTTTATAATTCGATATTTTTCAGGGTGTCTCACAAATCTACCCTATTGATTTTCAGCTGACTAAAGTGAGTACAGCGGGTCATATAAATCCAGATATACTATGTTTTTGGTTATTTTTGGAGAAATTTCGGTTTGTTAACACGATACATCCCCCAAAGTGTATAAAAGTGACAATTTCATGATATAATATTGTTTAGGTCATCTCACCGATGCGGAAAAGTTAGTTTTAATCTTTAAAACCGTTTATTTTCACTCAGCCTGCAGTTATTACTTTGTTTCAAGATTTAATATTCACTTCATGTGAACTGTTTTTTGAATATAAAATGAAAAACATTGTCACACAAAAATAAATATTATGTATAATGTATTATTCACTTAAACTAGACAATATATCGGAATAGAAATAAGACTTTTAAAGTATATTTTTATATAAATTTTATCATTTAAAAACATTAGTACACAATACAACATATACAATATAATACAACAAATAAACAGTACAGTTTAAATGGCTAATTTTTTTTCAAATATATTTTGATGTTAATTTGAAGCCAACTGTTGCATACAGTCTATATTGGAATTACTTTGGCCCAATAAATTTTGATTGAGCCCCTGTTTCCATTTTGGACATATAATATTTATAAACCTATTGACCATTTTATCTTTCCATCTCCACGGTATGGTCACATATATCAAAATGAAAACACGGCTTACTTAAAACTGATGCAATTAACTTACCAATTATGTTTTTATTATTGCACTTCAATGGCAGTACCTTCGTGATCTATTGGTAGATATCAGCCAAACCATAAATAGATTTATGTGATGCATATTTCAATCTTTTAATGTTTTCATCATATTCTTTAGCTTGGCTGGTATCATGCCAATAGTCCATTATTGTATGCTCATCGGCTATAAAATTATTTGTGCATATAACACAAATTTGAAAATCTTTCATTCTACTCAAAACATAACCACTAACATGGCCAGTCGTAGCTTTATCTATATATGACAGGGGGTGAGAATCAACAATAATATTTTCAGTATTTATATTTTCATATTGAATGTCATCCTCCACCCCCTGTAATACGAAATATTTCACAGAGTCCAGCAGTTTCTGTGGATTTATTTTGTCTTCCCCATAATTTGCTGCTATTGAATGTCGATCAACCAATTTTTAAAAGTATACGGGCTTGGATTAGTATCCCTTAGCCCATGTTGGCGTAATTGACCAAAGAAGTTTTCCAAAGGATCCAGGTTTAAAATATGAAATTTTATATTAGTTTTGTCCTTTGGACAAGAATGCCAAACCATTTAAAGTTACTTCCCAGTTAATTAATGTAGATGGTCTAACAAGTGTACCATCAGTGGGTTTCTTGAAATGCATAGTAGACAATTCATTTCTAGCAGTCTGCCGCCAATATTGTATGTGACCACTTTCTTGTGAGACCGCACACTTTAAAGGTTTTCTAGATGTACTGTTATAACGTGTATGTCCATTGACACTGTCAAACAAATTATCAAAAAATTGTAAAATTTTAACAGTACATCTGGCTGAATTTTTCAAAACATGAATTCCATCTTTAGACTTGATTCCTGCAAATAATGATTGTATTGAAAATATACAAATATAAAAATTCTTATTTACAAAAAAATTACCTTTTCTATACATTAAATGCATTACTGATGCAAATTTGTGACCGAACACCTGGGCAGCTACTGAAACTTTTATTTTCGCATATATTTTTCATAAACATGTCCTTTTTTTAATTTTGTTCAAAGCTCTAAGTCTTTCAGCTTCATTATCAATTTCAAATGTAGATACATCTTGCCAATCACCAAAAATTCTATTTTTATTGGCCTTTCGAATATAATTGTGTTTTTCAAGAAATCATTGCGAATTCCCTTAATCAAATGTGGAGGATCATATATATGTGCAATTGTTTGTTTATTAATTTGGTATATTTTTCATTTTTTGTTAGTATTATTTGGGATTCCATTATGTTTCACTAAATAATTTATTGCCCCTGTATTTTTAGTGCCTTGGTCTGATACTGTAGCTACTACTATTAAGCCTGCTTTTCAACATTCGTGAACAATGATTTTGATTTCTCTTACTATATTCATGGAACTATTTTCAGCACTCACGAAATGTTATGCAATGGGTTGCTTCCAGCCCGTTCGAATTTCTGAAACAAAAAGAATTAAATAATGATTCGAATTTTCTCATAGGACCATCAGAAAAGAATTGAACCATTAAATGTAATCAAAAGTTGTGAATACTAGAATGGAACCATAGTTATTTTATTGCATTTTATATTAGATATATCTCATATACAGGGTGTTTCCAAAGTAATCTGAAATATTGTTGTGGGCAATTCATCATTGGATGTTTATTCCAACAGAAGCAATAACTCTTCATCTTAAAATTGAATGACGAATTGCCCACAACAATATTTCAGATTACTTTGGAAACACCCTGTTTAATTAAAGGAACAAACCCCTAATCATATAAACTTGAGCATAATCTGCAAATTCAGCATTTCACACATCACCATAATCTACGAAGCCAGCAAATTCCAATTTTTTTTTATTAACATCAATATGTGCCTGTAATTATATTCAACAATTGTTGCAAAGTTTTTTTATTAGGCATTGCAAAAAACCTGGAAAATATTTTATAGCTCTTTCCACTCTGTTTTTGTAAAACAAAGCCCAAGACTTTCTCATCCAGAGTGTAACGGCGACCTTTAGAAGATTTGATTTTGGATGACTTCACTTGGAGGTTTACTAAAGTAGCAACATGCTTTTATAAACCTGTTACTTGATCTAACATCTCTTCATCCGTTAGGTGTTTACTAGATACTTGTGATCTGCATTTATTTGTTAACCGTCTTTTTAGTTGTAGTGCCATTTGGTACAATATTTTTTCTCTGGAATTTAAATCTTTCACTCTTCGAACTCCTGTATTCCCTAGAATATTAAATGAATCTGAGATTTTAAAAACAATTGTTAGATTAAATCTTCAATTCCAAGTCAAAAAGTTACAAATTGGAATGTTGTCAGCCAGTCACATTAGTTTGAATAAATTAAATAAATGACACGTAGCACACTTTACTGCAACTGAAAATGCAGTTGCTGTAAAGTTAAAACACCATTTTTCAATGCCCCTACTCTACCAAAACGTAATCCATTTTGAAACTTTTTCAAATTGTAAAGGCAAACTTAACAGTCCAGAATAATAACTATATACTTACATTTCCTCTTTCCTACAACTAGTCTCTATATTTAATTTTCTGAACTTAAAATAATGTACTAAGCCTTGTTAAAATAAAAATATTAAAAATCCGCATTTTGTTTCAGTTGTCCCCGTTCCGTTGTGCCCGTTGAAACGATCACCAGGGATAATTGAAACATAATTTCATAGGTAGGTAATAAAAAATCACAATGATGCTTAATACAACTTTTTATTACCTTAAACAAATAATAACTCTGATAAACAATTATGACAAACGTAAAGATCTTCATGAGACCAAAGTTTACAGTCAATGCACTGCACCTATTTCTCTCCAGAGCGGCTATTTGTATACGACTATAGGCAAATTAGACAATAAATTTCATTTTCGTCGCTTTCTTCGTAACTATTTTTCTGATGATCTTTTTGTTGTTTACAAGATTGTTTGGCTTTCTTGGTAGACCTTGAGCCACCTTCAGGTTCATTCTGCTCTGTAATATTTTTCTTTGCTGCTTTTTCCTTTTTCGAATCATATTCCTGCTGAATAGCATCTTTCTCCGGAGTTTCCGTATAAATAGTGGACTTCCTACATTTACGTTTTGCATTCCCCTTTCTAGGAAGTGCTTTTGGTAAAGGTCTCACGGTTTCTGGAGAAAATATACCCTGGTGCGCAAGTTGAATACATGTTGATGTTGACGGAATGTAAGCTGGCAGGATTTTATTAGTCGGTGTAGAAGGTCTTTGGGGAGCGCAGGTCTTACTAGTAGATGGCACAGGTTCAGTCTCATTTTCTTTGGTGTTTTCATGTTGTGGTGAACTACGAATATTTGGTGATGATGGCAAAATTTGATTGTTAGACGTTGTTCTTACTAGTAGATGGCATAGTTTTAGTATCGTGTTCTTTACTGTTCTCTTGCGGTGCATATATTATTAAAGGTGCTGTTGTCTTACTAGGATCAGGCCTATCTGTAACATATGATGGGGCAAAATCTAAATTTGTAAAAATGTTCCTATTAAAAGGACATATTCCGGTACAACTAAAACCAGCTACAATATTCGATTGTGTAAGAGCTAATGGCAGTGCTTGTTTGACTATACTTGGAATATTGTAAATGCTCATGGTCTTTCCAGGATTATTTCACATCCATGCATTAGAACTTGAATTGACAGCCTTCTTGAATGACCCGTACACCGATCTGTCTAACGGTTGGAGTCTATGGGAACAATGTGGCGGAAATGATAAGACTACCATACCATTATTTTTGCAACAATCCAAGCAACGAATACTTATGTGTGACTGGTGGTTATCTAATAGAAGAAGGACTTTTTTGCTAATGCTTTTTAAAGTGATTAAGGTAGAGCAAAAATTCGTCTTCCTGCATCCAGCCACTGCCATTTCCCGCACCAATACATCCTACAGGACTACCACGGATAAGTAATCTTGGTATCTTTTACGAGGAAATATAAATATAGGAGGCACACTATTGCCAATAACATTCACAGCTAAACCCACCATCACCAGCGTTCCTCTTTCACCTGATGTAAGTGCTCCTACCTGCCTTGTTTCTTTTTCAACAACAACTTTGACAAGTTTCTGAACCGTGGTGACTCCAGTTTCGTCAATGTTGTATATATCTTTAGCTTCAAATTTGTATTTATCCAGTACTTTTGCGAGATTGTCGTAAAAATGGTTAACATTCGTATCGTAAAAGCTAGTTGCTCTAGATAGACTCGTCGGCTGTGCGCAACGGATTGATATTTCCGGGTTTCGCCTCATAAATCCAGAGAACCAATCCTCTCCAGCCGTACCATTTTCTCTCAATGTTTCCGGCATGTTTAACGAAGACTCTTGGCCCAACTGGAAAGCCAATTTCCGAATTTCTTTAGGTGGCAGTCCTTAAAATATATGCGCTGCTTTAATTATATATTCCACCATGACTTTTTCCTGTTTATTGTCAAATACTCGTCTAACACAACGATATTCCATCGTCACAGGAACCGTAGACCCTTGCTCGATTGCTTCTTTTTTCTTCTTTATAAATCTACTCAAAGACACGTAATGTAGTTTATGTTTAGATGCAGCAGCTCTAATCGATTCACCATTCTCAATGATTTCTTTATAGGCTTCTTCATATTGTGAAGTTGGTTGTAGACCCTTTTCAGCCCTTCGGACTCTTACTCGAGGCATTCTGAAATAAAAAATTTTTATTAGAATAATATTAATCACGGCATATAAAAACAGATTTAACAGATTTAAAAAAATGTATACGGGCTCGATACGGGGACAATTGAAACAAGATTCAAACGTCCCCATGTAAATTGTTTCAATTGTCCCCGTAAGACATTTTTAAGTAAAATATAAAATATTCATTTACCCTTGATAGACAGACAAATTTCAACCTACCGCAATGACACGTCAAATTAACTTATAAAAATATCAATAGCTAGATATTTACTTTGAGTTTTGTTGTAGCACAATTATTTAAATAAAAATAAAGTTTACTTCTATATACGTAGAGCTCGTTCGGACAGATGCACACGTACTCTTGCAATCGACGCCGGGGACAGACTAACCTCGAAAAGCGGCGCGGTAAGATGCTTCGCTGGTTGCCGGCCTGATTAGATTAAACACCAATAGAGGGCCAATATGGCCGCTGTTTCTAACGTATCCTGTTTCAATTGTCCCCGGTCTATCTTACTAAAACTTTTAATTGGATGATAAAATGTATTGAAATTTCAGACTACTTACGAATTTAGCATTAAAAGATGGTATAAAATGATATTTTTACCTCGTACACCCGTGCTACATTCGCGGTTCGCGGCGTCATAAATTAATGCACTTCTTTTTTATTTAGATCATAGTTATAGCAGGGGACTGAAATACTTTAAAACTGTCTAATACTCCAGAAATCTGCCATGCCATTGTGTACCTAAACTTTAATAAAATTAAAAGAAATGTGCGACCTTCGAATTAGATATCGGCAACTAGTTGCCGGCTAATAAACTAACATACAATTTTATGACCCTTGTAACATGTCCATCGACCTGTTTCGATGTAATATAATAAATTCCGTGTAATTTCCGCTTGCCGTCTCATTAGCCACTCCCAACCATAGAATTAAAACTGAACGTTGAGACAATTGACGTTTATCAATTTCCCCCTGTTCGCTACAAGCTGAAAATCCTCCCTTTTTCGATACCGACGTTGAAGAGAAAACACGTACTCGCGTTTTCTCTTGTTCTGAAAGTTTTCTTAATTTGCTGCGGTAAGTTGAAAGTTATATTTTATAATCTCTAAGCTTCATTCGATATAATCGCTGAGATTATTTTTATTGCATTTCTCTCATTTCTGTTCTTTCACATATTCAGAGATAAATTACAGTTGCACGTGGTCACGGAATCATTATTTTATACCTACATATTCATTTTAAAATAAATACAAATCATTGCTTAATTTTGTGCAAATACTTGAGAGCTTTTTATGTTGCAAAATATCTTTTTTCAATATAAAGAACATTTTAATTACATTTTTAAAACCCATAGAATATTCATTCCTATGAAGGATGCTGACACTACAGGTTTCAGATATATTTTTTAAAGCACGTTATTTATTCAGATAAGAATTTTTTGGCTCTCAAAAGTTTTCCAGAACATTAGTACACTACTAATTTAGTTAAAGTGTTTTTTTATTGTTTCAATATGGGAGACATATATGTTGGGAAGCTTTCAGTAAATTTTATTTTTGTAAATTCAAATAACTGCCTTCCTTTTAAACCTGAAAAGCTGAACCAACACAATGTGCCCCATTACGATCAAGTTCCTACATATCCCTGATTCTTGTGTACTCTTAGGTAAGCACAGCAGCTACGTGAGAGCTACGTAACAGCTTTCATTTATCTAAGACAACTTTACCTTTGAAGACAGCTTCCGTTTATGTAAGACACCTTTACCGTTGAAGACAGCTTCTATTTATGTAAGACACCTTTACCGTTGAAGACAGCTTCCATTTGTGTAAGACACCTGTACCGTTGAAGACAGCTTCCATTTATGTAAGACACCTTTTCCGTTGATGACAGCTTCCATCTATCTACGACACCTTTACCATTGAAGACAGCTTCCATTGGTCCGAGACATCTTTCACCATAGAAAACACCGTTTCCATTCCTTCAAAACTTCTAAATCACCAGAGTACCGTCAGTTAAGTACATCCTGTATTTTTTCTGTCCCGTTCTAAGGCAGAATTAAATTAATTTTTCTTATATATATTCTCTTTTATTTCTAATCCACCCGGCTGTGATAGCCACAGGGTATCGTGTTCGGGTTGATTAAGTTTGAGCACATTTTATTTTTAACGTTTTTAATATTAATTTTTTATAATATTTTAATTTAGAGTAAATTATTTTACACGGTGTTTCCACCTTTATCACCGTAGTTTTGTTCTTGTTCTTTCATAACGTTTGAAAAGGTGGTGGCGCCCTGAACTTTCATAGTCTGATCATCCTCTGTTATACAAAGTGTGTCATTAACTTGGAGTTGGACCACCCTTGAGAAGTCTCATGCCGGGATTTTGTTCAAGTGAACGAATAAGCTTTACAAACTGGCGCCCTCAAACATAAATAGTTACACCTTGTACCACCAATTTTAGTTACTCAACTAATCTATTATGACTTATAGCTCCAGTAGATGATTTCAATCGAAGTCATGTTCTGGCCCCCATGTCGAATTAATGCTAATGTTAATATTCGTGTAAGCTAAGGAGTTTCTATTCAACATTGTTATAATATTTACTTTTCGATTAAGTTGAGATATGGTGCCAGTTGAAAAAAATAAATATACCATAGCTACAACGAGAACATCGTCAATCCTAGTTGCCGACCACTAATAGCGGCATTTTTATGTAAGAAAAATTGCTTTAATTTTTATTCATTCTCCTAATTACTGACCTTTCTTATTTTTCTTTTTTATCTGATTAGATATCCAGATCTTAACCCTTTAAAGGCGAAGTTTTGTTTTTTATTTGTTTTTAGTTCTTGTACTGAAATATATGTTATCACGTTCGTAATTAAGAATGTATTGGGGGAAAAAAATTTTTTTTTTCACCGTTCAAAAAAAAACACTGTTACCATATGGTAACGCTAAGATTTCATATGCACTTTTTATTCAAAATATTAACTTTTACAAAAATATTATAATTCTAAGTAAAATGCATAAAAGTATTAAATTTACTTCGTATGAAATATATAAAAGCATGGAATGCAAAGGCCCAAGTTACATTTGTTACACATTGTACGAACACTCGATGAACAGCCTTCGCCTGCGCATCTTTTTCTTTTTTTATCCGGGGTTTCAACAACTGAATGGTTCATTCCATCATATCTTATATCGTCCGAAATTCTATTCAACGATAGACTGGTTTTTGAGGTTCTGGGTCGTCCACCAGTCTTGGGCATGGTCCCATAACTTTGTAAGTAGCACGATGTAATTTCTCTTCGAAATTCAAGTTGCGTCAGCCTTCCACCAGACTTTCTGTGTATTTGCCAGGCGTTCATTACTGTGACATCAACAAACCATGTGAAAATAGGCCACCACCATTTCTTGCAGCGAATACCTATCCTGTATCTTGATACATTCTCGTCCATCAGATCTGTACCTCCCATGTGTGCGTTATATTCACCAACCAAAAATGGACGAGGTACCATAATAATCCTTTTTTGGGCAGAACTATAGCGTTTTACCTGAGATAGAGGTAAAATACCGTTACAGGTTGATGCAACACTAACAACGTTGTTGTCTACCCAACGAACCACTATACTACCTGTTTCTCTTTCAATCATTCCTTCGTATGTACCTCTCTCTTTTTTTGCGAGAGTTTTTTTGTCCGACATGGGACAATTTCTTGGAATGCGATTTTCGCGAATAGTACCAGTTCCCTGATATCCCCTTTCTTTTAAATGTTCTAAAAGATTTAAACCGGTAAATAGGTTATCAAAGTAGAGTTTATAAGGTCTGTCTTTTGCGCCTCTTAACGCATCCAACATTGTCACAAATGGTGCCGCAGCTTTTCCAAAATCTTTTTCATAAATTTCTGGCCGTAGACTATTTTTTCCTTGATAAAACTCACAATTCACTAAATATCCTGATGTTGTATTTAGTGACCACATTTTATAGCCGAAGCGAATAGGTTTACCACGAATGAACTGCTTGCATGGATGTCTACCATAGTACTTTATCATACTCTCATCATAGCTCATGTGTTGTTCTGGCTGATAGTGTTCCAAATATTTAGCTTTTAGTTTGTTTATGAATGGTCTTAGTTTCCACAGTTTGTCATCCAAGTCCGGTTTTGAATTGTCAGCGCAATGGAGGAAGCGCATAATTTGGACGAAACGGTCCCGTCTCATGGCCCCACTCACCATAGCGTTGTTCACATCACCTTGTGATTCCCAATATGATTTTTTTCCTGGCAATACTACGTAGCCACTTAGTATAAGTATTGCTATAAAGCATTTCATTTCATTTTTAGAAATCGTAGGATCGGGTGCATTTTTAAACAGAGCATAGCGAGACGATTCTTCGATTAGAAGAGTAATTATTTCGTCGTCGAAAAATAACTCAAAAAGTTGAACGGGTGAAAGATCCATAAATTGTTTATAATCAGGTTTGGGAAAATCTATTGACTGCGCCTGAAGATCACCGCTAATCCAGCTGTAGTCTTTTTTAGACCTTGGGAGGTACGATGAAGCTGAAACACTGGAAGTGGGAAGATCTGGCTCTTCTGGCTCTGCAGTGACGTTCTCTTTGTTAAAAAATTTGACTTCGGCTCGAGCTCGCAGTTGTCGACCCGAAAGATTATCAATTGTACCCCCAGAATCCTCATCTGCAGAGTCTTCATCCGTTAACACATTAGCCTCGGGTGGTTCAACGTAAATACCGTCAATATCTTCGGAAAAGGCAATATCTAACGCTTCCTGCAATGAGAAACCGCGCCTGAAAAAAAAACACTTTTTAAAAAAATAATAATGAATGTGACTAGCGTTACCATATGGCAACACCAACAAAAAATGCCTCTATGTAAAAAAAATCTAAGACATATGACAAAACAACATACAAAAATGTACATATTTATAAAGTAAAATACAATAACTAACACTTACTACATGTTTTAAAATAAGCAATAAATACTTACGCAAAATTTATGGACTCCATTACTCAAAGCCTTGCAGAATTGTCGAAATAAATTTGTAGTTTACACCCATGCACTCACTAACAAGGTCAAAACCAAACTAAGATGTTCTTTATAGTTCATACCTAAAACCGATATTTACCGCCATCTAGCAAAAACTACCGAAACTTACAATTCAGACGTTAAAAATGGAACCTATGTTTACCGTTACCGTATGGTAACGCCAGTCTTTAACGGGTTAATTACATATGGTAATCTTGACTTTAAAACTGGATTCCTTAATATTATTGTTTGAATTTTTTCCAAAGAGGGGTAAGTACCTGATTCAATATATTCCTGGGACAATTTCCACACAGTCAGTTTCAGTTTCTTCAGGTGTCCAACGTTTCTTAGTTTTAACTAATTATTAAAATGAGTCGAAATATATTGTAATTTAATATGTAAACCTCAAAACCTAGTTATAAATATTCTCACAGTGTTAAATTACTTTAATAATATTTATTCAAATATTCCATCAGAATTAAAAAAAGGGTATGGCAAGTGAAAAAGTACATACTCGACCTTTTCCTTGGGGATTGTTCTGAAATACTACTGGAACCTGTAATAGAGTACAAATAATAAATATATTAAGATTATGCCTAAGATAAGATTATATATTAAGTTTATTGGGTAGAAGACTCCGCCTACTTTTCCTGACTAAGGAAGCAAATGCCAGTAAGCCAGGGTAGTACTTCAATGGCAAATGGCCCCTAAGAATTTAGTGGTAGGGGATACTACTATTATATTATCACTGATTTTATAGAATTTAGAAATGACATATTTAAATTTGTAATACTGAAGCTTTAGAGGAAGTTTTAATAATACCTGATATATCTTGTATTCTTGTATTTTGTATCCTTGAATTATCGTTATCAGAATCTGATGATTGACTAGAATTATCCTTTATTCCTTGAGCTTTCTCCAACATTCTCAATATTTCCCTGCTAATAATAGGTTATCGATAATGCCTTTTATGAATTTCCTTACTGTGACCCATAAAATCAACCACATCAGTGATTTCGCTTTCACTTAAATTTAAATTAATACTATTTGTTTCCACATGTTTTCGCAAAGAAGTACCTCTAAGACTAGATAGAAATTGAGCACCACATTCATTAGGAAAATTCCTCATCAGTATACATGCTCTTAAATGTTTTATTACTAGGAACTCCAAAGAGGTACTTCTTATGTTTGGGGACACCAGCTCTCTTTCTATATTCTAAAATTAACTCAATTGCGAACAACATTTCCGTAGACAGTAATACCGGAACGGATCGACCAAGTTTCCCTCGTATATAAAATCTAACGTAAATTATTGCATCAGACGACAAATTGGCAAATGATTCGCTTTTTATTTTTTCTTATGTTCTTTAATCTTCAATAAATATTCGTTCTAGTTCACCTGCTCTGCGCCTATTAAATAATTTAATAGAAGTTAGTGTTGTTTGTATAAGGTCATTCCACGCGGCAATAAAAAATTCTGTATTTAAATTTTCAAACGCTAATCTTCGTTTTTTATTTAGGCAAGTAAGTATAAAATTATTTTATATCTTCTCTACTTGGCAATTCAACTTTTTTCCTCCTAGATTGTTATATTTGTGTTTCAGCTACAGTTTTATTTACAGTAGTGGCCAAATCCTCATTTAAAATTTTTAGAAATTCTTCAGCTTTGATTTTTTTTCTTTATCTTATCTTTTTATGCAATTCGTAATGTAGATGAAAGAACCAGGATTATACACCGTTGCAGGTGTTTTATACTGCCGTGTTAACGAAAAATACCTCATGTGACTCAAGGTGAAATGTTCACAATAGCTTGAAACGGTCCAAAGATCATAGCATCACTATTTTTAATAAAAAAAAAATTGCAAAATGATTAGTTAAAGTTTTGTATGAGACTGTTCATTTGTTGACCTTTGGGGCCTATTATAATTGTTCATTAATATTAATAGTTGCAGATAAGGTATTTCTGTGATATTCATTTATTGCTTGAAACACCTTATCTACTGATTAGGTGTTTTTGTGTCATATTATTGAATCTCACTTTGGTTTTAATGTGACACAAAAACACCTCATGTGTATAGATATTGTTTTAATTGAAAGCTTTCAAAATCTTTTGCCAAACTTCGTCCTGCAAAACAAATATGAAATAACACTATACATAAATAACCTATTATCGACAAATTTCAATATACTCTTACTTTTTCTTTGTTATTAAATTTGTTGGTGGTTTTACACTCAATAATATTTTTAAATTTACCAATTTCTTGCAATAAAGATACTTCTTCTTCTTTACTGAAATTTGACGAACTCGTTTTTTAAATATTTTCTATTTTTTCAAAACAATGAAAATTATATAATGAACAATCTTGGTATTAACAATAAAGATTAGGTTAGATAGGACATATCATTATATTTCATATCAAAATCACCTAGTCATTACTTGAAGAGGTGCAGTTCTATCCCTCTCATAACCATTAGCACCTATCAAAGTAGAATTCAAACCTGCTCTGGACTCTACTATTCCTTGATCTCCATCATCTTCTGATGAAGAGTCTGAAGGCATCAAGTAATTATCATCTAATATTGCAATATCAGGATCTTGTGTCTCAGCAGATACTATACTGGAATTGGACACATCTGAATCCTCCTCTTTTACCACTGTAAGCCATTTTACCATTTGTCGTTTCCTAGAAATTTCTTTATTTTGGAATTCTTTATTAATTTTTCTTATGCGAAAATACATTCTTGATCTGAAAAATAATTGTTTTATTTTATCACTACACGGTGTGTTTTGACAAATTTAACAAATTTGCTAAGTATCGTTTTCGAATTAGTAACATGTTTCCATTTATACTATTGAAAATTTGCTCTAACTTTTGTAGTTGAACCATTAAATGTTCCGAAGGTTTCTTTAAACCACCTTCTGACAAATGATCAACCCATGTAAAGTTTGTCTCGATGGAACTTGATGCGGTTGATTCATCTCTTTGCAATTTATGGCAAATGTAGCCAGCTAAATTTTCAAGTCCATCGTACACGATATCATCAACTTCGTGATCTTGCTCTATTTCAATCAAATAGTTGTCTTCAGTAGAATCAGTTAGGTCTTTAAAACATTCATTAGTTAATAGAACTTAATTGAATTCGAAATTACGTGTGTTGTCTTCTTCGACATTGACAGCATCTGATAATGTCCCCTCATTTCTTCCCAAGACATATGACCTAAGAATATTTATTTGTAAAAAATAAAGACGTGTATTATTATTTTTACCTTAATCTGTACTTAAACTCTAATGGATTCGGATGATCGTGAAGACCTTCTTTTGATCGTATGGCTCCAAAAAAGTTTTCCAATACATCTTGATTTAAACGATAGGTCAGTATATCAGAAATAATATACTGACTTTTGAGGTCATCCAATAATAATTTTAAAGAGTTGTTTGTTATCAAAGTTCCCTTTTGAAACGGTATTAGACTATTTCTTCCTTTAACTCTTGAATTTATTATTATTTGAGACATTCTATCAATTAAACCATTTTGGAGATGTAGAGATAAACCAAATGCCTTTTTCTTTCACGACTGTCTGCTTCAGGTACCTTTAATAAGTCAAACTAATCATTAACCTAAAATAAATACATTATACAGTTCTCTCAATATGTTAAACTGAAATTTAATACTTACTTCCTTGAAAAATTCTGCACATTCAATCCAATTTTCTGATTCATATTTTCCCAAAGTTCCACACCTTGAAATTGCTCTCGATATTGTATGGGAAAATAACTTTGTCGCATATTTGACTTTCTGTCTTTCTGCGCCTTTTAAGGCGGGTCCAGATCAAGCGCGCCGATCCGCGCCGCGCCGCGCCAAACGTTTGCGAACAAAATTCGTGTATGTTCGGAGAATTGTCTAGATAGACCAAATGCGCGCACGTTTGGCTATGTTCGGAAAGGTTCCAAGTTTAGTGCGTTTGTTTAATTCGTAGATATCAAACATGACCGATTATCAAAAAATTAAAGTAGCGAGTGCTGCATTTATTGTAATAAGTGGCATATTAAAAAAAAAGAAGAACAATCGCCGATGGTGGATGACAAGAATTTTTAAAAATAGAAAGCATTACAGTGGCAGTGACTTATTGTGTGATTTGTCAATTGAAAACACGGGGCAATTCAAAAATTTTTGTCGCATGTCCTCTGAAGACTTTCAAAGATTAATTGAGTTATTGGGCCCTAAAATACAAAAAAAGGACACCAATTTCAGAGAGTGTATACCTGTTAAAGAAAGATTAACGATAACCCTACGTTTTTTGGCAACCGGAGACTCATTTACTAGTTTATCATATTTGTTTAAAGTCTCAAAGCAAAGTATTTCTACAATAGTTCCTGAAGTTTGCAACGCTATAGTTGAGGCATTAAAAGACCACATACAGGTAAGTTAACTATATATTTAACCTTATTTTAGTTAGTTTATATAAATATATATAATTTCTCAATATAATTTACAAATCACCAAAGGTATGAACATACTGTTGCAATGGACTCATTGACTGTGAATATGGGGAGCTATTTTCAAAAGTTGCTGAAGACGACGATGGATTACCAAATGAAGTTGACGGCGAAGGAAGTGGAGGATTAATAACAATTTGTTGTTGCTGTTGTTGTGGTGTGCGTGCAGCAGTATTTCTATAATAATCAAATTAGATTTGGAACAGTACATTATTTATGTGATGCATAGCTGTAGCTCGCGTCATGTCATCAAATTTTCGGAGTCTGCTTGCAATATGTTCACCGAAAGTTGAACATTCATCTTTTTCGGCGGTTGAGGCCTTTTGAAGGACATCAAAGGCGTAGGCAATTCGCGGATCCTCTGCAGGCTTCTTTTTTTTAGCCGGTGCCTTCTTTGGTGAAGCAAACAGTTTGCGTTTCTCTCTTGTTTCATTTTGGGATTGTAGTTGGGAATCTGCAGGTTCTTGGTTTTGTGTAGGGTTCGGCTCTTCTGTCGCTTCATTTGTGGTTAATTCTGAATTAACTTCGTTCCCTTCTTCCCCATCACTGTTGTCGTCCTCTTCTTCTACAGAGGTCTATAAAAATAAATTAATTTTATAATTTCTTTAATTACAGATGCCAAGTAGTTCAGAAGATTGGGCGAAGCACGCGAAAATGTTTGAAGACGTCTGGAATTTTCCGCACTGTGTAGGAGCCATAGACGGAAAACATGTAATGATTCAAGCTCCTATTAATACAGGAAGCGAATATTTCAATTACAAATCCTTCTTTAGTATTGTATTATTTGCACTGGTGGATGCAGAGTACAATTTTATGTTTGCTGATGTAGGGTGTCAGGGACGGATATCGGACGGAGGGGTATTTAAAAACAGTGTATTGTGGCAGAAAATTACTAAGAACGAACTACATTTTCCTGAACCGGAAGCTCTTCCTGGTCGCCAAAAACTTTGTCCTTACGTAATTCTGGGCGACGAGGCATTTGCCTTACATCAAAATGTCATGAAACCCTACGCAGGGGTGCACCCAAAGGGTTCAATGGAACGGATTTTTAATTACCGACTTTCAAGAGCTCGTAGGGTTGTAGAAAATGCATTTGGGATTCTTTCTGTTGTCTTTCGAGTATTGCGGAAGCCAATGTTGTTAGAACCTCCCAACACAACTCTTATTACACTGTCAACCATCTACTTACATAATTATCTACGGAAAAGTAAAGCCTCTCGCCAAACATACACACCTCCGGGAATATTTGATCATGAAGAAGATGGTAAATTAATACGAGGAAGTTGGAGACACGAAATAGACGATGGACCTTCCTTTATGTCTTTAAAGAAAGTCCCAAGGAAATGTTCAACAAATGCCCAAGCCATACGCAAAGAAATAGCAGACTATTTCATGAACAATGGTCGCGTACCATGGCAAAATGATTATGCGTAAGGGCATTATTACTTATTGATGCATTTGAGCGAAAGCTGCGTAACACACTATTTTATAACTATTATGATTATACTCACATTTTCAGTGTTGATATGTCCCACAGGTTTATTCTTGTCCAATAAAAAAAAGAACCTTTCATATGCAAACCAGCTGCTCACATAAATCTCCCTCCGACCTGAAAATGGCACCATTATTACTTCATATGTACAATAATGTACTACATGTAACAATAAAGTGAATATTATAATACATATTAATAATAAGATTTAGTCAATACATACCTTTGCCCGTGCCTGTTGTTTTTTTTTATTTTTCCCCTTTCGCGGCGAAATGACGATAGCAGGGAATTCATTTTTGCTTTTGCTGCATCCACATTGCACTTTAATTTGGCGGCTATTTTTTCCCAAGCATCTTGTTTTTTATTGCGCATATGATAATTTTTATCACGGGGATCCCACAACTCTGGACACTCGTGATATAAATCAATAAAGTATAAAATTCTTTCATGGTCCCATTCTGTATTATTAACGTCTTCCATTTTAAATAAGTTTTTACAGGTAGACAGTTGTTTAAATAAGGCAATGGACTTTATTACAACTGCATTCGCTCTTGACAAACACACCAAGTAAACTAAAAATTCGTCCAAATCAAACGCGCGCGAACAAGCAAATTTCTTTGATGTACCGACAACAAGTAGATAATGTTTGCGAACGCTTGTTCGTGCACGTTATTGCGCGTTTGTGCGCGGTAACCCGTCCAAATTGAACGCGCCTGCAACGTTCGCAAACGTTTGGCGCGGCGCGGATCGGCGCGCTTGATCTGGACCCGCCTTTATATTAATACTTTCCAACGAAATTTTATGAGTAATGTTGAGGTCAGTTTGATTCGTCAATATTATAAGTTTCTCAATTATTTGTTTATTTATTTCCTTTCCATTAATAATAAATCCTTGATCTATGAAATGATTTCTGATCAGTTTGACCAGATGTGGGACATCTGCAAAAACATAGATCTTCTTTTGGTTGGCTGGATTGAGAAACCAAGTTGGGGAAGTTGTAATATTTAATTCACTATGTAAGCTTCTGTTTCCACCACCTAGATCAGTAACCTGCAATTAGGTAATTATTATTTCATAAGTTCACAAACATTTTTAAATTTTTCTAACCATTGATACAACAGAGAAGCCGGCATTTTCAATATAATTAATTAAAGTAAATAACTTGAGCTTTGTCATTTTGCAATTAAAGTCATAAAAAATTGGTTGTTTCCAATTTCCAAATAAACCCCCCAAAACTGCTACTTGTACATAGCTATAGGGCTTCAAAGTTTCATCATTTGTTTTGTCGTACCACTTCGCACTTTCATTTCATCAAATGAAAGCACACAGACTTTTCCAAATTTGATAGTTCTGCTTTTTTTATAATTGTAATAACCTCAAAATAATATATCTATTAAAGAAACAACGACCACATGTCAACAAGTTACAAATAAGGATAATTTACAAAATATGTCAAACTTCTTATTTGTGTTTAATGCTGTCTCTGTTGAACTGGTATCTTCTTTTCTTTTATACTCATCCATTAGTTCTCTCTTTTCATATTCAAGAGTCAATTCATCATCTGGCCTAGCATCTAATGCTGTTACTAATGTAGCATAGTTTTCGGGCAATCCACCTAACAATAATGCAGCTACATGGACATTATTGATAGTCTCGCCAACACCTCGTAGCCATTCAACTAATTCTAGTATTTATTTAATGTATTCATGCATTGACTTATTTTCAAGTTTGGATTGGTACAGATTCCTCAGTAGATACAACTTGTTACTTAAATTATTTCGTTCGTGTACTTTTTGCAGTTCATTCCACATTTCTTTCGCATTTTTGCACTTATAAATGTGTACTATCTGGTTGTCTTCAATACTTAATGATATCGTAGCTTGTGCTTTTTCATCTTTACGTTTCCATGCAACGGACGGTTGATTTGGTATTGCCTCTTCTACAACAGACCAGTTTCCTTCTCGTCTTAGCAACATTTTAATTCTAAATTTCCAATTTTGGTAGTGATTGTTGTCTAATCTGGCAAAAGTAAACTTTACACTTTCAGATTCCTTCTCTTTGTTTTAGAGTATTTTTAAAATAAGTTATAAAAACTATAGTACACTTCTAAAAAATATAGTATTTTATGGAAAAAAAATAAAAATAGACATATATTTGTTGCTTATTTATTTTTATAAAAACTATATTTCTTTGCACTACCTGCATTTTTAATAATCTTTTGTCTGAAGTAAAAGTGTCATGTGCTTTATTACATTCAATTTTTAGATTAATATAAATCAAAAGCGCATTTTTTATTAATGAGATACTACTTCTGCACTTTCGTCATCGCTACCACTTTCCATAACTATTGTTTGTTATTTATAAGTTCTCAAATCAAAGAATAATATCGAATTGAAAATACCAAATCCCGAACACAAATAAAGCAGACCAAAAAATTATGTTGATGTTGTCAATTTGATATTGACAACTTATACGTGCTGACAAAAGATTGTAGATGCGTTCGAAATTTGGTTACACGAACTCGCCGCACTCAATATTTAATGAAAAGGCGCGAATGATATTTTGTCACTCCAAAAAATACTTTTTAAAAAACGAAAAATTCCTGTTGAAGACATTTATTACATGAAGGTTACAAACAATCTCTCTTATTATTACACGATTATTCTTATATAGTTTTAATTAAAAATACAACATAAGCAAATATTTTACATGGGTCAGCAATTGTCGTTTCTTAACTCGCGTTAATTATTTTTAAAAATAAATATTTGTTCGTTAGATTTCGTTCGGTGTTGAAAATATGGTATTTTTGCCTACTATATATTGAAATTAACTGTCTCGACCCTTACTTCGTGGAATCTGCTCATATTAGTGTTTTAAATGAAACTCACGGTTTCTAGTTAATTCCACAATATAATAAAAGTTATTGAAAATTCTAAAAAATTGACAATTGTTTCGATAAATCAATATCATCGTCAGAATGACATTTTATTTGATGCCTACCTGATGTTTAGTAGTTATTTTTGGCTAGACCAAGAACTGACCTAACTTGTGATTGACTTAATATATGTTTATAGAAAAAAAAAGAACATGTGATATTACATGTATTGAAGCTTAGATATTATTAGCCCTATGGTGATATCCTGGATATCATTTTTCCGATTAAGATCAGTATAACTGTGCAATGATATAGAAAACCAGGAAAACTATATCTGCTGATCTTTACAATTATCACTTAAGAAGACAGTTTATTAGTGGAGAACTCCCTAGATTTAACTGTTCATTGACAACTTCATATTGTGGGTTTCTTAAATGTCTTCTAATTTCCAGTTCTTCAAGGAAATCCAGTTCTTGTTTCTTTTCACAAATATGCAGCACTTGTAGTTCTGTGTCAGTTGTCAATGAATGATTGGTGTCAAGTAGATGTTTTGCGTAGTGGGATTTATCTGGTTGTTTTAATCTGTATGCTCGTAAGTGCTCACTGTATCGTATTTCAAAATTAAAACAACCAGATAAATCCCACTACGCAAAACATCTACTTGACACCAATCGTTCATTGACACCTGACACAGAACTAGAAGTGCTGCATATTCGTGAAAAGAAACAAGAACTGGAAATTAGAAGACATTTAAGAAACCCACAATATGAAGTTGTCAATGAACAGTTAAATCTAGGGAATTCTCCACTAATAAACTGTCTTCTTAAGTGATAATTGTAAAGATCAGCAGATATAGTTTTCCTGGTTTTCTATATCATTGCACAGTTATACTGATCTTAATTGGAAAAATGATATCCAGGGATATCACCATAGGGCTAATAATATCTAAGCTTCAATATTTGTAATATCACATCTTCTTTTTTCTATAAACATATATTAAGGCAATCACAAGTTAGGTTAGTTCTTGGTCTAGCCAAAAATAACTACTAAACATCAGGTAGGCATAAAATGAAATGTAACTTCTGTTATTCTGACGATGATATTGATTTATCGAAACAATTGTCAATTTTTTAGAATTTTCAATAACTTGTATTATATTGTGGAATTAACTAGAGACCGTGAGTTTCATTTAAAAACACTAATATGAGCATATTCCACGAAGTAAGGGTCGAGACAGTCAATTTTTTACCTACCATTTTGGTTTATATGAGTTGCCTTGACTTTGTTAGTGTTGACCAATTTCAAAACTACAGTTATTGCATTTGCAGTGTTCACACAAGTTATATTGGAAGATAATGAATGATTTGCATTCATCACTGTTGCCTCTTTCTCGGAGGGCTTCCAATTTGGGCCAAATTCTGTCAAAATTCCTGAGTTCCCATTCACATTCAATTTTTCAGATAAGGGACGTTTCAATATTTTTGGGTTCCATTTGCCCTAGGCATAAGGAGAGTTTTCTTGAGCATCTAAAAATATGAGAAATAAGAGCTTCTACCTCTGGTTGTGTGAAGTTTAATGATCGGCGGTTTTTTCCGTTTTCCATTTCCAGTAAATTTTTGCAAAAACACTAATTGGTAATATTTAATACTGACAGTCTCCCACAATAATAATGTTTGTAAACTACCATTCCATTATCCTCATGAACTGACAACTGACATTATCAAGTTGACATGATAATAAAGGGTAGGCTGGATCCCCCAGTATAAAACAAGAAATAATTTTATTTTGTACCTCAAAAGTTAGTTTTGGTATAAAATGTTCGAAAAATTTGTAAAAGTTTAAGTCTCTCAAGACTTTAGCATCATGGGTACGGGAAAGTGTTGTACCTAGGGACACTTTTTAAAATTCGATTTTTATAAATTAGACAAATAAAGATATTGAAAAAAGAAGAAATCTGGACGGTTGTTCATACATTTGTAAAGTTTATTCTAAAATGCAAATTTTCCAACTTCAATATTTCTCACACTTACAGCACTTTTTTGTATGCATGTTAAGTGTCCCTAGGTACAACCGGTTTGTTGTACCTAGGGACACAAAGAGTTGTACCTAGGGACACGAGGTGATGCATCTTTACAACCATAATATAATGTGAAAAATAAAAATACTTCCTAATATTCGTGAAAGTTTTATTGAAAAACAAACTGCAAATAATACATAGACTACCCTAAATTAATTTTAGCAAAAGATACTGTAAAGATAAATGTGTTTGATTGTCGAGAGGATGAACCTGCTACACGTAGTTGAGGAAGTTTTTGTACAATATCGCTATTTACTTGGAATTCTGTGTTGTCCACCTTTCCTGAAATTGTGGCTACAAAATATCCGGAATATTTATTTCCTTTTAAGCACACCAAAATGAAATTACTTTCCTGAAGGTCATCTGGGGTAAATTGAATGGAATCAATTTCAAAATCTGACAAGGAATTATCATCTGAATAACTGCTGTCACTTTTAATCTCAAAATCAATTTGATCTTCCTCTGAAGACGTTTCGTCAATGCTTAACTTTCGTTTTACCTTTTTTCTTTTTTGTACTAACTTTTCTCGTTTCTTTTCCATAACTTTTGCCTTATTTTCTTTTAGTTCATTGAGTTCTGGGGTGTCCGTGAGGATGCGAGCTCTTCCTTTTTTGCGCCCCCTTAAAGCGTTCCCTTTGCGTGGCGGAGCTTTTGGAATAGGACGAACCTCATATGGTAAAATAAAACTTGATATAACAGGCATTTGTTCTTGAAAGTCCGACTTAGCTTCTGGTGTAGAAGATGACGTTAAACCAGAACATGAAGGCTTGTGTTCTATTTCGGAAGCATCGCAAAAAGATGGATCAGGGTCAGAAGAAACGGGAAGGGTCGGTGAAGGATTGTGTAAATGTGGCTCCTCTCGATTTGTTATGTTGGATGGCAAAAAGTCTTGTTCGGTAAAAATATCACTGTTTAAGGAATATATACCTGATACTTGAAAGCCTTTGGTTATATTGTTTGGACAAAACGCCATTAAGTATGCCGTATTGGCCAATTCAGCTACGTCGTAAATGGTAACTGGTTTCCCAGCATTACCCGGAGAACTCATCCAATTAGTCATGGCACTATTTTAGTAGGACTTAAAAGGCCCAAAACAGATCAATCGAGAGGCTGTAATCGGCTGAGGATGAAAAGTAACTAAAATGACTCCCGAACGTTTTGCCAAGTCTATAGTGGGTATGGAAACATGTGGTTATCTAACAATAAAATAACCTTATCCTCCAAGGAGGGTTTAATATGTAATATAAAATGTTCTGAGTATTTGAAAAATATATCTTCATTGGACCATCCACTCGGATTTGCAGCTCCGATTGCACCAGGTGGTGCCCCTTTTAACATGTGACTTTTGAAATTTACCCTAGGAAAAACAAATAAAGGAGGCACAGTATTTCCAGCAGCATTAATACAACATATCATAGTAACTAGGATACCTCTTTCTCCAGAAATCATTCCTCCTATTTGCTTTTGTCCTTTTGGTGCCAAAAGTTTAGGAGGTTGCTGCGCCGTTGTAATTCTCGTCATAACAATTATTTCATGGTTCAAAGTTTCCTTTGGCCAATGCATTTTTGTATGCCTGAAAGAAAACAGGCACTGTTTCTTTATTAAATGCAATCGCCCTGGTCTAACTTGTACCCTCGGGTTTTCTAAGTGACAGAGATGTAGAATGTCTATTTCAGAAACCGCTAAGCCAATTATCTCCTGCTTCTTTTTTTATCCCATTGAGTAGGATATTTTTTTCATTTTGCGTTGCCAGTTTTTTAACGTTTGCCAAACTTAGGCCATAATGCATTCTAGCAGCTGTCTTTAAATAGTTTACCAGTTCTGTTTCCTCGGCTTCATTAAAAACTTGTTTGACTTTATAATTCGGATTGTATATAAAATCATTTTGACCTGATGTTTTAAAATGTTTAATGTGTCTTGCTAATGCAGACTTTGCAATTACAAATTGGTTTGCAGCGGCAAGAATTGAGATTTTAGTTTAAAACTTCACGAACAGCAATTTCTACATTAACTTTTAAAGGTCTTATTAGAGAGTAATTGAAACATCTTTTGGGAAATTCTTTAATAAAAGATTCCTTTATTTTGACATATATGCATGCGCATTTCTTAAGTACAACTTTAATACTTTTATGTAAATAAAGGGTATCCTTTGTTTAAATAAAATACAGGAATGGAAAATTTTAGTTAAAGCTCTTTAATTTTGAAAAGTTTGACATACTTTTGTCAATATGCATCACAGAAGTAGAATAGCTAGTTGAAGCTCTGTGGTTGTATGTGTGGTGGTATAGAATCTAACAACTATTTTAATGTTTATTTCCTTTTTCAGCATATCATATATTTTTAATTGGTTTAGTTGCGAGCACGTTGCCAGTGATAGAAAATAATTGTATTGTCAAGTGAAATATTTTGAATTGCCAAAGTTTTCGTTGCATTCGATATATTTTTATATAATTATGAATATACTATCACAAAAACCGTTGAAATAGCGTCTTCGTTTTACCCATGAAGATGATATTATTGTGATAGGAGAATCTATTTATAAATGGCGAACATACATGGGATGATATCAAACATGGTATCTTTGTACTCACTAAAAAGCACTTTACAGACAACAGAATTCGCCAACACATTCAAATTCTACTAGAGCAGTGGAGCAAAAAAGAAAATTGCAATAAAAAAATTGAAAACTAAAAACATCTTATCACTTTTGAACTACATAATACTTTTTAGCTCCGGTATAGAAGAGCCATATTCTGAAAAAGATGCATTGCTTCAAGAATTATATGATGTTATGTCAGAAAATAAACAATCGATATAAAACCAAAACCCCAATAGACGAAAATTGGAATTTGAACTTGGTCAGGCATGCAGACAGAAAGCTGCTACAGACTTTTATGAGTAAAATGCTGTTTTGCAAGAAACAAGTATTAGGGAATATTCGAAAGCCCATGAAGACCATGATTACTTTATTGCAAGTTCTAATAATTCTAGTAAGCTTACAGATCCATAATAATGTCTTAAAGACATCCAGTTTTTACGTCTTTAGGACATCCAGTTTGTTCGTCTTTAGGACATCCAGTTTGTACGTCTTCAAGACATCCAGTCTTGGACGTCTTTAGGACAAACAGTTCTGGACGTGTTTGAGCCGTCTATTTACTTGATGGAAATTCATTTAATCACTATATAACACATACAAGTACATAAAAATATAGATTTTTCAGTAACACAGCAAAATTTAAAAAATAACATTTAATATTAAGTAACTGTGTTAGTGAAACGTGTCGAATATTTTTTACATACTAGTATGTGTTATTTATAGCGGTTAAACGAATTTCCATCAAGTAAATATACAATTTTTAAACTTCTTATAGTTATAGAATAATAAAATATTAGAAATTATGAAAGCAATAAGGTATATGCAACACTGTGTTATCTCAAGATAACTTTAGACTTTTATGAGTTCTAGACTGTACACATCTACAATAAAAGGAATCAAATTTCTTTTTGATTCTTTAATAAACATCAATACACCATTATAACCATTTAACAACATTATTTTTCCTCTCTCCTGCCCTCCTTAACCAGTTTTGGATGGGCTATTTTGGTTTCATTAGTTTTCCTGCCATATTTGCTGCTTCAGCAGAACCTAAAAGAGAGAAAAGAAAATGGTGGTAAAAAATTACGAAGAAATGTTAGAATGGATGAATATTGCACTGAAATTATCTACTGGACTATGATTTTTGACATCCTCTGTAAGATGTAACAAGTTATGAACATTATGAGATATATTTTCTGAACCATACAAAGTCTTAAATGTTACAACAAAATATTTTAACAGTTCTAATGCATAGTGAATATGAACGAAATATCTCTCATTTGACAAAATTATCAAGGCAGTATGAAGGGAAAGAAAATTTAAATATCTGTCACCACTTAAATTATTTTTAAGTACTAATGGTCCAGTGTAAAATAAATATTGTCTAAACTCGGTGGCCTTCCACCTTTTTATCTCGTTTAAGCTTCTAGGTTTCCGGTTAAATTCACATGGTATTGGTACAGCAATCTTAACAATGGAATCAGATATATTTGAAATTTTTTGAAAAGAAATCTTTGTTGCTGGTTTCCCACAACACCAAAAAAGTAAAAGCTTTTTTAGCACTCCTAAACATACTAAATGCATATAATCGAGAGGGAAACTATTGATAATATTTATGTGGGACTGAAATACCAGTGTGATAATTATCCTGATTTTGGGACCTAAAATCTGAATCGGTTCTTAAAACAATATTATTTAATCCAGGAAAGCATACTCGACCAGCGATATAATCACCCTCAATACAGTATTTGGTACAAGAAAAGTAACCGTTATGACCTTTAACACACTTAACAAAGGATTTGGCCGGGGCATCACATATAAAACCTTTAATTCTAACATCGTGAAGTTTGTCATTAACTAACATTGGATAAACTTGACTTGTTGAACTCTTAAAAAGTGGTAGGCCATCAGTATTTATATTTAGATGAATTGTATTTTCTAAAATCTCCTCATTTGAATGTTAAATAATATTTAATATGCAATTTTGTGATCCAAAATTAATGTAGGATCCAGGTTCTATTTTCTTAATATCGATAGTCCTTACAGTCCCTAACAAAGTTCTGGCATCGGAGGGCAGATCAGCAGAAAATTCTTTTTTAGTGATGCCCAGTAAATTATTTATAGCAATATGTGAAATATTATGATGTAAAGCCCATTCTGCTAAACTAGATTTAAAACATGCATTCGGAGGAATCGTAGTACAAACAATCGAATTTAAAATAGAAACTGATGGAGAATTATTGCTACCAAATACTTCGATTTCTTCACCATTATCACTACTAGAGCTAAAAGAATCTGATAGGATATTATTGAATATAGGTTAACACGAAGAATCGGGTTGATTTGATGTCGAGGGAACAGGAGAGTTTGGACGAGATTCATGATGAAGTAAAATGAAAAGAAAAATTGAAACTTACACCTTTTTTAAATCCGGTATACCACAGCCACACAATTCCAATAACGGAGAATAAATAGTAAATTACCATCAAATTACTTATTAGAAATATATTTATACTATCAAACAACCACAAATTTAAATAGGGATAAAATAAAAATTTTATAAAATGGCCGACGATCTATAGTGATCGATAGATACTCCATAGTATCGATACTTTGCATTCACTATAGAATTAAACATCGACCATCTATTGTCACTTTTCTTGCATTCACTGAGCCTAGTTGCAAGGTTTTTATTACCTCTCTTTTTCTCAAACCGTAAAAAAACGGAAAAAGATTATGCACCGCAACTGCGACATATCGTTCGTTCATAAACTATATTAATGTCTCGGTAATCGATATATTTCCTTCGACACCGCCCTTCAATGAAAGAATCGTTAGATAGTGGTGGTTGCGGCGGAGGACGAAGTTGAAGATCGCGAAACGATGGAGCGCGCGGGAATATGTCATTGGTCAAAGACGACGGACGTATAGCGCCAATAACGGAGTGTTAAGGCGCCATATTCAAAATTTATTCCATGATTTTTTACTGTTTGCAGCATAGATAAATCAAAGATTACTTTCTCCATGGTTTGCAGTTTTAAAGTTGTACACGAATTATAGTTCTAGAATAAAAGTTAAAGGAGCCGATTTATGATGAAATATAACGATGTATAATTCCATTTGATATTGATAGGTTAAATTTAAAATATTTTTTGCTCACAATGTGTTCAACGTGTGTAGTGGGCCACAAATAAAAAAAATAAAAAACAGAATCATTATAGTAGATTCAAGCGCAAATTAAAAATTACTAAAAGAGTTGAACGTCCACATTATCGACATATTTAAAACGTCTTTAAAACATCCCTACAAAGGCGTTTTAAACATGTCGTGAGAAGGACGTCTTAAGAACGCCCGTTTTACGTACCAGGATGTTTGGACCTAAGTAAGACATGAGCAGGACGTCTTTAAGATGTAGTGGGCTATCCAGGTAGTCCTCTCATTGGATAAAGGGATAAAATAGTTCAAAATTTTACTTCTTTTTTGATTTTTAGACATGTTTAATTAAATCATAACTTTAGGTTAATATCACAAGTTGATCATAGAAACATTTATATTTCTTTAGTAATTTTCTGAGGCACTTATCTAGCAAAATATTCAAAACTAACTTTTATTATCGATATATTTACATTTACAATAGAGAAATTATAAGCCAGATAAATTTTGAAACACGTTACACGTTAAACGTTATATTGTTTTGTGTAAACTAACCTCAAATTTTTTTTGTGTGATGGATAATATCGAAAATATAATTAGACGTCGAAATGATCAAGGTTTAATAGACCACAACTTCGCCATTCTTCATGACATTTTCGACCCACCTATTTTGGCACCCCCAAGGCCTGCTTTTAACTTTAATTAAACTGATGCGAGACATGCAGAACTAAACATTATATTTAAAAAGGAGGATATTCTAAGATTATTTCAAGTTTTAGGAATTCGAAACATGTTTATAACTCGATCTGGACATATTTCATCTGGGAAGAACATTATATTAAGAACAGAACTGTAAGCAACTTTTGTGATTTATTTTTTTATTTTAAGGTATTGAACGTATGTACATTCTGTTGCGTCGTTTGTCTTATCCTTATGTGACCTGGAATTTGTTCTTTCAGACATTAGCAATTTTATAAACAAGTACATTTACAATAATTTTAGACATTTTTTGGAGGAGTTTAATAATTCAAAGTGGCTTAATCAAGACCGTTTACAACTTTATTCTGATGTAAGCTACTTTTCTGCATTCTTAGTAAATTAAATTAGTATGAATATTTATTTTCTGGACTATTACTGCAAAGGGTGCGGCAGTACAAAACTGCTGGGGATTTATAGACGACACTGCCAGGGCAATATGTCGTCCCTCAGAAGAGCAAGAAAATTACTATTCAGGTCACAAACATTTTCACTGTGTGAAATATCAGTCAGTGGTTACTCCAGATTGGGTGACTGTTAGTGCAATTGGGGATTTTCCAGGGCGGCGGCATGATGCTGGTATATTCAGAGAGTCAGAATTGTACAATCAGTCAGAACAAAAAGTAAGACTTGCTAACGGAATAGCGTTTGTTTTTTTCGGGGACCAGGCCTATGGCATAAGAGAGTGTTCTTTTTTTAACTTCACTTTCATAAAATTCGCGATATTTCCCACTTGAGACTACAGCAGGAAAAATTTTTGTTTTTTGTTTTGGACTTTTCATATTTGCATCTGGAGTTTGAGGAAATACTAAACATTTTTTAAACGGAGTTGGAATTTTGAAACCTTCTGACTCTTTCTCTTCATAGTAGCGAATGTTTTTTTGGGAAGGGGATTTCCATTGACATCTTGACGGTCCAGCAACTGGTGATGCAATACCTGTCTTTTTAGTGATTATTTCATTCTGTTGAGGATTTTTATCAACACCTGCACCTGCAGTATTTTCACCAGTTTCAGCAGTTTTGTTGGGAGGTTTTCATAATCCATTTTAATTGCTGCCCAGACATTGTAAAGCTTTGAACAAGACCAGGTTTCTTTTTTTGTATAAACTCTGTGAGGTCATTTTTCTCAGTTTTATTTTCTAGTGCTTCTAACACAATCTTTGGTGTTTCTTTCTCAGAAATCTGCATAGAAATTATTCTATTTGGTATGCATTTTGTGTAGTCCTCATTGTTTTTGTTAAAGGGATGCAACCCACTTCTTCTAAAACCATTCTTAATTGTTTCTTCAGAAGCATATTTACTAAAAACACATTGCAGAATAGTACCAAAAGTACAACGTGTCACATCTTTTGGAAGGTTTTAAAATTTCCAATTTCTCACTTCTGCTGACCAACCAGCTTTAAGTGGTCTAAAAACAGATACCTCAGCTGGTTGCATAATGTGGGTCGTGTTAAGAAAAGCGAGACTAAAAATATTCCATTGTCATCACACAACTGGCTCACATGTTTTGTTAAATGGGAGCGGTGTCCATCGACGAACCAAATCACAGGTCTTTGAATATTGCTGGATTTTAATAAACATTTTGCAACCGAAATAATTTGTAAATATGCACAACTGTGATATGTAATAGTAATAACACGCTTTTATTGACCACACAAGTTTTACAGCAACTAAAAATTACATTACAAAACATGGTCAAAAGGCAGAGTTCAGAGCTTACCTAATCTGCAACAATTAGCCAAGTTCTGCTCTTCCACTCAACCTTTCAAATGTACACAACTATGTGAATTACAAATACAACTATAAAAAAGTACACAACTATGTAAATTAACGAATAAGTTCAAGCACATCAAGACAAGATCCACTGAAATAGTTAAAAAAATAAACAACAAAAACATTAGTCTAGTTTAAGCCTGCCATTAATTAAATCCATTTTAACCCTATACTTAAATTTATTGAAAGAAAATGAAATGAAAGTAGTAATTGGGTATCCTATTTAGTAGCCTAGTTATAAAAAACAAAAAAGAGCCCTGAAACAAATTGGTTTTGTGGATAGGTAGAGTCAGTTTATACTTATGTCTAATAATGTTAATATTATGAACGTCAGTTCTAAAAGTTGTTTTGTTATATAAATATGCGGGTGTAAAAGTTTTAATAATTTTCATAAATAAAGTGCAAGCATGTAAGGCACGTCTCTGATTCATATTTAGCCATCCAAGTGTTTTTAAATGTGAATAAATGTGATCCCTTCTGCGCAATCCACAAATAAATCGAATGCAAGAATTCTGAATTCTTTGTAATCTTGTCTCATCATATTCAAATAAACATGGCCCATAAACTGTGTCTCCATAATTAGCATGTGATAAAACAATTGACTCACAAAGCATTTTTTTAGTTTTTTTAATAACAGATCTTTATTTGCATATAATAATTTTAAGCTACTATAAGCTTTTCTAGCAATATCGGACATATGAGAGCTAAACTTGAACGACTTGTCAATGAGAATGCCTAAATTTTTGGCACAACTTTCTAGCCGGAGATCTTCACTGCCAATTTTTATTTTAATGTGATTACGAGATCGGTTTTTTGTACCGGTGCTGTTACGGTTTTAAAAACATCGATACAAAATTTATTGGGAATGTAATCATGCACTTATAAATGCAAATGGTTGACATAACAATTTCTTTCAAAAGTATATTGAAACTCACCTTTCCAATGATTACAGTAAAATCAATAACTTCAACATTAACCAAAAATCAATGGTTTGTTTACATTTAACTAAATCATAATAAGATATCGTATCCTTTATCATTATAAGTTGAAAACTCTAATTTACCTGATTATAAAAATATAATTAAAACTCGAAGCACTTTTGTTTACTTCAATTTATTATTTTAACCTCTTCTTTCCAAGTTGAATTGTCATTTTATGTTTTGATATTTGATATCTATCATATTCATGGAAAACAATTTATTCTTCTTCTTTTACTATTTCATATCAATCCAACTTATTATTTCGCTGAATGTTCTGTGTTCTGTGACTTCTCCTGAGTTCTGTGGATGGCCTACAAAACCTACTTGATTGGACTTTGACCCTTCCTTCTTTTTATATCAGCTTTCATTCGGAGCACATGGTTCCTTAATTCTAGATTGTAAATCGGATCTTATAAGCTGGAAAAAGTAAACTTTATTAGATTTTATTGGTCATAATTGTCAGTGTGGACAAAATTATCTATATTGGATCTAGACCAAAAATATAAAAACCTCTTTAAGGCCACCCTACAACTTGGGTAAGTAAAATCATCCACCATTCACTTTTATTAAATTCATAGCTAATATTTCACATATTTTTTTACTTTTTTTTAGGCCTTCTCCTTTTCTTCTAATTTTCTTCTGTCTGTCTCTATCCCGCTTACTATATTTGCTGAACTTCGCTGTATCACTCACCGCTTTTCATAAGTATCACTTCCTCTAAGCTGTCTAACCATTTCCACATCACATCATTCATCCGTAGTAGAGTAGTAGATAGTAGATGTAACTAGTAACCCCGTACTGAATGAATTTTGATGCACGCCAAGCGATTCATCTCATTAGATTTGAAACCTAGGAGGATCCAGGTCGAGTCAACCCAACTACCGCAAGTACTGACGTTGAGCTTACGGCCAATCATACAAGTAAGAACTTTCCGATTTATATTTACATTCACCATTTACAAAGGGTTGCTATCTGAAGGACAAGCATCTGAACCTGAAATTTTAACACAGTTTCGACAAGTTATACATTACTAACTAACCTCTACTTCAAACATTATTATAGACTTTTTTTAAACTTACCTGTAAACACCAAGGGGTACCACTCGGTCGTACAAAGATCATATGTGTGATTTACAAACTAAAATTTCAATGGTTTCAATCTAACAATGTTTAATTTATGAATCCATCCCTACTCTACTGTGAATAACAGTTTCGATTCATTTGAGCTAGCTGGAATCGAGGTTCTTCACCATCAGTGAAAACCATTTAAGATAAAAACGTAAAAGTGCGTCCAAATAGAAGCATTTTGGATTTAGTGGGATTAACAGTTAAGCAATACATTCTGGATATATTTATTGACGATTGAATATCTTTGTTAATGCTATTGCAGGAAACCTCAATGTCTTGTTCTGGAAAAGGAAGATAGAGTTGAATGTCATCTGCGTAGGTATGTACTGTGCAAAACTTTAGAGATAAGGAGAATAGCGAAGTATATATTACAAATAGGAGTGGGCCCAAGATTGACACTTGAGGTACTCCAGTTTGAATATAACGAAATCCTGAGACAGTATTATTTAGCACAACAGCTTGGCATCTGTTGTGTAAGTAGTTTTGAAGCAACGACACTGCCCCAGGTGAGAACCCAATGTACTTTAAAAGAGCTAAAAGGAGATTATGATTAATTAGGTCAAAGGCCTTGGAATAATCTAAAAGAATTAAAACAGTTAACAAATTGTTATCAGCTGCTCTATGGATATCATCTGTGACCTTTAATATGGCAGTAGTACAACTAAAACCTGGCCTAAACCCGGACTGACATGGCGGGAGTAACGAAAATGCGTTTAAATAGTCACGTATTTGCTTGTCAAGGAGTTTTTCAAAAACAACAGAGAATACTAATTGGACGTAAATCGGAGAAGTCCATAGGTGAAGAGATCTTAGGTAACGGAACCACAAAAGCCTTTTTCCAAACTGTTGGTAAGTATTTGTAGAAATAATAAAATTAAAAATGTGCTTCAAATATATTAACAAGAAAGGACAACCGTATAATAACATTTTACAGCTGATATGATCAGCACCAACAGCTTCAGACTTAATAGACAATAATTTGTGATATACATTACTTCAGTTACTTCACAAAATGCAACCTGCATTAGTTTTAATATTACTATTAAAATCGTTTAATAGATTATTATCGGGTATTTGAACGGTATTAATTATTTTAACAAAATAATCATTAATTTTATTAATGTCAGACAAGTGGGGAGGGATTACACAATTAGCTTTTTTATAATAAATGTCAAGGGATTTTAACTATTTCAAGATGTTTGATTTCGTTTGTCTAGTTAGTTTGAACTCTAAATAAGTTTTTTTTTCTAGTTTGACTGTCCTATTTGTTAAATTTCTGAGATCTTTATAATAATTAAAATGGACCAAGTTTTTAATCTTTTTAAATCTTTGTAAAGCTTTATTTTTTAACGACATCATTAGCTTAAGATTTGAAGTGAGCCACGGTGATTTAGGTTTTGTTATTTTAACTGTTTTTATAATAGCATGACGGTTAAATATGTCTAAAAATAATTTATAAAAACACTCAATCTTGTTATCCACTGTATTGCTTCGAAATATATCATTAAAGTTGGTAGCAATCAGATCAGCACAAAAATCATTGAGCAGAAAATTTGAAAAATCTCTATAAGTGTAAAACTTAGGGCCGTCTTGAGTTCTTTGGAACGGTTGGACAGTCAACAGCAAGAATATTATCACATTTTAAGTTACTTGAACAAATTATTACATCCAAGAGTGTACTTGAATTAGCTGTTATATGCGTGGGTTGATCAATAACTTGGTTCAAATTAAAGACTTCCAAGACATTGCTAATTAAGTTGTAAGAATTAGAGACAACGTTTAAAAAATCAATATTTAAGTCACCAGCAAAAAGCAGGTAATTAAATGTAGGTGTAAGATTTCCCAGTACCTCTTCCAAGCCTGTAACAAAGTTCACAGCTGAATATTTAGGTGGTTTGTACACGGAACCGATGGTATATGTTAGATGATTTAGACTAAATGAAATCCATACCATGTGTTTTGGTTCCCTAATATATTTTACCAAAAACGCCTGAAATTGCTGACAATTCACTAAGAAATATGTAACTGATTTAATATAAATTTATAAAGGTATCAATTCAAATTTTTTTAACGATTTTTTTTCATTTACTTTATAGATTGAAATTTTCATAACAGGTAGAGGCGACTGTGTTCAGGTAATCAGCGGCACCAGTCAGCAGATACTAGGTATAGTGGGTGGCAATATTAAGCCCAATGCCAATATGCTGCTGACTATTACAATGGTAAAGTATTTAACAAATATTCATTATATGTACAAATTATTAATGTTATCTAAAATTTGCTTGAAGTTTATTTTTAAACAAACATTACTAATTAATTACCAATTTAGGTTGCAGATGCACTTGTACGAATACTCACCAATATTTATAAAAAATTATAGTATACTATATTATTAGGAGTAGAAGGCGCTTAATATGTGTTGAGTCAGACATTTACTGCCGAGGCATTGTGGTCTGAGTGAAACACATAATGAAATCTTCTACTCCGAGTAATATATATTATTCGAGAAGATCACGTGTCCCTAGATGGCGCTGAATTTTTCAATATGGCTGCTATAGCGGTGAACAACAAAACAGTCTGTAAGGGTGTTTGATGCTGTTCAGTTTTTTTATGTGTTTTTCGAGACGTTTTTAGTGGGTTTGACAGGCTTTTCTTTATTTTTGTAATTTCCGTTATTCCCTAAACGTGTTTGTGTGGTATTGTTTAAAAGAAAATAGGTATAAAAATTATGAAAATTGAAGTAACCCTTTTTAACCTCATGGAATATATTGGAGTCAGAAGCAGACCACTAAAAGAAGGTGAAGCGGTTTTTAAAGCGGGACATATAATATTATGTGGCCTAGAAGGCAAAAATTCAAAAAACATTAAAAATTTGTGTCTGCAGACGTCTGGTCTAGCTTCCCAGTCTCATGAGATAACAATTAATCTGAATGATGATGTTAAAGATTGGAAATGCATTTGTTCATGGAATGTACGGCTTCTGTAAACATATTATTGCAACTTTAATTTACATTAACAGGTCAGTACAATTTTATGTAATGGCAAATAGCCTTTTAATACTATTTGTATTTTTTTTAGAATTGAGAATTTGGAAGTAATCAGCTGCACAGATTTGGCTCAGAAGTGGGGAAAAGAGAAAAAAGGTGTGGAGGAAACTTATAAGGCTCAACCTTTTGATTGCCACCCAAAGTTAAAAGGAGAAAAAAGTGTGATACTTCGCTGGCAGTAGATGCAAACAATTTTGCTCTTCTTACAACAGGTATTTTAAATAAAAACATTATTTCTCTCACTTTCATCATAGTAAAAAATCTATCAGTTCTCTGGCTGTCTTGGTCATTAATCTAGTTTAATATTTTACTTTAATCATTTACCTAATTAGTCAAAGAATTTTTACCCAATTCCTTTAGACTTTATAACTAAATTTTGATACATACGGAGTCTGCTCTCACTAAGTTTGTTAGTAGATCATTAAGGCCTACTATAAGTTTGGCTACTGAAAAAGACAAGTATGTATTACTACCTTACTGAAAATTTTATTGCTTAATTTAAATATTATATTTTTTTTTAGTGACTTACGCATGAAAGTGCTAAGTTTACTTGAGCTTTCACTTAATTCGGCTTTTTTAACTGAGCTCAGTACGCAAATCTCAGTGAGTACATATAGCATGAGATCTTGTTGTCAAGATATTTTAAATTCATTGTCTACAAGCGACCCGCTTCATATTGCAACAGCGTACGAACAAGGTTCCAGTATGTGGGCAAGAGAAAGACAGTTTAGAATAACAGGTACCCTAACATAATTGAAAAAAATTGTTTCTTTATTAAAGTGTCATCTTTTAGGGTCAACATGTTACTCAATTTACACGTTCACGAAAGTAGAAGAGTGGGAAACAAAGCCAAAATTTTTTTTTTCCAAAGTCGTTCACGAATAAATTCACGCAACACGGTAAGAAATATGAGAAAGAAGCTCTAGAATTATATAAGGAAACACATCACTGCAATGTAGTAACACATGGATTAGTTGTGTCGAAAACGTTTCCATGGCTAGGATTTTCCCCAGATGGGGTCATATTTGAAAACGGTGTTCCTTCAGAGTTACTTGAAATCAAGTGCCCATTTATTGGTAAATGTGTAAATACATATTTTAAATTAATTTCTAACTATTAGTATTTTAGGAAAAGATAACTTTCCTGAAGTCTTCCTGGAATCTTGTGACTATATTGAGAAAACTAGTTCCGGAGCTAAACTAAAAGAGAGGCATAGTTACTATGGACAAGTTCAATTGAGAATGGCTCTCCTAGATTTAAATTCCAAAAGATTCATTTTATATTCTAGCTATTCAAAATCATATTTAGAAATTATTGTACAATTTGATAAGAATTTTGCAGCAGAAATGATTTAAAAAATCTCCGAGAATTATTTTCAACATATGCTGCATGTTTATTATTTAAATAAATAAGTAAAATAATTATTTTTTCATTTATTTCATACTACCAGTTATATTTACTAACTAAAAAGTAAAAGTCACCTCAGATTCATAGAAATTTATTGAATTGGCATTAAAATATTGAACTGATCACCAAATGTAGTTGAACTTTTTCAATTACCTATTACTAATATTTTTATTATTGATTTAATTCAAATTAACAGATGATTTCAAACAAATGTGCAATATAACATTGGGTTACGCATGAATGTAAGATTTCACTTCATTTTGTGTGCTGTTCATTTTTTATAATAATTCTAGTAAAACAAATGAAATGTACATACTTACATACAATTTTACATTTATATACAAAAAGTATTACATAAAGTGAATGAGTGATTATGCAAATAGTTAAAAATACATGAAAACTATAAATTTGTTTGTGATTTAACTAAGGAAAATTTACATTCTAAAAAAATAGAATTTAACACAGAAAAGGAAATTCTTCTAACTAATTGGTATATTTAGTATATATGTTGATTGGATTTTTAATGTAGAACTGTTGTAATTTAGAAGAACTGACGCTAAATGCTCAAATTGTTTCACTATCTGCCAGAATAGGTGGGGATAAATTAACAATAGCTGCAATAATTGTAATTATTTCGTCAGCATATGGTATTAAGTAACAGTTAAACTGTTCGATAAGAATTTCAAAGATCTTTATTCTTTGAATTGCTCTTTCTACATGAACTCGAGCTCGAGCAATGTCAGCTGTGGCTTTGGCATCACCCTTACTAAACTGTTTTAATTTTTTTTAAATGAAGGCATAATTAACTTTATCAACTTTTCATTACATCCTTCTCAATTAAAATTCCTTTATCAACCATAACTGCATCATGTATATCTAATTTATCAATCAATTTCTCATAATTAAAAATAGCCTTATCTGTAGTACGCCCTCCAAATCTAGCACTAACAAATGATATTAAACCAGATGGGGTTATTCCTATAAGATATTTTAAAGTATGCATTCCTTTATAATGTGAATATGATGATATCCTGCATTTTAAACATATTTATCTTTAAATTTTAATCTCTGTGTAGTCCAATACTACTCTGCAATTCTTAAATTTATCAAAACACTGTGGCATATTATTTAAAATTTCCTCTTTGCTTGGCCAATAAATTGCTGGTTTCAGACTTACAGCTAAAAAGCTTACTGTGGAATAAAATATGCTCCTACACTGAGTATTACTTAGTTTAAACAAAACTGCTAAGCATACAAAAGAAATGTTTAGCTTCAATTTACACAAAACCAAAATAATCCGTGTTTCAATGTTTGACCAGTTGCATTTGTTAAAAGTTGCTATATTTTCGGCACATTTTGAAAGAGTTTTCAGGATATCTAAAGTGATTTCTAAAAAAAAGGTTTATTTAGTCTTTAATCATAATGTGTGTTCCTATTTATAGTGTAAACAATATCATCAAAATGTAACATACATACCACAAAAATTAATCAACTTATCATCAGAATTTAAAATTTGTGGCAGCTCAAAAAAGTCGGAAAATTCAATTTGTGTTGCCTCATCTTCAGTAAAATCATTAGAAAATGTAGCTACATGTGAGGCTAGGGCACCTTTGTCTGGCTTTGATATTGTTGCAGGTTCCTCCCCTATGTCTGCAGTTTTGTCATCGGGTTGTAATAAACTTTCAACTTCAATTCCTGTTTGTTCTTTAGACATACTTAATAGTACATTTCTGCAACCTTTAAAATAAAACATCTAATGTAGGTTCTATAAATAGTAATGTGTCGAAAAGATACATAATTTTAATACTAGTGTTAAAAAAATAACTTTGTAAACTAATATTATACTTGATACATGCCATTTCAAAGTTTAATTTCAATAGTGGAAAATAAACACTCAAGTAACTAGTTGGTATGTTTGAAAACAAGAAGAAGGCATTATTGACATATTAACTATTCATTAATATATTCGAAAGAATGAAAGAAAAAAAACATTTGAAATAAGTGTTTCAATACTGGAATTAGGTATTTCGACTAAATCCGGAGGAGAATATTGCAATTCATGAGACATTTTTCCAATAAAATATTCAAAAATGATAAGCATCAAATTAAATAAGTATTAAAATCATAGTTTCTCTCTACTCAATTACGAGTATCACGACACAAATAAGGCGTGTTGCTATAATTTCTCATTATTATTTTACTAGTAAAATAATGAAATCTCATTATCGTACTAGTAAAATAATAGAATATTTCTACGGTCTGTGTTATAGAGAGAGTAATATAGTTATTATTATACGCATGAAGAAAGAAATATTTGTCATCCTAGCTTTTATACTCATGTATTAACGTATTATTATATACTTTTTTACTTTTCAGACACGGAGCCGGTTTAAGTGACATAGGTCACTTCTGTTGATCCTATCCCCATTCCACCTGATCAACCAACCCCTTCGACCACACCAACTCCCAACGCCTACATTCCGTGTCTGGCAGAATAAAATAAAAAAACAGGACAATATCAGTTCGGAGGCATTGAAAAAAAATATTTCAAACAAAAATTAAAGAATGCCCAGTATGAGGCAATGACACAAAAAACATTGTATAAACTCCAACGGCAAAGCCTAATGTGGGATATAAAAATGAAAAAGAAAAAATATGAGTTATTATTAAAAAATGATAGTTGAATAAAGAGTTTTATTTCGTTTACGCATAAAGTTTTTCAGTTAAAAATGCTAATATAAAAAAAATAATTTGCTAATTCAGTTTCAAATAAAACACAGTGGGTATAAAGAAAATATCTAAGCTTATTTTCAGGTAAAATAACCTTCAATAATGGCATTTCTAACTGTTGTGTTCAAATTGCGTTGGCGAATTGGTGCAACATCATTATTTTCAATAATTTGCAGATATTCATCAGGATCGTTTTCAAAAAAATCCCCAAGATCAATGGCAATATTGTGTAATACAGCACAAGCAACTATAACTGCTGCTGTGGTATGCACGTTCGTCCTTACACCTACAGACAAACAGGCAAATCTTCGTTCAAGAACTTCGAAACACCCCTCCACAGTATTTCTTGTAGCAATTTGGGCTCTGTTGTACTCTTCTTCAGCTGGAGTTCTTCGGTTTAACACCGGTGTTAATAAATACGTTTTACATGGATATCCACTATCACCTAGGAGAAAATTGTTTCTGCCATATCTTCCACGAGTCAAATTAACAACTAGAGGGCTATCATTCAATATAGTTGAATCGTATACTGAACCGGGCCAACGTGATATTATGTACCTTATTTTTAAATGTGTGACACACACTACCTGAACGTTTAAGGAAAAGTATCCTTTTCGGTTGCGATACAGTTCTGCATCTCTTCCTCCAGGAGACAATATTTTTATATGCGTACAATCCACAGCACCAATGACTCTGGGGAAATTTCTTATGGCGTAAAATTGGGTACATACTTCAAGAATTTCTTCCTGGGTCAATGGCATTTTAATTTCTTCTTGCCCTAACAGTGCAATATAGTGCGTAACTCTTAATTATTCGTGACACTGAGGGCTGCGAAATATTGACATTGTCTCCAATACAATTTTGAAATGCACCAGTTGCATAAAATCGCAATGTTAGAAGTAGTTGGGACATTGGTTCTATAGAGCGGTTACCATGAACTCCAGATAATTACCAATTCTATCTAAAATATTTACTACAATGTCTTTATGAAAACGAAATCTGGCCTTAAAATCAACATCATCATATTTCTCAAAGACATTAATTCGAGGTCTTAGGAATCGAATTCTTCGATATCTGGGTTGCTCCTCTCTATCACTTTCCTCCGATAAAGAAGATAGGTCTGTATCCATTATTGAAAAATATGCGTAGAATCAAATAACTTTTATTAAGCAGAAATAAAAGTTTTACTTTATTAATCGTATTTTATTTGATAATTTATTCCAATTTCGTCCTAGAAAACATTTGTAATTTTAAATGGAATGTCAAATTTGAATAAAAATTTATGAATTTATTTTATTAAAAAAAATGAGAGTTGAAAAACTCTTTTAGAGCAACATTCTTAATGATAATTCCTCAGATATTGAATGGTTCTTTGATTCTTCAGATGAGTTGAGATTTGAAGACTTGACTAATATAGTTCGGAACAAGCGTGTAAGAATTGAAAACTTTATGGCCGTGATAAATCAGTACATCGATGATGAATGTCTACACCATTTTCGTTTGCGTAGGAAAACTTCAAATATATGTATAGGTGTATAATATAATTTGATAATATAAAAACTCTACAGAGCTTGATTTCAGATGAACTGGAAAGTGAAAATATATTTCTATCTCATTCCTTTGGTCGGGAAAAAGTATCATCACGTAAGACATTTCTAATAACTCTTTGGTATCTTGCTAACCATGAAACATACCGACAGATAAGTGATCGTTTTGGAGTAACAGAAAGCTTAGCATCATTCGTGGTTGGGTTACCTGCAGGTCCTCTTCAATGTTTTCTGCGATTCGGAGCAGATCTTCAATATGGCTGAAGGTGGCTGTCCTCAATCGGCTTCGGATCTCTGGCTTCAGCTGTTCTACTATTGTCCTCGTCAGAGATGAGTGTGACATCTCTGATAGGAGTCTATTTGCTGGGGACCACTTTCTCATAATAAATGCTGCTACAGGTTCATCTCTATGACGGCTGCCATAGAATGTAGCAGTCAGTCTATCTATTACCGACGGATGGTTGAAGTGGTCAGTCAGTTGAGCTCTTAAAAATCTATAGCTCTGTTGAGTCCTAGCATATACCTGTATCCAGCTTGCAGCTTCTCCTTCTAGTTGCTGGAGTAAAATACTGGACCAATGTACTTCTGGTACGCGAGTATTGAAAAAATAATCCTCTAAATTGTCTATAAATGTTAGAGGACTTTGGTCTTCAGTGCCACTAAATGTTTGCCAACTGTTTGGTTGACTGTTTTGGGTGAGCGATAATTGATTGCTAACCTGTTGTAGCGTTTGCGCTATTAATAGGAACGTATCCACATTGTGGTTGCTATTTATCACTGGGGTGGTTCGGTCTTCCGACTGGATGACTTTGCACTCTTTATCACGTTGGGCGCCATGATTCGGCTGTTAAGCTTATGTCCCCTCGTGGTCGATTTCGACGGTAACTTGTTGTTCTCAACAAAATTGTCAATCTGCTTTAGATATTCTAATTCTTCTTTCGGTAATGATAGCATTATACCTTTCAATTGACTGCTTCTTTTTGTATCCCTCAAACAAAGATCTTTGTTTCTGGATTTTCCTTTTCTATGTTAGGACTACCTTATAAGAAAATATATTAATTTAAGATCTACAAGAACATTCAATGTCTTATGATAAAAAAAACTTCTTTAATATACACTATTTGAGAATTTTGATAACAATTAACCAGACCTTTTAAAGTGATTCTCTTCTTTCTTCCAATTCTTATAAACGAGTTCTATATGTATATAAATTTCTCCTCAAATCAATCTCTTCCGTCTTCCAACTCTTATAAACGTGTTCTATATGTATACAAATCTATTTTCAAATTAATCTCTTCTGTCCTCCAACTCCCACAAACGTGCTCTATATGTATATAAATCTCACCTCAAATCAATCCCTTCTGTCTTCCAATTCTTATAAACGTGCTCCACATGTACGAGTATATAAATTTCTTCGATTATTCCAAAATATCCATCTGAATTGTCAATTACAATGTTTTAATTTTTAATTATCACTCCTTATATTAGCCAGTTAAATCCAATGCAATCAACTTTTTAACATTTCAAAAGTCCCAACTGCCTTAATATATCTTTTTTTTATCTTCTCAAAATTTTTATTTTCTTAACCGTCCAAAAATATGTCAAGTACCTAGTTTTTCTTTTTAACAAACTCCATCCTAACTTAGCTACCTAAATTTTAAAGGATTGTTTGCAAACATTTCTATTTTAATAAATGTCATTTACTGTCAAATCCTAAAATATCATAAACATTCTTACATAATTCTATAAATGATACTTTCATCTCTCTGCAAAACTAACAGCCAAACAGAACTATGTGACGGTAAAAATCCTGGAGGTTCACTCAATATCTGCATAGCTTTGTACATATCACATGGAGAATATAATTGGATAAATAGACAAGTCGTTATCATCTACATTCGACAAGCAGCGACACAGTTCGTCCTCCATTCTCACACGTTAGATCCATCTATCGACAAATAACACGCTGTATACTTCATTCTCTACTGACATTCATAATAAAACATACCACAAAATTTTACGATACAATGAAATTATAAAAATATGGAAAGTATATTGTGACAAATCTTTCAGAAGTAGTTTGTGTACGTAATATAAACTATAAATTGGTAGACAAGAGCTGACAGAGCAAATGCGACATTTACAAGACGTACGAATGAACTTATTGATAAAAATGTAGAAAATGTTGAACAAAATATATCAATATTGGATTTTATTCAATGGAAATTAACTGATAAAATAATAACGCGATTGTACTGAATCTACCATTTTGTTTTCAAATGATAATAATTTTTTAGCTAACATAATTCTTATTTCTGATTGGCGAAGACTTGTGTAAGACGTTAGCGCGAGTTTCATAGCTTTGTGTAGGACCTACACTAACAAATTTCTCATCACAATCAGAAATATTGTGTTTCTCAAATACAACTTCCACTTAAGTAATTAAATATAAAATGTATTATCAACACATGTCACTACCATGGTGGGACAACCTGTATGTGACAATATATATATATATAATATATATATATATATATATATATATATATATATATATATATATATATATATTGTTATATATTCAATCTTATAATTGTAATTGCCCCGCGTTGTGACAATTAGGTACAATTTACTATACCTTAATTTAATGAATATTACCAATAAATTTTTTTATTTGTCCACGATTAAAAAAAAATTGTACAATCCCTGATTGCAGGAACAATATTGTATACACAGCTTAAGCATCGTATGATATATATTTCAAAGTTGACAGTTGTTGTCAAAATTTTCCAATTACAATATTTGAAAGATGAGTTTATTTTACCTTGAATTACTTGACTCTATCACTCAGGTGGGTTCAGTACGCTCTAATATAACAGTTTGTAATGAATTTTAAATTATTTTTTGAATTAAATATTTATAAGATTTGGTTCAGTATTCTCTCCTGTGAATGTGTATTTAAGATTGGAAATATCACTCAATTAATTTCTGACACTTATTATCAATGAATGACTTGTCTGTCACCAATGATTCACTAAGTTTCAATGTTCAAATAAAATTCCTATTCCTATATGATCTATATAATTTCAAATCAAAATACGTTTTAACAATTATGTAAATTTACTCAAATAAGCAAATACCAAATTTAACTTTCTTTCCAGAACAAATAATGTTATCGTAATTTTAACGACTAAATTAACATTAAAACAACCTACAAACTAAATAACCTCCTAAACTAATTTAAAAAGTTTCTAATTTCTTTTCAAAAAATTTCGAATATTGAATTGTCACTCAGTTCGTTGGTGAATGTCACATACACGATATTTTCTGCTAATTTCTTCCACTATTAAATTGGTCGATAAGTATACTTATTTTTCGTAGTTGATTGAATTCAATATATAATCTCATTATTTATATGCATCTACTTTTAATTTAATTTTGTATCAAGGCCTGATATTCAATGATGTAAGAATAATTCTGGAGCAAACTCACCAGAAATCTGGATGTAAAGAAGAAACTGCCAAGCTCGTTCAACTGCAGCACCAATTTTCGAAAATACACGCACTGAATTTAATTTTGAATTTGTCGAATAACACCTTATATTAATTAATTACAATGTTCAAATACCAAACTTACAAAATTTTTGGAGAGATCTCACCGGAGATGTTCTCCGTTCGGATTCTCAAATTCAACTACTGATTTTATTTAAAATAAATAACCACATTCTGGTGTGGTTACAAACTTTCTTTTTTTCTGAAAAAAAAACCAAATTTGTTATTTTTTTATATCAAAGATTTGGAATACTTCTATTATCACTAAACACCTTGTAATGACTTCTAATTTCTTTAACCTTGAATCACTGTTCAATTGTGGCAAATAAATGTCATCAGAAATTAAATAATCTGCCAAATCTTACAAATACAGGGTTTTTCAACTATATTGATTTTATAGACAACATAGGGTTTTCCGGAAGTATTGCATAAATTAAATTCATAAATAATTTGGAATAATAGAACTGTATCAAATTATAAATATTGAGATTATATATTGATTTCAATTAACTACGAAAAATAAGTATACTTATCGACCAATTTAATAGTGGAAGAAATTAACAAAAAATATCGTGTATTTGACATTCACCAAGGAACTGAGTGACAATTCAAAATTCGAAATTTTTTGAAAAGAAATTAGAAACTTTTTAAATTAGTTTAGGAGGTTATTTAGTTTGTAGGTTGTTTTAATGTTAATTTAGTCGTTAAAATTACGATAACATTATTTGTTCTGGAAAGAAAATTAAATTTGATATTTGCTTATTTGAGTACACAAATTATTGTTTCCCAAAGGTATAATTAATTGTGCAATTGTGACAAGTCATAGAGATTGTTGCACCCGGTGTGTTTGTTAGAGCTGTAGTTGGTAAATTGATAACCGTATTCTGTAGAGTATTGGTTTCATTGATATTATTAGATGGATGAGGTTGAATGGTGTTACTCGGCTGATAAAGCCGCAGAAGTCGAAGGTGGTGGCCCTTGGAGCATATCTGCGATTGACTTTTTGAGTGTCAGTGAATCCTTAATGTAACCTTCTGCTACAGATGCAGATTTCCAGCCCCCATGTTGTTTTAATTGTAGTGTGTTACTGCCACTAGCCGCTAAAATAGTGGCAGACGTTCTTCGAAAGCTATGACCGGTGAAGAAACTAGGATCTGATAAATTCAGGAAAGTCCTAATCCCGACAAATAATCGAGATAAGTTTACATGTGATCAGCATTTTAAATATTTCTCAATAATTTCAATCCAAAGAGCGTCTGAGACAAAAGAGCGTCTGAGACAATAAATTTTCGAGAAGATCCATTTTAACTCTGACGAATATTTATAATAATTATATCGTCTTTGTTCACAACATCCCTCATTAGCAAATTGCAGAGTTCGTCTCCACGGCATGCCCCTACAACACCTATCACAAGAACTGCCTGTAATTGAGGAATATTTTTATAATACTTACTTTAACTGCAATGTAAAGGTTGTCACCCGCAAACGTTAAAAATTTTGTGATGTCTTCTTTTGAAAACACAGAGAACTTTCTTGGTGTATAATTGTTATCCTCTCTTTTAAGATAGCCGATTAATTTAAAATATTTTGAACTATCAATGTTTTCGTTGAGCCTAATGGTGGCTTTCAACATAGTGCGGTCATAGTGTAGATGCATTCTTATTGCTCGCATATTCATTGAAATATGCTAGCAGTACGTTTTCAGTAATTATAGCAGCGCCTTTACTTACACCCCAATGTTTAAAAATTTCGTAAGTTTTCAAATACACACTTTTAGATTTTTGAGGTAGTAGTTTCTCATTCAATTGCTCTGCAGCTTCCCGCATTTCAGGCGGTGTACAATTAAGTTATAACATATCCATATTAAAAAAATCACGCAAACACAATAATTACAAACGTTGCTTAAATAAAAATTTTACAAGTGAAAATGTCAATCTGCATGAGACTACTTGATTTCTGTTTTATTAGTGGAAAGATTTTTATAAGATTTTTTTCATTTTTGATTTTTGGCTAGTAGGGGAAAAATGTATATACACCACAGTGGTGAAGACATTTATAAACCTCGCATCTTATTCCGCTCGTGGCAAAGCCCCTCGCGAAATAATTTTGGTGCTCGGTGGATAATAATAGTCTTCACCACCTTGGTGTATAATATACTATTTATGCCATAGCCACTATCACCTACTAGAAGATAATCTACAAATGCTCCATTTTCAAAGCGTGCTCGTATATTTGAATTGGTGAATATTGTCGAATCATGTGCGGAAGCTGGCCAACGACAAACAACATCTTGGAACATGCAGTCTATGTCACATATGGCTTGTACGTTGTAAGAGAAAAAACCTTTACGGTTTCTATAAATCTCTGCATTATAACCACCAGGAGAAACTATTTTAATGTGGGAGCAATCCACAGCACCTATACGGTAGGTGGTTGTAGAGGCCTGCAATGGTTCTTGTAACTTCCCATACTATCCGGCTTGTAGTGCCTTTATCTAAGCCAATAAAATCACCCACTACCTGTAGGAAACTACCTGTTGCATAGAATCTTAATGTCAGGAGCACTTACTGTTCTGCTTTTACAGCATGGTTTCTATAATTAAAAACCATTTACTTCAATAATTTAAACTTATGTATTTAATGTAATATTGTTTGTATAGAGGATTACCCTAATAAATAAAGGCTTAGAATAATTATCCACATTACAACTTACTGTTCAGTAGGAGATGTTATTTGATCTCTAATCAGACTTATTATAAATCTTGTCCCTTGTTTTGTAAATCTAAATCTTTTAAGAAACTCATCATTCCAAATCTCGAAATGGTTAGGCCTTTCTCTATAATTTTGAAGGAGTCTTCTTCCACATACTAATAAAATATCAATAATTTCTACAAAGTCTGTCTTAAGATTTCCATTTTCACCAAAAAAAGTGTTCTAAATATATAAAAAATTTGTGTTTTTTGAGGTTAAGTAAGCCTAAACTCGCTTTAAGCTGCCAAAATCAACCGCTTTAATACAAACGTCAAACATGTGAAGTTAAACTAGGTTTAAGTTTGAGGTGGGCTTAAACTAGGATTGACAATGTCGCATGCGAGAAATAGAACAATGTCGACCCCTTTTTGTCAAAACGTATTTTTGAACGCATGACATTATCTTGTGTGCGAGAAATTGTAGGAGACATGTCGCGAGTGCTCTACAGCAGTCGAAATGCTTGTGACGAATGGTTTTATAACCTATAAAGAAAGCCAGGTGGTCGAGTGGAGACTAATGAGCAAGAATTTTGAATATGGAAATTGAAGACCAAATATATTTAGCTGGCATAGGGGCTTTAGAAGAAGTGGAAATTGAAAATGATATCCAAAGAGTTTACAGCAGATATCAAGATCCATTTGAAGTTCTAACAGAAGAACAGTTTAGAAGGATGTACAGGTTGACAAAGGAAATAGCTAGAAGTCTAATACATGATCTGTAACCATTTGTAACTGCACCTAGCAGAAGTTCAGCATTAACTATTCCTCGTAAAGTGAGTATAATCTGTAGATACTCACATTTTCAACTGTTCCCCCATTTTAGGGGCCGACAACTTGAATTTTCATTTTTCATAGCTCTCTTGAGCCTTTTCATTGACCATTAATTTCTAATTCTGTCACCAATTGTTTTAGGTGTTGACTGATCTGAGATTTTATGCTTCTGGCAGTTATCAGATGGATGTTGGATATAATATTAACAACTCTATTTCTCAAGCTTCTGTAAGCAAATGTATTACGGAAGTGATTAATGCGCTTAACAGAAGGGAAATATTCGAACAATACGTGAAATTTCCACAACATTTTGAAGAATTGAGGAGACTTCGAAATTAGTAAGGAATACTTCATTTCATTATCAATGAAGTAATTACCAAGTGAAGATTTAGGGAATAAGTAAAAACACAAAACTATTTTTAAAAAGTTTTAATTTAATTTAATTTCATATTTTTTATAACTAAAGACCAATTAGTAATTTTTTATTATATAAGCTGATTTAGTTATTCGTTAGGAATTTAATTGTCTTAATTTTATTGTGTGTGAAGAAATGTTTTGTTTTTTAGATTCTTTCAAAAATTCGATTTTCCTGGTGTAGTTGGATGTGTGGACTGTACACATGTTGCCATTTTTCCTCCAGCAAATAATGATCCAGAGAATCCTGAAAATCTATATGTAAATAGGAAGGGCTACCACTCAATAAACGTCCAATTGGTAATATTTTGGAGTTGTAAATGAGTACCTACAAATGAACCTATTTTTGTAGTGACATTATTGACCAATCATATTTCATTATGTGGAAACAGATGCTAAATTACACAAGATTTGAGAGTTACTAACTTTTGCATGTAATAAACTGGCACTTAAAGAATGTTTAGTCAACAATCTCTGTGAAAATCTGATTTGCACCATTTTTCCTATGACTGGTTCAAATATTAATGAAAGTTCTTTTTCAGATATGTGATTCTTCTTTAAAGATTTTAAATGTGTGCGCTCGTTATCTAAGAAGTACACATGACTCTTTTATATGGAACAACAGCAATGTTTCAAATCTTATGAGAAACTTGCACAATGCTGGACATACTTCTTTTATGAAATAGTTTTTTCGACCAAGTCAATGTGTGTAAGTTCAGGTTATGGGATTATGGTCAATAAAACAATGAAAATCTATTATTTTTTCAGCCTACGTTTCGACCTTTATTGGGTCATCTTCAGGGCGTCTACAAGAACATACAAAGAATGTATTTATTTTTGTGTGATACACTAAACACAAAAGTCATAAAAATTTGTTAAAATCAAATAAAATCTGTACAATAGTATATGTAAGAAACGACAAAAAATTATAGTTAAAAAATATTAAAAGTTAATTTTTTAAAAGGTTAATTTTTAAAATAACAGTTATGAAAACCACAGGAAAACAGGTGAGATCCTTTAATGTCATTAATTGCGACAAGCAGCTAGAGTTTACTAATGAATTATATGATGTTTATTATCCTTCAACGCTCAATATCCGCTAGTTTAAGGTTGTATATTGTTGCTATTATTTGTGTAAGTGCAATCCCCAGTATAGTTCTAAAGGAAGAAGAAGACCAGAGAAAAAAAATATAATAAAATCAAATGAAGAAAAGAACTCTTTCCTTCTCCCCACCCCTCAATTCATTGAGAGAACCAAAACCCTTACAGGAAAATTAATATTACGGTACAATTTCTGATCATGAATATGTTTAAAAAGATATACTTTGATTGAATGTGAATCTATTGTTACTAATATTAAGAACAACTTTTTGTGATACTTAAATACCTCACAAAATGACGGAAACTAGATGAAAAAACCTAATCAAAACTATGTTAAACAAACAAAGACTTACCAAAATTGATTTTCTTCTTGTAAAAATTCCCTATCATATCAAGCCTTCCAAAAACCATTTTTCATCAAATAAGGAAATGACATTTCAGTTTATTGTGTGTGTTCATGTTTGGATACGGTGGGAACTGAATGTAAAATGAATTTTATAGATATCAGGTAAGGAACGAGTTCAAAAACAAGTTTAATTGTTTTTCAACGACAACTCTTTGGTTCTATTTATTAAAGAGTTGTCGTACGAATGGCGTCTTCGAAACAAGGCAAACTCTTATTCCGAAAATGTTCTGCTGGCCTATTTCGCTGAATTGGGTGCAAAATACAAGCCATCTTCATTATGGTCATTTTATTCAATGATTAAATCTGTGTTGAAGATAAACCATGACGTTGATCTGGAAAAATATAAGAAACTACGAGCGTTTTTAAAAAGAAAATCTGAAGGATTTCAAGCAAAGAAATCTTCCACTCTGACCCCGGAAGAAATTAGGAAATTTATTGACAGAGCTCCTGATAAAATTTTTCTTTTGCATAAGGTAAATGTTCATATTTAATCTGATCTATTCAAAAACTCATGTTCTTTTTTGATTCAGGTTATATTAGTTATTGGAATTATGGGCGAATGCCGCTCAAACGAGCTTTATGAAATGAAGATAGAAGACGTGAAGGATTTCCAAACAGAGTTATTGATAACAATACCCAAGACTAAAACTAAAATTGTACGAAAATTCACCATAAACAGTACGTTTTACAATATTGTAAAGAAGTACATCGATCTCCGTCCGTCACATGTAGAAACCAATTCATTATTTCTAAATTATCAAAAATCGAAATGTACAATACAACGTATAGGAAAAAACAAATTTGCAGACATTGGTAGACAAATTGCCAAATATTTAAACTTGCCAAATCCTCAAAGTTATACCGGCCATTGTTATCGCAGATCATCTGCCACTCTGTACATTGATGGAGGAGGCGATATAACTGGATTGAAGCGTCATGGGGGCTGGAAATCTACCCAAGTAGCTGAAGGATACATTGATCAGTCTATGAGAAACAAAACAACTACAGCAGATACTATTGCCAAACAGATAAATAGTAATGAAGCAACTTCTTCTTTTACAGCAACCGAAATTCCAAATATTCGTGTTGAAAACTCTTCCAAAGTTAATCATAATTCACGACCAATTCAGTTCATTAATTGTACTATCACTAATTTAAATGTTATTGACAAATAAAGTTGTTCATTAAAAATCTAAAATAAATTAATTTGTCGTAAATAAAGTAGAGTATACTACTCGCAATAATGGCTATTATTCTCTCGGAATGTTACTCCCTCGCCGCTGACGCGGCTCGGTTCGTAAAGATTCCTCGAGAATAATAGCTATCATTTTTGACTCGTGGTATAATCTACTATTAATTAGACTAGTAATAACTATAAGATTTTTCTTGTATAATCAGCAATTCTTTCTAAGGCTACTGCGATCCTTTGTCTTGCCTGAACATCTTCTCGCATTAGTTCTAATTTTTCTTTATAATAATATTTTATTACATTAATATTAACCTCATTTTGTTCTGCCAGTTTTGAAGTTGCAGCAATTGTGTGATTTAATCTTGCAGGTTTTGATAGAAGGCGTTTATTCTTTCCTCTCTCTAAAATGAGGTGTTCTTTACGTGGTGTAACATTTTCTTTCTTCATCAAGTTATCATTGTTATCACTATTCTCGTATTGATTATAATCATGATCAATAGTAATAGTTCCTTCTACTTGTGAAAAGAGACCATCAAATTCAACTGTCGACTCGGGCACGTTCGTATCCCCTTCATCCTCAGATGTTATTATTTCCTGTAAAGGGGGTCCGTTCTCTGTAACTATGGCATGTTTCACTATTACTGCTTTTTTGGATTTTGTTTTGTTTTTTATATCTTGCCAAGTCTGCAAAACAAAATTTACTATTAATTACAAATAAAGTTTTTGTGAATGTAGACATTAAAAATAATAAGCAAGTATTCAGAGTAGACAATTAACACCAAGAGTTACTAGTAGATATTACTCAATATTCAACAAGAAATCTTTATATTGACATGTTTTGAAAAATAAATCAATATAATATAATAGCAATCCCTATTGAATTATTTATTAAGAACTTACTTTTCGCCAGTGTAACCAATTCTTCGTCGCTCCGGGCATCGAATTTAATTCTGTAGCTATAGTTTCCCACAGTTTTTGAGCGGTTTTGTATGTAAAAGTGTTCGTAAATTTACCGGCCCTTAATTCAACTTCTTTTTCCATGAAAGCTAGTAAAGCTGTGCGTTGATTAGATGATATATATTATAACGTATAGATAAGTATAAATAAAAAATATAAGAGAAAATATACGATGCTCAGATGATTAAAAATCTTACTCTCACATGTACATAATAAGATATAAGAAAAACTGTTTAATGTAATCTCAAGGCAAGGGAATTTAGCGATAAAGTAATCAGTTCATGGTAGAATGCGATATTTATACATTTGTTAACAGGAAATATTGATAATCCACAAAAAAGACTTACCTTGTATTCATCATAGTTAGAAATCATTTATGTAGTTCTGTACATAGTAAATATCAACATATAATTATAAACGTCTCAAATAAAGGACTCGTGCAATGCATATTCAGTAAGATTATTTGAACAATTAGTAACAGCTGTTTTAAAGTTAACAGATTATTTCATAATCATTCAACATCTACGAAATTGTTTGGTTATATTTCATTTTGACTTGGACGTCAGAAATCGCAATTTAGATAAATTACACGAGAGTTTAAAAAAGAAGCAGAACCATAGAATTCAACTTTATTGCGTCAGAAAATATATGAATTTTTGTTGTCATATAATTAATGATATTATTATTTAGGGATGAAAATAAAAATAATAAGGAAACGTTTAAGTAAATGAATTATAAATGAGGTATAAAGAATATTCAAAAATTGATATGGACATAACTTAAATTGAATTCATGTTGTAGTTTTATAAATATAAGTAGTTTTAGATAAAATGTTTATATTGAATATATAAACAATTAAGACCATTTATAGGATTATAAAAATACTCAAATAATACTCGTATTTATAAATAATAAAGCTTACGATGGATAGGAAATATAATTAAAAGAATGTAGAAATAGACACTAAATAAAATTAAAAACTTAAGAATTCGATAGTAAATAGGAAATCAGCATACACATGAATTTATATAGCAACCAGAAAAAAGACAAAAGGAAGTTGTTGATTGAGGAAGCGTTAGTAGATGTTTGGTGATTAACGAGAGAGGATATATTACTATAATTATAACAAAATTTAGATGAAATTAGCAAAATTATGTTTTAAAAACTCCTAAAACAGAAATGGAAGTAGCAAATGAAGTTCTAACTATCCAGTGAATAGTAAGAAATTACATATAAACTACAAAATAAGATATATAATAAGTTATTATAAAAGAACAGAAACTGGATACAATATCCAAATCAAATATTAAGTTAACTTGGAACTAAACTTAATTAAAAAGTTGCTAGAAGAATTATTAAGATTGCAAGAAATCTAACTATGAGAAAATAATCAAATATGTAGTATACATCAAGAATTGGCTCCTAGAAGAGAAACAGCGTCGCCTGGACGGATAATCTGCAAGGCAGGTTTTTTTTGAAGACAGCATTTCGAGAAGGAAACTAGTGGGGTTTTAAAAGGTTAGTGTGGTTTTTTCGTATTGTTGGTACCAACTTTAACATTACATTTATTATCATAGATTTGTATCTGTGATATATTATGAAAAGTATTAAAAAACATCTAAACTAATTTAAAGCGTAAAATACAGATCTGATAAAAAGTAAATCAAACTATAGTACTTACCTTTGTTTTTTCGAATGAAGTTTTTCATTTCTTTTCCCAATTGTATATTTGTATATAAGCATTTCATTAATTAATTATTCTGTTCAATGCCATACACATATTTTCTGATCAATACTATTTATTATGTTATTAAAGCTGTTCACTAAAAGAATGTTTTTACTTACTTCTTTTTAAACTGATATGCATAACATCTGTTCTCACAGTGAGATGCAAGGTAGACTATCTTATTGAGAATTTTATCCATAAGCGCATCAGATAAAGACTCCAGGTAAAACATTGAAGGTCACTATTATATATAAAAAAAACCATAGATAAAATATATGAGATAAGAGTTAAAATTTCTGCCAGAATCCAAAGGGTGTACACCGAAGAAATACAATAACAAAAATAAAACAATATTATAATAAATTTTTCTATGCATTAATAATAACATAAATACTAATAACCTATATGTATATACATATATAAATTATAAATATGACATCCTAACGTACTGAATATACATATATATGTCACAATATATATACTTTTTTTAATTTATCGCTCATTTTAACCAAATAAAAAATCGTTATAAAAATCAATTAACGTACGATGGTTTGATTCTAGGTTAGTTTCCAGATATGCACTGCATAGACAAATAATATAATTACTTTCTCTATGATGCACTGTCTTTACGCTGCTTAGAACGATAAATTTTCTGTTGGCACCATTTCAATTGCAACGTTGGCAAGCGGCTATGCGACACTCTTGTTAGTAAATCTCGTATAGTGTTCAAAAATAGCAAATGTATGTCACCCACGACATTTGCATTCGACTCTTGTCACCTGCGACATGATGTCGACTACATTTCAAAAATAGCCGTCCAGGTGAGAGATGGAATCCTGTATTGAGGGACCAAGTTTCTAAGCTATTTAGGCATGTTTGTAAAATTTGCGGCGCTAATGGCTTCTAATATAAATAACTAGATCGTCTCCATATAAACTGATTTTTATAGGTTTGCGTATTTATTTAACGATACTGTTTGTTGCTACGAGGAATAAAGTTGGACCTAAAATGGATCCTTGAGGTGTTCCATTTTGTAGTTCTTAGAGTGTTTTCTGGATGTGATATCTCCATGTGGTGTCGAAAGCTTTATTTAAGTCTAAGAATATAGCTATTAGTTTTTGATCAATTAGGAAAGCCTCATGAATTTCAGATTCGAGTGTTTTTCAAAAATAAAGATAGAATATCATCGAGACCAAGGGCAGTATTTTTCAATTCTTTCGGACAAAAATCAAATTATTAGTAAGTTATTGGATCATTTAGGTAAGAGTTATCGTTTACTATTGGAAAGTCGCAGTCAACTGAGTTTTCATATTCCAAAAAGGTAGAATTCAGATTGATATCACTTGAGTTTCTGGCGAAAGTGTTAACTACATTTATTGAGGATATTAGTCTGTTGTTTTGTGATAATGTCGATATTGATTTATAACTATTGTTTCCTTGAATTTTTCTCCAGATGACGTCTGTTGGAGTGGAATAATTTATAGACGATACGTAACTTATCCATGATTCTCTCTTGCTCTTCTTTATAAGATACCGTGTCTTGGCTCTAAGGTTTTTGAACCTCAAGAGATTTTCATTTGTCTTATGCCTTTTCCATGTATTAAACATAGGTTTGTCAATGCTTGGGCTATAATTTGGTTCCACCAAGGTACTGGATGTTTTTTGCATAATTTGATTTTTCCGATATGAGAATTTGCCGCGTTTAAAATTATATTATTAAGATTTTTAATATTTTCATTTATGTCATTGACATACACAAAGGTTGTGATATTATTTTCTCTTTCGTTTTGATATTGACCCCAGTCTACGGTTTTTATTTTCCATGTTTGGTAAGGAAGGCTTGTTGGTGTTTCTTTTTCTAGTAAAGATATTTTAGTGGGGAAATTATTGCTATCATGCAAATATTTTATAGTTTCCCATTTCAAGCAGGATGTTATTGAGAAAGAACAAAAGAAAAGGTCTATAGCTGAGAGGGTACCATTAAATGAATTGAATCTTGTGGGTTCACCGGTGTTTAATAAAGTTAAATTTGAAGTGTTTATACGTACTAGGTTGCAGAAAATTTCCATTTTTATCGGTTTTATTACTACCCTAGGCCACGTTATGGCTGTTGTATAGTGATATTTGGTAATAACGGTTGGCAATAGTGGTTGTAATGCCGACAACTGATTGTCACTTGACACTTAGAATTAATAAAGTTAATTGTTAGTCAGGATTGTTTAATTTAATTATTAAACCTATATAAAGTATAAAACATGGCGCTGCTTAATCAAGTTAGAAGTGTGTAGAGTAATATTGAAAATTCTCAAACCCCAGTAAGAAAATTAATAATATATTAAGAAATAAGTGAGGTTAGGCTAGTAAAAAACACGTGTGCAATTAAGAAGACACGACATGGAACTGTTTAAGCCCCCCAAAAATCTTATCGTTGATGAAAATATTGCCAACAATTGGAGAAAGTTTAAACAAAGCTATGAAATATACATGACGGCATCTGGCAACAATTCCAAAACCCCTGAAGTAAAAGCTTCAATCCTATTAAACTTCCTTGGCGAAGAAGGACTAGATCTTTTTAATACATTCAATTTAAATGAAGAGGATGAGAAAAAGCCAGAAATAATAATAAAAGCTTTTGATGATTATGTAAATCCGAGAAGAAATGTAATATTTGAGAGATTCATATTTCATCAACGAATTCAGAAAGAAAATGAAGACTTCGCAGTGTTCTTAAGAGACATAAAAACCTTAATAAAAACATGTGAATTCAAAGAACAAGAAGATGAAATGCTTCGAGACAAAATAGTTTTAGGCGTAAACTCCAGAGAGCTGCAAGAGAGATTATTGAGAATGGCAGACTTAAAATTAAATGATGCAATTAAAACCTGTCAAGCCGCAGAAATAAGTAAAAAACAAGTAAAAAGTCTTCATGTTGAAAATCATATAGATGAATTAAAAGATGACAGAAATGAGAAACTAAAATATCATTGCAAAAAGTGCAATTATAAACATGGGCCCAGAGAATGCCCTGCTTATGGTAAATATTGTAAGAACTGCAAAAAAGCTAATCATTTTGCAGTGGGCTGTAGAAGTACCAAAAATCAAATGTACAATAATAAAAATGTACAAGAAATTAATGTTGAAGAAGAAGATAGCATTGAAGATATTACTGAACTCTTCCAAGTTCATTCATTAAACGACACAGTAAATACTGTTTGCACTCACAGCAGAGAAGATATTTGGACCCAGGATGTAGAGATAAATAATCATAAAATTAATTTTAAGCTGGATACTGGTGCACAAGTCAATGTCCTTCCGTTCAAAACTTTTAAGAAAATTGTTGGTAATGATCAGCTGTTAAGAGAGTCCAGAGGGCTGTTAGAAGCCTTTGGAGGAGAAAAAATCAAGCCCCTAGGTAACATAAAACTAAGTTGTAAAATAAATAATAGTATAGGTGATGTAGAGTTTGCTGTAGTAAATAAAAATGTAATGCCTATTTTAGGACTACAGGTATGTAAAAAATTTAATCTTCTTGTGAAAATAACAAATAGTAAAATAGACACATTAAAAATAAATAGCAAAAATGAATTTATAAAAAATAATAATGAGATATTTGAAGGGTTAGGCGCATTTCCTGAATATTATACAATAAAAACCAAGGTGAATGCAGAGGGAGTAATAAGGCCGCCTAGAAGGCTACCCCAAGTACTTTTGAATAAATTTGAAAAAGAGTTAAACAAAATGATTGAAAACGGTATAGTTTAAAAAGTTTCAGAGCCTAAGAAATGGTCTAGTAATGTTGTATTAGTGGAGAAACCAGACGGATCATTAAGGATTTGTCTGGACCCCAATGAGTTGAATAAAGTAATTGTAAGAGATTATTGTTTGATACCACGGTTTGAAGACATTCGCCCAAAATTGTTGAATAAAAAATTTTATACCTTGTTAGACCTGAAACAAGGGTTTTGGCAAATTAAGCTTGATAAAGAATCATCAGATCTCTGTACCTTCAGTACACCATTTGGGTTTTATAAATTCAATAGGCTACCTTTTGGATTGTCTTGTGCTCCCGAAGCATTCATTAATATGGTTCAAAAATACTTTGGTAAAATTGATGTTAACAATATTGTAATATATTTTGATGACTTACTCATCGCTACTGAAAATGAGGAATTACATGATATGTTATTAAAAAAAGTTGTAAGTTTAGCTAAAAAGATAAATATAAAATTTAATCTTAGAAAATTACAGTACAAACAGGCCAATATAGAGTTTTTGGGTCATAAATTCAATAAAAATGGTGTAATACCCTCAGAAGAACACACAAAATCAATTTTAAACCTAAAAGAACCTAAAAATAAAAAAGAGCTTCAGTCATTGTTAGGAATGTTTAACTATTTGAGACAATATATACCTAATATGTCCACAATTTGTAGTTCATTAAGAGAATTTCTTAAAAAAGATTCAGCATGGTTTTGGTCCAGTAAACACAGGGAGTCATTAAACAAACTTAAAGAAATAGTTGCAAAGCCACCGGTATTAAATCAATTTGATGTTAATAAACATATAGAAATTTACTCGGATGCATCAAAAGACGGATTAGGCTGCTGCCTAATTCAAAACAAAAGACCTGTTTCGTTTGCTTCAAGGAGTATGTCAAACACAAACAGCATATTCGCAAATTGAAAAAGAAATGTTGAGTTTAATATTTGCGTGTCGTAAGTTTCATTACTTAATATATGGTAGAAAAGTTGTTGCTTTTAATGATCATAAACCACTTATTTCTATAATGAATAAAGATATTTCACTTATACCTTCCCAACGTCTTCAAAAAATGAGACTAAAATTATTAATATATGACATTGAATTGCGGTATTTACCAGGAAAATCACAATATATAGCAGATTTATTGTCCAGGAACTTTATTAAAGAAAATAGTGAGAGTGAAAGTTTAATAAATGGTCAAGTACATTGTATTAATCGTTATAATAATAATTTAAATGAACTCTATGATCTAAGGAAAGCTAGTGAAACAGACACATTATTAAGTAAAGTCGCTGAATATCATATCAAAGGTTGGCCAAAACAGAAAAAACTCACAGGTTACTTGAAAAAGTTTTACACAATTAAAAATGAAATTATTGTAGATGAAGGTATAATTTATTATAATAATAGAATAGTTATACCTCAATCTTTAAGATCAACTATGCTGAAACTGTTACATGAAGGACACATGGGGATGACTAAAACAAAACTACGAGCTAAAAACACACTTTATTGGCCTGGCATGTACAAAGATATTGATAATATGGTTGCATGTTGTAAAATCTGTGAAAAATGTAGTGCATCAAACAAAAAAGAAAAACTGTTATTACACAAGGTACCTGAATTACCTTTTGAAATCATTGCTACAGATATTTTAACATATCAGAGTATAGATTATCTTGTTGTTATTGACAGTTTTTCTAAGTGGATTGAAGTAATTGAATTAAAGTATAAAACTGCTAAAGAAATAATATCTAAATTAAAAAATATATTTTCATATCATGGGATTCCTAAAATTATATATTCTGATAATATGCCTTTTGGGTCAGTGGAATTCAAAGATTTTGCATTGAAGTGGAATTTCCAAATAATAACTTCTAGTCCCCATTATGCTCGAAGCAATGGACTTGCAGAAAAAGCTGTTCACATTGCTAAACAAATGATTAAAAAACACAAGGAGGAGGGAAAAGATTTAAGCATATCATTATTAGAATATCGTAGCACACCAATTCCTAGTTTAAACGCTAGTCCAAGTGAACTATTAATGAGTAGGTTATTACGTACAAAGCTTCCATCCTCTTTGTGCAAATTGAAGCCTAAAATTCAAACAAATGTAAAGGACAAACTTTTACAATCACAGCTAAAGTATAAAGCTCAGTTTGATAAGTCAGCAGTTAATAGAAATGTTGATTTTTGTCCAGGTCAAAATGTTGTTATCAAAGACAAGGTATGGGTACCAGGCAAAATAATTGCAGAAGCTGAAACACCCAGATCTTATTATGTGTCTAATGAAAATAATAATATTTTAAGAAGAAATACCTTACATTTAAAACCTTCGATAACTAATAAACAAATTCAAAATAGTCCTAATAGCACAGGTCATTGTAGTAATAGTGATAGTAATGAAACAGAAAAATTGTATTCTACTTTAGCTGATGATAACTTGGAATTAAAAAATAAGTGTGACGAGCCTGTTGTTCAGAGCCCTGAACAAGAGTCGCTCGAAAAGCGGGTCTGCAAAAAACCATCTAAGTTTAAGGATTTTGTATTGTATTAACTATGTGTCAATTAACTTACTTAAGGAGGAAGATGTTGTATAGTGATATTTGGTAATAACGGTTGGCAATAGTGGTTGTAATGCCGACAACTGATTGTCACTTGACACTTAGAATTAATAAAGTTAATTGTTAGTCAGGATTGTTTAATTTAATTATTAAACCTATATAAAGTATAAAACAATGGCAATTCATGTCAGCAACAATAATTTTAGGAGGTGGAATGTGATTTATTAGGTTATTTAATTCGACTGATTGGGGTGAGGTAAATATACATTACATATATTTATCTTTTTTTGTGAATAACCGATACTGCAATCGCTTCTAAGTTTGTATTTATCACAATTTCATTTGATTCGATGTGGTTTTTGACAAACATTGCTACTCCACCGCCAGCAAACTCAGAGTTCCTATTTTTTTGGTAGGCCGTGTAATCTTTTAGGCAAATGTTTGTTTGATTTTTGAGATGTGTTTCTTGAAGGTAAAGTATTTTAGGGGATAATTCATTTAGGAGTAGTTTCAATTGTTCATGGTACCACAAAAATCCGTTTAAATTCCACTGAAGAATAAAAGAATCCACCACAGATATATATTAATTAATTTATTTAATGTTGAGGTAATGTGCCACTGTTTCTTAAATCTGTAATTGAGATGTTTGTAGCAAATAATTTTTTCTTAAGTCATGGGATATTATTTTTTAGGGTTCTATTTCTCATGTTATTATAGGTGAAATTGAGAATTTCAAGTAATTCAGATGATTCATTGGAATAATCTGGTGCGATTATTTCAGGGTTTGTAGCATTAATAGCGTTTTGTAGGAAGTTACAGATCTCATTGAAATTTAAAACCAAAAGTGGGCTTCAAGTGGAAAATTTGACGATGTCAAGCAACTCTCAGCTGCTGTATTTGTTTTGGTTTCTGTTGTGTTTTCTGGGTTGACTATTATTTGTTTTTGTTTGGCCAGGATTATTTCCGATATCCATTTCTTCTACGAAGGTGTGTGTGTCTCTTTGTTTTAAACAGGCGGATTCTTCGTGACCTTTGACTTTACACATTGAACAATTTAATCCATCGATTGAAAGAAATAATCGGTAGGTGGTATTATCGTTTGTTATTACGAAAGATTCTGGAATAGATTCATGTTCAAGAGAAGAGATGAAAATTCGTCTGCGAAAGCTCAATACGTGACTATAATCTGCTTCAGACATTCCTACTCTTAGGAATGTCATTTGCGATACTGTTTTTATTCCCATTTTTTGGATTTTTTTTTCGTCAACTTGACCATCATAAAAGTCGGTGTTATATATTAATTTCTTTAGAATACCTGTTGGGTAACCATTGTTCTTAAATATATCAAACAATATTTTCAAGTTTTTTTATACGAATGCTTCATCACTGATTTGCAATATTCTATTTTCATCATTATTACGGAATTATGTTTTTGGCTTTTTGGATGATTAGAGTAATAATTCATAAATCCGCCCGACGCAGTTGGCTTCTGATGCCAATCAAGAAAAAATACGTTATTATTTGATCTTAAAACTTTGGTATCCAAAAAAAGTATTCCAGCGTCAATTTCATGTTCAATTGTAAATTGCAAATGACGATCAAAAGAATTGAACAACTCGAGAATGACGTCGGTCTTGTCTACTGGTACAGCGAATTACCTCAACGCATCCTGATGACAACGCAGTGTAAACGCCAAGTCAGCAGAGTGCGGAACCGAGGACATAAAAACAGTCGTAAAGAGTTTTTTGTTGTTGTTGTTAATTTGAATTTGAAGTAAACGTAATAATTGTTAGAGAATATATTTGTAACTCGAAAATAAAGTTTTTAAAAATAGAATTTAATGCTTGAAGCAATTCGTAAAGAGTTTTTTGTTGTTGTTGTTAATTTGAATTTGAAGTAAACGTAATAATTGTTAGAGAATATATTTGTAACTCGAAAATAAAGTTTTTAAAAATAGAATTTAATGCTTGAAGCAGTTAATTGGCGCAGTCAGTAGGATATCGTGGGATTGATTTGTATCGAACAAACCAATTTCGTGTCGACGATTAGCCCGATATCGAACCGTATAAACTGTCAGTAGTGGTGACGCCGACGGATACGTTAAAAAGTGAACTTTAAGTGGAGAAGTTTGAGAATTGGAATCATATCGTCCACTTCTGCGAGGGACCAGTGTTTCGGAGAAGACAAGATTGCTGAACCGGACCTCTACCTCATAATTGGAATGCTGAGAGTCATTTATTTACTGTAAGTGCAATTTATGTCTGATATACTTGAAATTTTAACAAATAGTTTACAAAATTTGTCTATTGAGAACTCTTTAATTGACTCTTCGGTGACGAATACAAACTCAAATACTACTAATATTGACAACAACCAAAGTAATAATATAATGGCAGAAAATTTTAAATCTGAATATTTGAAATGTATTCCACAATTCGATGGAAATCCGAATGACTTAAGTCAATTTTTATCAGTTTGTGATAGTCTTATTACCAATTTTTATGATAGGGTAAACCGAAATAATTTTCATAATGTATACTTGCTGCAGTCTATAATAAGTAAATTAGTAGGTAGTGCAAGAACTGTAGTTAATATTCAAAATGTCGATACTTGGGATCAGTTGAAATCTGTCTTAAGACGAAATTTTGCAGATCAACGGGATGAGACTTGTTTGAATAGAGACTTGGTAGTAATGAGGCAAATGCCTAATGAAAAAGCCCAAAATTTCTATGATAGAATTTTAAATATACTAAATTTATTATGCAGTTATGTAGAAATTCACGAAAATATACAAGCTTCAAGGGATTTAAAGAAAAAATTATACAATGATCTAGCACTCAAAACATTTCTTTGTGGACTAAGGGAACCTTTAGGCACTACAATTCGATGTATGCGTCCTGAAAATTTGGCTGTAGCATTACAATTTGTGACTGAGGAAGAAAATACTCACTATTTTCAAAATTCAACAAATAAAAATCAATTTAAACCAAATAACTCAACAAACAGATTATTTCAACAAAATGTTCCAAATCGTAATTTCAATAACCCTCAGTATTTATCACAAAATAGAAATGTCTTTTCAAATCAGAATTTTAATAGAAACAATAATCAATTCCCAACAGGTCCAATTCAATTTAGACAAAATGTTCCGAGCCAAAATGTTTCCTCTAATGCACGAACTTTCCGAAATACATCAGTAGAAAATGTTTTCAAACCAAATCCAAATAGAACATTTCCAAAACCGACACCAATGTCATCATCAACAAGGTATACTGGAAGAATAAATGATAATTATAATAATAACAATCAATCTTTTAATAATCAAAATAGAAATAATCATTTTGCACAGCCTAACCATTCTAACTATAGACCGCAACAAAACTATATAGCCGAAGAATTATATAATACTGAAATAGAAAATACTAATAGAAACTTTTGCGAGGAAAGTGAAATTAATGAAAGAACTCATGAAGAAAATCTTGAAACAATTGAAAATTTTCATATCACCTCCGATCCAATGCCGGAGATTTGACACCTCTTACTATTTCGTTAAATAACGTAGATTGTAGTGAATTAGCATATATAACTTTTCCGGAATATAACATTAAACTTCTTGTCGATTCTGGGTCGACAAAATCATTTTTAGATCCAAATATTGCTAGGAAATTATTTCCAAAATTAATTAAATATGACCCATTTATTGTATCCACTGTATTCCAAAAATCATCTCATAAACATAGTGTAGAAATACCAGCGTCAGAAATTTTTCGCTTGACAAATAAACACTTATTAAAATTTTATTTATTTAAGTTTCATAATATTTTTGATGGTTTGATAGGATTAGATAATCTCAAATTACTGAAAGCTTCAATAGATTTTAATAATGCATGTCTAATCACACCTCATGCAAAAATAAAGCTTAAATTTCAAAAAATTAGTAACACGAATAATACACATGTAATTAATATAGAACCTCGTACAGAGAAAGTAATTCAAGTAAAAACTACAATAAAAAACGGAGATATTGTAATTCCTTATCAAAAGATAAAAGACTGCGAAATTCCAGAATGCCTGACGGTTGCTCGTAATGGCCTTGCTATTACAACAATAATAAACAACACTACAAGCCCCTTAACGCTTGATTTCTCGGAACCGTTGACAGTAGAAAAATTTGATGTCGACAATATCTCAGAGTTCAACATGCATAATTTTGATGACTCGGATAAATGCGAATTGGATTTATCTCAGATTCGGACCGACCATCTGAATAAAGAAGAAAAGGATGCAATTTTAAATTTATGTTATAAATATTCAGATATTTTTTATAGAGAGAATGAGCCTTTAAGTTTTACAAGTAAAATTAAACATTGTATTAAAACTACGGACGAGGTGCCAATTTATTCAAAATCATATCGTTATCCATTTATCTATAGACAAGAAGTAAAAAATCAAATTCAGAGTATGCTCAATCAAAATATAATTAAACCGAGCAGTAGCCCATGGTCGAGTAATATCTGGGTGGTACCGAAGCGAAAGGATGCATCAGGCAAACAAAAATTCCGCGTTGTGATCGACTATCGTAAGTTAAACGAAAAGACGATAGACGATAAATACCCTCTCCCAAATATAACTGATTTATTAGATAAACTCGGCAAATGCCAGTATTTTACTACTCTCGATTTGGCCAGCGGATATCACCAAATTGAAATGAATGAAGCTGACATAGAAAAGACGGCGTTTAGTACAGAACAAGGACATTGGGAATTCCTGAGACTTCCCTTCGGTCTAAAAAACGGTCCATCAACGTTTCAACGCGTCATGGATAACATACTAAGGGGCATCCAAAATGAGAAATGTCTAGTCTACCTTGATGACATTATAATTTTTTCCACGTCACTTCAAGAACATCTAGAAAGACTTAAGGCCGTATTTGAAAGATTAAGAGAAGCCAACTTTAAAATACAACTAAACAAATCTGAATTTTTGAGTAAGGAAGTGGCCTATCTTGGACACGTCGTAACTCCGGAAGGTATTCGACCTAATCCGGACAAAATTAAGGCAATAAAAGAATACCCGTTACCAAAAACTACAAAACAAATAAAAGGATTTCTTGGTTTAGTGGGTTATTATAGACGATTTATAAATAATTTCGCAAAAATAACTAAACCATTGACTCAGTGTCTAAAAAAGGGTGCAAAAATTGAGCATAATGCAGAATTTTTAAATAGTTTTGAAACTTGTAAACAGTTACTGACGAACGAGCCTATATTACAATACCCTGACTTCTCAAAACCGTTCAATTTAACAACCGACGCCAGTAATGTAGCATTGGGAGCTGTCCTATCACAGGGACAAATCGGTAAAGACTTACCGGTCGCATATGCATCGAGAACGTTAAATGATTCTGAAAGGAATTACTCTACGATTGAAAGAGAATTGTTGTGTATTGTTTGGGCTACTAAATATTTCAGGCCATATTTATATGGACGTAAATTTTTCATAATAACTGACCACAAACCATTACAATGGTTGTTTTCGTTAAAAGATCCCAATTCAAAACTCTTAAGGTGGAGAATTAAACTTGAAGAATACGACTACACTATAATTTATCGGAAGGGATCATTAATAGCTCATGCCGACAATCTGAGCCGAATTGAAATTCACGCAAAAGAAACACAAAGCGACATTTGGGACGAAATAGATATAATCACAGAAGAAGTTGAAAATAACAGAGACGAATTAATTACACCGGATATTGAAGATATTTTTAAACCGATAACTGTTACCACGTCAAAATCTCCTAGTCTGGACCTGGACAATATTTCACTCATAGTTCACCCAGAGTCTGACATAGAACAAGAAAACGAAGGACAAACTATTCACTCAAATGCGGAGGAAAATCCCGTAGTTGGCATTCCTATCAGCGAAACACCTGTTAATCATGGTCAAAACCAAATAATTATACAATCTGTTTATCACTCACCATCAAAACCAATAATTACGAAATTATTTGAAAATAAGCAGAGAATAACGTTACAAATTTCAGACAATAATTTCGAAAACGATATAATTGATTTCATAAAAGAATATATTGCCCCCGGAGTATCATATTACTTGTATTTTGTAAAAACTGAAATGTTTGAACCGTTCTGCGAAGTTGTAAGAAAAAACTTTAAATGGCCGTCATTAAAATTTCGTAGATGTACAGAAAGGTTGATAGATGTAACTAGTAAAGCCGAAATAGCCGAAATAATACAAACCTATCACGAATCAAAAAGCAACCATAGGGGAATCGACGAAACACTTAATAGAATCAAAAAGATTTATTATTGGCCGAATTTAAAACAATCTATTCAAACTTATATAAATAATTGTGAAATTTGCCAACAATGCAAATATGAAAGGAACCCTATTAAAATGCAAATGAATATTACACCCACAGCAAATAAACCATTCGAAATAATTCATATGGATACATATACAATAGAAAAAGCTAAATTTCTCACTATAATCGACACATTTTCTAAGTATGCTCAAGCTTATCATCTAAATTCAGTAAATTCAACAGACATAACGAATCACCTGGTGACCTTCTTCTCTCATCATGGTGTCCCTAAACAGATAATTACGGATAACGGTACAGAATTCAAAAACTCGGTAATCTCTGAATTGTTAGCTCTACATAAGATAAAAATCCATTTTTGTTCCCCAAATCACCCCCAATCTAATTCGCCTGTAGAAAGAGTTCATTCCACATTTAACGAACATGTCAGATTACTTAATACCAGAGGGTTTTTGAAAACACCTATACAAGTTAAAATGAAATATGTTATTTTAGCATATAATCACACCATACACTCATCAACCAAATTCAAACCCATAGACATAATTAACGGTCATTTAGATGCCGAAAATCCATTTGATTTAAATATGGATATGATTTTAACAAGTAATTTTATAAACGAACATAAAGAAATAACTCGCGAATTGTATTCTAAAATTAATGAAGCTTTGGCCAGACAAAAGCAAAACGTAATTCAAAAAATTAATGAGAATAGAGACACACCAGATACTTTCAAAATCGGTGATAAAACTTATATAAAAGATAATCGGCGACCTAAAATTGCGAATAAATTTTCGAAATCAACAGAAATAATTGATATAAATGAACAAAGAAAAACAGTGAGTACAGATCGTGGTGAGAAGGTCCATATGGACAATCTCAAGAGACCGCGAAAGAAAACATACTTATTTTAAAATTTTTTACAGGTTTCCCATTACGCTCGGGCTTCGGGAACAAATAAAGATAAACCCATTGGACAATAATTTAGGATTAATACCACTTAGGTTAGGAACCGCTAGAATAGAAGAATATTCCTATAAGATGATACATTATTACGATTTAACCTCAATTATCTCGGAAATTGAAAAACTACAGCGAAAATCACGATATATAATAAAAGTAGTATGCACAAACAAAAACTATTCTTGGGACGTTTCAAACGATATGAAAGTATTAGAATATATTGAAGAAAAGGTGGAATATAAAATTTTAAATATACTACCACATAAAAAACGAGTAAGAAGGGGTCTAATTAATGGCTTAGGTTCAATCTTCAAATCAATATCAGGTAATCTAGATGCAGAAGATGGTGAAAGATATGAAAATTTAATTAATAATTTACAAAAAAATCAAGAGAGGATTGCCTCGACATTAAAATCTCAAATTTCACTTTCAATCAACACTATCACAAATTTTAACCAGACAATTGAGAAAATTAAACATAATGAGAAACTATTGGAATCAAAAATATATGAAGTTATCAAAATGGTTAACTCCGTAGATGATAGAGAGAGCTTGATTTCCATTAAAGATATTATTAATCAAATTATAAATATGTTCGAAATTATTCATTCCACACTTCGAGATATAGAGACTTCTTTAACCTTTGCAAAAATAAAAGTAATGCATCCCAGTATAATTAAATCTACAGATTTGTATACAGAACTAAAAGCAATAGGAAAACAAATACCAAGTTCACAGCTACCATTTGATGTTTCTTTGGAAAACATTTCACGATATGAAAGTATCATGAAAATTCAGTGTTACATTTATAATAATAAAATAGTTTATATCCTTCATTTACCAATAATGTACATAGATAGTTTTGAAATATACCGTTTGTATTCGACTCCGATTCCATACAAGAGTCAGTTCAAGGTTATAATTACCGAAAATAATTACTTGATAAAAAATAAATTGCACTACATCCTTCGTAATGACCTATGCACCGAAGTTTTGTCTCAATACTACTTATGTGAGAATCAGACGCCCAAGGAAATACAATTGCATCCACCTTGTGAAGTGAAGATTTTCAACGCAGCAGACGCGTCAGAATGCAAACAATTCCTCATCACCCTCACAGAATCAAGGTTCCACCATCTAGGAGACACAAATAATTGGTTAGCTATAATCCCAGGAAAAAAGAGTATTACGTTTGACTGTCAAGATCAGCATGAAGTAAAACAACTCAAGGGTACTTATATTATGGAAGTTCCCTTAGGATGTAAAATCAAAACTGATATAGAAACCATAATAAACAAAGAAAGTGTTATTCAAGGACAACCAACATTATTCCCAGAAATAAGTTTGGAGAATGATACGTTACCAACATTAACATCGGAAATAAACTTAGAAGATATAAGCCTTGAACACTACTCAGAAGCTATACGTCATCTGTCACTAGAACAAACTCAGTTCAACAACGAAATTTCCTATACTCCTAGTGTTTGGACAATATTATTGTATACCCTGATAATTGGAGTAATAGCCACTATAATCTACAAGAAATTCCGCCCAAGGGATAATCCAGATTCCAGTTCAAGTACACAAGTTCCAGTAGTCCAACTCCCTCGTCTACCCTCATGAGTTGGAGCTTCGGGAGGAGGAATTACCTCAACGCATCCTGATGACAACGCAGTGTAAACGCCAAGTCAGCAGAGTGCGGAACCGAGGACATAAAAACAGTCGTAAAGAGTTTTTTGTTGTTGTTGTTAATTTGAATTTGAAGTAAACGTAATAATTGTTAGAGAATATATTTGTAACTCGAAAATAAAGTTTTTAAAAATAGAATTTAATGCTTGAAGCAGTTAATTAGCGCAAATTATGTCGTCAACGTATTTATATAAAATTGGCATTTCAAAAGGCTAACTTGGAATAATACTAACAAGTAGTTCATCTAACACAATTGTGGCCAAAATTGGACTAATAGGAGACCCATTGTTGTACCAAATATTTGTTTATAAAGTTCGTTATTAAAACTAAAGTATGTGTTGTCAAAAATAAATGCAATTAATGATAGAAAACTATATTTAGATAATGTAGTGTGAGGTTCGACCATGTTCCATTTTTTATCAATTATATTGGTAATCATATCCAGTGGGATGTTAGCACGATACACTCACAACGGTATGCCAGGTAGCTGGTCGAGATACGTCCGTCACGCGCGAGGCAGTTTTTGAAAGACTCATAATGGTTTTAAAGCAAACCAAACGCTTGACAAATTTTAAAAGCATCCTGAACCTTTATGTTTAGTTCGATTTTTGTGAAATTTTATAATAATAAACTTAAAATGGAGAAATCTTAATTTTTTTCTAAACCCTCTAAAAGTATTTAATTTCTTCAGTTTTAAACGGAATTTAAAAATTAAGTGTATGAAAATTTTCTGTTTTTCATTTTAATAAATTATTACAAAGTAGTTTTTAAATGGATGCTTTGCCACAACTTTTTTAAAGGTTCTTGTTGCAATACAATAATTAGACATACCTTGGTAAAGTCCGGTTTGCTCTTAAAACCTTCATAAGACCTACAAAAAAACTGTCAGTTTCTATTAAATAGGCAATTAACAGTTATTTGTGTAACTAGTGCAAAAAGTGCATGTTTATTGCATGAAGCATGAAGTTTGCAGCTCAAGACGAAGTCGAGAGCTTCAATCATGCTGAGTGCAACAAACATGCTTTTTGCACGTGTTGCACACAACATTTTTTTCTATGATAAAAAGTAACTTGTTTTTTTCACTAGTGCAAAAAGTAGCTATTTTTTCGCAGTAGTGCAAAAAGTAGATTACAGTGCAAAAAATAGCCACTTTTTGCACTAGTGCAAAAAATAGCTAGTTTTTGCACTAAAAGCAAAAAAGTTAAACTTTTGGCACTGCAGATAGAGCAAAAAGTAGTTACTTTTTGCACTATCGTAGAAAAATGTATTTAAAAAGTAAACAAATAAAAAATTTAAGTTTTGATGTATTTTATTATTGATTCCTTTTACAAACAGAGTGAATATATTGTACTATAAGACAAATGCTACAATTTTTTGTTACTAAATTTACTAATTTTATTATTTAGCGTTCTTTTACAATTCAAGAAGCTAATTTTCCTATTTAATTCCCTTAACCTTATATATGTCCTTGTTCTGCTAAGACATAGCACTACTTCAAAAGGTATTGACGTAGAACCGAATTTTGAAATAGTTTTTCAGCAAGATTTTTAAAAATACGCTTGTCTCCACACAGATTATGTCCATGCATTATTCGAAATTCTGAGTCAAGAACTTTAGCTAATTCAAAGAAGTCTGAATTCGGCTGTAAGAGTCCACCTCTCGATATAAAATTTAACCAATCTGGAATTGGCTCCAAGAGGGAACTCGTACGTGTCCCTAGATTATATTTATCTCTAAATCTGTAGGCGACATATCCCGCTATATATCGAAGTGCTTCATTATTAACACTTTCCTTGAAATCTAAATCATTTAATAAATCAAAATTTTCATTGCAAATATCCGTTGTCTCGTCAATATTCATCACAGGATAATGAGGCTCAATAAATGAATAATTTATTTCATTTTCTTCATCACAAGAATATTCCTCTGATGTAATGTTTTTTAAACTTGAAAAAATTGTGTGTGTCATACGAACTGAATCGTCATTGTTACTGTTAATTTCTGAATTAGGTGACAAAAGTGGTTCGACCAAGCAAGCCTCAAGATTTTGTTCAGTATTTTGATTTTGTGTAAAAACAGCAGAAGAGTTTTTTCCCAAAATAAACCACTAATCGAAATTTAAATTCGAGGGGTGTGGGATGATCGTTAGCACCACCCATTCCACTTATATAAGAAAAAAAATTTTCAAGTACGTCCTGGTTAATACGAAAGGTTAGTAAATAATCAACTTTATATTTAGATTTAAGATACAAAAACATTTCACTTATGGACCTGTTGTTTAGCAAGATTCCTTTCTGAAATGGAAGTAGTCCTTTATGTGACCCAACCCTTATAGCAGCAACTGTTTCGGATACTTCATCTAGTAGTTGCTGTTGTGTATCAACATCTGTTCCAAACGCGTTTTTCCCCTTATCTTCCCAAATATTGCTCTTGCATTAAATAGATCAAACCAATCGTTTATAAGCTTAACAAACGCAGATACCTCATTCCATGGAGAACCTACGGGCATTTGTCCTTTTTTTCCGCAATATTCGATTGCTTTGGATACAGTCTCAGAAAATAATTGTACTGCGGGTCGAACTTTTTGACGTTGTGTACCTTTTACATCTAAATGGTAACGGGTAACCTTATGAGCCAATGTAAGATCCGAATTAGATATATTAATAAGATTTTCAAAGCAAGATTTCTCCAGTATGTGTCCTCTGAGATGAAACCCCTGATCTATAAAGTGATTACGCAATAGTTTTATCAAGTGCGGCACATCGGCGAAGACGAAAATCTGGCATGCAGTCTTCTGGATGTTGAAAAGAGCAATTTTTCTTGTGTCCAACATTAAACTCCTTCCATAAACCCATATTTCCAGAACCCATGTCACTTACAATAGCTGTCACCATAAACCCAGCTTTATACAATTGAGATATTATTTTTAACAAAATTTCCTGATTCATGGGTTGGTCAAATTTGTAATAAACTGGCTGCTTCCAGTTTGCCAACAACCCACGTACCATTACAACCTGGCATGACTTATGAGGTCCTAGTTTTTGTTCTTCTTTCTTATCAATGTCTATTCTATTCGAAACATACATTTCATCGAAAGATATTACACAAAGCTTATCTAACTCTGATAATTCTAGGGCTTTCTTGCCCATCAATGATATTACATTATTGAGGATACCCTGATCTAGATTAAATGTGGAAGCCCACATTCTTAATGTAGATAGAGCTGGTAAGGGATATTTCAGATTTCGAAGGTACCGATATGCCTTAGGACTAACACTGCGAAGAGAGATTGCAGCTGCAATGTCCTCTGGCGACCAATGAATGTTCTGACTTGGATTTTTAAGTTTCTTTATCTGCCCTGGAGTGAAAATCTTCGCTAAGAGAACCTCCGCAGATGGTTTGTTTTCGAGCATTTCTATTTTTTTTAATAAAGCCATTTTATCAGCTTGTAAAGTTCTTATTTCTTCCCTCATTTTTGTAAATTCTTCACAATTATCTATTATTAATATAAGAAAATTTCCTATAAAGCCAAGTATAAACTTATATGTTTTCGAGCGTCGTTTTCGATATACCTAGTGCTATTTTTTAATAACAATATCGAAATAAGGAAAAATTTAGTTATCTCAAAAAATACCTTTTATTATTTCCAACAAAATCGGTAAAGGGGTTTTTGGTCAATAAATAAAAATATTTCTTTTTAACTCTAGCATTCTGTAGGTATATTGAAAACAAAGCTCTAAACTAAGCGCTAAAACAAGTTTACATGAAGTTTTCTTTTCATTTTTGAAATTTATATGACCGATTAAATTTTCCTGATTGAAATCTGAAGCACCCTGTGTAATAATGATAAAAAGCTTTTTTTACAAAATGTTAAAAATTACTTACCAATCATTCAGATTTGGTGTAGATGTAGAGCCCTTAGCAGTTGTAGTGGCAGAAGAAAAATCCACATTTTCCTTTATGCTATCTACAGTTAAAGTGCACGATTCTACTGTAGATGATTTCAATAGTTCACTAACCTCTTGTCGTCTCTTTCGTTTAGTTAGTCTGTCTGATCTTTTCAAATCAATGTTTCTTTTCCTTTCATTGAGACTACTAATTATTCTCTTCTCTGGTTGGCCTATATTTAATGTGGGAAGTGCAGTTGATTTTAAATGTCTTGCATTTTTGGGTATATAATTCAGTAACCTTTGCTTTAACGGGACTTCGAAGCAATTTTGTTCAAAATGTTGGGAACAAATGCAGGCTAAAATAATAAATAAAAAGTATTGTTATGATTGTTGCAGTCTATATTGTAGATATTTGTTTACCGTTTTTAACCCTCAACTGGAAACACGTGAAAGTAGTGCGCTATGAGTAACACACGTCTGACAGGCGCAACCCAGGAAAATTGGTTATTTTAGGGCATCTTTAAAAAGATTAAGTGTCTATAAACAGTTTTATTCATTTACTACAATTAATAATGATATTTTAAGAATTACTTGTAATATTGTTTACACACAAAGATCTGATAACCTAATTATAAAAAATATACAGAGGTTACAATATAGTTCTTAAAATATTCGTCATACATTTGTTTCATTTCTTTAAAAAAACATCAAAAAAATTAAATAAAACTTAAAAGTTAAAAACTATAAACATCGAATTTAAAAAACAAAGTAATAAAAGTTAAAATATATAGGTATAATAATTATTTGTAAAAATGCAAAAGTAATAATTAAAATAGGAAAAAAAAATAACATGAGGCTGTGAACCTTACTTTGCACACATTATGGGGATTACTCTTTAGCTTCTTTTACAATTTACTTATTTTAAAATTTCAATAAAAAGTTAAATTTAATCGGTAAACAAAAGGCACAACACACTTTAAATTACACTTGGTGCACATTCGTTGCAAACTTTTTTTGAACACTCTAGGCAAACTGGGTTCTCACACTTGATACACTTATACGCGGTTTGCCTTCTTTTTTCGTATGAGCAGTACCTACAAGTTTTCCTTTTGGGAAGCCTATCCGTTATTTCCCTCGTTCCGGCTGGCACTTGGTCTTCAACGCCCAAAATTTCCTTAACAATTTTCGTTAGGCAATCTGGAAGGTTCAGAATTGTGAGTCTTCGCTCAAGTTGTTTTCTGATCAATACATTCGCGAGGTTGTGGATAAAATCAAACCTCTTGATCACGGGCGTATCATCGTAACTTGCATATATAATTCCTGCGTTGACGAGGCTCACTGCGATCATGTTATAAAATATAGTAAGAGGCCAACGTCTGGAACGCCTATTTGGCGAGTAATTCGCAATTATTTTATCTAAATTATCCACACCAGATTTCGTGGAATTATAAAAGCTTATTATTTCAGGCTTATTGTTACTGGTGTCAGTGTACTTTGATCTATGCATCGATGATGTCAGGATGACAGCTTTGTTGGGCTTCGGAACATATGAAAGTAGTGTAGCCTCTTCTGAAAACCCGTATAGGCTGGATCCTACTTGTCGCTTCTTGTCTGCCTTGAATTCCGGTGGAATTTCTTTTTTGTTGGATCTCAATGTACCAACGTATGTTAATTCCATTTTTTCCAGTTCTCTTATAACCTCTAACGAGGAGAACCAATTGTCCGCAGTTACGTTACGTCTCGATTTCGCGATCGGTTTGCAAAGCCGAATGACACTTTGCGTCGGTTTTGCAAGTTGTCTTTCTTCTGGAGACAAAGTTTGTCCGTCACTGTCTTTGCCCATGTATAGGTATGCATTATAAAGGTAAGATGTATGGGCGTCAGTTAGGCACATAATTTTCAAACCATATTTAGCCGGTTTGTTTGGCATGTATATGCGGAACTGACATCTTCCTCGAAATGGGACAAGCATTTCATCGATGCAGGCGTGGTTCCCTATTTCAAATGCTTTCTGGCAGTTGTCTATAAATTTATAGAACAAAGAAGAAATGGGAGCAGCGGGATCAGTCTTGCTTCGTTCTTTTCTTGATGTTACATCATCGAATCGTAGTGCCAGAAGAAGTGTAAGACACCTCTTGAGCGACATAACTCCTCGAAAAATTGGACGACCTGAAGGCCCAGTTGAGAAAAGCGAAGAAAGGTCTTCCTTCCCAGATTTAAATATTGCGCACAACATCATTAGTCCAATAAGAGCCTCTATTTCAATCACATCAGTGTCTTTATAGTTCGGGGATTGTTTCTCCTTTATTTTCTCCCGCATTTTTTCCAACTTTTTATTAGTCCAAATGACCACTTCTTTGATGATATCTTCATCGAACAAAAGTCGCCAAACTTCTTCAATTTGAGGATTTTTGCCAAGGGATTTTGAACTTGGCCTCAAAGCTGGAAGTTTCATTTTCATTAAATTTCGTACGGGAGTTTTTGTTGATTTTGGTTCTTCGGAACTCCAGGTGTAACATCTTTTTTTCCCGTAAAAATAATTTGGTTCTTCTTCGACATCTTCAGATTCCTCTTCATCGTCAATCAGATTCTCATCCCTGCATTTTTTTCTTTTCCTAGTCACCCTTCTTGCAGGTGGGGATTGAACATTAACCTCTGAAATTTCATTGACTTCTTCTAAAACTTCTCTTTCGTCTTCGTCTGAAATTTGTGGATCGTCTTCAGTGTCAGTTTCATGTTCAGAGACTTCTATATGATCGTCAACTCTAAAAGAATCATCTGAACCAAAGTCTTCGTCACTTGGTGGTTCTTCCTCTTGTGGCAGGAGGACCATTGCCATAATTTTCTTTGTTCTAGCAGAAAACATTGCTGAAACACAGTAGACAAAAAACAACAATACTAAGATAGATCTAAAGAAAAAGTTTATAAATTTTACAATATAAAATTATAATACAAAATATGAATTATCAACACTAAATCGGTTAAAATATTTTTCAAATATAAAAAACAGAAGGACAGGATTGAAATTGTAAATATAAAGTTCAAGAAAGGAAGAAAAAACTAAAATACCAAGTCTAGCAATGATTCCAATATAGTATTTCGAGAATCTAAAACAAATAATATAACGTTATTGGTAACACACGTCTCAAAGACGTGTATAAATATCCCGACTACTAGTAACATACGTCTCCGAGACGAACACAACTAAGTACATTACATGTAACATGCATCTCACAGACGTAGTGGTTTTTAGTAAATTTATCATAAAAATTACAAAAAAAATTGCACTTACCTCAAACAACTTGAGTCCTTGTTGCCGGTAAACACACAAGGTGTACACTGAAGGAGAGGTTGCACTTGCAGCGCTAAGTCGACCTAAGTTCCACACCTTGAAATTGCTCTCGATATTGTATGGGAAAATAACTTTGTCGCATATTTGACTTTCTGTCTTTCTGCGCCTTTTAAGGCGGGTCCAGATCAAGCGCGCCGATCCGCGCCGCGCCGCGCCAAACGTTTGCGAACAAAATTCGTGTATGTTCGGAGAATTGTCTAGATAGACCAAATGCGCGCACGTTTGGCTATGTTCGGAAAGGTTCCAAGTTTAGTGCGTTTGTTTAATTCGTAGATATCAAACATGACCGATTATCAAAAAATTAAAGTAGCGAGTGCTGCATTTATTGTAATAAGTGGCATATTAAAAAAAAAGAAGAACAATCGCCGATGGTGGATGACAAGAATTTTTAAAAATAGAAAGCATTACAGTGGCAGTGACTTATTGTGTGATTTGTCAATTGAAAACACGGGGCAATTCAAAAATTTTTGTCGCATGTCCTCTGAAGACTTTCAAAGATTAATTGAGTTATTGGGCCCTAAAATACAAAAAAAGGACACCAATTTCAGAGAGTGTATACCTGTTAAAGAAAGATTAACGATAACCCTACGTTTTTTGGCAACCGGAGACTCATTTACTAGTTTATCATATTTGTTTAAAGTCTCAAAGCAAAGTATTTCTACAATAGTTCCTGAAGTTTGCAACGCTATAGTTGAGGCATTAAAAGACCACATACAGGTAAGTTAACTATATATTTAACCTTATTTTAGTTAGTTTATATAAATATATATAATTTCTCAATATAATTTACAAATCACCAAAGGTATGAACATACTGTTGCAATGGACTCATTGACTGTGAATATGGGGAGCTATTTTCAAAAGTTGCTGAAGACGACGATGGATTACCAAATGAAGTTGACGGCGAAGGAAGTGGAGGATTAATAACAATTTGTTGTTGCTGTTGTTGTGGTGTGCGTGCAGCAGTATTTCTATAATAATCAAATTAGATTTGGAACAGTACATTATTTATGTGATGCATAGCTGTAGCTCGCGTCATGTCATCAAATTTTCGGAGTCTGCTTGCAATATGTTCACCGAAAGTTGAACATTCATCTTTTTCGGCGGTTGAGGCCTTTTGAAGGACATCAAAGGCGTAGGCAATTCGCGGATCCTCTGCAGGCTTCTTTTTTTTAGCCGGTGCCTTCTTTGGTGAAGCAAACAGTTTGCGTTTCTCTCTTGTTTCATTTTGGGATTGTAGTTGGGAATCTGCAGGTTCTTGGTTTTGTGTAGGGTTCGGCTCTTCTGTCGCTTCATTTGTGGTTAATTCTGAATTAACTTCGTTCCCTTCTTCCCCATCACTGTTGTCGTCCTCTTCTTCTACAGAGGTCTATAAAAATAAATTAATTTTATAATTTCTTTAATTACAGATGCCAAGTAGTTCAGAAGATTGGGCGAAGCACGCGAAAATGTTTGAAGACGTCTGGAATTTTCCGCACTGTGTAGGAGCCATAGACGGAAAACATGTAATGATTCAAGCTCCTATTAATACAGGAAGCGAATATTTCAATTACAAATCCTTCTTTAGTATTGTATTATTTGCACTGGTGGATGCAGAGTACAATTTTATGTTTGCTGATGTAGGGTGTCAGGGACGGATATCGGACGGAGGGGTATTTAAAAACAGTGTATTGTGGCAGAAAATTACTAAGAACGAACTACATTTTCCTGAACCGGAAGCTCTTCCTGGTCGCCAAAAACTTTGTCCTTACGTAATTCTGGGCGACGAGGCATTTGCCTTACATCAAAATGTCATGAAACCCTACGCAGGGGTGCACCCAAAGGGTTCAATGGAACGGATTTTTAATTACCGACTTTCAAGAGCTCGTAGGGTTGTAGAAAATGCATTTGGGATTCTTTCTGTTGTCTTTCGAGTATTGCGGAAGCCAATGTTGTTAGAACCTCCCAACACAACTCTTATTACACTGTCAACCATCTACTTACATAATTATCTACGGAAAAGTAAAGCCTCTCGCCAAACATACACACCTCCGGGAATATTTGATCATGAAGAAGATGGTAAATTAATACGAGGAAGTTGGAGACACGAAATAGACGATGGACCTTCCTTTATGTCTTTAAAGAAAGTCCCAAGGAAATGTTCAACAAATGCCCAAGCCATACGCAAAGAAATAGCAGACTATTTCATGAACAATGGTCGCGTACCATGGCAAAATGATTATGCGTAAGGGCATTATTACTTATTGATGCATTTGAGCGAAAGCTGCGTAACACACTATTTTATAACTATTATGATTATACTCACATTTTCAGTGTTGATATGTCCCACAGGTTTATTCTTGTCCAATAAAAAAAAGAACCTTTCATATGCAAACCAGCTGCTCACATAAATCTCCCTCCGACCTGAAAATGGCACCATTATTACTTCATATGTACAATAATGTACTACATGTAACAATAAAGTGAATATTATAATACATATTAATAATAAGATTTAGTCAATACATACCTTTGCCCGTGCCTGTTGTTTTTTTTTATTTTTCCCCTTTCGCGGCGAAATGACGATAGCAGGGAATTCATTTTTGCTTTTGCTGCATCCACATTGCACTTTAATTTGGCGGCTATTTTTTCCCAAGCATCTTGTTTTTTATTGCGCATATGATAATTTTTATCACGGGGATCCCACAACTCTGGACACTCGTGATATAAATCAATAAAGTATAAAATTCTTTCATGGTCCCATTCTGTATTATTAACGTCTTCCATTTTAAATAAGTTTTTACAGGTAGACAGTTGTTTAAATAAGGCAATGGACTTTATTACAACTGCATTCGCTCTTGACAAACACACCAAGTAAACTAAAAATTCGTCCAAATCAAACGCGCGCGAACAAGCAAATTTCTTTGATGTACCGACAACAAGTAGATAATGTTTGCGAACGCTTGTTCGTGCACGTTATTGCGCGTTTGTGCGCGGTAACCCGTCCAAATTGAACGCGCCTGCAACGTTCGCAAACGTTTGGCGCGGCGCGGATCGGCGCGCTTGATCTGGACCCGCCTTTATATTAATACTTTCCAACGAAATTTTATGAGTAATGTTGAGGTCAGTTTGATTCGTCAATATTATAAGTTTCTCAATTATTTGTTTATTTATTTCCTTTCCATTAATAATAAATCCTTGATCTATGAAATGATTTCTGATCAGTTTGACCAGATGTGGGACATCTGCAAAAACATAGATCTTCTTTTGGTTGGCTGGATTGAGAAACCAAGTTGGGGAAGTTGTAATATTTAATTCACTATGTAAGCTTCTGTTTCCACCACCTAGATCAGTAACCTGCAATTAGGTAATTATTATTTCATAAGTTCACAAACATTTTTAAATTTTTCTAACCATTGATACAACAGAGAAGCCGGCATTTTCAATATAATTAATTAAAGTAAATAACTTGAGCTTTGTCATTTTGCAATTAAAGTCATAAAAAATTGGTTGTTTCCAATTTCCAAATAAACCCCCCAAAACTGCTACTTGTACATAGCTATAGGGCTTCAAAGTTTCATCATTTGTTTTGTCGTACCACTTCGCACTTTCATTTCATCAAATGAAAGCACACAGACTTTTCCAAATTTGATAGTTCTGCTTTTTTTATAATTGTAATAACCTCAAAATAATATATCTATTAAAGAAACAACGACCACATGTCAACAAGTTACAAATAAGGATAATTTACAAAATATGTCAAACTTCTTATTTGTGTTTAATGCTGTCTCTGTTGAACTGGTATCTTCTTTTCTTTTATACTCATCCATTAGTTCTCTCTTTTCATATTCAAGAGTCAATTCATCATCTGGCCTAGCATCTAATGCTGTTACTAATGTAGCATAGTTTTCGGGCAATCCACCTAACAATAATGCAGCTACATGGACATTATTGATAGTCTCGCCAACACCTCGTAGCCATTCAACTAATTCTAGTATTTATTTAATGTATTCATGCATTGACTTATTTTCAAGTTTGGATTGGTACAGATTCCTCAGTAGATACAACTTGTTACTTAAATTATTTCGTTCGTGTACTTTTTGCAGTTCATTCCACATTTCTTTCGCATTTTTGCACTTATAAATGTGTACTATCTGGTTGTCTTCAATACTTAATGATATCGTAGCTTGTGCTTTTTCATCTTTACGTTTCCATGCAACGGACGGTTGATTTGGTATTGCCTCTTCTACAACAGACCAGTTTCCTTCTCGTCTTAGCAACATTTTAATTCTAAATTTCCAATTTTGGTAGTGATTGTTGTCTAATCTGGCAAAAGTAAACTTTACACTTTCAGATTCCTTCTCTTTGTTTTAGAGTATTTTTAAAATAAGTTATAAAAACTATAGTACACTTCTAAAAAATATAGTATTTTATGGAAAAAAAATAAAAATAGACATATATTTGTTGCTTATTTATTTTTATAAAAACTATATTTCTTTGCACTACCTGCATTTTTAATAATCTTTTGTCTGAAGTAAAAGTGTCATGTGCTTTATTACATTCAATTTTTAGATTAATATAAATCAAAAGCGCATTTTTTATTAATGAGATACTACTTCTGCACTTTCGTCATCGCTACCACTTTCCATAACTATTGTTTGTTATTTATAAGTTCTCAAATCAAAGAATAATATCGAATTGAAAATACCAAATCCCGAACACAAATAAAGCAGACCAAAAAATTATGTTGATGTTGTCAATTTGATATTGACAACTTATACGTGCTGACAAAAGATTGTAGATGCGTTCGAAATTTGGTTACACGAACTCGCCGCACTCAATATTTAATGAAAAGGCGCGAATGATATTTTGTCACTCCAAAAAATACTTTTTAAAAAACGAAAAATTCCTGTTGAAGACATTTATTACATGAAGGTTACAAACAATCTCTCTTATTATTACACGATTATTCTTATATAGTTTTAATTAAAAATACAACATAAGCAAATATTTTACATGGGTCAGCAATTGTCGTTTCTTAACTCGCGTTAATTATTTTTAAAAATAAATATTTGTTCGTTAGATTTCGTTCGGTGTTGAAAATATGGTATTTTTGCCTACTATATATTGAAATTAACTGTCTCGACCCTTACTTCGTGGAATCTGCTCATATTAGTGTTTTAAATGAAACTCACGGTTTCTAGTTAATTCCACAATATAATAAAAGTTATTGAAAATTCTAAAAAATTGACAATTGTTTCGATAAATCAATATCATCGTCAGAATGACATTTTATTTGATGCCTACCTGATGTTTAGTAGTTATTTTTGGCTAGACCAAGAACTGACCTAACTTGTGATTGACTTAATATATGTTTATAGAAAAAAAAAGAACATGTGATATTACATGTATTGAAGCTTAGATATTATTAGCCCTATGGTGATATCCTGGATATCATTTTTCCGATTAAGATCAGTATAACTGTGCAATGATATAGAAAACCAGGAAAACTATATCTGCTGATCTTTACAATTATCACTTAAGAAGACAGTTTATTAGTGGAGAACTCCCTAGATTTAACTGTTCATTGACAACTTCATATTGTGGGTTTCTTAAATGTCTTCTAATTTCCAGTTCTTCAAGGAAATCCAGTTCTTGTTTCTTTTCACAAATATGCAGCACTTGTAGTTCTGTGTCAGTTGTCAATGAATGATTGGTGTCAAGTAGATGTTTTGCGTAGTGGGATTTATCTGGTTGTTTTAATCTGTATGCTCGTAAGTGCTCACTGTATCGTATTTCAAAATTAAAACAACCAGATAAATCCCACTACGCAAAACATCTACTTGACACCAATCGTTCATTGACACCTGACACAGAACTAGAAGTGCTGCATATTCGTGAAAAGAAACAAGAACTGGAAATTAGAAGACATTTAAGAAACCCACAATATGAAGTTGTCAATGAACAGTTAAATCTAGGGAATTCTCCACTAATAAACTGTCTTCTTAAGTGATAATTGTAAAGATCAGCAGATATAGTTTTCCTGGTTTTCTATATCATTGCACAGTTATACTGATCTTAATTGGAAAAATGATATCCAGGGATATCACCATAGGGCTAATAATATCTAAGCTTCAATATTTGTAATATCACATCTTCTTTTTTCTATAAACATATATTAAGGCAATCACAAGTTAGGTTAGTTCTTGGTCTAGCCAAAAATAACTACTAAACATCAGGTAGGCATAAAATGAAATGTAACTTCTGTTATTCTGACGATGATATTGATTTATCGAAACAATTGTCAATTTTTTAGAATTTTCAATAACTTGTATTATATTGTGGAATTAACTAGAGACCGTGAGTTTCATTTAAAAACACTAATATGAGCATATTCCACGAAGTAAGGGTCGAGACAGTCAATTTTTTACCTACCATTTTGGTTTATATGAGTTGCCTTGACTTTGTTAGTGTTGACCAATTTCAAAACTACAGTTATTGCATTTGCAGTGTTCACACAAGTTATATTGGAAGATAATGAATGATTTGCATTCATCACTGTTGCCTCTTTCTCGGAGGGCTTCCAATTTGGGCCAAATTCTGTCAAAATTCCTGAGTTCCCATTCACATTCAATTTTTCAGATAAGGGACGTTTCAATATTTTTGGGTTCCATTTGCCCTAGGCATAAGGAGAGTTTTCTTGAGCATCTAAAAATATGAGAAATAAGAGCTTCTACCTCTGGTTGTGTGAAGTTTAATGATCGGCGGTTTTTTCCGTTTTCCATTTCCAGTAAATTTTTGCAAAAACACTAATTGGTAATATTTAATACTGACAGTCTCCCACAATAATAATGTTTGTAAACTACCATTCCATTATCCTCATGAACTGACAACTGACATTATCAAGTTGACATGATAATAAAGGGTAGGCTGGATCCCCCAGTATAAAACAAGAAATAATTTTATTTTGTACCTCAAAAGTTAGTTTTGGTATAAAATGTTCGAAAAATTTGTAAAAGTTTAAGTCTCTCAAGACTTTAGCATCATGGGTACGGGAAAGTGTTGTACCTAGGGACACTTTTTAAAATTCGATTTTTATAAATTAGACAAATAAAGATATTGAAAAAAGAAGAAATCTGGACGGTTGTTCATACATTTGTAAAGTTTATTCTAAAATGCAAATTTTCCAACTTCAATATTTCTCACACTTACAGCACTTTTTTGTATGCATGTTAAGTGTCCCTAGGTACAACCGGTTTGTTGTACCTAGGGACACAAAGAGTTGTACCTAGGGACACGAGGTGATGCATCTTTACAACCATAATATAATGTGAAAAATAAAAATACTTCCTAATATTCGTGAAAGTTTTATTGAAAAACAAACTGCAAATAATACATAGACTACCCTAAATTAATTTTAGCAAAAGATACTGTAAAGATAAATGTGTTTGATTGTCGAGAGGATGAACCTGCTACACGTAGTTGAGGAAGTTTTTGTACAATATCGCTATTTACTTGGAATTCTGTGTTGTCCACCTTTCCTGAAATTGTGGCTACAAAATATCCGGAATATTTATTTCCTTTTAAGCACACCAAAATGAAATTACTTTCCTGAAGGTCATCTGGGGTAAATTGAATGGAATCAATTTCAAAATCTGACAAGGAATTATCATCTGAATAACTGCTGTCACTTTTAATCTCAAAATCAATTTGATCTTCCTCTGAAGACGTTTCGTCAATGCTTAACTTTCGTTTTACCTTTTTTCTTTTTTGTACTAACTTTTCTCGTTTCTTTTCCATAACTTTTGCCTTATTTTCTTTTAGTTCATTGAGTTCTGGGGTGTCCGTGAGGATGCGAGCTCTTCCTTTTTTGCGCCCCCTTAAAGCGTTCCCTTTGCGTGGCGGAGCTTTTGGAATAGGACGAACCTCATATGGTAAAATAAAACTTGATATAACAGGCATTTGTTCTTGAAAGTCCGACTTAGCTTCTGGTGTAGAAGATGACGTTAAACCAGAACATGAAGGCTTGTGTTCTATTTCGGAAGCATCGCAAAAAGATGGATCAGGGTCAGAAGAAACGGGAAGGGTCGGTGAAGGATTGTGTAAATGTGGCTCCTCTCGATTTGTTATGTTGGATGGCAAAAAGTCTTGTTCGGTAAAAATATCACTGTTTAAGGAATATATACCTGATACTTGAAAGCCTTTGGTTATATTGTTTGGACAAAACGCCATTAAGTATGCCGTATTGGCCAATTCAGCTACGTCGTAAATGGTAACTGGTTTCCCAGCATTACCCGGAGAACTCATCCAATTAGTCATGGCACTATTTTAGTAGGACTTAAAAGGCCCAAAACAGATCAATCGAGAGGCTGTAATCGGCTGAGGATGAAAAGTAACTAAAATGACTCCCGAACGTTTTGCCAAGTCTATAGTGGGTATGGAAACATGTGGTTATCTAACAATAAAATAACCTTATCCTCCAAGGAGGGTTTAATATGTAATATAAAATGTTCTGAGTATTTGAAAAATATATCTTCATTGGACCATCCACTCGGATTTGCAGCTCCGATTGCACCAGGTGGTGCCCCTTTTAACATGTGACTTTTGAAATTTACCCTAGGAAAAACAAATAAAGGAGGCACAGTATTTCCAGCAGCATTAATACAACATATCATAGTAACTAGGATACCTCTTTCTCCAGAAATCATTCCTCCTATTTGCTTTTGTCCTTTTGGTGCCAAAAGTTTAGGAGGTTGCTGCGCCGTTGTAATTCTCGTCATAACAATTATTTCATGGTTCAAAGTTTCCTTTGGCCAATGCATTTTTGTATGCCTGAAAGAAAACAGGCACTGTTTCTTTATTAAATGCAATCGCCCTGGTCTAACTTGTACCCTCGGGTTTTCTAAGTGACAGAGATGTAGAATGTCTATTTCAGAAACCGCTAAGCCAATTATCTCCTGCTTCTTTTTTTATCCCATTGAGTAGGATATTTTTTTCATTTTGCGTTGCCAGTTTTTTAACGTTTGCCAAACTTAGGCCATAATGCATTCTAGCAGCTGTCTTTAAATAGTTTACCAGTTCTGTTTCCTCGGCTTCATTAAAAACTTGTTTGACTTTATAATTCGGATTGTATATAAAATCATTTTGACCTGATGTTTTAAAATGTTTAATGTGTCTTGCTAATGCAGACTTTGCAATTACAAATTGGTTTGCAGCGGCAAGAATTGAGATTTTAGTTTAAAACTTCACGAACAGCAATTTCTACATTAACTTTTAAAGGTCTTATTAGAGAGTAATTGAAACATCTTTTGGGAAATTCTTTAATAAAAGATTCCTTTATTTTGACATATATGCATGCGCATTTCTTAAGTACAACTTTAATACTTTTATGTAAATAAAGGGTATCCTTTGTTTAAATAAAATACAGGAATGGAAAATTTTAGTTAAAGCTCTTTAATTTTGAAAAGTTTGACATACTTTTGTCAATATGCATCACAGAAGTAGAATAGCTAGTTGAAGCTCTGTGGTTGTATGTGTGGTGGTATAGAATCTAACAACTATTTTAATGTTTATTTCCTTTTTCAGCATATCATATATTTTTAATTGGTTTAGTTGCGAGCACGTTGCCAGTGATAGAAAATAATTGTATTGTCAAGTGAAATATTTTGAATTGCCAAAGTTTTCGTTGCATTCGATATATTTTTATATAATTATGAATATACTATCACAAAAACCGTTGAAATAGCGTCTTCGTTTTACCCATGAAGATGATATTATTGTGATAGGAGAATCTATTTATAAATGGCGAACATACATGGGATGATATCAAACATGGTATCTTTGTACTCACTAAAAAGCACTTTACAGACAACAGAATTCGCCAACACATTCAAATTCTACTAGAGCAGTGGAGCAAAAAAGAAAATTGCAATAAAAAAATTGAAAACTAAAAACATCTTATCACTTTTGAACTACATAATACTTTTTAGCTCCGGTATAGAAGAGCCATATTCTGAAAAAGATGCATTGCTTCAAGAATTATATGATGTTATGTCAGAAAATAAACAATCGATATAAAACCAAAACCCCAATAGACGAAAATTGGAATTTGAACTTGGTCAGGCATGCAGACAGAAAGCTGCTACAGACTTTTATGAGTAAAATGCTGTTTTGCAAGAAACAAGTATTAGGGAATATTCGAAAGCCCATGAAGACCATGATTACTTTATTGCAAGTTCTAATAATTCTAGTAAGCTTACAGATCCATAATAATGTCTTAAAGACATCCAGTTTTTACGTCTTTAGGACATCCAGTTTGTTCGTCTTTAGGACATCCAGTTTGTACGTCTTCAAGACATCCAGTCTTGGACGTCTTTAGGACAAACAGTTCTGGACGTGTTTGAGCCGTCTATTTACTTGATGGAAATTCATTTAATCACTATATAACACATACAAGTACATAAAAATATAGATTTTTCAGTAACACAGCAAAATTTAAAAAATAACATTTAATATTAAGTAACTGTGTTAGTGAAACGTGTCGAATATTTTTTACATACTAGTATGTGTTATTTATAGCGGTTAAACGAATTTCCATCAAGTAAATATACAATTTTTAAACTTCTTATAGTTATAGAATAATAAAATATTAGAAATTATGAAAGCAATAAGGTATATGCAACACTGTGTTATCTCAAGATAACTTTAGACTTTTATGAGTTCTAGACTGTACACATCTACAATAAAAGGAATCAAATTTCTTTTTGATTCTTTAATAAACATCAATACACCATTATAACCATTTAACAACATTATTTTTCCTCTCTCCTGCCCTCCTTAACCAGTTTTGGATGGGCTATTTTGGTTTCATTAGTTTTCCTGCCATATTTGCTGCTTCAGCAGAACCTAAAAGAGAGAAAAGAAAATGGTGGTAAAAAATTACGAAGAAATGTTAGAATGGATGAATATTGCACTGAAATTATCTACTGGACTATGATTTTTGACATCCTCTGTAAGATGTAACAAGTTATGAACATTATGAGATATATTTTCTGAACCATACAAAGTCTTAAATGTTACAACAAAATATTTTAACAGTTCTAATGCATAGTGAATATGAACGAAATATCTCTCATTTGACAAAATTATCAAGGCAGTATGAAGGGAAAGAAAATTTAAATATCTGTCACCACTTAAATTATTTTTAAGTACTAATGGTCCAGTGTAAAATAAATATTGTCTAAACTCGGTGGCCTTCCACCTTTTTATCTCGTTTAAGCTTCTAGGTTTCCGGTTAAATTCACATGGTATTGGTACAGCAATCTTAACAATGGAATCAGATATATTTGAAATTTTTTGAAAAGAAATCTTTGTTGCTGGTTTCCCACAACACCAAAAAAGTAAAAGCTTTTTTAGCACTCCTAAACATACTAAATGCATATAATCGAGAGGGAAACTATTGATAATATTTATGTGGGACTGAAATACCAGTGTGATAATTATCCTGATTTTGGGACCTAAAATCTGAATCGGTTCTTAAAACAATATTATTTAATCCAGGAAAGCATACTCGACCAGCGATATAATCACCCTCAATACAGTATTTGGTACAAGAAAAGTAACCGTTATGACCTTTAACACACTTAACAAAGGATTTGGCCGGGGCATCACATATAAAACCTTTAATTCTAATATCGTGAAGTTTGTCATTAACTAACATTGGATAAACTTGACTTGTTGAACTCTTAAAAAGTGGTAGGCCATCAGTATTTATATTTAGATGAATTGTATTTTCTAAAATCTCCTCATTTGAATGTTAAATAATATTTAATATGCAATTTTGTGATCCAAAATTAATGTAGGATCCAGGTTCTATTTTCTTAATATCGATAGTCCTTACAGTCCCTAACAAAGTTCTGGCATCGGAGGGCAGATCAGCAGAAAATTCTTTTTTAGTGATGCCCAGTAAATTATTTATAGCAATATGTGAAATATTATGATGTAAAGCCCATTCTGCTAAACTAGATTTAAAACATGCATTCGGAGGAATCGTAGTACAAACAATCGAATTTAAAATAGAAACTGATGGAGAATTATTGCTACCAAATACTTCGATTTCTTCACCATTATCACTACTAGAGCTAAAAGAATCTGATAGGATATTATTGAATATAGGTTAACACGAAGAATCGGGTTGATTTGATGTCGAGGGAACAGGAGAGTTTGGACGAGATTCATGATGAAGTAAAATGAAAAGAAAAATTGAAACTTACACCTTTTTTAAATCCGGTATACCACAGCCACACAATTCCAATAACGGAGAATAAATAGTAAATTACCATCAAATTACTTATTAGAAATATATTTATACTATCAAACAACCACAAATTTAAATAGGGATAAAATAAAAATTTTATAAAATGGCCGACGATCTATAGTGATCGATAGATACTCCATAGTATCGATACTTTGCATTCACTATAGAATTAAACATCGACCATCTATTGTCACTTTTCTTGCATTCACTGAGCCTAGTTGCAAGGTTTTTATTACCTCTCTTTTTCTCAAACCGTAAAAAAACGGAAAAAGATTATGCACCGCAACTGCGACATATCGTTCGTTCATAAACTATATTAATGTCTCGGTAATCGATATATTTCCTTCGACACCGCCCTTCAATGAAAGAATCGTTAGATAGTGGTGGTTGCGGCGGAGGACGAAGTTGAAGATCGCGAAACGATGGAGCGCGCGGGAATATGTCATTGGTCAAAGACGACGGACGTATAGCGCCAATAACGGAGTGTTAAGGCGCCATATTCAAAATTTATTCCATGATTTTTTACTGTTTGCAGCATAGATAAATCAAAGATTACTTTCTCCATGGTTTGCAGTTTTAAAGTTGTACACGAATTATAGTTCTAGAATAAAAGTTAAAGGAGCCGATTTATGATGAAATATAACGATGTATAATTCCATTTGATATTGATAGGTTAAATTTAAAATATTTTTTGCTCACAATGTGTTCAACGTGTGTAGTGGGCCACAAATAAAAAAAATAAAAAACAGAATCATTATAGTAGATTCAAGCGCAAATTAAAAATTACTAAAAGAGTTGAACGTCCACATTATCGACATATTTAAAACGTCTTTAAAACATCCCTACAAAGGCGTTTTAAACATGTCGTGAGAAGGACGTCTTAAGAACGCCCGTTTTACGTACCAGGATGTTTGGACCTAAGTAAGACATGAGCAGGACGTCTTTAAGATGTAGTGGGCTATCCAGGTAGTCCTCTCATTGGATAAAGGGATAAAATAGTTCAAAATTTTACTTCTTTTTTGATTTTTAGACATGTTTAATTAAATCATAACTTTAGGTTAATATCACAAGTTGATCATAGAAACATTTATATTTCTTTAGTAATTTTCTGAGGCACTTATCTAGCAAAATATTCAAAACTAACTTTTATTATCGATATATTTACATTTACAATAGAGAAATTATAAGCCAGATAAATTTTGAAACACGTTACACGTTAAACGTTATATTGTTTTGTGTAAACTAACCTCAAATTTTTTTTGTGTGATGGATAATATCGAAAATATAATTAGACGTCGAAATGATCAAGGTTTAATAGACCACAACTTCGCCATTCTTCATGACATTTTCGACCCACCTATTTTGGCACCCCCAAGGCCTGCTTTTAACTTTAATTAAACTGATGCGAGACATGCAGAACTAAACATTATATTTAAAAAGGAGGATATTCTAAGATTATTTCAAGTTTTAGGAATTCGAAACATGTTTATAACTCGATCTGGACATATTTCATCTGGGAAGAACATTATATTAAGAACAGAACTGTAAGCAACTTTTGTGATTTATTTTTTTATTTTAAGGTATTGAACGTATGTACATTCTGTTGCGTCGTTTGTCTTATCCTTATGTGACCTGGAATTTGTTCTTTCAGACATTAGCAATTTTATAAACAAGTACATTTACAATAATTTTAGACATTTTTTGGAGGAGTTTAATAATTCAAAGTGGCTTAATCAAGACCGTTTACAACTTTATTCTGATGTAAGCTACTTTTCTGCATTCTTAGTAAATTAAATTAGTATGAATATTTATTTTCTGGACTATTACTGCAAAGGGTGCGGCAGTACAAAACTGCTGGGGATTTATAGACGACACTGCCAGGGCAATATGTCGTCCCTCAGAAGAGCAAGAAAATTACTATTCAGGTCACAAACATTTTCACTGTGTGAAATATCAGTCAGTGGTTACTCCAGATTGGGTGACTGTTAGTGCAATTGGGGATTTTCCAGGGCGGCGGCATGATGCTGGTATATTCAGAGAGTCAGAATTGTACAATCAGTCAGAACAAAAAGTAAGACTTGCTAACGGAATAGCGTTTGTTTTTTTCGGGGACCAGGCCTATGGCATAAGAGAGTGTTCTTTTTTTAACTTCACTTTCATAAAATTCGCGATATTTCCCACTTGAGACTACAGCAGGAAAAATTTTTGTTTTTTGTTTTGGACTTTTCATATTTGCATCTGGAGTTTGAGGAAATACTAAACATTTTTTAAACGGAGTTGGAATTTTGAAACCTTCTGACTCTTTCTCTTCATAGTAGCGAATGTTTTTTTGGGAAGGGGATTTCCATTGACATCTTGACGGTCCAGCAACTGGTGATGCAATACCTGTCTTTTTAGTGATTATTTCATTCTGTTGAGGATTTTTATCAACACCTACACCTGCAGTATTTTCACCAGTTTCAGCAGTTTTGTTGGGAGGTTTTCATAATCCATTTTAATTGCTGCCCAGACATTGTAAAGCTTTGAACAAGACCAGGTTTCTTTTTTTGTATAAACTCTGTGAGGTCATTTTTCTCAGTTTTATTTTCTAGTGCTTCTAACACAATCTTTGGTGTTTCTTTCTCAGAAATCTGCATAGAAATTATTCTATTTGGTATGCATTTTGTGTAGTCCTCATTGTTTTTGTTAAAGGGATGCAACCCACTTCTTCTAAAACCATTCTTAATTGTTTCTTCAGAAGCATATTTACTAAAAACACATTGCAGAATAGTACCAAAAGTACAACGTGTCACATCTTTTGGAAGGTTTTAAAATTTCCAATTTCTCACTTCTGCTGACCAACCAGCTTTAAGTGGTCTAAAAACAGATACCTCAGCTGGTTGCATAATGTGGGTCGTGTTAAGAAAAGCGAGACTAAAAATATTCCATTGTCATCACACAACTGGCTCACATGTTTTGTTAAATGGGAGCGGTGTCCATCGACGAACCAAATCACAGGTCTTTGAATATTGCTGGATTTTAATAAACATTTTGCAACCGAAATAATTTGTAAATATGCACAACTGTGATATGTAATAGTAATAACACGCTTTTATTGACCACACAAGTTTTACAGCAACTAAAAATTACATTACAAAACATGGTCAAAAGGCAGAGTTCAGAGCTTACCTAATCTGCAACAATTAGCCAAGTTCTGCTCTTCCACTCAACCTTTCAAATGTACACAACTATGTGAATTACAAATACAACTATAAAAAAGTACACAACTATGTAAATTAACGAATAAGTTCAAGCACATCAAGACAAGATCCACTGAAATAGTTAAAAAAATAAACAACAAAAACATTAGTCTAGTTTAAGCCTGCCATTAATTAAATCCATTTTAACCCTATACTTAAATTTATTGAAAGAAAATGAAATGAAAGTAGTAATTGGGTATCCTATTTAGTAGCCTAGTTATAAAAAACAAAAAAGAGCCCTGAAACAAATTGGTTTTGTGGATAGGTAGAGTCAGTTTATACTTATGTCTAATAATGTTAATATTATGAACGTCAGTTCTAAAAGTTGTTTTGTTATATAAATATGCGGGTGTAAAAGTTTTAATAATTTTCATAAATAAAGTGCAAGCATGTAAGGCACGTCTCTGATTCATATTTAGCCATCCAAGTGTTTTTAAATGTGAATAAATGTGATCCCTTCTGCGCAATCCACAAATAAATCGAATGCAAGAATTCTGAATTCTTTGTAATCTTGTCTCATCATATTCAAATAAACATGGCCCATAAACTGTGTCTCCATAATTAGCATGTGATAAAACAATTGACTCACAAAGCATTTTTTTAGTTTTTTTAATAACAGATCTTTATTTGCATATAATAATTTTAAGCTACTATAAGCTTTTCTAGCAATATCGGACATATGAGAGCTAAACTTGAACGACTTGTCAATGAGAATGCCTAAATTTTTGGCACAACTTTCTAGCCGGAGATCTTCACTGCCAATTTTTATTTTAATGTGATTACGAGATCGGTTTTTTGTACCGGTGCTGTTACGGTTTTAAAAACATCGATACAAAATTTATTGGGAATGTAATCATGCACTTATAAATGCAAATGGTTGACATAACAATTTCTTTCAAAAGTATATTGAAACTCACCTTTCCAATGATTACAGTAAAATCAATAACTTCAACATTAACCAAAAATCAATGGTTTGTTTACATTTAACTAAATCATAATAAGATATCGTATCCTTTATCATTATAAGTTGAAAACTCTAATTTACCTGATTATAAAAATATAATTAAAACTCGAAGCACTTTTGTTTACTTCAATTTATTATTTTAACCTCTTCTTTCCAAGTTGAATTGTCATTTTATGTTTTGATATTTGATATCTATCATATTCATGGAAAACAATTTATTCTTCTTCTTTTACTATTTCATATCAATCCAACTTATTATTTCGCTGAATGTTCTGTGTTCTGTGACTTCTCCTGAGTTCTGTGGATGGCCTACAAAACCTACTTGATTGGACTTTGACCCTTCCTTCTTTTTATATCAGCTTTCATTCGGAGCACATGGTTCCTTAATTCTAGATTGTAAATCGGATCTTATAAGCTGGAAAAAGTAAACTTTATTAGATTTTATTGGTCATAATTGTCAGTGTGGACAAAATTATCTATATTGGATCTAGACCAAAAATATAAAAACCTCTTTAAGGCCACCCTACAACTTGGGTAAGTAAAATCATCCACCATTCACTTTTATTAAATTCATAGCTAATATTTCACATATTTTTTTACTTTTTTTTAGGCCTTCTCCTTTTCTTCTAATTTTCTTCTGTCTGTCTCTATCCCGCTTACTATATTTGCTGAACTTCGCTGTATCACTCACCGCTTTTCATAAGTATCACTTCCTCTAAGCTGTCTAACCATTTCCACATCACATCATTCATCCGTAGTAGAGTAGTAGATAGTAGATGTAACTAGTAACCCCGTACTGAATGAATTTTGATGCACGCCAAGCGATTCATCTCATTAGATTTGAAACCTAGGAGGATCCAGGTCGAGTCAACCCAACTACCGCAAGTACTGACGTTGAGCTTACGGCCAATCATACAAGTAAGAACTTTCCGATTTATATTTACATTCACCATTTACAAAGGGTTGCTATCTGAAGGACAAGCATCTGAACCTGAAATTTTAACACAGTTTCGACAAGTTATACATTACTAACTAACCTCTACTTCAAACATTATTATAGACTTTTTTTAAACTTACCTGTAAACACCAAGGGGTACCACTCGGTCGTACAAAGATCATATGTGTGATTTACAAACTAAAATTTCAATGGTTTCAATCTAACAATGTTTAATTTATGAATCCATCCCTACTCTACTGTGAATAACAGTTTCGATTCATTTGAGCTAGCTGGAATCGAGGTTCTTCACCATCAGTGAAAACCATTTAAGATAAAAACGTAAAAGTGCGTCCAAATAGAAGCATTTTGGATTTAGTGGGATTAACAGTTAAGCAATACATTCTGGATATATTTATTGACGATTGAATATCTTTGTTAATGCTATTGCAGGAAACCTCAATGTCTTGTTCTGGAAAAGGAAGATAGAGTTGAATGTCATCTGCGTAGGTATGTACTGTGCAAAACTTTAGAGATAAGGAGAATAGCGAAGTATATATTACAAATAGGAGTGGGCCCAAGATTGACACTTGAGGTACTCCAGTTTGAATATAACGAAATCCTGAGACAGTATTATTTAGCACAACAGCTTGGCATCTGTTGTGTAAGTAGTTTTGAAGCAACGACACTGCCCCAGGTGAGAACCCAATGTACTTTAAAAGAGCTAAAAGGAGATTATGATTAATTAGGTCAAAGGCCTTGGAATAATCTAAAAGAATTAAAACAGTTAACAAATTGTTATCAGCTGCTCTATGGATATCATCTGTGACCTTTAATATGGCAGTAGTACAACTAAAACCTGGCCTAAACCCGGACTGACATGGCGGGAGTAACGAAAATGCGTTTAAATAGTCACGTATTTGCTTGTCAAGGAGTTTTTCAAAAACAACAGAGAATACTAATTGGACGTAAATCGGAGAAGTCCATAGGTGAAGAGATCTTAGGTAACGGAACCACAAAAGCCTTTTTCCAAACTGTTGGTAAGTATTTGTAGAAATAATAAAATTAAAAATGTGCTTCAAATATATTAACAAGAAAGGACAACCGTATAATAACATTTTACAGCTGATATGATCAGCACCAACAGCTTCAGACTTAATAGACAATAATTTGTGATATACATTACTTCAGTTACTTCACAAAATGCAACCTGCATTAGTTTTAATATTACTATTAAAATCGTTTAATAGATTATTATCGGGTATTTGAACGGTATTAATTATTTTAACAAAATAATCATTAATTTTATTAATGTCAGACAAGTGGGGAGGGATTACACAATTAGCTTTTTTATAATAAATGTCAAGGGATTTTAACTATTTCAAGATGTTTGATTTCGTTTGTCTAGTTAGTTTGAACTCTAAATAAGTTTTTTTTTCTAGTTTGACTGTCCTATTTGTTAAATTTCTGAGATCTTTATAATAATTAAAATGGACCAAGTTTTTAATCTTTTTAAATCTTTGTAAAGCTTTATTTTTTAACGACATCATTAGCTTAAGATTTGAAGTGAGCCACGGTGATTTAGGTTTTGTTATTTTAACTGTTTTTATAATAGCATGACGGTTAAATATGTCTAAAAATAATTTATAAAAACACTCAATCTTGTTATCCACTGTATTGCTTCGAAATATATCATTAAAGTTGGTAGCAATCAGATCAGCACAAAAATCATTGAGCAGAAAATTTGAAAAATCTCTATAAGTGTAAAACTTAGGGCCGTCTTGAGTTCTTTGGAACGGTTGGACAGTCAACAGCAAGAATATTATCACATTTTAAGTTACTTGAACAAATTATTACATCCAAGAGTGTACTTGAATTAGCTGTTATATGCGTGGGTTGATCAATAACTTGGTTCAAATTAAAGACTTCCAAGACATTGCTAATTAAGTTGTAAGAATTAGAGACAACGTTTAAAAAATCAATATTTAAGTCACCAGCAAAAAGCAGGTAATTAAATGTAGGTGTAAGATTTCCCAGTACCTCTTCCAAGCCTGTAACAAAGTTCACAGCTGAATATTTAGGTGGTTTGTACACGGAACCGATGGTATATGTTAGATGATTTAGACTAAATGAAATCCATACCATGTGTTTTGGTTCCCTAATATATTTTACCAAAAACGCCTGAAATTGCTGACAATTCACTAAGAAATATGTAACTGATTTAATATAAATTTATAAAGGTATCAATTCAAATTTTTTTAACGATTTTTTTTCATTTACTTTATAGATTGAAATTTTCATAACAGGTAGAGGCGACTGTGTTCAGGTAATCAGCGGCACCAGTCAGCAGATACTAGGTATAGTGGGTGGCAATATTAAGCCCAATGCCAATATGCTGCTGACTATTACAATGGTAAAGTATTTAACAAATATTCATTATATGTACAAATTATTAATGTTATCTAAAATTTGCTTGAAGTTTATTTTTAAACAAACATTACTAATTAATTACCAATTTAGGTTGCAGATGCACTTGTACGAATACTCACCAATATTTATAAAAAATTATAGTATACTATATTATTAGGAGTAGAAGGCGCTTAATATGTGTTGAGTCAGACATTTACTGCCGAGGCATTGTGGTCTGAGTGAAACACATAATGAAATCTTCTACTCCGAGTAATATATATTATTCGAGAAGATCACGTGTCCCTAGATGGCGCTGAATTTTTCAATATGGCTGCTATAGCGGTGAACAACAAAACAGTCTGTAAGGGTGTTTGATGCTGTTCAGTTTTTTTATGTGTTTTTCGAGACGTTTTTAGTGGGTTTGACAGGCTTTTCTTTATTTTTGTAATTTCCGTTATTCCCTAAACGTGTTTGTGTGGTATTGTTTAAAAGAAAATAGGTATAAAAATTATGAAAATTGAAGTAACCCTTTTTAACCTCATGGAATATATTGGAGTCAGAAGCAGACCACTAAAAGAAGGTGAAGCGGTTTTTAAAGCGGGACATATAATATTATGTGGCCTAGAAGGCAAAAATTCAAAAAACATTAAAAATTTGTGTCTGCAGACGTCTGGTCTAGCTTCCCAGTCTCATGAGATAACAATTAATCTGAATGATGATGTTAAAGATTGGAAATGCATTTGTTCATGGAATGTACGGCTTCTGTAAACATATTATTGCAACTTTAATTTACATTAACAGGTCAGTACAATTTTATGTAATGGCAAATAGCCTTTTAATACTATTTGTATTTTTTTTAGAATTGAGAATTTGGAAGTAATCAGCTGCACAGATTTGGCTCAGAAGTGGGGAAAAGAGAAAAAAGGTGTGGAGGAAACTTATAAGGCTCAACCTTTTGATTGCCACCCAAAGTTAAAAGGAGAAAAAAGTGTGATACTTCGCTGGCAGTAGATGCAAACAATTTTGCTCTTCTTACAACAGGTATTTTAAATAAAAACATTATTTCTCTCACTTTCATCATAGTAAAAAATCTATCAGTTCTCTGGCTGTCTTGGTCATTAATCTAGTTTAATATTTTACTTTAATCATTTACCTAATTAGTCAAAGAATTTTTACCCAATTCCTTTAGACTTTATAACTAAATTTTGATACATACGGAGTCTGCTCTCACTAAGTTTGTTAGTAGATCATTAAGGCCTACTATAAGTTTGGCTACTGAAAAAGACAAGTATGTATTACTACCTTACTGAAAATTTTATTGCTTAATTTAAATATTATATTTTTTTTTAGTGACTTACGCATGAAAGTGCTAAGTTTACTTGAGCTTTCACTTAATTCGGCTTTTTTAACTGAGCTCAGTACGCAAATCTCAGTGAGTACATATAGCATGAGATCTTGTTGTCAAGATATTTTAAATTCATTGTCTACAAGCGACCCGCTTCATATTGCAACAGCGTACGAACAAGGTTCCAGTATGTGGGCAAGAGAAAGACAGTTTAGAATAACAGGTACCCTAACATAATTGAAAAAAATTGTTTCTTTATTAAAGTGTCATCTTTTAGGGTCAACATGTTACTCAATTTACACGTTCACGAAAGTAGAAGAGTGGGAAACAAAGCCAAAATTTTTTTTTTCCAAAGTCGTTCACGAATAAATTCACGCAACACGGTAAGAAATATGAGAAAGAAGCTCTAGAATTATATAAGGAAACACATCACTGCAATGTAGTAACACATGGATTAGTTGTGTCGAAAACGTTTCCATGGCTAGGATTTTCCCCAGATGGGGTCATATTTGAAAACGGTGTTCCTTCAGAGTTACTTGAAATCAAGTGCCCATTTATTGGTAAATGTGTAAATACATATTTTAAATTAATTTCTAACTATTAGTATTTTAGGAAAAGATAACTTTCCTGAAGTCTTCCTGGAATCTTGTGACTATATTGAGAAAACTAGTTCCGGAGCTAAACTAAAAGAGAGGCATAGTTACTATGGACAAGTTCAATTGAGAATGGCTCTCCTAGATTTAAATTCCAAAAGATTCATTTTATATTCTAGCTATTCAAAATCATATTTAGAAATTATTGTACAATTTGATAAGAATTTTGCAGCAGAAATGATTTAAAAAATCTCCGAGAATTATTTTCAACATATGCTGCATGTTTATTATTTAAATAAATAAGTAAAATAATTATTTTTTCATTTATTTCATACTACCAGTTATATTTACTAACTAAAAAGTAAAAGTCACCTCAGATTCATAGAAATTTATTGAATTGGCATTAAAATATTGAACTGATCACCAAATGTAGTTGAACTTTTTCAATTACCTATTACTAATATTTTTATTATTGATTTAATTCAAATTAACAGATGATTTCAAACAAATGTGCAATATAACATTGGGTTACGCATGAATGTAAGATTTCACTTCATTTTGTGTGCTGTTCATTTTTTATAATAATTCTAGTAAAACAAATGAAATGTACATACTTACATACAATTTTACATTTATATACAAAAAGTATTACATAAAGTGAATGAGTGATTATGCAAATAGTTAAAAATACATGAAAACTATAAATTTGTTTGTGATTTAACTAAGGAAAATTTACATTCTAAAAAAATAGAATTTAACACAGAAAAGGAAATTCTTCTAACTAATTGGTATATTTAGTATATATGTTGATTGGATTTTTAATGTAGAACTGTTGTAATTTAGAAGAACTGACGCTAAATGCTCAAATTGTTTCACTATCTGCCAGAATAGGTGGGGATAAATTAACAATAGCTGCAATAATTGTAATTATTTCGTCAGCATATGGTATTAAGTAACAGTTAAACTGTTCGATAAGAATTTCAAAGATCTTTATTCTTTGAATTGCTCTTTCTACATGAACTCGAGCTCGAGCAATGTCAGCTGTGGCTTTGGCATCACCCTTACTAAACTGTTTTAATTTTTTTTAAATGAAGGCATAATTAACTTTATCAACTTTTCATTACATCCTTCTCAATTAAAATTCCTTTATCAACCATAACTGCATCATGTATATCTAATTTATCAATCAATTTCTCATAATTAAAAATAGCCTTATCTGTAGTACGCCCTCCAAATCTAGCACTAACAAATGATATTAAACCAGATGGGGTTATTCCTATAAGATATTTTAAAGTATGCATTCCTTTATAATGTGAATATGATGATATCCTGCATTTTAAACATATTTATCTTTAAATTTTAATCTCTGTGTAGTCCAATACTACTCTGCAATTCTTAAATTTATCAAAACACTGTGGCATATTATTTAAAATTTCCTCTTTGCTTGGCCAATAAATTGCTGGTTTCAGACTTACAGCTAAAAAGCTTACTGTGGAATAAAATATGCTCCTACACTGAGTATTACTTAGTTTAAACAAAACTGCTAAGCATACAAAAGAAATGTTTAGCTTCAATTTACACAAAACCAAAATAATCCGTGTTTCAATGTTTGACCAGTTGCATTTGTTAAAAGTTGCTATATTTTCGGCACATTTTGAAAGAGTTTTCAGGATATCTAAAGTGATTTCTAAAAAAAAGGTTTATTTAGTCTTTAATCATAATGTGTGTTCCTATTTATAGTGTAAACAATATCATCAAAATGTAACATACATACCACAAAAATTAATCAACTTATCATCAGAATTTAAAATTTGTGGCAGCTCAAAAAAGTCGGAAAATTCAATTTGTGTTGCCTCATCTTCAGTAAAATCATTAGAAAATGTAGCTACATGTGAGGCTAGGGCACCTTTGTCTGGCTTTGATATTGTTGCAGGTTCCTCCCCTATGTCTGCAGTTTTGTCATCGGGTTGTAATAAACTTTCAACTTCAATTCCTGTTTGTTCTTTAGACATACTTAATAGTACATTTCTGCAACCTTTAAAATAAAACATCTAATGTAGGTTCTATAAATAGTAATGTGTCGAAAAGATACATAATTTTAATACTAGTGTTAAAAAAATAACTTTGTAAACTAATATTATACTTGATACATGCCATTTCAAAGTTTAATTTCAATAGTGGAAAATAAACACTCAAGTAACTAGTTGGTATGTTTGAAAACAAGAAGAAGGCATTATTGACATATTAACTATTCATTAATATATTCGAAAGAATGAAAGAAAAAAAACATTTGAAATAAGTGTTTCAATACTGGAATTAGGTATTTCGACTAAATCCGGAGGAGAATATTGCAATTCATGAGACATTTTTCCAATAAAATATTCAAAAATGATAAGCATCAAATTAAATAAGTATTAAAATCATAGTTTCTCTCTACTCAATTACGAGTATCACGACACAAATAAGGCGTGTTGCTATAATTTCTCATTATTATTTTACTAGTAAAATAATGAAATCTCATTATCGTACTAGTAAAATAATAGAATATTTCTACGGTCTGTGTTATAGAGAGAGTAATATAGTTATTATTATACGCATGAAGAAAGAAATATTTGTCATCCTAGCTTTTATACTCATGTATTAACGTATTATTATATACTTTTTTACTTTTCAGACACGGAGCCGGTTTAAGTGACATAGGTCACTTCTGTTGATCCTATCCCCATTCCACCTGATCAACCAACCCCTTCGACCACACCAACTCCCAACGCCTACATTCCGTGTCTGGCAGAATAAAATAAAAAAACAGGACAATATCAGTTCGGAGGCATTGAAAAAAAATATTTCAAACAAAAATTAAAGAATGCCCAGTATGAGGCAATGACACAAAAAACATTGTATAAACTCCAACGGCAAAGCCTAATGTGGGATATAAAAATGAAAAAGAAAAAATATGAGTTATTATTAAAAAATGATAGTTGAATAAAGAGTTTTATTTCGTTTACGCATAAAGTTTTTCAGTTAAAAATGCTAATATAAAAAAAATAATTTGCTAATTCAGTTTCAAATAAAACACAGTGGGTATAAAGAAAATATCTAAGCTTATTTTCAGGTAAAATAACCTTCAATAATGGCATTTCTAACTGTTGTGTTCAAATTGCGTTGGCGAATTGGTGCAACATCATTATTTTCAATAATTTGCAGATATTCATCAGGATCGTTTTCAAAAAAATCCCCAAGATCAATGGCAATATTGTGTAATACAGCACAAGCAACTATAACTGCTGCTGTGGTATGCACGTTCGTCCTTACACCTACAGACAAACAGGCAAATCTTCGTTCAAGAACTTCGAAACACCCCTCCACAGTATTTCTTGTAGCAATTTGGGCTCTGTTGTACTCTTCTTCAGCTGGAGTTCTTCGGTTTAACACCGGTGTTAATAAATACGTTTTACATGGATATCCACTATCACCTAGGAGAAAATTGTTTCTGCCATATCTTCCACGAGTCAAATTAACAACTAGAGGGCTATCATTCAATATAGTTGAATCGTATACTGAACCGGGCCAACGTGATATTATGTACCTTATTTTTAAATGTGTGACACACACTACCTGAACGTTTAAGGAAAAGTATCCTTTTCGGTTGCGATACAGTTCTGCATCTCTTCCTCCAGGAGACAATATTTTTATATGCGTACAATCCACAGCACCAATGACTCTGGGGAAATTTCTTATGGCGTAAAATTGGGTACATACTTCAAGAATTTCTTCCTGGGTCAATGGCATTTTAATTTCTTCTTGCCCTAACAGTGCAATATAGTGCGTAACTCTTAATTATTCGTGACACTGAGGGCTGCGAAATATTGACATTGTCTCCAATACAATTTTGAAATGCACCAGTTGCATAAAATCGCAATGTTAGAAGTAGTTGGGACATTGGTTCTATAGAGCGGTTACCATGAACTCCAGATAATTACCAATTCTATCTAAAATATTTACTACAATGTCTTTATGAAAACGAAATCTGGCCTTAAAATCAACATCATCATATTTCTCAAAGACATTAATTCGAGGTCTTAGGAATCGAATTCTTCGATATCTGGGTTGCTCCTCTCTATCACTTTCCTCCGATAAAGAAGATAGGTCTGTATCCATTATTGAAAAATATGCGTAGAATCAAATAACTTTTATTAAGCAGAAATAAAAGTTTTACTTTATTAATCGTATTTTATTTGATAATTTATTCCAATTTCGTCCTAGAAAACATTTGTAATTTTAAATGGAATGTCAAATTTGAATAAAAATTTATGAATTTATTTTATTAAAAAAAATGAGAGTTGAAAAACTCTTTTAGAGCAACATTCTTAATGATAATTCCTCAGATATTGAATGGTTCTTTGATTCTTCAGATGAGTTGAGATTTGAAGACTTGACTAATATAGTTCGGAACAAGCGTGTAAGAATTGAAAACTTTATGGCCGTGATAAATCAGTACATCGATGATGAATGTCTACACCATTTTCGTTTGCGTAGGAAAACTTCAAATATATGTATAGGTGTATAATATAATTTGATAATATAAAAACTCTACAGAGCTTGATTTCAGATGAACTGGAAAGTGAAAATATATTTCTATCTCATTCCTTTGGTCGGGAAAAAGTATCATCACGTAAGACATTTCTAATAACTCTTTGGTATCTTGCTAACCATGAAACATACCGACAGATAAGTGATCGTTTTGGAGTAACAGAAAGCTTAGCATCATTCGTGGTTGGGTTACCTGCAGGTCCTCTTCAATGTTTTCTGCGATTCGGAGCAGATCTTCAATATGGCTGAAGGTGGCTGTCCTCAATCGGCTTCGGATCTCTGGCTTCAGCTGTTCTACTATTGTCCTCGTCAGAGATGAGTGTGACATCTCTGATAGGAGTCTATTTGCTGGGGACCACTTTCTCATAATAAATGCTGCTACAGGTTCATCTCTATGACGGCTGCCATAGAATGTAGCAGTCAGTCTATCTATTACCGACGGATGGTTGAAGTGGTCAGTCAGTTGAGCTCTTAAAAATCTATAGCTCTGTTGAGTCCTAGCATATACCTGTATCCAGCTTGCAGCTTCTCCTTCTAGTTGCTGGAGTAAAATACTGGACCAATGTACTTCTGGTACGCGAGTATTGAAAAAATAATCCTCTAAATTGTCTATAAATGTTAGAGGACTTTGGTCTTCAGTGCCACTAAATGTTTGCCAACTGTTTGGTTGACTGTTTTGGGTGAGCGATAATTGATTGCTAACCTGTTGTAGCGTTTGCGCTATTAATAGGAACGTATCCACATTGTGGTTGCTATTTATCACTGGGGTGGTTCGGTCTTCCGACTGGATGACTTTGCACTCTTTATCACGTTGGGCGCCATGATTCGGCTGTTAAGCTTATGTCCCCTCGTGGTCGATTTCGACGGTAACTTGTTGTTCTCAACAAAATTGTCAATCTGCTTTAGATATTCTAATTCTTCTTTCGGTAATGATAGCATTATACCTTTCAATTGACTGCTTCTTTTTGTATCCCTCAAACAAAGATCTTTGTTTCTGGATTTTCCTTTTCTATGTTAGGACTACCTTATAAGAAAATATATTAATTTAAGATCTACAAGAACATTCAATGTCTTATGATAAAAAAAACTTCTTTAATATACACTATTTGAGAATTTTGATAACAATTAACCAGACCTTTTAAAGTGATTCTCTTCTTTCTTCCAATTCTTATAAACGAGTTCTATATGTATATAAATTTCTCCTCAAATCAATCTCTTCCGTCTTCCAACTCTTATAAACGTGTTCTATATGTATACAAATCTATTTTCAAATTAATCTCTTCTGTCCTCCAACTCCCACAAACGTGCTCTATATGTATATAAATCTCACCTCAAATCAATCCCTTCTGTCTTCCAATTCTTATAAACGTGCTCCACATGTACGAGTATATAAATTTCTTCGATTATTCCAAAATATCCATCTGAATTGTCAATTACAATGTTTTAATTTTTAATTATCACTCCTTATATTAGCCAGTTAAATCCAATGCAATCAACTTTTTAACATTTCAAAAGTCCCAACTGCCTTAATATATCTTTTTTTTATCTTCTCAAAATTTTTATTTTCTTAACCGTCCAAAAATATGTCAAGTACCTAGTTTTTCTTTTTAACAAACTCCATCCTAACTTAGCTACCTAAATTTTAAAGGATTGTTTGCAAACATTTCTATTTTAATAAATGTCATTTACTGTCAAATCCTAAAATATCATAAACATTCTTACATAATTCTATAAATGATACTTTCATCTCTCTGCAAAACTAACAGCCAAACAGAACTATGTGACGGTAAAAATCCTGGAGGTTCACTCAATATCTGCATAGCTTTGTACATATCACATGGAGAATATAATTGGATAAATAGACAAGTCGTTATCATCTACATTCGACAAGCAGCGACACAGTTCGTCCTCCATTCTCACACGTTAGATCCATCTATCGACAAATAACACGCTGTATACTTCATTCTCTACTGACATTCATAATAAAACATACCACAAAATTTTACGATACAATGAAATTATAAAAATATGGAAAGTATATTGTGACAAATCTTTCAGAAGTAGTTTGTGTACGTAATATAAACTATAAATTGGTAGACAAGAGCTGACAGAGCAAATGCGACATTTACAAGACGTACGAATGAACTTATTGATAAAAATGTAGAAAATGTTGAACAAAATATATCAATATTGGATTTTATTCAATGGAAATTAACTGATAAAATAATAACGCGATTGTACTGAATCTACCATTTTGTTTTCAAATGATAATAATTTTTTAGCTAACATAATTCTTATTTCTGATTGGCGAAGACTTGTGTAAGACGTTAGCGCGAGTTTCATAGCTTTGTGTAGGACCTACACTAACAAATTTCTCATCACAATCAGAAATATTGTGTTTCTCAAATACAACTTCCACTTAAGTAATTAAATATAAAATGTATTATCAACACATGTCACTACCATGGTGGGACAACCTGTATGTGACAATATATATATATATAATATATATATATATATATATATATATATATATATATATATATATATATATATTGTTATATATTCAATCTTATAATTGTAATTGCCCCGCGTTGTGACAATTAGGTACAATTTACTATACCTTAATTTAATGAATATTACCAATAAATTTTTTTATTTGTCCACGATTAAAAAAAAATTGTACAATCCCTGATTGCAGGAACAATATTGTATACACAGCTTAAGCATCGTATGATATATATTTCAAAGTTGACAGTTGTTGTCAAAATTTTCCAATTACAATATTTGAAAGATGAGTTTATTTTACCTTGAATTACTTGACTCTATCACTCAGGTGGGTTCAGTACGCTCTAATATAACAGTTTGTAATGAATTTTAAATTATTTTTTGAATTAAATATTTATAAGATTTGGTTCAGTATTCTCTCCTGTGAATGTGTATTTAAGATTGGAAATATCACTCAATTAATTTCTGACACTTATTATCAATGAATGACTTGTCTGTCACCAATGATTCACTAAGTTTCAATGTTCAAATAAAATTCCTATTCCTATATGATCTATATAATTTCAAATCAAAATACGTTTTAACAATTATGTAAATTTACTCAAATAAGCAAATACCAAATTTAACTTTCTTTCCAGAACAAATAATGTTATCGTAATTTTAACGACTAAATTAACATTAAAACAACCTACAAACTAAATAACCTCCTAAACTAATTTAAAAAGTTTCTAATTTCTTTTCAAAAAATTTCGAATATTGAATTGTCACTCAGTTCGTTGGTGAATGTCACATACACGATATTTTCTGCTAATTTCTTCCACTATTAAATTGGTCGATAAGTATACTTATTTTTCGTAGTTGATTGAATTCAATATATAATCTCATTATTTATATGCATCTACTTTTAATTTAATTTTGTATCAAGGCCTGATATTCAATGATGTAAGAATAATTCTGGAGCAAACTCACCAGAAATCTGGATGTAAAGAAGAAACTGCCAAGCTCGTTCAACTGCAGCACCAATTTTCGAAAATACACGCACTGAATTTAATTTTGAATTTGTCGAATAACACCTTATATTAATTAATTACAATGTTCAAATACCAAACTTACAAAATTTTTGGAGAGATCTCACCGGAGATGTTCTCCGTTCGGATTCTCAAATTCAACTACTGATTTTATTTAAAATAAATAACCACATTCTGGTGTGGTTACAAACTTTCTTTTTTTCTGAAAAAAAAACCAAATTTGTTATTTTTTTATATCAAAGATTTGGAATACTTCTATTATCACTAAACACCTTGTAATGACTTCTAATTTCTTTAACCTTGAATCACTGTTCAATTGTGGCAAATAAATGTCATCAGAAATTAAATAATCTGCCAAATCTTACAAATACAGGGTTTTTCAACTATATTGATTTTATAGACAACATAGGGTTTTCCGGAAGTATTGCATAAATTAAATTCATAAATAATTTGGAATAATAGAACTGTATCAAATTATAAATATTGAGATTATATATTGATTTCAATTAACTACGAAAAATAAGTATACTTATCGACCAATTTAATAGTGGAAGAAATTAACAAAAAATATCGTGTATTTGACATTCACCAAGGAACTGAGTGACAATTCAAAATTCGAAATTTTTTGAAAAGAAATTAGAAACTTTTTAAATTAGTTTAGGAGGTTATTTAGTTTGTAGGTTGTTTTAATGTTAATTTAGTCGTTAAAATTACGATAACATTATTTGTTCTGGAAAGAAAATTAAATTTGATATTTGCTTATTTGAGTACACAAATTATTGTTTCCCAAAGGTATAATTAATTGTGCAATTGTGACAAGTCATAGAGATTGTTGCACCCGGTGTGTTTGTTAGAGCTGTAGTTGGTAAATTGATAACCGTATTCTGTAGAGTATTGGTTTCATTGATATTATTAGATGGATGAGGTTGAATGGTGTTACTCGGCTGATAAAGCCGCAGAAGTCGAAGGTGGTGGCCCTTGGAGCATATCTGCGATTGACTTTTTGAGTGTCAGTGAATCCTTAATGTAACCTTCTGCTACAGATGCAGATTTCCAGCCCCCATGTTGTTTTAATTGTAGTGTGTTACTGCCACTAGCCGCTAAAATAGTGGCAGACGTTCTTCGAAAGCTATGACCGGTGAAGAAACTAGGATCTGATAAATTCAGGAAAGTCCTAATCCCGACAAATAATCGAGATAAGTTTACATGTGATCAGCATTTTAAATATTTCTCAATAATTTCAATCCAAAGAGCGTCTGAGACAAAAGAGCGTCTGAGACAATAAATTTTCGAGAAGATCCATTTTAACTCTGACGAATATTTATAATAATTATATCGTCTTTGTTCACAACATCCCTCATTAGCAAATTGCAGAGTTCGTCTCCACGGCATGCCCCTACAACACCTATCACAAGAACTGCCTGTAATTGAGGAATATTTTTATAATACTTACTTTAACTGCAATGTAAAGGTTGTCACCCGCAAACGTTAAAAATTTTGTGATGTCTTCTTTTGAAAACACAGAGAACTTTCTTGGTGTATAATTGTTATCCTCTCTTTTAAGATAGCCGATTAATTTAAAATATTTTGAACTATCAATGTTTTCGTTGAGCCTAATGGTGGCTTTCAACATAGTGCGGTCATAGTGTAGATGCATTCTTATTGCTCGCATATTCATTGAAATATGCTAGCAGTACGTTTTCAGTAATTATAGCAGCGCCTTTACTTACACCCCAATGTTTAAAAATTTCGTAAGTTTTCAAATACACACTTTTAGATTTTTGAGGTAGTAGTTTCTCATTCAATTGCTCTGCAGCTTCCCGCATTTCAGGCGGTGTACAATTAAGTTATAACATATCCATATTAAAAAAATCACGCAAACACAATAATTACAAACGTTGCTTAAATAAAAATTTTACAAGTGAAAATGTCAATCTGCATGAGACTACTTGATTTCTGTTTTATTAGTGGAAAGATTTTTATAAGATTTTTTTCATTTTTGATTTTTGGCTAGTAGGGGAAAAATGTATATACACCACAGTGGTGAAGACATTTATAAACCTCGCATCTTATTCCGCTCGTGGCAAAGCCCCTCGCGAAATAATTTTGGTGCTCGGTGGATAATAATAGTCTTCACCACCTTGGTGTATAATATACTATTTATGCCATAGCCACTATCACCTACTAGAAGATAATCTACAAATGCTCCATTTTCAAAGCGTGCTCGTATATTTGAATTGGTGAATATTGTCGAATCATGTGCGGAAGCTGGCCAACGACAAACAACATCTTGGAACATGCAGTCTATGTCACATATGGCTTGTACGTTGTAAGAGAAAAAACCTTTACGGTTTCTATAAATCTCTGCATTATAACCACCAGGAGAAACTATTTTAATGTGGGAGCAATCCACAGCACCTATACGGTAGGTGGTTGTAGAGGCCTGCAATGGTTCTTGTAACTTCCCATACTATCCGGCTTGTAGTGCCTTTATCTAAGCCAATAAAATCACCCACTACCTGTAGGAAACTACCTGTTGCATAGAATCTTAATGTCAGGAGCACTTACTGTTCTGCTTTTACAGCATGGTTTCTATAATTAAAAACCATTTACTTCAATAATTTAAACTTATGTATTTAATGTAATATTGTTTGTATAGAGGATTACCCTAATAAATAAAGGCTTAGAATAATTATCCACATTACAACTTACTGTTCAGTAGGAGATGTTATTTGATCTCTAATCAGACTTATTATAAATCTTGTCCCTTGTTTTGTAAATCTAAATCTTTTAAGAAACTCATCATTCCAAATCTCGAAATGGTTAGGCCTTTCTCTATAATTTTGAAGGAGTCTTCTTCCACATACTAATAAAATATCAATAATTTCTACAAAGTCTGTCTTAAGATTTCCATTTTCACCAAAAAAAGTGTTCTAAATATATAAAAAATTTGTGTTTTTTGAGGTTAAGTAAGCCTAAACTCGCTTTAAGCTGCCAAAATCAACCGCTTTAATACAAACGTCAAACATGTGAAGTTAAACTAGGTTTAAGTTTGAGGTGGGCTTAAACTAGGATTGACAATGTCGCATGCGAGAAATAGAACAATGTCGACCCCTTTTTGTCAAAACGTATTTTTGAACGCATGACATTATCTTGTGTGCGAGAAATTGTAGGAGACATGTCGCGAGTGCTCTACAGCAGTCGAAATGCTTGTGACGAATGGTTTTATAACCTATAAAGAAAGCCAGGTGGTCGAGTGGAGACTAATGAGCAAGAATTTTGAATATGGAAATTGAAGACCAAATATATTTAGCTGGCATAGGGGCTTTAGAAGAAGTGGAAATTGAAAATGATATCCAAAGAGTTTACAGCAGATATCAAGATCCATTTGAAGTTCTAACAGAAGAACAGTTTAGAAGGATGTACAGGTTGACAAAGGAAATAGCTAGAAGTCTAATACATGATCTGTAACCATTTGTAACTGCACCTAGCAGAAGTTCAGCATTAACTATTCCTCGTAAAGTGAGTATAATCTGTAGATACTCACATTTTCAACTGTTCCCCCATTTTAGGGGCCGACAACTTGAATTTTCATTTTTCATAGCTCTCTTGAGCCTTTTCATTGACCATTAATTTCTAATTCTGTCACCAATTGTTTTAGGTGTTGACTGATCTGAGATTTTATGCTTCTGGCAGTTATCAGATGGATGTTGGATATAATATTAACAACTCTATTTCTCAAGCTTCTGTAAGCAAATGTATTACGGAAGTGATTAATGCGCTTAACAGAAGGGAAATATTCGAACAATACGTGAAATTTCCACAACATTTTGAAGAATTGAGGAGACTTCGAAATTAGTAAGGAATACTTCATTTCATTATCAATGAAGTAATTACCAAGTGAAGATTTAGGGAATAAGTAAAAACACAAAACTATTTTTAAAAAGTTTTAATTTAATTTAATTTCATATTTTTTATAACTAAAGACCAATTAGTAATTTTTTATTATATAAGCTGATTTAGTTATTCGTTAGGAATTTAATTGTCTTAATTTTATTGTGTGTGAAGAAATGTTTTGTTTTTTAGATTCTTTCAAAAATTCGATTTTCCTGGTGTAGTTGGATGTGTGGACTGTACACATGTTGCCATTTTTCCTCCAGCAAATAATGATCCAGAGAATCCTGAAAATCTATATGTAAATAGGAAGGGCTACCACTCAATAAACGTCCAATTGGTAATATTTTGGAGTTGTAAATGAGTACCTACAAATGAACCTATTTTTGTAGTGACATTATTGACCAATCATATTTCATTATGTGGAAACAGATGCTAAATTACACAAGATTTGAGAGTTACTAACTTTTGCATGTAATAAACTGGCACTTAAAGAATGTTTAGTCAACAATCTCTGTGAAAATCTGATTTGCACCATTTTTCCTATGACTGGTTCAAATATTAATGAAAGTTCTTTTTCAGATATGTGATTCTTCTTTAAAGATTTTAAATGTGTGCGCTCGTTATCTAAGAAGTACACATGACTCTTTTATATGGAACAACAGCAATGTTTCAAATCTTATGAGAAACTTGCACAATGCTGGACATACTTCTTTTATGAAATAGTTTTTTCGACCAAGTCAATGTGTGTAAGTTCAGGTTATGGGATTATGGTCAATAAAACAATGAAAATCTATTATTTTTTCAGCCTACGTTTCGACCTTTATTGGGTCATCTTCAGGGCGTCTACAAGAACATACAAAGAATGTATTTATTTTTGTGTGATACACTAAACACAAAAGTCATAAAAATTTGTTAAAATCAAATAAAATCTGTACAATAGTATATGTAAGAAACGACAAAAAATTATAGTTAAAAAATATTAAAAGTTAATTTTTTAAAAGGTTAATTTTTAAAATAACAGTTATGAAAACCACAGGAAAACAGGTGAGATCCTTTAATGTCATTAATTGCGACAAGCAGCTAGAGTTTACTAATGAATTATATGATGTTTATTATCCTTCAACGCTCAATATCCGCTAGTTTAAGGTTGTATATTGTTGCTATTATTTGTGTAAGTGCAATCCCCAGTATAGTTCTAAAGGAAGAAGAAGACCAGAGAAAAAAAATATAATAAAATCAAATGAAGAAAAGAACTCTTTCCTTCTCCCCACCCCTCAATTCATTGAGAGAACCAAAACCCTTACAGGAAAATTAATATTACGGTACAATTTCTGATCATGAATATGTTTAAAAAGATATACTTTGATTGAATGTGAATCTATTGTTACTAATATTAAGAACAACTTTTTGTGATACTTAAATACCTCACAAAATGACGGAAACTAGATGAAAAAACCTAATCAAAACTATGTTAAACAAACAAAGACTTACCAAAATTGATTTTCTTCTTGTAAAAATTCCCTATCATATCAAGCCTTCCAAAAACCATTTTTCATCAAATAAGGAAATGACATTTCAGTTTATTGTGTGTGTTCATGTTTGGATACGGTGGGAACTGAATGTAAAATGAATTTTATAGATATCAGGTAAGGAACGAGTTCAAAAACAAGTTTAATTGTTTTTCAACGACAACTCTTTGGTTCTATTTATTAAAGAGTTGTCGTACGAATGGCGTCTTCGAAACAAGGCAAACTCTTATTCCGAAAATGTTCTGCTGGCCTATTTCGCTGAATTGGGTGCAAAATACAAGCCATCTTCATTATGGTCATTTTATTCAATGATTAAATCTGTGTTGAAGATAAACCATGACGTTGATCTGGAAAAATATAAGAAACTACGAGCGTTTTTAAAAAGAAAATCTGAAGGATTTCAAGCAAAGAAATCTTCCACTCTGACCCCGGAAGAAATTAGGAAATTTATTGACAGAGCTCCTGATAAAATTTTTCTTTTGCATAAGGTAAATGTTCATATTTAATCTGATCTATTCAAAAACTCATGTTCTTTTTTGATTCAGGTTATATTAGTTATTGGAATTATGGGCGAATGCCGCTCAAACGAGCTTTATGAAATGAAGATAGAAGACGTGAAGGATTTCCAAACAGAGTTATTGATAACAATACCCAAGACTAAAACTAAAATTGTACGAAAATTCACCATAAACAGTACGTTTTACAATATTGTAAAGAAGTACATCGATCTCCGTCCGTCACATGTAGAAACCAATTCATTATTTCTAAATTATCAAAAATCGAAATGTACAATACAACGTATAGGAAAAAACAAATTTGCAGACATTGGTAGACAAATTGCCAAATATTTAAACTTGCCAAATCCTCAAAGTTATACCGGCCATTGTTATCGCAGATCATCTGCCACTCTGTACATTGATGGAGGAGGCGATATAACTGGATTGAAGCGTCATGGGGGCTGGAAATCTACCCAAGTAGCTGAAGGATACATTGATCAGTCTATGAGAAACAAAACAACTACAGCAGATACTATTGCCAAACAGATAAATAGTAATGAAGCAACTTCTTCTTTTACAGCAACCGAAATTCCAAATATTCGTGTTGAAAACTCTTCCAAAGTTAATCATAATTCACGACCAATTCAGTTCATTAATTGTACTATCACTAATTTAAATGTTATTGACAAATAAAGTTGTTCATTAAAAATCTAAAATAAATTAATTTGTCGTAAATAAAGTAGAGTATACTACTCGCAATAATGGCTATTATTCTCTCGGAATGTTACTCCCTCGCCGCTGACGCGGCTCGGTTCGTAAAGATTCCTCGAGAATAATAGCTATCATTTTTGACTCGTGGTATAATCTACTATTAATTAGACTAGTAATAACTATAAGATTTTTCTTGTATAATCAGCAATTCTTTCTAAGGCTACTGCGATCCTTTGTCTTGCCTGAACATCTTCTCGCATTAGTTCTAATTTTTCTTTATAATAATATTTTATTACATTAATATTAACCTCATTTTGTTCTGCCAGTTTTGAAGTTGCAGCAATTGTGTGATTTAATCTTGCAGGTTTTGATAGAAGGCGTTTATTCTTTCCTCTCTCTAAAATGAGGTGTTCTTTACGTGGTGTAACATTTTCTTTCTTCATCAAGTTATCATTGTTATCACTATTCTCGTATTGATTATAATCATGATCAATAGTAATAGTTCCTTCTACTTGTGAAAAGAGACCATCAAATTCAACTGTCGACTCGGGCACGTTCGTATCCCCTTCATCCTCAGATGTTATTATTTCCTGTAAAGGGGGTCCGTTCTCTGTAACTATGGCATGTTTCACTATTACTGCTTTTTTGGATTTTGTTTTGTTTTTTATATCTTGCCAAGTCTGCAAAACAAAATTTACTATTAATTACAAATAAAGTTTTTGTGAATGTAGACATTAAAAATAATAAGCAAGTATTCAGAGTAGACAATTAACACCAAGAGTTACTAGTAGATATTACTCAATATTCAACAAGAAATCTTTATATTGACATGTTTTGAAAAATAAATCAATATAATATAATAGCAATCCCTATTGAATTATTTATTAAGAACTTACTTTTCGCCAGTGTAACCAATTCTTCGTCGCTCCGGGCATCGAATTTAATTCTGTAGCTATAGTTTCCCACAGTTTTTGAGCGGTTTTGTATGTAAAAGTGTTCGTAAATTTACCGGCCCTTAATTCAACTTCTTTTTCCATGAAAGCTAGTAAAGCTGTGCGTTGATTAGATGATATATATTATAACGTATAGATAAGTATAAATAAAAAATATAAGAGAAAATATACGATGCTCAGATGATTAAAAATCTTACTCTCACATGTACATAATAAGATATAAGAAAAACTGTTTAATGTAATCTCAAGGCAAGGGAATTTAGCGATAAAGTAATCAGTTCATGGTAGAATGCGATATTTATACATTTGTTAACAGGAAATATTGATAATCCACAAAAAAGACTTACCTTGTATTCATCATAGTTAGAAATCATTTATGTAGTTCTGTACATAGTAAATATCAACATATAATTATAAACGTCTCAAATAAAGGACTCGTGCAATGCATATTCAGTAAGATTATTTGAACAATTAGTAACAGCTGTTTTAAAGTTAACAGATTATTTCATAATCATTCAACATCTACGAAATTGTTTGGTTATATTTCATTTTGACTTGGACGTCAGAAATCGCAATTTAGATAAATTACACGAGAGTTTAAAAAAGAAGCAGAACCATAGAATTCAACTTTATTGCGTCAGAAAATATATGAATTTTTGTTGTCATATAATTAATGATATTATTATTTAGGGATGAAAATAAAAATAATAAGGAAACGTTTAAGTAAATGAATTATAAATGAGGTATAAAGAATATTCAAAAATTGATATGGACATAACTTAAATTGAATTCATGTTGTAGTTTTATAAATATAAGTAGTTTTAGATAAAATGTTTATATTGAATATATAAACAATTAAGACCATTTATAGGATTATAAAAATACTCAAATAATACTCGTATTTATAAATAATAAAGCTTACGATGGATAGGAAATATAATTAAAAGAATGTAGAAATAGACACTAAATAAAATTAAAAACTTAAGAATTCGATAGTAAATAGGAAATCAGCATACACATGAATTTATATAGCAACCAGAAAAAAGACAAAAGGAAGTTGTTGATTGAGGAAGCGTTAGTAGATGTTTGGTGATTAACGAGAGAGGATATATTACTATAATTATAACAAAATTTAGATGAAATTAGCAAAATTATGTTTTAAAAACTCCTAAAACAGAAATGGAAGTAGCAAATGAAGTTCTAACTATCCAGTGAATAGTAAGAAATTACATATAAACTACAAAATAAGATATATAATAAGTTATTATAAAAGAACAGAAACTGGATACAATATCCAAATCAAATATTAAGTTAACTTGGAACTAAACTTAATTAAAAAGTTGCTAGAAGAATTATTAAGATTGCAAGAAATCTAACTATGAGAAAATAATCAAATATGTAGTATACATCAAGAATTGGCTCCTAGAAGAGAAACAGCGTCGCCTGGACGGATAATCTGCAAGGCAGGTTTTTTTTGAAGACAGCATTTCGAGAAGGAAACTAGTGGGGTTTTAAAAGGTTAGTGTGGTTTTTTCGTATTGTTGGTACCAACTTTAACATTACATTTATTATCATAGATTTGTATCTGTGATATATTATGAAAAGTATTAAAAAACATCTAAACTAATTTAAAGCGTAAAATACAGATCTGATAAAAAGTAAATCAAACTATAGTACTTACCTTTGTTTTTTCGAATGAAGTTTTTCATTTCTTTTCCCAATTGTATATTTGTATATAAGCATTTCATTAATTAATTATTCTGTTCAATGCCATACACATATTTTCTGATCAATACTATTTATTATGTTATTAAAGCTGTTCACTAAAAGAATGTTTTTACTTACTTCTTTTTAAACTGATATGCATAACATCTGTTCTCACAGTGAGATGCAAGGTAGACTATCTTATTGAGAATTTTATCCATAAGCGCATCAGATAAAGACTCCAGGTAAAACATTGAAGGTCACTATTATATATAAAAAAAACCATAGATAAAATATATGAGATAAGAGTTAAAATTTCTGCCAGAATCCAAAGGGTGTACACCGAAGAAATACAATAACAAAAATAAAACAATATTATAATAAATTTTTCTATGCATTAATAATAACATAAATACTAATAACCTATATGTATATACATATATAAATTATAAATATGACATCCTAACGTACTGAATATACATATATATGTCACAATATATATACTTTTTTTAATTTATCGCTCATTTTAACCAAATAAAAAATCGTTATAAAAATCAATTAACGTACGATGGTTTGATTCTAGGTTAGTTTCCAGATATGCACTGCATAGACAAATAATATAATTACTTTCTCTATGATGCACTGTCTTTACGCTGCTTAGAACGATAAATTTTCTGTTGGCACCATTTCAATTGCAACGTTGGCAAGCGGCTATGCGACACTCTTGTTAGTAAATCTCGTATAGTGTTCAAAAATAGCAAATGTATGTCACCCACGACATTTGCATTCGACTCTTGTCACCTGCGACATGATGTCGACTACATTTCAAAAATAGCCGTCCAGGTGAGAGATGGAATCCTGTATTGAGGGACCAAGTTTCTAAGCTATTTAGGCATGTTTGTAAAATTTGCGGCGCTAATGGCTTCTAATATAAATAACTAGATCGTCTCCATATAAACTGATTTTTATAGGTTTGCGTATTTATTTAACGATACTGTTTGTTGCTACGAGGAATAAAGTTGGACCTAAAATGGATCCTTGAGGTGTTCCATTTTGTAGTTCTTAGAGTGTTTTCTGGATGTGATATCTCCATGTGGTGTCGAAAGCTTTATTTAAGTCTAAGAATATAGCTATTAGTTTTTGATCAATTAGGAAAGCCTCATGAATTTCAGATTCGAGTGTTTTTCAAAAATAAAGATAGAATATCATCGAGACCAAGGGCAGTATTTTTCAATTCTTTCGGACAAAAATCAAATTATTAGTAAGTTATTGGATCATTTAGGTAAGAGTTATCGTTTACTATTGGAAAGTCGCAGTCAACTGAGTTTTCATATTCCAAAAAGGTAGAATTCAGATTGATATCACTTGAGTTTCTGGCGAAAGTGTTAACTACATTTATTGAGGATATTAGTCTGTTGTTTTGTGATAATGTCGATATTGATTTATAACTATTGTTTCCTTGAATTTTTCTCCAGATGACGTCTGTTGGAGTGGAATAATTTATAGACGATACGTAACTTATCCATGATTCTCTCTTGCTCTTCTTTATAAGATACCGTGTCTTGGCTCTAAGGTTTTTGAACCTCAAGAGATTTTCATTTGTCTTATGCCTTTTCCATGTATTAAACATAGGTTTGTCAATGCTTGGGCTATAATTTGGTTCCACCAAGGTACTGGATGTTTTTTGCATAATTTGATTTTTCCGATATGAGAATTTGCCGCGTTTAAAATTATATTATTAAGATTTTTAATATTTTCATTTATGTCATTGACATACACAAAGGTTGTGATATTATTTTCTCTTTCGTTTTGATATTGACCCCAGTCTACGGTTTTTATTTTCCATGTTTGGTAAGGAAGGCTTGTTGGTGTTTCTTTTTCTAGTAAAGATATTTTAGTGGGGAAATTATTGCTATCATGCAAATATTTTATAGTTTCCCATTTCAAGCAGGATGTTATTGAGAAAGAACAAAAGAAAAGGTCTATAGCTGAGAGGGTACCATTAAATGAATTGAATCTTGTGGGTTCACCGGTGTTTAATAAAGTTAAATTTGAAGTGTTTATACGTACTAGGTTGCAGAAAATTTCCATTTTTATCGGTTTTATTACTACCCTAGGCCACGTTATGGCTGTTGTATAGTGATATTTGGTAATAACGGTTGGCAATAGTGGTTGTAATGCCGACAACTGATTGTCACTTGACACTTAGAATTAATAAAGTTAATTGTTAGTCAGGATTGTTTAATTTAATTATTAAACCTATATAAAGTATAAAACATGGCGCTGCTTAATCAAGTTAGAAGTGTGTAGAGTAATATTGAAAATTCTCAAACCCCAGTAAGAAAATTAATAATATATTAAGAAATAAGTGAGGTTAGGCTAGTAAAAAACACGTGTGCAATTAAGAAGACACGACATGGAACTGTTTAAGCCCCCCAAAAATCTTATCGTTGATGAAAATATTGCCAACAATTGGAGAAAGTTTAAACAAAGCTATGAAATATACATGACGGCATCTGGCAACAATTCCAAAACCCCTGAAGTAAAAGCTTCAATCCTATTAAACTTCCTTGGCGAAGAAGGACTAGATCTTTTTAATACATTCAATTTAAATGAAGAGGATGAGAAAAAGCCAGAAATAATAATAAAAGCTTTTGATGATTATGTAAATCCGAGAAGAAATGTAATATTTGAGAGATTCATATTTCATCAACGAATTCAGAAAGAAAATGAAGACTTCGCAGTGTTCTTAAGAGACATAAAAACCTTAATAAAAACATGTGAATTCAAAGAACAAGAAGATGAAATGCTTCGAGACAAAATAGTTTTAGGCGTAAACTCCAGAGAGCTGCAAGAGAGATTATTGAGAATGGCAGACTTAAAATTAAATGATGCAATTAAAACCTGTCAAGCCGCAGAAATAAGTAAAAAACAAGTAAAAAGTCTTCATGTTGAAAATCATATAGATGAATTAAAAGATGACAGAAATGAGAAACTAAAATATCATTGCAAAAAGTGCAATTATAAACATGGGCCCAGAGAATGCCCTGCTTATGGTAAATATTGTAAGAACTGCAAAAAAGCTAATCATTTTGCAGTGGGCTGTAGAAGTACCAAAAATCAAATGTACAATAATAAAAATGTACAAGAAATTAATGTTGAAGAAGAAGATAGCATTGAAGATATTACTGAACTCTTCCAAGTTCATTCATTAAACGACACAGTAAATACTGTTTGCACTCACAGCAGAGAAGATATTTGGACCCAGGATGTAGAGATAAATAATCATAAAATTAATTTTAAGCTGGATACTGGTGCACAAGTCAATGTCCTTCCGTTCAAAACTTTTAAGAAAATTGTTGGTAATGATCAGCTGTTAAGAGAGTCCAGAGGGCTGTTAGAAGCCTTTGGAGGAGAAAAAATCAAGCCCCTAGGTAACATAAAACTAAGTTGTAAAATAAATAATAGTATAGGTGATGTAGAGTTTGCTGTAGTAAATAAAAATGTAATGCCTATTTTAGGACTACAGGTATGTAAAAAATTTAATCTTCTTGTGAAAATAACAAATAGTAAAATAGACACATTAAAAATAAATAGCAAAAATGAATTTATAAAAAATAATAATGAGATATTTGAAGGGTTAGGCGCATTTCCTGAATATTATACAATAAAAACCAAGGTGAATGCAGAGGGAGTAATAAGGCCGCCTAGAAGGCTACCCCAAGTACTTTTGAATAAATTTGAAAAAGAGTTAAACAAAATGATTGAAAACGGTATAGTTTAAAAAGTTTCAGAGCCTAAGAAATGGTCTAGTAATGTTGTATTAGTGGAGAAACCAGACGGATCATTAAGGATTTGTCTGGACCCCAATGAGTTGAATAAAGTAATTGTAAGAGATTATTGTTTGATACCACGGTTTGAAGACATTCGCCCAAAATTGTTGAATAAAAAATTTTATACCTTGTTAGACCTGAAACAAGGGTTTTGGCAAATTAAGCTTGATAAAGAATCATCAGATCTCTGTACCTTCAGTACACCATTTGGGTTTTATAAATTCAATAGGCTACCTTTTGGATTGTCTTGTGCTCCCGAAGCATTCATTAATATGGTTCAAAAATACTTTGGTAAAATTGATGTTAACAATATTGTAATATATTTTGATGACTTACTCATCGCTACTGAAAATGAGGAATTACATGATATGTTATTAAAAAAAGTTGTAAGTTTAGCTAAAAAGATAAATATAAAATTTAATCTTAGAAAATTACAGTACAAACAGGCCAATATAGAGTTTTTGGGTCATAAATTCAATAAAAATGGTGTAATACCCTCAGAAGAACACACAAAATCAATTTTAAACCTAAAAGAACCTAAAAATAAAAAAGAGCTTCAGTCATTGTTAGGAATGTTTAACTATTTGAGACAATATATACCTAATATGTCCACAATTTGTAGTTCATTAAGAGAATTTCTTAAAAAAGATTCAGCATGGTTTTGGTCCAGTAAACACAGGGAGTCATTAAACAAACTTAAAGAAATAGTTGCAAAGCCACCGGTATTAAATCAATTTGATGTTAATAAACATATAGAAATTTACTCGGATGCATCAAAAGACGGATTAGGCTGCTGCCTAATTCAAAACAAAAGACCTGTTTCGTTTGCTTCAAGGAGTATGTCAAACACAAACAGCATATTCGCAAATTGAAAAAGAAATGTTGAGTTTAATATTTGCGTGTCGTAAGTTTCATTACTTAATATATGGTAGAAAAGTTGTTGCTTTTAATGATCATAAACCACTTATTTCTATAATGAATAAAGATATTTCACTTATACCTTCCCAACGTCTTCAAAAAATGAGACTAAAATTATTAATATATGACATTGAATTGCGGTATTTACCAGGAAAATCACAATATATAGCAGATTTATTGTCCAGGAACTTTATTAAAGAAAATAGTGAGAGTGAAAGTTTAATAAATGGTCAAGTACATTGTATTAATCGTTATAATAATAATTTAAATGAACTCTATGATCTAAGGAAAGCTAGTGAAACAGACACATTATTAAGTAAAGTCGCTGAATATCATATCAAAGGTTGGCCAAAACAGAAAAAACTCACAGGTTACTTGAAAAAGTTTTACACAATTAAAAATGAAATTATTGTAGATGAAGGTATAATTTATTATAATAATAGAATAGTTATACCTCAATCTTTAAGATCAACTATGCTGAAACTGTTACATGAAGGACACATGGGGATGACTAAAACAAAACTACGAGCTAAAAACACACTTTATTGGCCTGGCATGTACAAAGATATTGATAATATGGTTGCATGTTGTAAAATCTGTGAAAAATGTAGTGCATCAAACAAAAAAGAAAAACTGTTATTACACAAGGTACCTGAATTACCTTTTGAAATCATTGCTACAGATATTTTAACATATCAGAGTATAGATTATCTTGTTGTTATTGACAGTTTTTCTAAGTGGATTGAAGTAATTGAATTAAAGTATAAAACTGCTAAAGAAATAATATCTAAATTAAAAAATATATTTTCATATCATGGGATTCCTAAAATTATATATTCTGATAATATGCCTTTTGGGTCAGTGGAATTCAAAGATTTTGCATTGAAGTGGAATTTCCAAATAATAACTTCTAGTCCCCATTATGCTCGAAGCAATGGACTTGCAGAAAAAGCTGTTCACATTGCTAAACAAATGATTAAAAAACACAAGGAGGAGGGAAAAGATTTAAGCATATCATTATTAGAATATCGTAGCACACCAATTCCTAGTTTAAACGCTAGTCCAAGTGAACTATTAATGAGTAGGTTATTACGTACAAAGCTTCCATCCTCTTTGTGCAAATTGAAGCCTAAAATTCAAACAAATGTAAAGGACAAACTTTTACAATCACAGCTAAAGTATAAAGCTCAGTTTGATAAGTCAGCAGTTAATAGAAATGTTGATTTTTGTCCAGGTCAAAATGTTGTTATCAAAGACAAGGTATGGGTACCAGGCAAAATAATTGCAGAAGCTGAAACACCCAGATCTTATTATGTGTCTAATGAAAATAATAATATTTTAAGAAGAAATACCTTACATTTAAAACCTTCGATAACTAATAAACAAATTCAAAATAGTCCTAATAGCACAGGTCATTGTAGTAATAGTGATAGTAATGAAACAGAAAAATTGTATTCTACTTTAGCTGATGATAACTTGGAATTAAAAAATAAGTGTGACGAGCCTGTTGTTCAGAGCCCTGAACAAGAGTCGCTCGAAAAGCGGGTCTGCAAAAAACCATCTAAGTTTAAGGATTTTGTATTGTATTAACTATGTGTCAATTAACTTACTTAAGGAGGAAGATGTTGTATAGTGATATTTGGTAATAACGGTTGGCAATAGTGGTTGTAATGCCGACAACTGATTGTCACTTGACACTTAGAATTAATAAAGTTAATTGTTAGTCAGGATTGTTTAATTTAATTATTAAACCTATATAAAGTATAAAACAATGGCAATTCATGTCAGCAACAATAATTTTAGGAGGTGGAATGTGATTTATTAGGTTATTTAATTCGACTGATTGGGGTGAGGTAAATATACATTACATATATTTATCTTTTTTTGTGAATAACCGATACTGCAATCGCTTCTAAGTTTGTATTTATCACAATTTCATTTGATTCGATGTGGTTTTTGACAAACATTGCTACTCCACCGCCAGCAAACTCAGAGTTCCTATTTTTTTGGTAGGCCGTGTAATCTTTTAGGCAAATGTTTGTTTGATTTTTGAGATGTGTTTCTTGAAGGTAAAGTATTTTAGGGGATAATTCATTTAGGAGTAGTTTCAATTGTTCATGGTACCACAAAAATCCGTTTAAATTCCACTGAAGAATAAAAGAATCCACCACAGATATATATTAATTAATTTATTTAATGTTGAGGTAATGTGCCACTGTTTCTTAAATCTGTAATTGAGATGTTTGTAGCAAATAATTTTTTCTTAAGTCATGGGATATTATTTTTTAGGGTTCTATTTCTCATGTTATTATAGGTGAAATTGAGAATTTCAAGTAATTCAGATGATTCATTGGAATAATCTGGTGCGATTATTTCAGGGTTTGTAGCATTAATAGCGTTTTGTAGGAAGTTACAGATCTCATTGAAATTTAAAACCAAAAGTGGGCTTCAAGTGGAAAATTTGACGATGTCAAGCAACTCTCAGCTGCTGTATTTGTTTTGGTTTCTGTTGTGTTTTCTGGGTTGACTATTATTTGTTTTTGTTTGGCCAGGATTATTTCCGATATCCATTTCTTCTACGAAGGTGTGTGTGTCTCTTTGTTTTAAACAGGCGGATTCTTCGTGACCTTTGACTTTACACATTGAACAATTTAATCCATCGATTGAAAGAAATAATCGGTAGGTGGTATTATCGTTTGTTATTACGAAAGATTCTGGAATAGATTCATGTTCAAGAGAAGAGATGAAAATTCGTCTGCGAAAGCTCAATACGTGACTATAATCTGCTTCAGACATTCCTACTCTTAGGAATGTCATTTGCGATACTGTTTTTATTCCCATTTTTTGGATTTTTTTTTCGTCAACTTGACCATCATAAAAGTCGGTGTTATATATTAATTTCTTTAGAATACCTGTTGGGTAACCATTGTTCTTAAATATATCAAACAATATTTTCAAGTTTTTTTATACGAATGCTTCATCACTGATTTGCAATATTCTATTTTCATCATTATTACGGAATTATGTTTTTGGCTTTTTGGATGATTAGAGTAATAATTCATAAATCCGCCCGACGCAGTTGGCTTCTGATGCCAATCAAGAAAAAATACGTTATTATTTGATCTTAAAACTTTGGTATCCAAAAAAAGTATTCCAGCGTCAATTTCATGTTCAATTGTAAATTGCAAATGACGATCAAAAGAATTGAACAACTCGAGAATGACGTCGGTCTTGTCTACTGGTACAGCGAATTACCTCAACGCATCCTGATGACAACGCAGTGTAAACGCCAAGTCAGCAGAGTGCGGAACCGAGGACATAAAAACAGTCGTAAAGAGTTTTTTGTTGTTGTTGTTAATTTGAATTTGAAGTAAACGTAATAATTGTTAGAGAATATATTTGTAACTCGAAAATAAAGTTTTTAAAAATAGAATTTAATGCTTGAAGCAATTCGTAAAGAGTTTTTTGTTGTTGTTGTTAATTTGAATTTGAAGTAAACGTAATAATTGTTAGAGAATATATTTGTAACTCGAAAATAAAGTTTTTAAAAATAGAATTTAATGCTTGAAGCAGTTAATTGGCGCAGTCAGTAGGATATCGTGGGATTGATTTGTATCGAACAAACCAATTTCGTGTCGACGATTAGCCCGATATCGAACCGTATAAACTGTCAGTAGTGGTGACGCCGACGGATACGTTAAAAAGTGAACTTTAAGTGGAGAAGTTTGAGAATTGGAATCATATCGTCCACTTCTGCGAGGGACCAGTGTTTCGGAGAAGACAAGATTGCTGAACCGGACCTCTACCTCATAATTGGAATGCTGAGAGTCATTTATTTACTGTAAGTGCAATTTATGTCTGATATACTTGAAATTTTAACAAATAGTTTACAAAATTTGTCTATTGAGAACTCTTTAATTGACTCTTCGGTGACGAATACAAACTCAAATACTACTAATATTGACAACAACCAAAGTAATAATATAATGGCAGAAAATTTTAAATCTGAATATTTGAAATGTATTCCACAATTCGATGGAAATCCGAATGACTTAAGTCAATTTTTATCAGTTTGTGATAGTCTTATTACCAATTTTTATGATAGGGTAAACCGAAATAATTTTCATAATGTATACTTGCTGCAGTCTATAATAAGTAAATTAGTAGGTAGTGCAAGAACTGTAGTTAATATTCAAAATGTCGATACTTGGGATCAGTTGAAATCTGTCTTAAGACGAAATTTTGCAGATCAACGGGATGAGACTTGTTTGAATAGAGACTTGGTAGTAATGAGGCAAATGCCTAATGAAAAAGCCCAAAATTTCTATGATAGAATTTTAAATATACTAAATTTATTATGCAGTTATGTAGAAATTCACGAAAATATACAAGCTTCAAGGGATTTAAAGAAAAAATTATACAATGATCTAGCACTCAAAACATTTCTTTGTGGACTAAGGGAACCTTTAGGCACTACAATTCGATGTATGCGTCCTGAAAATTTGGCTGTAGCATTACAATTTGTGACTGAGGAAGAAAATACTCACTATTTTCAAAATTCAACAAATAAAAATCAATTTAAACCAAATAACTCAACAAACAGATTATTTCAACAAAATGTTCCAAATCGTAATTTCAATAACCCTCAGTATTTATCACAAAATAGAAATGTCTTTTCAAATCAGAATTTTAATAGAAACAATAATCAATTCCCAACAGGTCCAATTCAATTTAGACAAAATGTTCCGAGCCAAAATGTTTCCTCTAATGCACGAACTTTCCGAAATACATCAGTAGAAAATGTTTTCAAACCAAATCCAAATAGAACATTTCCAAAACCGACACCAATGTCATCATCAACAAGGTATACTGGAAGAATAAATGATAATTATAATAATAACAATCAATCTTTTAATAATCAAAATAGAAATAATCATTTTGCACAGCCTAACCATTCTAACTATAGACCGCAACAAAACTATATAGCCGAAGAATTATATAATACTGAAATAGAAAATACTAATAGAAACTTTTGCGAGGAAAGTGAAATTAATGAAAGAACTCATGAAGAAAATCTTGAAACAATTGAAAATTTTCATATCACCTCCGATCCAATGCCGGAGATTTGACACCTCTTACTATTTCGTTAAATAACGTAGATTGTAGTGAATTAGCATATATAACTTTTCCGGAATATAACATTAAACTTCTTGTCGATTCTGGGTCGACAAAATCATTTTTAGATCCAAATATTGCTAGGAAATTATTTCCAAAATTAATTAAATATGACCCATTTATTGTATCCACTGTATTCCAAAAATCATCTCATAAACATAGTGTAGAAATACCAGCGTCAGAAATTTTTCGCTTGACAAATAAACACTTATTAAAATTTTATTTATTTAAGTTTCATAATATTTTTGATGGTTTGATAGGATTAGATAATCTCAAATTACTGAAAGCTTCAATAGATTTTAATAATGCATGTCTAATCACACCTCATGCAAAAATAAAGCTTAAATTTCAAAAAATTAGTAACACGAATAATACACATGTAATTAATATAGAACCTCGTACAGAGAAAGTAATTCAAGTAAAAACTACAATAAAAAACGGAGATATTGTAATTCCTTATCAAAAGATAAAAGACTGCGAAATTCCAGAATGCCTGACGGTTGCTCGTAATGGCCTTGCTATTACAACAATAATAAACAACACTACAAGCCCCTTAACGCTTGATTTCTCGGAACCGTTGACAGTAGAAAAATTTGATGTCGACAATATCTCAGAGTTCAACATGCATAATTTTGATGACTCGGATAAATGCGAATTGGATTTATCTCAGATTCGGACCGACCATCTGAATAAAGAAGAAAAGGATGCAATTTTAAATTTATGTTATAAATATTCAGATATTTTTTATAGAGAGAATGAGCCTTTAAGTTTTACAAGTAAAATTAAACATTGTATTAAAACTACGGACGAGGTGCCAATTTATTCAAAATCATATCGTTATCCATTTATCTATAGACAAGAAGTAAAAAATCAAATTCAGAGTATGCTCAATCAAAATATAATTAAACCGAGCAGTAGCCCATGGTCGAGTAATATCTGGGTGGTACCGAAGCGAAAGGATGCATCAGGCAAACAAAAATTCCGCGTTGTGATCGACTATCGTAAGTTAAACGAAAAGACGATAGACGATAAATACCCTCTCCCAAATATAACTGATTTATTAGATAAACTCGGCAAATGCCAGTATTTTACTACTCTCGATTTGGCCAGCGGATATCACCAAATTGAAATGAATGAAGCTGACATAGAAAAGACGGCGTTTAGTACAGAACAAGGACATTGGGAATTCCTGAGACTTCCCTTCGGTCTAAAAAACGGTCCATCAACGTTTCAACGCGTCATGGATAACATACTAAGGGGCATCCAAAATGAGAAATGTCTAGTCTACCTTGATGACATTATAATTTTTTCCACGTCACTTCAAGAACATCTAGAAAGACTTAAGGCCGTATTTGAAAGATTAAGAGAAGCCAACTTTAAAATACAACTAAACAAATCTGAATTTTTGAGTAAGGAAGTGGCCTATCTTGGACACGTCGTAACTCCGGAAGGTATTCGACCTAATCCGGACAAAATTAAGGCAATAAAAGAATACCCGTTACCAAAAACTACAAAACAAATAAAAGGATTTCTTGGTTTAGTGGGTTATTATAGACGATTTATAAATAATTTCGCAAAAATAACTAAACCATTGACTCAGTGTCTAAAAAAGGGTGCAAAAATTGAGCATAATGCAGAATTTTTAAATAGTTTTGAAACTTGTAAACAGTTACTGACGAACGAGCCTATATTACAATACCCTGACTTCTCAAAACCGTTCAATTTAACAACCGACGCCAGTAATGTAGCATTGGGAGCTGTCCTATCACAGGGACAAATCGGTAAAGACTTACCGGTCGCATATGCATCGAGAACGTTAAATGATTCTGAAAGGAATTACTCTACGATTGAAAGAGAATTGTTGTGTATTGTTTGGGCTACTAAATATTTCAGGCCATATTTATATGGACGTAAATTTTTCATAATAACTGACCACAAACCATTACAATGGTTGTTTTCGTTAAAAGATCCCAATTCAAAACTCTTAAGGTGGAGAATTAAACTTGAAGAATACGACTACACTATAATTTATCGGAAGGGATCATTAATAGCTCATGCCGACAATCTGAGCCGAATTGAAATTCACGCAAAAGAAACACAAAGCGACATTTGGGACGAAATAGATATAATCACAGAAGAAGTTGAAAATAACAGAGACGAATTAATTACACCGGATATTGAAGATATTTTTAAACCGATAACTGTTACCACGTCAAAATCTCCTAGTCTGGACCTGGACAATATTTCACTCATAGTTCACCCAGAGTCTGACATAGAACAAGAAAACGAAGGACAAACTATTCACTCAAATGCGGAGGAAAATCCCGTAGTTGGCATTCCTATCAGCGAAACACCTGTTAATCATGGTCAAAACCAAATAATTATACAATCTGTTTATCACTCACCATCAAAACCAATAATTACGAAATTATTTGAAAATAAGCAGAGAATAACGTTACAAATTTCAGACAATAATTTCGAAAACGATATAATTGATTTCATAAAAGAATATATTGCCCCCGGAGTATCATATTACTTGTATTTTGTAAAAACTGAAATGTTTGAACCGTTCTGCGAAGTTGTAAGAAAAAACTTTAAATGGCCGTCATTAAAATTTCGTAGATGTACAGAAAGGTTGATAGATGTAACTAGTAAAGCCGAAATAGCCGAAATAATACAAACCTATCACGAATCAAAAAGCAACCATAGGGGAATCGACGAAACACTTAATAGAATCAAAAAGATTTATTATTGGCCGAATTTAAAACAATCTATTCAAACTTATATAAATAATTGTGAAATTTGCCAACAATGCAAATATGAAAGGAACCCTATTAAAATGCAAATGAATATTACACCCACAGCAAATAAACCATTCGAAATAATTCATATGGATACATATACAATAGAAAAAGCTAAATTTCTCACTATAATCGACACATTTTCTAAGTATGCTCAAGCTTATCATCTAAATTCAGTAAATTCAACAGACATAACGAATCACCTGGTGACCTTCTTCTCTCATCATGGTGTCCCTAAACAGATAATTACGGATAACGGTACAGAATTCAAAAACTCGGTAATCTCTGAATTGTTAGCTCTACATAAGATAAAAATCCATTTTTGTTCCCCAAATCACCCCCAATCTAATTCGCCTGTAGAAAGAGTTCATTCCACATTTAACGAACATGTCAGATTACTTAATACCAGAGGGTTTTTGAAAACACCTATACAAGTTAAAATGAAATATGTTATTTTAGCATATAATCACACCATACACTCATCAACCAAATTCAAACCCATAGACATAATTAACGGTCATTTAGATGCCGAAAATCCATTTGATTTAAATATGGATATGATTTTAACAAGTAATTTTATAAACGAACATAAAGAAATAACTCGCGAATTGTATTCTAAAATTAATGAAGCTTTGGCCAGACAAAAGCAAAACGTAATTCAAAAAATTAATGAGAATAGAGACACACCAGATACTTTCAAAATCGGTGATAAAACTTATATAAAAGATAATCGGCGACCTAAAATTGCGAATAAATTTTCGAAATCAACAGAAATAATTGATATAAATGAACAAAGAAAAACAGTGAGTACAGATCGTGGTGAGAAGGTCCATATGGACAATCTCAAGAGACCGCGAAAGAAAACATACTTATTTTAAAATTTTTTACAGGTTTCCCATTACGCTCGGGCTTCGGGAACAAATAAAGATAAACCCATTGGACAATAATTTAGGATTAATACCACTTAGGTTAGGAACCGCTAGAATAGAAGAATATTCCTATAAGATGATACATTATTACGATTTAACCTCAATTATCTCGGAAATTGAAAAACTACAGCGAAAATCACGATATATAATAAAAGTAGTATGCACAAACAAAAACTATTCTTGGGACGTTTCAAACGATATGAAAGTATTAGAATATATTGAAGAAAAGGTGGAATATAAAATTTTAAATATACTACCACATAAAAAACGAGTAAGAAGGGGTCTAATTAATGGCTTAGGTTCAATCTTCAAATCAATATCAGGTAATCTAGATGCAGAAGATGGTGAAAGATATGAAAATTTAATTAATAATTTACAAAAAAATCAAGAGAGGATTGCCTCGACATTAAAATCTCAAATTTCACTTTCAATCAACACTATCACAAATTTTAACCAGACAATTGAGAAAATTAAACATAATGAGAAACTATTGGAATCAAAAATATATGAAGTTATCAAAATGGTTAACTCCGTAGATGATAGAGAGAGCTTGATTTCCATTAAAGATATTATTAATCAAATTATAAATATGTTCGAAATTATTCATTCCACACTTCGAGATATAGAGACTTCTTTAACCTTTGCAAAAATAAAAGTAATGCATCCCAGTATAATTAAATCTACAGATTTGTATACAGAACTAAAAGCAATAGGAAAACAAATACCAAGTTCACAGCTACCATTTGATGTTTCTTTGGAAAACATTTCACGATATGAAAGTATCATGAAAATTCAGTGTTACATTTATAATAATAAAATAGTTTATATCCTTCATTTACCAATAATGTACATAGATAGTTTTGAAATATACCGTTTGTATTCGACTCCGATTCCATACAAGAGTCAGTTCAAGGTTATAATTACCGAAAATAATTACTTGATAAAAAATAAATTGCACTACATCCTTCGTAATGACCTATGCACCGAAGTTTTGTCTCAATACTACTTATGTGAGAATCAGACGCCCAAGGAAATACAATTGCATCCACCTTGTGAAGTGAAGATTTTCAACGCAGCAGACGCGTCAGAATGCAAACAATTCCTCATCACCCTCACAGAATCAAGGTTCCACCATCTAGGAGACACAAATAATTGGTTAGCTATAATCCCAGGAAAAAAGAGTATTACGTTTGACTGTCAAGATCAGCATGAAGTAAAACAACTCAAGGGTACTTATATTATGGAAGTTCCCTTAGGATGTAAAATCAAAACTGATATAGAAACCATAATAAACAAAGAAAGTGTTATTCAAGGACAACCAACATTATTCCCAGAAATAAGTTTGGAGAATGATACGTTACCAACATTAACATCGGAAATAAACTTAGAAGATATAAGCCTTGAACACTACTCAGAAGCTATACGTCATCTGTCACTAGAACAAACTCAGTTCAACAACGAAATTTCCTATACTCCTAGTGTTTGGACAATATTATTGTATACCCTGATAATTGGAGTAATAGCCACTATAATCTACAAGAAATTCCGCCCAAGGGATAATCCAGATTCCAGTTCAAGTACACAAGTTCCAGTAGTCCAACTCCCTCGTCTACCCTCATGAGTTGGAGCTTCGGGAGGAGGAATTACCTCAACGCATCCTGATGACAACGCAGTGTAAACGCCAAGTCAGCAGAGTGCGGAACCGAGGACATAAAAACAGTCGTAAAGAGTTTTTTGTTGTTGTTGTTAATTTGAATTTGAAGTAAACGTAATAATTGTTAGAGAATATATTTGTAACTCGAAAATAAAGTTTTTAAAAATAGAATTTAATGCTTGAAGCAGTTAATTAGCGCAAATTATGTCGTCAACGTATTTATATAAAATTGGCATTTCAAAAGGCTAACTTGGAATAATACTAACAAGTAGTTCATCTAACACAATTGTGGCCAAAATTGGACTAATAGGAGACCCATTGTTGTACCAAATATTTGTTTATAAAGTTCGTTATTAAAACTAAAGTATGTGTTGTCAAAAATAAATGCAATTAATGATAGAAAACTATATTTAGATAATGTAGTGTGAGGTTCGACCATGTTCCATTTTTTATCAATTATATTGGTAATCATATCCAGTGGGATGTTAGCACGATACACTCACAACGGTATGCCAGGTAGCTGGTCGAGATACGTCCGTCACGCGCGAGGCAGTTTTTGAAAGACTCATAATGGTTTTAAAGCAAACCAAACGCTTGACAAATTTTAAAAGCATCCTGAACCTTTATGTTTAGTTCGATTTTTGTGAAATTTTATAATAATAAACTTAAAATGGAGAAATCTTAATTTTTTTCTAAACCCTCTAAAAGTATTTAATTTCTTCAGTTTTAAACGGAATTTAAAAATTAAGTGTATGAAAATTTTCTGTTTTTCATTTTAATAAATTATTACAAAGTAGTTTTTAAATGGATGCTTTGCCACAACTTTTTTAAAGGTTCTTGTTGCAATACAATAATTAGACATACCTTGGTAAAGTCCGGTTTGCTCTTAAAACCTTCATAAGACCTACAAAAAAACTGTCAGTTTCTATTAAATAGGCAATTAACAGTTATTTGTGTAACTAGTGCAAAAAGTGCATGTTTATTGCATGAAGCATGAAGTTTGCAGCTCAAGACGAAGTCGAGAGCTTCAATCATGCTGAGTGCAACAAACATGCTTTTTGCACGTGTTGCACACAACATTTTTTTCTATGATAAAAAGTAACTTGTTTTTTTCACTAGTGCAAAAAGTAGCTATTTTTTCGCAGTAGTGCAAAAAGTAGATTACAGTGCAAAAAATAGCCACTTTTTGCACTAGTGCAAAAAATAGCTAGTTTTTGCACTAAAAGCAAAAAAGTTAAACTTTTGGCACTGCAGATAGAGCAAAAAGTAGTTACTTTTTGCACTATCGTAGAAAAATGTATTTAAAAAGTAAACAAATAAAAAATTTAAGTTTTGATGTATTTTATTATTGATTCCTTTTACAAACAGAGTGAATATATTGTACTATAAGACAAATGCTACAATTTTTTGTTACTAAATTTACTAATTTTATTATTTAGCGTTCTTTTACAATTCAAGAAGCTAATTTTCCTATTTAATTCCCTTAACCTTATATATGTCCTTGTTCTGCTAAGACATAGCACTACTTCAAAAGGTATTGACGTAGAACCGAATTTTGAAATAGTTTTTCAGCAAGATTTTTAAAAATACGCTTGTCTCCACACAGATTATGTCCATGCATTATTCGAAATTCTGAGTCAAGAACTTTAGCTAATTCAAAGAAGTCTGAATTCGGCTGTAAGAGTCCACCTCTCGATATAAAATTTAACCAATCTGGAATTGGCTCCAAGAGGGAACTCGTACGTGTCCCTAGATTATATTTATCTCTAAATCTGTAGGCGACATATCCCGCTATATATCGAAGTGCTTCATTATTAACACTTTCCTTGAAATCTAAATCATTTAATAAATCAAAATTTTCATTGCAAATATCCGTTGTCTCGTCAATATTCATCACAGGATAATGAGGCTCAATAAATGAATAATTTATTTCATTTTCTTCATCACAAGAATATTCCTCTGATGTAATGTTTTTTAAACTTGAAAAAATTGTGTGTGTCATACGAACTGAATCGTCATTGTTACTGTTAATTTCTGAATTAGGTGACAAAAGTGGTTCGACCAAGCAAGCCTCAAGATTTTGTTCAGTATTTTGATTTTGTGTAAAAACAGCAGAAGAGTTTTTTCCCAAAATAAACCACTAATCGAAATTTAAATTCGAGGGGTGTGGGATGATCGTTAGCACCACCCATTCCACTTATATAAGAAAAAAAATTTTCAAGTACGTCCTGGTTAATACGAAAGGTTAGTAAATAATCAACTTTATATTTAGATTTAAGATACAAAAACATTTCACTTATGGACCTGTTGTTTAGCAAGATTCCTTTCTGAAATGGAAGTAGTCCTTTATGTGACCCAACCCTTATAGCAGCAACTGTTTCGGATACTTCATCTAGTAGTTGCTGTTGTGTATCAACATCTGTTCCAAACGCGTTTTTCCCCTTATCTTCCCAAATATTGCTCTTGCATTAAATAGATCAAACCAATCGTTTATAAGCTTAACAAACGCAGATACCTCATTCCATGGAGAACCTACGGGCATTTGTCCTTTTTTTCCGCAATATTCGATTGCTTTGGATACAGTCTCAGAAAATAATTGTACTGCGGGTCGAACTTTTTGACGTTGTGTACCTTTTACATCTAAATGGTAACGGGTAACCTTATGAGCCAATGTAAGATCCGAATTAGATATATTAATAAGATTTTCAAAGCAAGATTTCTCCAGTATGTGTCCTCTGAGATGAAACCCCTGATCTATAAAGTGATTACGCAATAGTTTTATCAAGTGCGGCACATCGGCGAAGACGAAAATCTGGCATGCAGTCTTCTGGATGTTGAAAAGAGCAATTTTTCTTGTGTCCAACATTAAACTCCTTCCATAAACCCATATTTCCAGAACCCATGTCACTTACAATAGCTGTCACCATAAACCCAGCTTTATACAATTGAGATATTATTTTTAACAAAATTTCCTGATTCATGGGTTGGTCAAATTTGTAATAAACTGGCTGCTTCCAGTTTGCCAACAACCCACGTACCATTACAACCTGGCATGACTTATGAGGTCCTAGTTTTTGTTCTTCTTTCTTATCAATGTCTATTCTATTCGAAACATACATTTCATCGAAAGATATTACACAAAGCTTATCTAACTCTGATAATTCTAGGGCTTTCTTGCCCATCAATGATATTACATTATTGAGGATACCCTGATCTAGATTAAATGTGGAAGCCCACATTCTTAATGTAGATAGAGCTGGTAAGGGATATTTCAGATTTCGAAGGTACCGATATGCCTTAGGACTAACACTGCGAAGAGAGATTGCAGCTGCAATGTCCTCTGGCGACCAATGAATGTTCTGACTTGGATTTTTAAGTTTCTTTATCTGCCCTGGAGTGAAAATCTTCGCTAAGAGAACCTCCGCAGATGGTTTGTTTTCGAGCATTTCTATTTTTTTTAATAAAGCCATTTTATCAGCTTGTAAAGTTCTTATTTCTTCCCTCATTTTTGTAAATTCTTCACAATTATCTATTATTAATATAAGAAAATTTCCTATAAAGCCAAGTATAAACTTATATGTTTTCGAGCGTCGTTTTCGATATACCTAGTGCTATTTTTTAATAACAATATCGAAATAAGGAAAAATTTAGTTATCTCAAAAAATACCTTTTATTATTTCCAACAAAATCGGTAAAGGGGTTTTTGGTCAATAAATAAAAATATTTCTTTTTAACTCTAGCATTCTGTAGGTATATTGAAAACAAAGCTCTAAACTAAGCGCTAAAACAAGTTTACATGAAGTTTTCTTTTCATTTTTGAAATTTATATGACCGATTAAATTTTCCTGATTGAAATCTGAAGCACCCTGTGTAATAATGATAAAAAGCTTTTTTTACAAAATGTTAAAAATTACTTACCAATCATTCAGATTTGGTGTAGATGTAGAGCCCTTAGCAGTTGTAGTGGCAGAAGAAAAATCCACATTTTCCTTTATGCTATCTACAGTTAAAGTGCACGATTCTACTGTAGATGATTTCAATAGTTCACTAACCTCTTGTCGTCTCTTTCGTTTAGTTAGTCTGTCTGATCTTTTCAAATCAATGTTTCTTTTCCTTTCATTGAGACTACTAATTATTCTCTTCTCTGGTTGGCCTATATTTAATGTGGGAAGTGCAGTTGATTTTAAATGTCTTGCATTTTTGGGTATATAATTCAGTAACCTTTGCTTTAACGGGACTTCGAAGCAATTTTGTTCAAAATGTTGGGAACAAATGCAGGCTAAAATAATAAATAAAAAGTATTGTTATGATTGTTGCAGTCTATATTGTAGATATTTGTTTACCGTTTTTAACCCTCAACTGGAAACACGTGAAAGTAGTGCGCTATGAGTAACACACGTCTGACAGGCGCAACCCAGGAAAATTGGTTATTTTAGGGCATCTTTAAAAAGATTAAGTGTCTATAAACAGTTTTATTCATTTACTACAATTAATAATGATATTTTAAGAATTACTTGTAATATTGTTTACACACAAAGATCTGATAACCTAATTATAAAAAATATACAGAGGTTACAATATAGTTCTTAAAATATTCGTCATACATTTGTTTCATTTCTTTAAAAAAACATCAAAAAAATTAAATAAAACTTAAAAGTTAAAAACTATAAACATCGAATTTAAAAAACAAAGTAATAAAAGTTAAAATATATAGGTATAATAATTATTTGTAAAAATGCAAAAGTAATAATTAAAATAGGAAAAAAAAATAACATGAGGCTGTGAACCTTACTTTGCACACATTATGGGGATTACTCTTTAGCTTCTTTTACAATTTACTTATTTTAAAATTTCAATAAAAAGTTAAATTTAATCGGTAAACAAAAGGCACAACACACTTTAAATTACACTTGGTGCACATTCGTTGCAAACTTTTTTTGAACACTCTAGGCAAACTGGGTTCTCACACTTGATACACTTATACGCGGTTTGCCTTCTTTTTTCGTATGAGCAGTACCTACAAGTTTTCCTTTTGGGAAGCCTATCCGTTATTTCCCTCGTTCCGGCTGGCACTTGGTCTTCAACGCCCAAAATTTCCTTAACAATTTTCGTTAGGCAATCTGGAAGGTTCAGAATTGTGAGTCTTCGCTCAAGTTGTTTTCTGATCAATACATTCGCGAGGTTGTGGATAAAATCAAACCTCTTGATCACGGGCGTATCATCGTAACTTGCATATATAATTCCTGCGTTGACGAGGCTCACTGCGATCATGTTATAAAATATAGTAAGAGGCCAACGTCTGGAACGCCTATTTGGCGAGTAATTCGCAATTATTTTATCTAAATTATCCACACCAGATTTCGTGGAATTATAAAAGCTTATTATTTCAGGCTTATTGTTACTGGTGTCAGTGTACTTTGATCTATGCATCGATGATGTCAGGATGACAGCTTTGTTGGGCTTCGGAACATATGAAAGTAGTGTAGCCTCTTCTGAAAACCCGTATAGGCTGGATCCTACTTGTCGCTTCTTGTCTGCCTTGAATTCCGGTGGAATTTCTTTTTTGTTGGATCTCAATGTACCAACGTATGTTAATTCCATTTTTTCCAGTTCTCTTATAACCTCTAACGAGGAGAACCAATTGTCCGCAGTTACGTTACGTCTCGATTTCGCGATCGGTTTGCAAAGCCGAATGACACTTTGCGTCGGTTTTGCAAGTTGTCTTTCTTCTGGAGACAAAGTTTGTCCGTCACTGTCTTTGCCCATGTATAGGTATGCATTATAAAGGTAAGATGTATGGGCGTCAGTTAGGCACATAATTTTCAAACCATATTTAGCCGGTTTGTTTGGCATGTATATGCGGAACTGACATCTTCCTCGAAATGGGACAAGCATTTCATCGATGCAGGCGTGGTTCCCTATTTCAAATGCTTTCTGGCAGTTGTCTATAAATTTATAGAACAAAGAAGAAATGGGAGCAGCGGGATCAGTCTTGCTTCGTTCTTTTCTTGATGTTACATCATCGAATCGTAGTGCCAGAAGAAGTGTAAGACACCTCTTGAGCGACATAACTCCTCGAAAAATTGGACGACCTGAAGGCCCAGTTGAGAAAAGCGAAGAAAGGTCTTCCTTCCCAGATTTAAATATTGCGCACAACATCATTAGTCCAATAAGAGCCTCTATTTCAATCACATCAGTGTCTTTATAGTTCGGGGATTGTTTCTCCTTTATTTTCTCCCGCATTTTTTCCAACTTTTTATTAGTCCAAATGACCACTTCTTTGATGATATCTTCATCGAACAAAAGTCGCCAAACTTCTTCAATTTGAGGATTTTTGCCAAGGGATTTTGAACTTGGCCTCAAAGCTGGAAGTTTCATTTTCATTAAATTTCGTACGGGAGTTTTTGTTGATTTTGGTTCTTCGGAACTCCAGGTGTAACATCTTTTTTTCCCGTAAAAATAATTTGGTTCTTCTTCGACATCTTCAGATTCCTCTTCATCGTCAATCAGATTCTCATCCCTGCATTTTTTTCTTTTCCTAGTCACCCTTCTTGCAGGTGGGGATTGAACATTAACCTCTGAAATTTCATTGACTTCTTCTAAAACTTCTCTTTCGTCTTCGTCTGAAATTTGTGGATCGTCTTCAGTGTCAGTTTCATGTTCAGAGACTTCTATATGATCGTCAACTCTAAAAGAATCATCTGAACCAAAGTCTTCGTCACTTGGTGGTTCTTCCTCTTGTGGCAGGAGGACCATTGCCATAATTTTCTTTGTTCTAGCAGAAAACATTGCTGAAACACAGTAGACAAAAAACAACAATACTAAGATAGATCTAAAGAAAAAGTTTATAAATTTTACAATATAAAATTATAATACAAAATATGAATTATCAACACTAAATCGGTTAAAATATTTTTCAAATATAAAAAACAGAAGGACAGGATTGAAATTGTAAATATAAAGTTCAAGAAAGGAAGAAAAAACTAAAATACCAAGTCTAGCAATGATTCCAATATAGTATTTCGAGAATCTAAAACAAATAATATAACGTTATTGGTAACACACGTCTCAAAGACGTGTATAAATATCCCGACTACTAGTAACATACGTCTCCGAGACGAACACAACTAAGTACATTACATGTAACATGCATCTCACAGACGTAGTGGTTTTTAGTAAATTTATCATAAAAATTACAAAAAAAATTGCACTTACCTCAAACAACTTGAGTCCTTGTTGCCGGTAAACACACAAGGTGTACACTGAAGGAGAGGTTGCACTTGCAGCGCTAAGTCGACCTGTGGCAAATTTCGTAACTAGCTGCGTCTCTCAGACGTATGTTACCAGTTGAGGGTTAATGTTAATTCTATCCTGACGACAACACGCGTTGATCCATTGATTTGCTAGATCCACTTGTTTCGGGAATCGAAAATATTGAATGTCTGATCCCTTACTATTTTTGTTATGGTTCTTACAACCGAATACAGCACAATTTGGCATTTTTATAAAATACCGTACACTTTAGATTTAAAAAAAACTTCGTTAACACATAGGATAGAACTTAAAAACACGACAAAAGTTTCAATAATAATGGATAATAATCACGAAATTCACGAATAACCGGAATAACCTACTATAATTCTACGCACAGTGTGCCTCGCACATGACGTCAATCGTGCGAGAGAGGCAGCGCTACATATGCGCGATGGCATACCGTTGTGAGTGTATCGTGGATGTTAGTAAGTAAACAAAGAGACCGCATCCAGTGAAACCAAAACATAGTTTTCTGGTAATTTACAACCCCTAATAGCAACAACAAATGAAAAGGTGTCTTTCGTATTACAGTTAGTACGATCTTCAAATGATTTTTTTAAAATATCTGCCAAATATTTTGATAATTTATAAGTAGTACAATTAACTGAACTAACTATTGAACGTAACTGTATATCCGGTTTATATATTTTGGGCGAAGAATATAGCTTTGGAAAACTAGAATTGTAAATAAATAATTCTTTAGCAATATCATCGGAGAATTATTTTTTGTTTTTAATTTTTTAATTAATTCTTTATAGTTTCTTTGAACTGACGTAGTAGGATCTTTATTTAGTTTTATGTAAGTTGCCTGATCTCGTAATAAAAGTTCTGTTTTCTCAATATAATCTGTTTTGTTCATCGCAACAGTACAACCACCTTTATCCGATTGCAAAATATAGAGTTGCGGCTGACATTTTAAAAATTGCTGGTTTTATTAAATCTTTTACGAAGAGTAGATTTATTTGAATTGGATTTATGTAAAAAATTGGTTAAAACATTAGTAGCACGTGCCCTTGATATATCTTTTGTATCAGTAGGTACATTATCAATGATGCTTTCTACATCAGCCATAAAAACATCCAATCGAATATTAGTACTATCAGAAGTTACACCGAATTTTGGGCCTAGAGATAAGAAATCCGCTATGTTCATTGGAATATCAATATCTGAAATATTTTTGAACCATTTATCGTTATCAATAAATAATGTATTCTTTTCGGGTACATTATCAAGAATTGTACTGAGTTTGTTAATATTATTCAGTTTCACCCTATTAAAAGTATTCTTGAATGTTGTATCCAACCTAATCTCAAAATCGATCAAAATATTTATTGAGGTGACTCTATATAATTCTAATCTAATGTTGTCAATATTACGTTTGATCGTTGAAATGTGATTACATGTTATTTTTATTTCTAAAGATAAAGTTTTTTGGCATAATTTCAAAATGAAGTTATCAATTCTATTAATCATTGCCTTATCGTTACCTACAAATAACAAATTTTGAACATTCCTTACACTATCCTTAATATGTCTAGGTAATACTCCAGCTGTTCTACAACGCAATAAGAGTGTCAGGAATGTGCAGCTCATTGCCCAGCACAAGAGTGCTTTATAAGTTTGAAATCACAATTAATATTTTTAAAAACTTTTATTTTAAACTAATTTACAATATTTAGATGTTTTCACTATGAAATATAAAGTCATTCTCTCCGATTTAATTGTGATTAACAATAACGAAAGTTCGTATTGCTGAAACAACAGCATAACGACCTCGCTGAAATAAAACAATAAAACATAACAATTTCGCTTATACAGGTAAATTCACATTCCATAACTCCTCCCTCCTCAAATGGAACTCAAGGGCGTAAGGGCGGTGGAGCTACTTGAGTGATGTCGGGACTCCTGGTGGTCTTCTTTCTTGTGCAAAGATTCAGTATGAGATCTCTCTTCTTAAACGTGTATAAACTACAAAATAATAATATTAATATCATGTTACTACTAAGTCCATATTTGGAAATGTTTTGGTGAAGTCGAATTTCTTCTAACGGGACTTCATCTTTTTCTTGAAGGACCATTTGATGAAGTTTGTCTAAATGTGTTTTTTCTATCTTCAACTTTTGTACGTTCATTATTGGAAAAGAGGCTTGAACAATTTCTTCTAGCATCAGAGCGTGTCCTGTAATGGTACTTTTTTCATTGGAGTATGATACAGATGAAGTTTTAATTTGACAGCTGGGTGGAACGATAAAAAGATAAGTGCCATGTAGAATCGAAATGTCACTTTCTTTGCAATTTAATTGGATCTTCATTGGTTCTGGAAAAATACCGATGTAATGGCTGTTGCTGATTTCTTCAACAATTTGGAACATTGTCTGGACAGGAACTTGTTTGCAATTATGAGTGTCGCTGAATGAGAGCAGAGATGTAACACAATCTGACTTTTCTATTGGTTGAATTCGATTTTGGTCGCACAGGAAAATTGACTGAAGATTTGTACATTCTTCTTCTTGGTATTGGTATAAATTGTTGCTCAATATAAGGAAAGGTAATTGAGGAATAATAATTGTTTGGTTTATATTTGGAACGGAATATAGATGATAATGATCAAAGGAGTCTGGGTGAACCAGAGGAAAATCTATATAGAAAATTAACTTATTATGTGAATAAGCTACTTTTGTTCTCACTACCTTATAAAAATTTAAGTAGTCGTCTGCAGAAAATAATATTTGATCCTTATTGTGAAATGTATGTAAATCTCTTATGATTTCTCTGAAATTATCCGAAGAGATTAAACTAGGATGTACTGTATTTAAAATGGAGAAACTTATTGCATTTTCTATATCTGCTAAAAAGCTTAAAACTAAGTCTAAACTAAATTTAATTTGATCTAAAATATCTCTTATTTCTAAGTATTGATTAGGGTTACTTCTAGTTTCGTTTAATATTATTTGTATTCCTTTTATTTTATTAGCAATTGACATTTGGTTTCTGTTTATTGTTGACAATGTATCATTTATAGCATTCATTGATTTCTGATTAAGTGATACGTGATTATTCAGTTTACTTATGATATTGTTTTGACTATTTTCTAATTGAGAAATACTATTGTGAATTTCTATAGCATTTTGTTCGTCTAAGTTACCTGAAATAAATTTTACAAGAGATCCTAGAGGATTAAATAATGCTCTTTTAGATAAATTATTAGGAAAAATTGAAAACATTTTTTGATTTATATTTTCAACTTCAAGACGTAAGTGTTTGTATATTGTAAAAAGTGCAAGTCTATTAGGAGCTGTTGAATTGTCAATTACGTTTCTTAATTGTTTATATGTAAGGGTTAGAGAATTTATTTGGTCTTGGATAGGTTTTTCGGGAATATAATGGAGAAAGGTGTGGGTTGCAATTTTAACTTTAGCATTTCCTAATTTGAAGGGTAGAATACCGGGATTGTCTTTAAGATTGAGAACTTGAACTTTCTGGTTCATTGTCAGTGGGAGTATCGTCATCCTGTAAAATAACGTTAGTCAGTTTTCTAGGAGGTTTAAACAAAAGTTTGTGGTAAGTATTTTGGGGAGTTGTAACAGTAAGTCCTTCTGATTTGAGAATATGTTCAGGTTTGTAAGGGGGTTTTGTTTTTGCTTGTCTGTCTGTTTGTTTTTTGTAACAAATAGTACCGGGCTCGATGATAGGAGCATCAGAGCGTTTCTCGTTTCGTTTTTCGATAGTCTTTGATTTGTTTTCCTGTAAACTTTTATGTAATTTGTCATATACTGTTTTCATTGTTTCTTTGTGTTCGTTAAGTTGGTGATTAATAAGTTGTACGTCAGAATCTATATCGAAAGGGTCTTTAAGTTCTAAATGTCCAAAAAGAAGGTCTATTGGCTTTTGTTTTGTCGCGGTGTGTATGGACTTATTATACCCTATAACTGAATAACTAAGTTTTTCGAATGGAGTGAGCTTTGGTTTGGTTATCGAAAGAGTTCGCATATGTTCTAAGAGAGTTGAGTGAAATCTCTCGGCAATTGCATTGCTATTAGGGTTGAAAGGAAGAGTATAGTGCCAATTTATTTTGTACAACTTGGCAAATTCTTTGATTAGGTTCTGACTAAATTCAGTTCCATTATCTGAAATTATATTTTCGGGTATTTTAAAGCGGGAGATAAATTTTAATAAGGATTGATACACATGAAGAGCTGAAAGTGATGGGATGATGTAAGCTTGAGCAAATTTAGAGAAGCTGTCGCAAATTGTTAATGCCATAGTATTTTCAAATTTAAAAACATCTATATGCACAGTTTCGAATGGTTTAGTAGGTGTGGGAGTTAATTGTAATTTAATTAAAGGTGGGTGCCTTTCATATTTCGCTTGTTGACATATGTTACAATTATTTATAAAATTTTTAACATCTTCATTTAATTTGGGCCAAAAATATTTATTTTTCAGTTCTTGAATAGTTACATTTATGCCTCTGTGATTTGTTATTCCTTCGTGACAAGTTTTTATCAGATTCTGTTGCCTATTTTGATTAATTACATCAAAAAGGAGAATATTTGACTTTAGTAATTTGTAAGCAGAATGTTTGAAAATTTCTGGTATGAATCTACACATATTTTTATAGAGAGTTTCGTTGTCATCATTTTGAAAGAAAAATGCGTATTGTTTCTTAGGAACGCCATATTCTTTGAGGAATGTTATGATTTGAGATTTAAAAGATTCGTTAGTAACATATAATTGCCATCTAGTTCTAACATTTTTATCAAAAAGCTTTTTTATTTCTTGACGAGGGTTTTTATCTACTTTTATTATAACAATTTGATTAAGAAAATTATTAAGAGGTCTATCTGTAATGTGTATTCCTAAAATTGGGTCTTCTTGGTTTGTATGAATTGTTTCAATGTCATTATCAGGATCTGGATCTATTTGGGCGATCATAGAGGAATTGTCCAAATCGGGAGGTTGGTTAACGTTTTCGTTAAATTCTTTCATGTATTCAAGAAATGGTGTAGAGTCAACAGGGTAAATTTCTATTCTACTTAAGGCGTCTGCGTTGCTATTTGATTTACCTTTTTTGTATACAATTTGATAGTCGAACTCTTCTAGTTTCAGTCTCCAGCGGACTAATCGAGAATTTGGTTCTTTTAAGGACATTAACCACTGCAAGGGTTTGTGATCCGTAACAATTTTGAATTTTCTTCCAAAAATATAAGGTCTAAAATATTTTGTAGCGTAAACTATAGCTAAAAGTTCTTTTTCTATTTTAGAATAAGATGTTTCTGCATCATTAAGTGTCCGTGAAGCAAAAGCAATAGGTTTATCTTGACCGATTGGTCCTTGTGATAAAATTGCGCCGATAGCAACATTGCTAGCATCTGTAGTTACAATAAATTCTTTATTAAAATCGGGATAAGCTAAAATTGGTTGATTTGTAAGTAAAGCTTTACAATCTTCGAAAGTTTTAATGTATAAAGGATCATTTATATTTATTTTAGCGCCTTTCTTTAAACATAATGTAAAAGGTTTAGTTATTTTCGCGAAATTATTAATAAATTTACGATAATATCCTAACAAACCTAAAAATGATTTTATTTCGCGAACAGTTTTTGGAATCGGATAATTTTGGATGGCTTTAATTTTTTCTGGATTCGGTTTTATACCGTCTGGTGTAACTATATGGCCAAGAAATGCAACTTCCTTTAAGAACTCGGATTTGTCTAACTGAACTTTCAAGTTACTTTCTCGTAATTTTTGAAAAATTTTCTTTAGATTAACAATGTGTTCCTGAAGGGATGTAGAAAAAACAATTATGTCGTCCATATAGACGAAGCAAATTTTATTAATAAATTCTCTCAAGACATTGTCCATTACTCTTTGAAAAGTTGAGGGTCCGTTTTTTATTCCAAATGGCATTCGAACGTATTCATAATGTCCGTTTTCTACATTGAAAGCTGTTTTCTTTATATCATCTGGGTGCATCTCTATTTGGTGGAAACCACTTGCTAAATCAAGGGTTGAGAAAAATTGACAACGGCCAAGTTTATCAAGAATGTCACTTATGTTAGGAATGGGGTAACGATCATCGATAGTTTTTTCGTTGAGTTTGCGATAGTCTAGAACAATGCGCCATTTTTTTCTACCGGAAGCATCGGGTTTTTTGCTAACTATCCAAATGGGACTACCCACGGAGAATCGCTTGGGCGTATTATTCCTTTTTCTAGCATATCATTTATTTGTCTTTCAACTTCGGGTTTATGTATGAAAGGGTATCTGTAGGATTTTGTATAGACGGGAATTTCGTCAGTTGTTTTTATTTGGTGCTTGACTTGATTAGTAAAAGTTAAAGGAGAGTTTTCTCTGTAAAATACATCTGAATATTTTCTACAAAGTTTGATAATATGAAATTTTTCTTCTTCATTTAAGTGGGAAGTACGTATTAGTTCTGTCACGTCATTTGTGTTGGTATCATTATCGGGAGAAGGTGTTACTGATACATGAAAAAATTCGTATTCATTTTCAATAGGAGAGGTTTTAATTGGTTCATATAGATAGATTTCTTCGATATTATCCGTGTTGTTTATAATATCGACAGGAGCATAACCATTTTCTGCTTGAGATATTCCATCTCTAATTAAACAATTGAATAATTTGGTTGGCGGTATACCAATAATACCGTTACGAAGATTTACTGGAATTTTTACAGATTCGATAGAATTAGGTTCGATTCTGGCAAAAAAATAATAATTTTCTTTTACTTTCGTAGTGTGAAAGAGGAAGTTGGGCATTATTTGTTTTAAGAAGTAAATTTTTGAAATCTAGTTCAACACCTAAATGTGTTAGTGTATCATAGCCAATAAGGCCATCGAAAAAATGATGAAATTTGAAAATACAAAAATTTATTGTTCGATTTGTATTGAATTCTGGAAATGCGGGAATTTTAGCACAAAAATCTCTGGTCGTCGTTTGGAATAAATAGCAAATAGTGAAAGGCTCTTTCACGATATATTCGGAAAAATAATTTTCGGCAATTTCAGGATTAATGAATGATCTAGTAACACCTGTGTCGATTAGAAGTTTCAAAGGTGGGTTATCAATTTTTATATAAGGCAGGTCTGTTCTATCATAGATAGAATGTAATTCTATGTGGTTGTTGGATTTGAGGCTGTTACGTGAAAATTTTCTTGTTGAGGGTTTTCACAAGTTTCGTTATTTGTATTATTTAAAATATTTTCGTTATTATAATAGAAATATTGGTTATCTTCTTGTTGTAAATTCAATGAATTGAAATCGTAATCATTTTCTTCTGAGTTTTGGGGAATATCATAAGGATTTTGGGGCATGTCGTATGGATTTTGGGACATGTCGTATGCATTTTGGGAATTATCTAAATTGTATAATTCTTCCGATATGAAATTTCGCTAAGGTGGTGCTGGATGTCGAAATGCAGACGTGGATGGGCGATTTATAGAATAATTTGATATTCCGCTCATAGGAATGGGTCTCTGAAAGTTATTTGATGGTTTTCTAAAAGTGTTGTTTGATATTCCGCTCATAGGAGTGGGTCTTTGTTGTGAAGTTTGAGGGTTTGGCCTGAAGACATTTTGATTTCTTTGAGGGCCAAAAACTTGACGATTAGTGAAGTACTTTTGATTTGGGGGCGGACTTGGTTGTATATTAATTGGGCCACGGGGAAAGTGGTTAGGATTTTGAAAAGTGTTTTGGAAATTAGGTTGTGGTACGTTCAACTGGAAATTGGTAGAATTATTGTGAGAGTTTTGTCTTTGTACAGGTCTCGTTCTAGAATTATCAAAATTTTGTCTCTGTAAATATCTTATATTATTTTCTGAAACTATTTGTTGTCTAGCTTCTGCTATCGATTTGGGTTTCATAGCACGAATAGTTGAACATAATGGTTCTTTTAAACCGCACAAAAATATTTTAAGAGCATGAGTATCATAGAAAGTCTTTTTTATTCTAATAGCGTCTCCAGTCTCGTGAAGATCGACATAATTATGTAATGAACTTAAATTTGACATAACTCTAGTATAAAAATGTAAAGGATTTTCAGTGTTACATTGCCTTAACTGGTCTAAATCAAAAAGTAAACCATTTTCATCGCGTTGGTCGCCAAAATGTGCAATTAAAGCTTCTTTAACAGATTTCCAACTTTTATCTATACAAACAATATACACTTCTTTAGCATCGCCTACTAATTTTGAGTAAATTCCATATATAAGACTTATATTTTGAACGCAATTTGTGTTAGTAGTATCCCAATAAGTATTTATTAATGTATTACTAATATCAATAAAAGAAGATAGTTCCAAAGGATTTCCGTTAAATCTCGAGACAATATCTAAAAGTTTAGTATCAAATTTTGGGATTGACATTGTTAAATTATTTATATTACTATTTAAATTAAAAGAATTATTAATTGAATCTTCAATAGATAAATTACCAAATTCCTCTATTAAATCAAGAGATATATCGTCTTCAAAATCACTAATATTAAAACTATTCACACTAAGGCAATTTTCGTCGATAGATAATGCAATAGGTGAGGAGAATGACATAAAATTAAAGGAATGAGCAACTTACAGTAATATGGTTAGCTTCATTTCTTCTTTTCTTCTAAAAATTTACGTTTTTCTTTCTTCTTACTGCGTAGATTCTTCTTTTCACTGAACTAATGGTTGATACCAAAGGGTTATTTACTATAAAATCCCTTTCAGTATCCTACTGACTTGACTGCGCCACTTTATAAGTTTGAAATCACAATTAATATTTTTAAAAACTTTTATTTTAAACTAATTTACAATATTTAGATGTTTTCACTATGAAATATAAAGTCATTCTCTCCGATTTAATTGTGATTAATAATAACGAAAGTTCGTATTGCTGAAACAGCAGCATAACGACCTCGCTGAAATAAAACAATAAAACTTAACAATTTCGCTTATACAGGTAAATTCACATTCCATAACTAGTGACTGTCGTACAGGCAAAAATAATTGTGCAGTTGTGGACCATTTTTTAAAAACAGGACATACGTTCGACTACAACAGTACTAAGATACTGTAACATGCGGACCAATACAATCATCGATTATTTTTTCAGATGTAAAATATTGCTAGTAACCCTAACGCGATTAATCTAAAATCAGACAGTAATAGACTCTGTAATATTTATTGTCAGCTTTCTAAATCGTTTTAGTAATAAATTTATCTTATGACCCTGTAATTTGTTTTAGTGTATTTCTTGTTAGTTTTTTGTAAACATTTTTATATCTATACCTGATTGGTGTTTTAAAATTATTTTAATTAGTCTTTTCCCATGCCTTTTAGTTTCTAGACGTCATTGAATTACAGACTCTAAAAATCTGAGAGTTCACTATTTGTTATTATGTACAAATGTTAATTGAATACATTTTGTAGTATCTCCTGATGAAGCTACCAAATGGTGGCGAAATATTGGGTATAGGATAAAATAGAAGTTTCATTTCATTTTACTGACCGCATACCCGATCATTCCCTCTATATTTAATCAAGTAGGGTCGATAAACAACAGAAGCATATTTTTGGTTTTATCTATTATAATGTAATATATGGCTGTAATAGTAGCATGTGACAAGTTATTTGGCGAAAGAAGTTATTTGATATGAAAGTCTTATCGTTTATATGTAAGAGGCAAAAAACTAAACTGGAATGACATTGTTATGCCAAAAATAACAATAAATTTTCAAATCATAACCAAATCTAGTCATTATAAGAAGTTAAAATTCAAATGAATCGTTTAAGATATTTCTAGTTGCAAGAAATGAAAAATACACAATTAATACCAGAATATGAGTGATATATTTATTAGATCATATTGTTTTTAACTAGCTTTAAGGGGTGTAAGTAATGATAAAATGATTATTGTCAATTTCTGAACATAATAATGATATTTTAAAGTGAACTTTACCAATCAAAATCTAAAATACAATAGAAAACTTATGAATATTTTAAGAATTTGACAAATGTCAAACCAAAAAGAACCTCAACCTCAAAGAGGAACAGGAATTACTCCAAGTAGTCCAGAGTAGTCTTCTTAGCCCTTGTAGGTTGAACATAGAAAAAAAAGACTACGTTGTTGCTAGGCGACAGTGATGTTTTTTGCAGAGAGGAGAGCAGCCATATTTTTTTTGGAGTGGTATCAGATTTTTGAATGTTTAGTCTCGAAATAGAGAAAATTGATTGCGTTTAGTTACATGTCACTAATCATATGAAAGTTTGTGAGTCCAAAACTCAACCAACATAATAAAATGGTTTACACTGCCAGTAGCTGAATCCCGATATTCGACGACAGAAGGTGTACATGAAAGAAACACGTATATGAGATCACCAGGTATAATCTATTTATCATATTTTGCAAAATATTCGCACATAAGTACGTACAATTCCGTTATCTTGACCAAATGATATATAAATAAACAATAAAGTGAATTTAGCTAGATTTTGAAAACTTTTCTTCGCCGCTGAAGAAATTGTGTCAAATTTAAAACAGAAAAGACTTTGAATGACATACCTAGGTTCGAATTAATATTTTCATAATTTTAATTGCAAAACAATTATTAAATTAGTAAATTAATTTAGATTATTAATTAGTACGTATAATTTGAGCTTGAAATACGTTTTGCTGCCAATTTTTATCTTACAATTTACTAAAATTAGCAACATAACCTCAGAAAAAGTTCGGAAACACAACACGAATTTCAAGATCCACGTTTATTTAATACTCATAAGTTGGTTTTGGTTTAATATTCTGAATTATTTTGAAACAAAATTGCATTACAATATCTAATGTACTTACCTGATAATCAGGAATAAAGTCACACATCAAATGCAATTTGCGTAGGTGATACAATTTCACGTAAATTGGTTGAACAACTTTTATAAACACAATTACATATTTTTGTCCTTTCTCCTATATTCCAATAGCGCATAAAATCATATTATATATATAATAAATAATTTCTATAACACCAAACGACTTCTTCTTCTTTTTAAATAACTTGTCTCAATAAACACAACTGAACAGCTGATTGCAAAATATGGTGAAGGTTAAATCATTACAAATAACTCATGCTACAGGATGACAAAACTAAAGCAAGATCCAAATGAGATTTTAAGATCGTTGTAATTGGGGATTTTTTTAATTCTTTCTTAATTATAATAAGGTAAGTAATTTTAACAATAATTAAATAAATATTGTCTTTGTTGCTTGATACATTTATTGTTGTCACAAGGACAAAGACTGGCGTCCAGCGGAAAATTTAAAATACCTCACAGATCACAAGTCAAAAATAGTAACATTATATATATCAGACTTATATAAATAGTAACCCACGACAATTAATGTCAAATCCAACGTGGGGCAGTATCAAATTTGTCACCCTCAACAATTAATGTCAAACCCAATGTGGGCTGTATCAAATTTGTCACCTTCACAATTAGTGCTTCAATAAAACTAGTCACATTTAAAAAGTATTGTCTGGCAAAGTTTTCATTACCTGTGTTCTGAACAAATTTCATTAAAAAATAAGCTAACATAGGCAATAACATAGAAAATTTGTTAATCAGCTTAAAAATGGGTCAAATAAAAACACTCAAAGATTTAAAAGTCTCTGAATTAAAGATGTATCTCGAAAATAGGGGATAAGATATCTCAGGTAAGAAAACCGATTTATTAGAAAGGCTAAAAAAAGAACGAATAAAAGATGGTCAAGATCCAGAACTATACTGCTTCAATTTAGAAGAAAAATCAAGTGAAGAAGAACATGGTAAAACGGAAGAAAATATGTCATAAATAGAAGATCCATCATCTGGTGGAGACGAAGAATTAGTACATGAAAAGGAATTTGGAAACAGGGATATAATGCTAATCAAATTCATGGAAAATCAGTTCAAGAGACTAGAACAAACACAAAGAGAAGAACAAAGAAAATTGAATGAAGAACAAAAGGAAGATGGAAAGAAATTGATGGAGAAGCTTGAGCAATTAAGTACAAACATGGATCAAAAACTAGAAGCACAAAGGAAAGACATACGACAACTATCAGGAAGATTAGAAGAACACATAGAAGAAACGATCAAGAAGTATGAACATTTAGAGACAGAGGTTCTGATGCATAGAGAGGAAATAGAAAATTTACAAGAAAATATACAAGTAGAAGTTATTAAAGGAATGAGTAAGAACATAAATAAGGTGAAAGAAGAAATAACAAAAGAAAATAGCAAAGGAATTGAACATATTTGAAGATGTTTAATTCAGAGGGGTAGATAAATCACATGTTTAGAAGAAGAAGTAAGAAAAGAGATTATAGAAATCAGAAATGAAACAGAAAGGGACGTTTGTATGAACAGAAAGATGATAGAAAATGAAATAAAGGAAATTAAGAAATCATACGAGGCATACAATGAGAAATTGCGAAATGAGGATCTAAAGAATGGAAAGGAGAATCAAGCTGATCTACTAAAGAAAATAGAGCAAATATCAACTGGAAAATGAGAAATGAAAGGAGTAGGGAAATGAAAGAATCAGAAGTGACGAGTCAAATGGAGTGGAACATGAGGAAGAAACTAGATGATATTTACAAAGAAATGAAAAATGATGTTGAGAATATGAGAAAACAAACAAATAGGTCAGGGGTAATAAATAACACTTATATTCAAAATTCTTCAGACGAGACCCTGAGATTTGATGGAAGTATTAGAAAATTACATCGTAAAGTGTTCCTCAAAATTTTGCAAAATAAAATGAAACATCTTGATAACTTTGATGACATCAGAGAAGTTATTAGAAAACATTTGATAGATCAAGCACTTTTATGGTATACGAGTCAAGAGCCCAATTTTAATAATTTTGAGAACAGCTTTGTAAAATTGTATTGGGGAGAAATTGTACAAGTGGAAGTAAGAGAAAAACTCTATTTTGGTCAGTATGATGAGAAACGAGGGAACTCTATGTACAATTATGCACTCCTATTATATTCTCAGGCTCAGTATTTAGAACCTATTATCAAAGAATAGGAGATAATTATGTTCATTTTTCGTAATTTCAAGTCTCAAATATCGGAAACAATAGCGGTACAAAATATAAAAAGTTTTGAGCAATTAACTAACTATTTGATGCGTATAGAGCGAAATCTGGTAAGCGATAAAAGATTTAATAACAATAATGCAAATAATTTTAATAACAGTGATATAAACAGTAACAATAACAACAGAAATTTTAATAATTCTAACTATCAAATAACTCTTACACTAATTCTAGAAATAATAACAATTTTAATAACAACAATAGAAGACAAAACTTGAATAACAATAACGTTACTGGAAATAGACCGCAGTATACAGGAGTAAGTAATTATCCCAACAGTATGAACAATGGTAGTAATGATAATCAAAATACTGATAATTACAATTATCAAAGTAATTATAGAAGGAATTACCAAAATTTAAATTCAAACTATAATAATGGTAATAACCGTTATAACTGTAACAATAATGACAATGATAGACAGTTTAGCAATGATAGATATAATAATAATCAAGGCAACAATGTCCCCAGATAGCACACATCAGTCCAATGGACATCCCATGGACGTCCTCAACTGGAAGTACCGACTATCCGTTGGATGTCCAGCACAGGATATCGGACTTACAATGGACATCCAATGGATGTCCAAATGTTACCGTCCAGGATATCCAATCGGATTCCAGGAAATATCCAAGACTGGATACTTTACGTAATGCTCATGGATATTGTTTGGACTTCTTACGGAATACTAATGGACATCGTTTGGACTTCCTATGGACATGTACCGCCATGCTTATCCCTCCCCCCTTCCCCTACAAACGCTTGTGCAGGTTTAATGGAAGGAGGCCTTGGGTGAACAAAAATCATTTACTAGAGTTGACAAATATACAGGGAGGTTCCAAAGTAATAAATGCATGTGTAGCTTCACAGGCACTCTTAACGTGAATTCCCGAAACAGGTCGAGTTCTATTTTAATTTACTGCACATGCATGTATACCACCCCGTATATTTTTCAATATTTAAATTGTATGAGCTGCTTCCAACAAACATATTATAATACTTGGGATCCAACTTGAGTTGTTTTTGAAAATTACTCATTTTGTTACTATTGAGTAATTTTTGCGCTAAGAGTTGAATATCTATCAAAACGGCTCATATGTCCATATCCTAACATTTTAAGGTCTATTCAATGCAGTTGTGAAAACATCTATAACAGATATGACATGTGATCTAAAAATTAGTAAATTTGATTCATGCATATTTTATAAGTTGTAAGTCTGTGGTGATTTGCCAAAAGCTGATATGTCGATTTTATTAAGTTTACAGGACGCCACTTTAAAGTTTTTAAGAAAATGACAAATCTATTTTCGCAAACAAGTCCCTCAAAATAATGTCTATTTTCTGTATGTAAGTATTTTTATTAGAATGTTAAAATACGTAGACCACAGGGGACCGTTGATTTTGATTAAAACTTTTTTCAAAATTGAAAAAAGTGACTTTGAATGACATATCAACTTTTGCCGTGAAATCATTTTTGACATATCAACAATGGAAATGACTTTTTTACTATGAAATTTATCATTTTTTTTTAATACTGTGAAAGTGTTTATCTAAAGGAACACCACAGTGTATTATATTAACATACTTTATTATCAAAAGTTAAGTATTATAACAACAAAATTTCATAGAGCATCTTCAGCATTTGCATTTACGGTAAGATTCTGATAAAATGGGTGGTAAACGCTGTCTATGTATTTTAACAGAAACACAAGATTCTCTTTCTTCTTTGGATTGATAGGTTTGGGACCATCATAAACCTGTGGTAAAAATTCGGGGATAACGTTTCCTCTTCTTTTAATGTTAAGCCGACAAAACTGCTCATTCTCATCGTGCGAATACTTCACTTCAATAACTCCAAGTGGCAGTTCTTTTGAGAAGCGTAACACTTTAATATCATGCCAACGTATATTTGCTCCTTCTTCGGTGTGATCGCGCTTAACAAAAACGCTTCTTAACAAAGAAGAATATAGCAGAAAGTCTTCTTCTTGCATTTCAACAACCTTGAAAGGTTTCTTCCCTCGAACGGTTCGAACAAACTGATACCAATCATGAGGAATCCTTAATTCGGTATCACATGCAGCTTTTTTGGCTCGTTCGATACGTGCATGATCGGAGTCACATTCTAGTCTGGAGTGGCCAACTTCTAAGAACTTGTGTTCAATAATGTTTATATTTTTCGACTGATGCAGAAACCAAGAAAGTGCAGCTGCCACAGTATTATTTTTATTTTGACCGGGGCAAGAATCTGAATATAAAACTACCTTATTAACACTATCGGGCAAATCTTTCAAAAAGTGAACTATACAAGAGGCAATTTGATCTGCTCCACGGTCTGACAAAGCTTCGTGCCACATAAAACAAGTTGTAATTTCTGTACAACAATCTCTCATGGTAAAGTTATAGGTCCATAATTGTCTTTTATAATATACTTCACTTGTGGTCAAAGTCGGCGTAGGCAAATTCTGTTGAAGGTCGAAAACAATGACTCGCTCAGTTTCGGAATTTCTAGCTCTCTCTTTGTCATTTTTTTTTTGACTGTAAGCTTTTTCCGCCAGTTCCAGATGTTTATCTTTCTCCTCTACTTTCTTGTTTCGTTCTTCTTCAGTAGCTGCACATTTAATATCATTTTGGAGCTTGTCGCACGTTTTGCAAGTGTCAATACTTGGGTTTTTTATTTTATAGCCTAGTTCATTAAATATTTTTGCATACATTGAATAACACAATGGTTTTTCCATTCCTTCAGTCTTTCTTTTGTTAACATACATGTCATACATTTTTGCAATGCTAAGCGTAGGTGCTAAATACAATTTTGATGTATGGCTTCTTGAGTAGTGACTCTGATATTTTGGGAAACTGTTAATATGGTTTATTACTTCTAGTCTTTCTTCCTCTCTTGCATTTACTGGTTTCTGCCGTCCACTTAAATTGTCGTCTATAAATCCAGTTTGGCACGCACGTCGCTTTTGAATTAAAATATCAACTTTTCCCCTTGTGACTGAATGGACTTTTTGAAACATAGTCTTGCAAATATTTATTTCCTTATCGCTGAACGTAACAAAGTAAGACGCTGTTATTTGTCTCTCTCTCGTAATGCCAGTTTTACTTCTTCCTTTTCGTTCTATTTTTTTTTCGGACAATTTAATCCTGTCGCTTAAAACTTGATCTTTGTTTGTAACATTTTTTAAAAAGTCATCGAAAATTATTTTTTGACTCTCTGGAGGTAGTTTATCAGCACAATTCTTCCTGCAACAGCTAATGACAGGTGTAAACTTTTTAGCTGGTACCAAAATACCCTTTCTAGTTAAATACTCTTCTCCTTTTAATTTCTTTTCCTTCATTAATTTTCTGTTAACTGACTTTCGTTTCCTACCTTGATCGTTTGCCGCTTCGATCTTGTTTTCTTCATTTGCTTGATTTGTGTTTTCTTCCCTATTTAGATTTGAAGAATTATCTAATCTGATTGTCTTCGGCCCAATTCTTACAATAGATGGTTCATTTTCAGATTCTTCCGATGAATCTTTAGGAACATAATCGACATCCCTGTCGTCGTCACAAGACTCGCTATCATAATCATTTTGTAAATCATAACCAATATTTTCATCTGCTCGACTGTTACTGCAGCTTGGTTCAGGTGTAGAATAATAATTATTTAAATTATTTCTGTTTTCCTCTGGTTGAAATTCATTTATGTTTGGTTCGAGAAGAATAGCGGTGGAAGGAGCTAAATCAGCTAGACTGGGAATTTTTTCAACAGTGACTTTCTGAGTTTCATTGGCACTAATTTCATTAAGCTGAATTTTTACCATTTCTAACATTCGTTTTCCTCGTGACATGGTTTAAATCTAAAAAAATCAATAACCTGTATTAATATTAGTACTGGAATGATTTTCTTTAGTTTTTTAAAATTTTACTAAGGCTCAGTTAATTCGCCGTTTAATTATTAAATTTGTAAATTTATCCAGTTGTTGCTATGATTAACGATTCCCCATTGGTAGATCACTGATAACTACGTGAAAATTATCAAATTTACTTAAATGTGAATAAACCGGCCCTTAATTAAAAAATTAATTTAGTTCTAATTACTGAATTCCAAAAACCACTGCCTCCGTTGTATTTAGTTTCTTAAAGTACAACAAATAAACCTACTTACCTGTTTTATTGGCTTTTTATATTAAAAACTAAACTAAAATAAACAGAAGCTGCACTGACATAACCTTAATACTATTTGTCAAAACTTGATATGTCACCACTATGTCACCTTCCCAAAGCCGACCAAACATGATATGTCAGACATAACAGGTTTTGGCAAAAACTGAAATTGCGTTCACAGACATATCGACTAATGTAAATTTGTAACGCATGCTCAGACTCTTGGATTGACATATCAGCTTTTGGCGTAGTAAAACTTTGGACTCGATTACATATCAGGGTGATATAACCTAAAAATTGAAAAAAATGACATATCAGCTTTTGGCAAATCACCACAGAAGTATAACCCTTTGAAAGGCTAGGATAAATACATGTAAGACGTTTTGCCAAATATTTTAATGTTTTAATGCAAACATCACTTAAAGTAGCAAAGTGGGTCACTTTTTTAACACCTTGCATGGTTACTTCTTAAATATTGACATTAGATCCTAATTATTAATTTTGTTAGCATGAAATACCACAGGGAACATATATACAGAAGATATATTAAGTTTGTTGAGATCCGCTCATCAAGTACAAAATTGATATGAAATATAGAGGGTGTTATAATCAGTTATTACATAAAATGCGGTAAATTAAAAACAAGAATGGACCTGTATAGGGAATTCAACTGAAAAAATAATGAATATTTATATACATTTATACGTAGTAACAAAAGGTTCGTCAGAACATTTTTACAAGCATCTAGGTGAGTCAACACATGTGTGAGCAATGAATTCATGTCAACAGAGACTTAGCTACAAACCTCACTTTTAGTACCTCGCTGTATATTGGCATCCCACATTTCACAGCTAAATATTTATTTACTTTTTAAGATGAAAATGAAACAATTGAAATATTTGAAATTTCATTTTTATTTGAGAGTATCTCAAGATACATTTACTTAGTATTTTTATAAGCTAATCGCTCCTTCGCCCTTCTTAGCCATTCTCTTATGCAGGCTTCAGCAGTTTTTCTGTCGGCGCTGTAAGCCTCTGCAGCGACTAAAAAACAAAAATAAGAATCAAACCACAATGTTCTTCAAAGAATTATTTTCAACGTTTCCTTACCTAAAAAAATTACAGAACACAATTTATTTTCTTTAAATGGAGTTTTCTCCTTTGTGCCATCATACGTGTAATTCTGAGCCAAGCAATCAGAAAATGTGGCCAAAAACATTCTTTTTATTGCCTCGTATGGGTTGCCCCCCCCCAATTTTGACATTTGCTGGACCTGAAAGTACAATATTTCAATTATGAATAAAATTATCCCAACAAATTTGAAATGTGCAATACTGCAAGATCTCTAAACTTAATTGAATCTGCATAAATATAATATGTATTTATTCTAATGTGACAAGCATCAAACTGTAAACTACATTAATTTCACATTATATGTTCAAAGCAAACAGTTTTATAACAGTTATTACCTTAAATATTGAAAATTTGTAATTTTTGAAACTTACAGCATCCTTAAAAAAATCTTCATCTTGCAAATAATCATGTACTGCCTGTAAATCATTTTTCTCCGTAATTGGAAAGCTAAATTTCATTAAATTTTTTTCTTCTGGGCCAGAAGCCAAAGGTTTCACAATATTTTGGAGATCGTCCCTGATTTGAAGTATACTAGCCTTCAAAGGCAACATTTTGTTGTTGATATCTGTGTGAAATGAATCTGTAATAGGGACAAAATGTTAGTTCTCAAAATATATACATATTTACAATAATTATAAATAATAAATTCCCCTCTGCTTTTAATATGCAGTTACATACATATTATTGATATTACTTTAGTAGAAGACCTCATGACAGTCAAAAGGCAATTAATTAAAAACTGTGACTTTCAAATAACTCACGCATATTATTACAGATGCAACCTTAACAAAATTGAATACCAGTAAATAATATCTTAACACTTACTTAAACTCTTTTTAACTTCTTCGCAGCAGCAGTGCTTTGATGTAGTGGCTGTCTCTATAAAAAGATGTATTTTTTTTCAAAACATCAAGAATTAGAATACTAATAGATATACTAGAACTAAACTTATTTATATTGAAACTTACGTCTATTTACGGGAGCATGTAGATGAGGGCCTCGGTGAATGTATATCTGCCAATTCTATCAGATTTGATGTTTTGATATTATTGGCAATTTTTGTTCTTTCCATTACAGAGGATTGCTCCAAAATAACTGTTGGAGGAGGCTGTAATTCTGAATAATTGCCAGATTCTTCAGAATCTGATGTGCCAAACACTTTTCTTTTTATTCGTCTTCTCTTGCTGCCCCCTTCAGACTCCGAATTTAGGTCACTTGTCTGGCAAGCTTTTTGCAACTTTGAACGGGCACTCAAGTAATCACCTATAAATAAATGTGCAAACCAAAATAATTTGGTGGATCATTATAGAAAAAACAGAAACAAAACAAATTCTCCAGTACCTATTCTGCATTTTAAAAATACTTTAAAACTATATACTTAGGCTTACCAAATGTCGAGTTTCTCAATTGCCTGATTTTATGTATAGGCTAGCAGGTACTAAACGGCTCTCCCTTTTTTATTGCATCCCTAGTTTTTATTTGGTTCCAAAGAGGCCAATAACAACTATTTCCAACTATCCACTCTGTTGGCACTGCCTCGACACTTTCATCCTCTAGAAAGTGTATTACAGTCCAAGATTTTCCTTTTGGACTAGTACCCATTTTTCCTCAATCTATAAAAAAGCTATTCTATTATTACCATTCTTTAAATATTACCTTTCATACTTTTTTGTTCAATAATATATAAAACTATTTTAATTAATATGTACATCTTTTAATATAAAATCAAAGCGTTCGATACTTATAATAAGCTACCAGGAGAAATAAAGAACTTGACAACAGTAGCACAATTTAAGAATAAATTGGAGGCACACTTGAAAGTATATAATCTCTGTTTGTAAAAGTCCTAAGGAATGCTTATCCTTTAATTTGTCATTTGTTGTATATTATTGTTTTGTATTTTATCACAAAATGTAGCTGATCTGTAGTCCTTTTTTATTTTCAGTTAATATTTTTGTATATTTATATCTATTTTTTGTTAATTAATTATTTATTATATTTATTAGGTAATCCTATTTCAAATAAGTAGTCATTAAATTAATTAAATACCTATGTTAATGGTTGAAAATTTATATTTGCTTTTCATATTAACCCGTAACCCGTACAGATCCACTTTTAGGACATAAGTCGTACAGTGGGGTCTGTGAGACACCTAGCTATATATATATATTTGGAAAGCGTGTGATAATGGTGAGGCTATAAATATATATATATATATATATATATATATATATATATATATATATATGTATATTAGGAGTTAGCATATGTAAAAACTTTATGAAATAAAGTCACATTTTCACGAAAATATTTAATTAATTCTTGGAAAGTAAAATTTTTGACATATTTTGAATTTACATGTTTTTTTTTTCAAAATGTAATATAAACATACCAAACAGCTTTTATCTGTAAAGAAGCTTGATAAACAAGAGTATAACAAAAAGATATTCTTAAATTTTTATCAAAAATTACAAAAATAACAAGCTTTATTTTAGAGGTCATTTTTACACTCTTTACATATTTTAAAGGTGCACTCTAAACATACTGGGTTTTTACACATCACACATAAGTACTGGGTCTTACGTTTAAGTCTTTTAGGACATAAATAACACACTTTTCTTATTTCTAAACGTTCTTCCTGATTCATATACTGTATTTCACGATTTTTTGTGACTTCTTCTCCTATGATACGCTGAATTCCTATTTTGATTTCTACTGGAGTTCTAGAATTTACGAATCTTCTCTCCATGTGGGGTGTAACAAGTTCTTTTGCTAACATTTTTAAAAAATTTCCTGTCGTGATTTTAGGAGAATTTTGTCCTGATGTATATAGGATGTACGCATTAGACGTGCTGATATTTAGTAACTGAAAGAACACTGCCATCGGCCATCTTCTTGGTCTCCTACTAGCACTAAAATTGGAACATTTTTCATCCAACGTATCAACTCCACTTTTGGTATTATTGTAAAAAGCATTTATCTCTGGTTTACCTGTGTCTTCATCAGTGTGTCGTGTGTGATGCATTGACGATGCAAGTATTACTGCTTTTCCTTTTTTAGGAACATGGGAAATAAGGGTGATTTTTTTTGTAAATCCATATAAAGTGCTTCCAACTTCTTTAGTTTTTGAAGGCAGAAATTCTTTGGGTAGTTCTTTTTTATTTTTTCTCATCGTTCCGACATATGTTAGCTTTTTTTCAAATACAATGTCGATGAGCTCTATTGACGTAAACCAATTATCGGCAGTAACATTTTTATTTGTGCCGTAAATTGGCTGGCATAAACGTAAAACAGACTGAGTTGGTTTATTATATTTTTTCTCGACTTCTGGCAGGCCTTTGCCATCGGAACCACTTCCAGTGTAAATATATCCATTATAGAAATAGTGGTTACGAGCATCAGTTAAACACTGAACCTTTATGCCGTACTTGGCTGGTTTGTTGGGTATATACATTTTAAACCGGCATTTTCCTCGAAAGGAAATCAACATTTCGTCGACACACGTTAACAAGCCTACGGAATATGCTTCCTGACAATTTTGTACAAATTTGTTAAAAACTTCTGAAATTGGTGCAGCGGGATCCTCAATTTTGCGTTCTAGACGATCAGTGGGGTTGTCAAAACGTAGACAGACTAGTAAAAACTCAAACCGTTTCATGGTCATGACACATCTAAATACGTCCCGTCCAGTTCCATCTGTGGCAAAAATGGTCTCTATATTTTCGTGGTTAGACTTAAACACGGATGTATAAATCAGCAGACCTAAGAACGCATTTATTTCAACTAAATCAGTGTCTTGAATCCACGCTAATTTTTGATCAGCATATTTTATCCGCTTAGTTCCAATTTTTTCATTGGTCCATTGCACTATTTGCTGCAAAATGTCATGTTGAAAAAGAAGGCCCCATGCGGATGCTGCTGTGGGAGAAATCTGTAAGCGCTGCTCAGCCATTTTACGCAATCCAGGTAACTGAACTACAATGTTGTGCTTCATAGTGCGACTGCGGCTGACATGAGGTTCTGCACTCCACTTATACTTATTTTTTCCATAATAGGATTTTCGATTCGCTTCTTGCCTCTCTTCATACTCATCATTTTCGTCATCGTCGCTGTCTAGGTCTTCATTACCTCTAATAACTTCTTGATCATCTTTCAAACTAGTTTCATCAGGTTCCTCGCAGTCAAGCTCCGACTCACTATCGTGATCACTTTCGATTGCGTAATCACTATCACAAACATCTATGTCGCTAAAATCACTGTCTACTTCATCATACCATCGTTTCACAGTCTCTTCAAACTGTTTATCATCAAACCGAACACGTTTAGACGGCCCCGGAGCAGAATCCATTCTAAACGTATTTTTTAAAAAGTTACTTAACCCGTACAAAGGGGTCTCACAGACACTTTCGTACTTTAACTCGAAATAATTTACGCGTACGTTCACCTATATCGCTCAAAATCTTCAAGCGCACTGCTGTTGGTCCAACTTAAAAGTAGATGGAACGGCAGAATGATATAGGAAGAAGTGGGGTAGCGGGTGTGCGGGACTTGTTGACAAGTGTCTCACAGACCCCATGATACGGGTTACGGGTTAATATTATTCAAACTACGTTTTTGCCACTTGTACCTGTTGGCTTCTTAGGTTCATAAAAAGGTTAAATATGTACTAGAGGCATTGCAACTGATGGTTGGCTTTTTAAATTCATTAAAATATATTTAACATCAACTTCGTTAATATTCCATGTCTCTACACTATCAATATCATTCAAATTTACTGCATATATATTTAGATCAGATGAAGAACATGGTTTAGTGTAATAATCATCATATTGTCGAAACTTTCTGATTATTTACTGTAATAAAGTTCTCTATAATTATTATACTGCCATTTTTTAAAGAGCAACAGTTATCTGGACACTTGGTTGTTAATGTGAACTCTAAAAATATAGCTTTTTGAAATTGGTAAGGAGTATTATGTTCTATTTTAAATTCTGGATAATTACAAACTCTATGTAAACCTTTATCGATATCAACTACATGTTTCATTTTTTCTTTTCGTCGTACAATTTGTTCAAGTGGTTTATCATGTTTTCGAATCATACTCAATATAGTTGACATGTAATTTTCAAATGGATAAGCTGCGTATTTGTCAAGAGGACCAAACTTTTTGGAATCATCACTTATGTGTAATAAATTATGTATATTATGAGAAGCATTCTCTTTACCATATAGAATTAAAAATGATTGAAAAAAATAGCATAAACTCTTATGGGCACTCTCTATAAAATTTGTTTGCAATTTTTTATTTGACAAAATAGTAATTCCAACATGGAGAGAGATAAAATTAAGGTATAAATCAAATCGCAATACTTTTTTTAGAACTACAGGTCCAGTATATAATAATAATTGCCTAAATAATGTGGCGTTCCATCTCTTATACTCTTTCATACGCCTAGGTTTTCGGTTAAATTCACTAGGAAGGTTATCTCGTAGATTAATTAGGTTATTTGATATTTTATTGAAAGACAATTTAGACGGTGGTTTACCATTATACCAATGATGAATAAGTTTTTTTAACAATTCCAAGGTGCAAAAGATGCATTGGGTCCAGTACAAAATTATCTATTAAATTGAAATTTGGAATTCGCTCTATTAGGTCCGGTTTTATAAAGTAGAGTTAAATATCTCGAGTTACTCTCGGGTTAAAATGCAAAGATCACTCTAAAAAGAAGAAGAACTCGGGCCACAGAACAAATTTTTGCTCCGAGTCGGCCCCAACATAACCTTACACTTTTTAAAAGTTTGCTGTCCGGGTGCTATATATTCTGTCCATATTTTAGTCATTAGTGGTGTGGACATTTGAGTGAGTATCGTAAATACAATTTAAAAGCTACTAAATTTGAAAATGGATACTAGCAGCAGTAGAAGGTGTGTGAATTTCTCGGAAGAAGAAATTGCTGCGTTGACTGCGTTTGTTGAAATCTACAAGCACATTTTGGAGAACAAAAAAACTGATGCAGTGACAACGAGAGAAAAGGATGCTATGTGGGAAAAAGTCGCATTTGAATGGACAGAGTCTGGATACACTCCACGAGCAGGAAAGCAGTTGAGGGAAAAATGGAAGAACATCAAAAAAGAAGTAAAAACATTTTTCCGATGAGAAACAGGAGTTGCTTAAAACCGGAGGGGGGGGGGGAAGTGAAGTGATAAATATAACTCCTCTAGATATTCAGGTGAAATCAATAATTGGAGATTTTAATGTGATCGGTATAAACAATGACTTAGATTCCAATCAAATTGAATGTAGCGAAGAAGAAATTACTACTGAAGAAAGCACCAATCTACAATTTCAGCAGCAATTTATTTCAGGTATCTTTTTGAGATTTCGCTTATGATTCGACTATTTATATGTTCTAGTCTACCCAAATAATATTAAACAATTATCTGACAGTACCTTGTTTATTATAGATTTGGATTGTGGAAGTAGTAAACAGACTCTTACCTGGACCAAGAAGTGGAATCCTAACTTATTAAAGCAGCCCATTTCCAGGGCTTTGACTTGCAAGAGAATAAATGAGGGTGTTAATCTGAAAGTCCAACCAAGCGCAAGTATGAAAATATTTATAAATATTCTAAAAAACAATATATTCCTATTACAATTAAAAACGTCCCTAATACTGTTTATACATTTTCAGCAGTTACTTCAGTTCTACCAGGCAAGCGAGTTATTTTAAAGCTTCCATCAGGTACCAGTGGTAAGTTTCATATTATTTCGTCTTAAATATTTGTTGGAAATTAATTATAATGGTAATAAATACATTTTAGACGAAAAAACAGAAAATGTGTTGACTCCTGGACCTAGTAATTGTAATAAACACACTGAACTGAGTACTCCAAAAAATATTACTGCAAGCAGTAAGTTTTTCATTTATTACACATCAGTAGATTTATATAGAAGAAAAGTGTTATTCACAAAACCAATAATAAATATTTTGATCTTAATTTTTTAGAGCCTCGACGAACAATAAAGGGGAAAAAAGAATTGACAGATGACTACAGAAAGAAAACCAATGTGCTATCTGAGGCAAAGATCGAGTTGATCAAACTGCAGATAGAATGTATTAATAAAGAGGAGGAGAGAAAAAATGAACTGCACCATCTTCAGGTTGAACTGTCAACATTCTAATGAAATTCACATCTTAGAAATAGAAAAGAAAAAAATCGAATTGGAAATTTTCAAGAAGAATCTTGGTGGGCATGTCTTCTAGTTGCTCTTTTCATACACTTGTATAACATTAATTATTAAATATGATCGAAAAAGTATATACGTATACTTTTTTTTTAGTTTTATCAATTATTTTGGTTTAAATGTGTAATTTGTTAACCTCATACAGTAGGGCATCTCATATTGATTGATAAGTAAATAAATAAAATAATTTTTGTTGCGATTTTTTTTATTTTTTACCAGATAGATACACTGCTTTGTAATAATACTTAGAATAAGGTATACAATAAAGAGGAGGAGAGAAAAAATGTACTGCACCATCTTCAGGTTGAACTTATGAAAAAAGAATTTGAGAGAAAATGTCAACATTCTAATGAAATTCACATCTTAGAAATTGAAAAGAAAAAAATCGAATTGGAAATTTTCAAGAAGAATATTGGTGGGCATGCCTTCTAGTTGCTCTTTTCATACACTTATATAACATTAATTATTAAATATGATCGAAAAAGTATATACGTATACTTTTTTTTTAGTTTTATCAATTATTTTGGTTTAAATGTGTAATTGTTAACCTCATACAGTTGGGCATCTCATATTGATTGATAAGTAAATAAATAAAATAATTTTTGTTGCGATTTTTTTTATTTTTTACCAGATAGATACACTGCTTTGTAATAATACTTAGAATAAGGTATACAATAAAACTCCGGCTAAACTGGGTTTAAGTTTATATTACGAATATCTAAGATTTATTCTAGTGTAGCAAAGTAATTAATTATTAAATTTTGACGAACTACTGCTCCATTGCCTTCAACAATAAAACCGTTGAGGTTGTGCATTCCCTTGTTCCTCTTCAATTATAGGATCATCTGGTTCTTCATCATTGTTTTCTACTGCAATATTATGCAAAACGGCTGTAGCCACGATTACAGCTATGCTAGAATCCAGTTTGAGTCTTCGTAGCTTCGTTCTACCACGTTTCTAGTTCGGATCTGGGACTCTTGGTATAATAATTTAGCCCTTGTTGTGGGATTAGCTAAAGGAATCAACAAATACTGAGTTAAGGTATAACCCGAGTCTCCTAATAAAACTCCATTCCCAAAATGCCCATCCTCTAATCTTCTCCTTAGTCGAGAGTTAGCAAATATTGTGCGATCACTTGTAGCGGCTGGCCAACGAGCAACTATATCCAATATTTTTAAATTGGCATCACAGACAGTTTGAACCTTAATGGCGAAATATCCTTTTCGATTCCTAAAATGTTCAGCTACAAATACTATTGATGTTTAAGAATTTTATAGTTTTTAATGAAAAAGAGATAACATGTGTCTGGAGATCATAATTGTACTTTTTAGATCTTGTGAAGATCGTATTTAATTTCAACTTAGAAAAAATATTTTACCTGGTGATTGAATTGGCACATCAGTACAGTCTATGGCTCCAATGACATTAGGAAATCTTGCAATTTCGAGAAATTCACTTTTTAAATAATTTAATCCATGATCTGGAAATTTAATTATTGTATGAGCTAACCTTGCGATGGCTTGGGATACTTTTTTAAGAATTTGACACACTGTAGATTTGTTTACTCCTACCAAATCGCCTACAACAATTTCAAAACTACCTGTAGCATAAAACCTTAAGGCAACAAGTACTTGTGTCAAAGGACTGAGGGCATGATTTCTATTTTAGTCAATAAGGCATTGATATTTTATTCATACACATCTAACATACTATGGATGTATAATATGACTACTTACCGGTTTGTAATATGTCTAAGTTGATTACACACAAGTCCAATAATATTTTCGGTTGACTGTTTAGATAAACGGAAACGCGCTATGAATTCTTTATCATTCCAGTAGTGTAAAGTCTCTATTCTATCTCTAAATACCCTAGGCTCTCGAGGTGCATCAACTATTTGAATATCTTCTTCATCATTTGTTAGGAACTCATCAAAAATTTCAAATATATCTCATTTCATCCATATCTAATTAGTTTTCGATAATATATGCTTTATTAATTTTTAAACTGCAAAATAATATTTGATCATAGAAAAAATATCTATTTTTTTCTATATTTTTGACATAACCTTTCATTGCTTCACAATTTTAGCATTTTGCGCATGACAACCGCTAAACTCTAGAGTTAACTCGAGGTGAATGGTTTATAATACGCTGTATCGCACACCAGTCACCGGGTTAACTCTCGGGGCAGGGGTAACCCGAGCTTATAAAACCGGGCCTTATCGAAGTTCCCACGTGTTGATCAATTTGAGTTTTGGCTCTAAATTCAAAATCTGTTCTTGCTTTAAATTTTTGATTATGGAAAGCAGACTCGACCATTAATATAATTGCCCTCTATGTCACACTTAGTGCAAGAATAGTACCCAGAGTGACCTTTTGTGCGGAGAATATAAGATTTGGCTGGTACATCACAAACAAATGTTTTTATTTTGAATATATATGATTTACTATTAAGTATGAAACCATTTGTAGTTATATGAATTACTTCATAAATAAAATCAGATAAAAAGTCATTAGGGTCTTTAGGTTTTTCATACCCATGGTGAATGCCTATCATATCAACTACTTTTTCATTTACAACAAGACTACATAGAATTGGATACACTTGACTAGAAGAACTTTTTGATAATGGAAGGCCATCAATATTTATCAATACTTCAATACTATAGTATGTACAAAAAGTACGAGGAGTAATAAACCCTAATTAAGTATGCAAAACCTTTACAGGGAGCACCATGACTTACAGCACTCTCAAACTCTTTCCTTAGTGGATCTTTTGGAAACTTAATATTTTTCGAAATAAGCCACTCCAAAAGCTCTGCTTTACGCCAACGACTTGTGGGCAATGCTTCTCGTAACCGTGAATGGTAACTTGCGTTGTCCATAACAATAACAGCCCCTTTTGGAATCAGATCCAACATTTGAACAAACCATTCCTCGAAGACATCCCCATTCATATCTTCGTGATAGTCCCCCGTGCGTTTTGAAATAAAAGTTAATAATCCACCATCAACAAAACCTTCAGAACTTCCAACATGGACAATGATAAGTCTTTTTCCTTTTCCAGATGGTGGCTGCAAACCTAACGACAAACCTTCCACGAATGCCTGCCTTCCGCTTTTAATGTTTTCATCTTGCCAAGATTTGGAAACTGTATATCCAGCATTTATCCATGTTTTGTCTAAGTAGAAGATTTTCAAATTTTGTTCTCTGGCATGTCGAATGCTTCTTAAATAGTCTCTTCTCCAAAAAACTATTTCCGGTTTATCTATCAAGAGAGATTTTCTATTATGTTTTGTATATCTGAAACCCACATCTTTCAAAAGTTTGCATAACGTCATTCTGGAGAATTTTGGATAGTCCGTATCTTCTTGCACTGATGTCATAATTTTGTCAAGTGTTGGAATTTCCTTTCGTAAGTAAAATCCATGGACTTTACGCCTTAGTCTTTGTTTTAATGACTCATCGATCTCAATTGGTTTTCGGCCTGAAGGAGTTTTAGGGGGTTGAAGAGTTCCATTCTTGCTTTCTTTTAGTAATCTATAAATTGTTGATTTAGCAACACACAACATAGCAGCCGTTAGTTCCGCAATATCATCAACACTTGCACTTGGATCCTTGTTTTTCAATGATATATAACAATTCAATATCAGAGTTTTTTCATTTAAAGATAATGGACCTGTTTTTGGTCGTTTAGATGGTCCTTGGCTTATCGACATTATTTGGTACTTGCACAATTAACATTCAACAAATGTTTTAAATATATTCCAAATGTTTACAATATTATCACAACCATACAACTTCATACAACTTTACTCAAAGAACTAATACTAAGTACTGATTTAATGTACCTACTTTCTTTTAAAATAATATTCCCGATAATGTTTCTAAGAAAACTAGGTTGTTTGGAAAATCCCTCTCAATAATCGAATAATCTGTAAATAGGTGTAATCGTATTAAGCCGATTACAGTAGGCCACTTGCCATTTAAAATTTCTGAGAAAAATTCCCCAAACACTACATATAGGAGTAATACAAATAAAAAATATTATGAATAAACGGGCATATCCGAACTCTGCCACAAAATAAAATTTTACCTGACTTGTATCAATTTGAGGATTACTGAAATGTTCGAACTGTGCCGCAACCATTTAGTTTAATCCTATTAGAGTCATTAGGGTTTATAATAGATAAAATCGGAGGCCCATAGAATTATGTATATTTCTGAAAGGTTTCAAAGATTTCTTGAATTAAATATTTTGAAGAAATCTTGATTGTTTTGATCGATATATAGGGGATTAGGGGAAGGATGTTGATGCACTTACACTATTGCCTAAAAATCAGGAAGAAGTATTTAATAGTGTTCGTGAATTACAATTACGAACGAACCGAGAAGAGGAATTTCTATTAACAGTAGACCAGGTATTTAAAATTATTGTGTTCTCCTGTTTTTCCAACCTTAATTTTTTATGTAATTCGGATTGTATTTTGATGGATGGGACTTTTAAATACTGTTCAACTTTTTTTTACCAAATGTTTGCCATTCATGGTTTTAAAAACGGCTATTACGTACCTCTTGTTTTTTGTTTGCTGCCGGACAAATCAAGTCAAACATATTCAAATTTGTTTTTAATTTTAAGACAAAAATGTAAAGAAGTAGGCTTAAATTTTCAACCTAAAGAAGTCGTAGTAGATTTTGAACTAAGCATTCATAACGCTATATATGAATGTTTTGGCAGAGATCAAATTCTTTTTGGTTGTAAATTTCATCTCTGTCAAGCTTGGTTTCGTAAGATTCAGGAGTTTCATTTGGTACAAGAGTAAAGACAGAAAGGTTCTGTAATTGGCGAATACTTAAAAGTACATTTCGGTATTATGTATCTTAGTCCTGAGGAAGTTGTAGAATTTTTTTATAATGAACTACATTTGTTGCTTCCGAATGACCTCTATCTCTATCACTTTTTTTTATTAAAATTAGTACATCCCGTTACCTCTGACCTAAATCGTATATTCTTTAGCATAGCTGCAACTCATTCGTTCAATACAAAATGTACCTTACGGTATACCCTCTTAAAATATATTTTGGTACGTCTATGAAATCTACTTAAATGAATGATTTATTACTCCTTGTCCTTTCTATATAGACTATATTTATTGTGTGGGCAGAAGAGAAAATTAATTATCAGATCGCAGGTTCGCAGGTATCAGAAGCCAAATAATGTAAAATTGCTCATCACATGATAGTTCTTAGCAGCTTCGAGGAAAAAACGAAGGACCACCTGCATTGCGCTGCAGGAGCTTGTTACCCGTACCAGGAGCAGAGGGATAACCAATACATAAATATATGGAAATAAATAAAAGTCAAATGTTATGAAAGATTCTTTACTTCAGTATGCAAAAAAGAGATTATTTACAAGAGCGAAAACAAGAGTGAAATATCTAGAGGTAGGATAAAAAAGCAGTCCGCTATATATCAGGAAATATGTTATAAGTAAATACTCCGCTAAATATACACACGCTGCTAATTGAGGAAACACGCAGCTAATACAACATTGAAGTCCAAATCAACGTTTTACTATTAAAATCATTGTTAGGATGAATATAGTCAATGGAAAGTCTAAAATTACACTAATTTATACAAATTTACAATAGTTACATTTGAAACTAAACCCGCACTTAGCTTCAATCAATCAAATAATGGTCAGGTGAATATAAATTCAGACTTTTACATAAAATAATAACACAATAAAACGTTTACAAATCGGTTGTTAACAATATGTATGGCATCAAAACCAGGACATCTTGAAATTAACTATCAAAATTCTCCGGCATTCATAAACGCGCGGTGCTAGGTGAATGGATTTCCGACTTGGAGACAGTCGGCAGATATCGGATATATTATCCTTCTAATAATAAAAAGGTACTTACAATTAGTTCCAATAAAAGGTATATACTATTCTTATTAATTATTGGCAATTACAAGCGGCACAATCCCCATATTATAAATGAAAAAAACTAGACATTTTTTAGCACAAAGAACAGACGTCAGTTCTATATGACATTGTCAAAAAACAAGTTTTTTTATTAGCGGGTAAACGAACTAGACCATCAAGCGTTTGACGTTTTCACTCAAATATTATCCAACGGGACTATTGTACGAATTTAATGAGAAATTCGTACATACTGGGGGCGGGGCCTAATCCAGTAAAAATAAATAGAGAGAAAAAAACTATATTAATCTGATATTGGAAGAGGGGCCAGTTTTACTATCGGGCGAATGTATTCACCATCTGATGTTCTGACATTGGCAGCTCGGACTTTGCCGTCTTTGCCTACAAGAAGTTTCGTTATTCTGCCCAAGGGCCAGTTTAACGGAGGAGAATCATCAGTTCGAATAAGTACAAGTTGATTAACAACAAGATTTTTACAGGGACGTTGCCACTTAGGACGGTTCTGAAGTTGATGAAGGTAATCCACTGACCACCTCCGCCAAAACTCCTGCTGGAGTTTACAACAATAATTCCAGAACGAGAGTCGATTTATGGGAGTCGAGATCACCTCTCGATCAGGGTAAGCTGAAAGGGGTCCTCCAATCAAAAAATGTCCCGAAGTAAGTGGAAGCAAATCGTTAGGGTCGTCTGAAAGAGGAAATAAGGGGCGACTATTCAAAATCGCTTCAATTTGTGTCAATACAGTAGTTAGTTCCTCGAAAGTTAGGCAAGTTTGGCCAATCACTTTAACGAGATGAGATTTGGCACTTTTTACGGCCGCCTCCCAGATACCACCCCAATGTAGGGATCGAGTGGGAATAAATTTCCACTCTATTTCAGTGGAATTCAGGAAATTCTTAATTTTTTGAAAATTTCCACTAGCTTTGAAGAAATTAGAGAGGTCCCTCAACTGATTTCTGGCACCTACAAAATTTGACCCATTATCAGAGAAGATAACTTGGGGATTTCCCCGTCTACTCGCAAATCTCCGTAGGACCGCAATAAAAGCATCTGTAGTTAAGTCAGAGACTAGCTCGATGTGTATTGCTTTAGTAACCATACAAATGAAAATAGATATGTACGCTTTAAGGCGGGGTGCCTTTTTCAATCGAGAAGATCTGATCCAAACTGGTCCAGCAAAGTCCACACCAGTTTTCGAAAATGGACGACATTGCTGAACACGATCAAGAGGTAAGGGAGCCATTATCTGGGTGGCGAATTGCGCGTTAAATCGAAAACAAATAGTGCATTTTTTTTATTAATTTATTATAATCAATTTCTAGACCTAAAAAATTCTTTAAATTCCCTTTATCTTTATTGTCAAATTCTTCCATCAATTTTGTTTTACACTTGATAATCATTTCCATGTCCTTTCCTGCTATAATGATATCATCCACATAGATCAAAATGTATATAATATCATCTTCCGATCTTCTTTTGTATAGGCAATAATCCGTTTCACATATTTTAAAACCTAAAACTTTTGTTAAAAAATCATTAATTGTATTGTTCCAACACTTCGCAGCTTGCTTCAAACCATATATTGATTTTTCTAACTTAAAAACTTTATCCTTCTTACATGTAACCCTCTCTGGCGGAAAAATGTAAATATCCTCTTTTAACTTCCCATTAAGAAAAGCAGTTCGTACATCCAACTGAATAAAGTTATACATTCTTTGATTACCGACTGACAGAAGTGTTCGTATAGTACTTAGTTTCACTACTGGTGAATATAGCTCTTCATAGTTAAAGCTATATTTTTGTGCAAACCCCCTTACAACAAGTCTAGCCTTATATCTTTCTTCAACATTTTCCTTATGTGGCTTTTTCGAAAATACCCATTTTGTACTTAATATTTCAGTTTCAGCTGGCTTTGTCACTTCTTTCCACGTTTTGTTATTTTCTATTGACTGTATTTCTCTTGACATCGCTTTTAACCACAAATCCTTGTCTTCTCTGCCTTCAATTTCTTCTACACATTCGGGTGTATTTTCAACATATGATAAACAATCAAAAGCCATATACATCTCGTAGTCATTAAATCTCTCTGGCAATTTTCTCGTTCGTCCTATCTCTTCTCCTGCATCGGTTATTTCTTCATTTTCTTTCATTTCTTCAACTTTATTTTCTGTCTCAATTTCCCCTTCTTCATTAGCTTCTTCAATATGATCTGATTCAATTGATATGTTGTTGCTTTTATATAAATATTCCTTTTCATTAAATATGACATCTCTTGATACTATAATCTTTTGACTTTCAATATCCGATAGCCTATAGCCGCTCTGTGAATATCCCATCATTATACACTTCCTCGATTTCTGATCAAACTTACTTCTTAATTGTTTTGGTACTCTCAGATTGCTGACATTTGGCTTTTTGTCGTTCCATAATTCAGCAGGTGTTTTCATATCTAAATTGCTACAGGGACTCCTATTTAAAATATATGCTGCAACCCGAATAGCCTCGTTCCAGAAAAACTTAGGTACTTTAGATTCTTCTATCATAGCTCTTCCTTTATCAACTAATGACCGATTATACCTTTCTGCTTTTTCATTTAATTCTGGAGTATAGGGTGTAGTGTAGTCCATTGTTGTACCATTTTCTCTACAGAACTGTTTCATCTCATTGCTTATATACTCCCTACCATTGTCACACCTTAATTTACTCACTTTAGTGCCAAATTTTACCTGTACCATATTAATATACTCTTTAAAGTATCTAAATACTTCACTTTTATCTTTAATAACATATAAAATAATAAAATTTGAAAAATCATCTATAAATGACAAAAAATATTTACCACCGTCATGGCTCATTGGCCCGGCTAGATCTGAATGTACAATTTCTAATATTCTTTTAGACCTAGTGCGTGTACCAAATTTCTGTCTAGTCATCTTACCGCTTATGCAGGCCTCACAGAAATCAATTTTACTCAAACTAACATTTTCAAGACCCTGTAACATGTTATTTTTTATGACTTTTTCTAAAATAGACTGACACATGTGACCCAACCTTTTGTGCCATAACATTAAATTTTCTCGGTTTGTTTCAACATTTATACATTCAGTTTCCTTAACATAAAATATAATTTCATACGAACTGTTTCGCTTACCTAGACCTACTAAATTTGCATTATCATATAAGAATACTTGACCATTTTCAAAAATCACTTTCAAATTTGCAATTTCCAATCTCTTAACTGATAAAAGGTTTTTGCGCAAATTAGGTACATAAAAACAATTTTTTATAGTACATTGTATGTCTTTACCATAAACTTTACTAGTTACTCTAATGTTGCCTACTACTATTGCTGATATAAAATTATTATTTTTTGCAATTGCTATATTAACAGGATTGTCTAAATAAACTAAATCTGTAAAATATTTGTCACTGTTAACCAAATGGTCAGTACAACCAGAATCTATGTAGAAAACAATTTCATTATTTTTTATTACATGATTACAATCATTATTTTCAGATAAAAAACAAATACCCTGACCTTCTATTTCTTCTTGGTTTTCAGTGTAGTTTCCACTTCTATCTGAATTTACTCCTTGACTATTACCTCTGTAACCTCTTCCGTAGCCTCTGTACCCTCGGTTGGCTCTATGACTTCCAGAATGACTGTGCCACCTACCATGTCCTCTTCTAAATCCACCTCTAGTATGACTTCCTCTTTCGTATCGTTCATTATTTATTTTCTATACACAATCATATTTAAAGTGGCCTTTTTCTCCGCATTTGTAGCAAACAATAAGTGGGTTGGAATGAAATGCAGCAGCAGTTCTATCTTGAGTGTCACTTTTATGTTTTAGATTACTAGTAGTGGTAGCTTTTCTTCTCTCAACTTCGGCTCTCAATTTTGATTTTGCAACTTCCAATGTAAGCTCATCAGTTGGCATATTTTCTAATATTGATATTACGGTGTTAAAGAAACTTGGCATTGCCAACAACAAATTGCAAACTATATCTTGTTCTTTTATTTCAGCTCCTGTACTCTTCAGCTGTCTTAGGGTTTCATCAAACTCTAGTAAAAATGTTTCCAAATTATTAATATCTGTCAACTTCATTTACATCAACTTCCTTCTTAGTATTAACTGGCCCGGTATACCTCTTTTCTCATATTTGTCCTCAAGACTCTTCCACATACCATATGCCGTTTGTTTGTCTCTTATTAACTCTGTCTGGCTGTCTTCTAAACTTTGGACTATATATGATTTACATCGATTGTCTTTTTTCTTCGCCTCAGTTAATTTTTTTTCATCGGAGTAATCCTCTATCTTAAACTTATTTTTAATAAAATCAAGTACCTCTTTTTCTTCTAACAAAATATGCATTCGAAATTTCCAAGTATGAAAATTTTCATTATTTAGTAGATCCACGTTAAAAATGTTTTTCACACTCATGTTACTTACAGTCGCCATTTCTTTTTGTTCTGGAATATGCCGCCTTCTAGTTATAAATAATATTTCTTAATTTTCGCTCTTACTGGGCCCATAACCTGTTGTATTTTGTTTTCTATTTATTTCTTATTCGTCATTTTGGTTTATAAAATGATGCACAGTGGACTATTTACAATATATTTACATTACTTTGCATTACTCTCACAATATATGTAAAACATAACCTACTTCATACATTTTTTCTACTCTTCATAAGAAAGGCATTACCATCGATCTATATGTCAACAATGTTGCCATATTCAACACCAACCATACATAATAATAGAAAGACTATCTTTTTCAGGAGCCATTAGGACCAATAGCGGGTACATGGCGTGAGGAAAAATAAAACAAGACGTGTTATGCTGTTAAATCTTGAAATTATGATTATAAATAAAATATATTATGAAAAATACCTACGGACTTGATTCTAATTAATGACTGAGTAAGTACTGATTAAGATATTGTAACGTGATTAAGAAGTAACTTTAAAGTTGAAAAATTAACGTTACAACGCCACCATTCTAAACCTTTCCCTACGAATAAATCTAGTGTTGAATTAAAAAATTGTTCTTTACTGGTACCCCGAGCTTCTGCTAATTCTTCAACTCGTTCAATAAAATTCTCTACTGCAAAAGGTTTGCGTATACCGTCAAATTTCAAGTCCCACTTGTAAATAGGTATTGATTTTGGTTGATTAACTACTGGTACTATAATAACTGTAGGAGTTGAATTACCCGAATGTACAAGGGTACTACTATAACTAGCTGTAATATCTGAAGTAATTTTTTCATAAAGTTCAGCTTCTAACTGTAAACGTGTTGCACAAGATTCATTTTTGAACTTGAGTAGCATTAACATCTAACTGAATAAGAGAAACTCTACCTGTAATATGTATTAACCTAGACCTTAGTCGAACAAATGCACTATCAGTTGCTGGAACTTCAAATTCATCTACTAAAGTTTTAATGTTATTTAATGTAGCTTGAATTGCGTTAACCTCAGTGTCATAATCAAAATCAGGATTTATATGTATATCTTTACCTTTTTCTTTTAATAATGCTCTACCTAAATTTTTTCTTTTTTCCATCATGTCCATGGTTGTATTTATGCCTCTGATTTTTAATTCATAATTTATTTCACTTGCTAATAAATGATTTGGACTAAAATGTTCTTGCTCCATGATTGAATAATTTTACTTTTGACTATTCCAATGTTTTATTTGAACAACTACAAAAACTTCTCCCTCAAAATTTTAATTACATAAACTATCAATTTCAAAAAGTGTGTGTACTTGATTAAATGTACCTCTGAAATCTCACTAATTGTAACAATATGTTACTCCAAAACTGTCACAAAATTCAACTAACCAATTCAAGTCAGCAAGGTTTGCCTAAATTTGTATCAGTATGTAAAGTTCTGTAATACACCATATGCAAATAATATTTCCAACTGTATTATCAACTGTGAAAATATCAATATTAAAAATTGGGACGAGAAAATTAGAATCGAAAATCATTATTAATTTAGGAAAAATACCAAACTTTAAATTTATCAAAAATGTTCACTAATTGGTTAAATATATCAACACTATCTGTACTTATAAAAAATTTATAAAAAACTGAAAAAGGTGTACCTACTCCATCAGGGATATTTTTTACTGTAATTACAAAATCTACTAATATTTAAAGAAATTAATGATTCCAACTTGATTTTCTAATCAAATATGTCAAACTATCAAAAAAATGTTATCTATCAGTACATGAAAGGTAAAAGAACCAACTAATTAACCACGTTGGGGAGCCACTGTAACAGGTCTCCTTTCTTATATTAAAGTTCCTGACTGGTACTCCCCAATTATATACTTCCACAGGGGAACTCTTAATAGTTTGGAATAAGTCCCTGACTCCGGACGGCTACTTTGGTTTAGAGAGCGGGTCGTAGGTTATCAGTAAAGGGCGGAATATATGCACGTCAATTCAGTTAAAATATGTGCATATATATGCATAGTTTTTCTTTGAAATATGCAACAATATGCATTTATTTGTCAAAATATGCAATTATATGCCTTGAATATAATATGGAAAAATGGAAATAAAGACGACTCTTACAAAAATTATTTATTTTAAGTAAAATTAAAAGAAAAATATAATAGGTAAAATTTTTAACCTGAAATAGTATAAAATGCATTTATAACGATATATTTTTCAAAATTTTCCGATAAAAGTGTTTGCCTTCTGTCTGTAAAAATATGTTTGTACAAAGAAAAAGTTCTTTCAACATCTACCGATGTGATCGTTGGATAGTTTAGTATCAAAAATATTTTTGACTTCCATTAAATACTTGAAGCCTTCATTCTTTCCCACAATAACTTCGAGTTTACTTCTTACTTGATTTCCTACATCACCGGGAACTTTTTTGCATTTGTTGGAAAAAGTTTCAACAATATTAATTGATTCTCTTAAACTTATATTCCTACATTCTAACGAAGTTATTATATCTGGTATAAAACTAAAATTAACCTTAATAAAAACAAATTCCTTAGCTAAATTTCCATTTTTGAATACTGCTTGACTTTGCACTACACACTGTGAATTGTCTTCTAAATCTAAAACTATGTCTTTAATGGCTTCAAAATGGTCTGCGTAGAATATCGCGGCCTTAATCCATGCTCCCCATCGATTAATTATGGGCTCTGGAGGTAAACTAACTCCTGGCAATTTCTCTCTATAGATCTGCACTCTTAGAGGTACTTTCAAAAACACTTTATTTACATTTGAAATTAATTTGTTCACCAAGGGATATGCTGTTCTAATAGTTTCTGCTACTCTGTTTATCCCGTGTAAAAGGCAAGTGACATGTACCATATTGGGATAAAATATTTTTAAGTTTTGGCCTACTTTAACCATATACGGCGCTGCGTCAGACAAAAACACTAAAAACTTCTCTACTGGAACTGGATTTGGTAAAAAAAAACTTGATAGAGACTGCTGTCGAGTTACGGTCACATTATTTGTTTTGTCTAACTGTTTAGAAGATATTAAATATGGCTTCCCTGGCTCATTTTCTTGAAGCCCTCCAATCATAAGATGTGCGATATATCGACCACATGAGTCTGTGCTTCCATCAACAATAATATAAAAATGTTCATCGCCCAGTGAAACTTTAATTTCTCCCATTACGGTTTCGTATACTGTTTGCACATACTTCTTTCTAAGTGTGGATTCGTCAGGGATGTTTTGATTACAATATTTATGCAAAAAATCTCTGAACTGTGTATTTTGCAGTTTCTTCAAAGGTATATTTGCTGCGACTAAAGCTTTGCATAAGTCTTGATGAAACACCTCCTTTTCACTCTTTGGTTTGACATTTTGAAATGCGGTTTGCACACACTGCTGAACAGGCACAGATTTATTTTTCTACAACTTAGCTTTATGCATAGCTGTTTTCAAGTGTTGATCAATTTGGAACTTCTTTTCACAAACAAAGATTTTGGCACAAACTTTGCAAAACACTTTATCCCCACTAAACTCCAACTCAGGAAAAATTTTAATCCACTAAGCGGCTTTCGGCATTTTAGGCGTTTGAAATAAATATTTTCGAAATCACTCTTTTCACACTGGAATCTATCGACAAACTAAACTATACAATATAAATACAAAAGAAGGGACCACATTTTATCTCCAATTAGGCACCGAAAAGAAACAAGACAAGAAGGTTCACTTGACGTCGGTACTTTGAAGTCCGAACTATAAAAGCAAGCCGCCGCATTCCAACTGGACCCCGAAAAAAGAAAATTTTGTTATGAATTCATTCGCGCACCGAACAGAAGTTTCTGTTCGGTGACAATACTTACTACCACCGAACACGACTTCGGTTCGGTGAATTAGACAAGCTGGTTACTTGGAAATTCCTAAACATCCAATAAATGCCGGCAATAAACCATATAATAATAAAATGGGTCCATAAACCATATAATAATAAAACCTACCCACCTTTTAAATTATTTCAATTATCTGCAAGGGTCGCACTTAATCTTTTGATAAAACGAAAAACATAAAAATATGCACACACATTTTATTTTTGCCGAAATATGCAATTTTTTATGAAATTTGTAAAAATATGCAAATATATGCACTTTGCATATATTCCGCCCTTTAGTTATCAGACACTATTAGTATACTGATAGAGTATTACATGTACCATATATAGGGTGACGGCACCGGTTGTCGGCCTTTTAGCGCCATGTTGAAATTTTTCGATCGATACAACTACGTTAACGGAAAAGAGACATTGTCGTATGGTGGATTCGACCTTCCAGTGTCTCACAAATACACTGAAAGTATCATTCGGTTACGTCAAAAAAAATACAAAAAATGTTTTTTAAGAAAATGCACTTTTCACTAGTTGTCGGCCAGGGCTCTATTATTCTCGGCCTTCATTCCACCTGTTCTCGGCCTCCTGGCCGATAAATAACTGTTTGACAGCCGTATATGGTGAGATATCTAGATAGGTTTCCTAGTTGAAATCTATATGATCCAATGTAACTTCATTTGCTGATGATATAATTGGGTGGTAGGAATAATAAAATAAATAAAAAGTTCGGAAACTCTTTATTTACAGTGAAAACGTATTTATGGCAACTTTAAGTTTACATACATGTACCCTTGTGTAAACAACATAAAATAAAACATCAAAAACAAACAAATAAATAAACATTCTAGGTACAGGTACAACACAAAAATCAAAAACTAAAACAAATAAATATTCTAGGTACAGGTATAATACGACTATTCGCAGATATCACAAATTTAGTCTTTAGAAGCAACATCTTCGAAAGCATGTTCTCCGAATTCTGTGTATCGAAGATGGTACCACCTGGAACAATGGTCACAGCCAATATTTTTCTCGTAGCCTTCTTCTACCTCGCTAATTAATTCGTCTTCACAAAGCGAACATTTTATTCACCCTTTTTCTGTATCATAGTTCCATTTTGATTCAACTTTTGTTGCCTACGTTCTTTGGCTTGGGCTGTTTTTGTGTATTTTGATTCAGTTCTTTCAATTCTTTCCCCTTTCGTACCGCCTCCACTTTTTTCTCTTTGCGTAATCTTGTTTTTTTGTAGAAATTTCTCCACTCTTTACTTGAAATTGTACTGGGCAGCTTCTCTTTTTATCAGAATTTGTTTGGCTTCTTGTTGCAGCAGGATAAAGCAAATGTTTACTGAACGGTGTTATAGGCGATTAACTGGAAATATCCAGTATTTGGTTCGAATTTTCGTGATTAGGAACGTTCTTTTTAGGAGTTTGATGCATTGCATCTCTGACAGCAAGTTTCTCTGGGGAAGGCGGCCTTATCACCACCTCATGTAGAATTTTTATTTAATTGCCTAACATTTCTGTTTCAGGGTATTTGTGACTTGTACTACGAATTGAATCGGCGTCAGGCAAAACCGCAGGAGGCAATTCATTCTCTCTTCTCTCCTTCATTCTCTGCATCAGCATCGGGTAGTATCACAGGTGGCGATTCATTTAAAATGGCGGTAATGTCTCTTTCATTCTTCAGATCGACGTTATCGAGTATTTCTCTTTCAGGAATTGCTTCAGTATTAGGTAGTATCACAGTCGATTCATTTACAATGGCATGCATGTCTCCTTCAGTCGTTAGATCGATGTTATCGAGTATTTCTCTTTCAGAAATTGCATCATCATCAGGTAGTATCACAGAAGGCGCTTCGTTTAAAACGGCAAACGTGTCTCCTTCATTCTCTGGACCGTCGTTTACCAGCATTTCTCTTTCAGTAGTCTTAGGAACAATATTACTAGCTAAATCAATAAATGCAATCTCTGGTGGATACTCATTGCTAGAATTTATAACAGCTACATCTAGAACATGGATACCATCCATATAAATAGTTGTTCCGATTTCTAACCAGTTTCTATTTACATTTTCGTCACAGGAATTTCTATCCACATTTGCGCCAACAAAGTTGTTCCCCGCATTTCCATCCACAAGTGCATCAACATTTTCCTTAGAGTGAATACTTTGCTCGAGGTACTTGACTTCATTTGTTATCACTTTAACATTTATGCCATATTCGTACAGTCGATCCTCTATTACCTTTACGACTTTTTCAGCTGATCTAAAATATTGAGGAGACTGTGTGGAATTACCGGTGATAGTATTGCATTCATTCAACTTTTCCAATGTATTTTTTACGCATTTTGTATAATCCACTTCGTCTGGGTTTAAAGGAAATAAGCCACATCTTCGAAATCTGTTTTATAATCCAAGTTCTCATGTTTGCTTATTCAAGCGTTTCTTTGAAAAGTGAACAGAAATTGATCTTTGTTATGACATTGTTAACTGTTTCGAGTTTGCTTTGCCAGTTCCTTATGGTTTTTTCCACTCGCCCTTTAACGGCTTGAAGACACTTACATCTGCTGGCTGTAGTATATGCGTTGTATTAGGTGGTAAATCATATATTATTATGCCATTCTCGTCGCAAAATTCGCTTAAGGGCAAGGTCATATGGCTTTTATGCCCGTCAACGAACAATATTATAGGTCTCTCAATTTTGTTATCATTTAGCCATTTGTTCAAGTCATTGCTAATGTATTCATAAAATACATCGCTCCTCATCCATCCTGTTTCAGATTTCTCCAATACCCATGCTGTTAACTAACGCTCTCGGGGGTCTTACGTACGGGTAGACAACTAGAGGTGGGCATACATCTCCAGAGGTATTAAATACCACCAGCACTGTTATATTTTCCTTATCACTTCCTGTCTTCATTTGGTAAAGGTTCTTCCATCCTGGCGGGGCAAGTACCTTACCCGTTTTGGGGCATAATGCGAAATCGGCTTCATCGCCGTTAAATATTCTCTGAGGATGTTTAACTATTTCTTGTAAGTTATTGTTTTCAAGAAATTCGTTTAGGTCTCTAAACCATGCTGTTATCAGTTCCTCGGTTATTAAGGCTCGACCTTTGTTAATTCCCTCAGCCTCCCCAACGGAAATTTCTGGATGACGCGGTAGAAAACATCTATACCATCTAATACCAGGCTTGTTGTTTGGGACGCGATGCAATTCTCCTATCTCTTTAGCAATCTTTGTTACAGTTTCAATTGAAAACTATTTTTTAATTGGAAAACCGGATTTAGCTATCATTTTTTCGCCATCGATACCCATTATAGGCTGTGGACCCGTTTTTTGACAGCATCACCACGTCTGCCATGCAATCTATCTTACAGAGTAGGTCTTGGCACCCCGAATCGCCTAGTAGCCCCTCGTATTGAAATTTCACCTAATCGGATATGGTTAAGAGCTTCCTTCAAAGATTCTTCGGAGTATGTGAATAATTTCCTTTTGAGGGATTTGTCCTTTGATTTGGATTTCTGTTTGACCACTTTCCCGTGACCCGACATCTAGAAATGTTAGAAACAAAAAAATAAGTACCTATTTTCAAATACTGAACAAGTAATAAAGCAGTGGCCGATAAAGACCCGGTTGTCGGCCTCATAATTCAAGTCCCCACAAACAATAAATTATTTCACTGTGGAATTAAATAAAAGCGGCCGCGATCTTTTCTAGACTATTTTCAAATATATCTTGTTTTTTTAAAAAACAGAGACTACAAATAACGTTACAAGGTATTAAAAAAGAACAGAGTAAAAAATCCCTACTAGAACCACTTCTCGGCCACCCTGGCCGACAGCCGGTAAAATCCATTTTAATGAACCTGTTAAGCGGCCCCCTAATATTTTTTTTTGTAAACTGAGTATTTTTCAACGTGTTAATAGTAAAATATGATATTTTGTCCATAAGCTTTATGTTGATGTGATAATGCACGCATTTACTAAATAATTCGTCAAGATACTCACTATTTCCGACGCTTCCGTCCATTAAACAAAAGTGAAGTAATCGCAGCTGCAGTTGGAACACGAGTTTGGCACCATATTAAATAATTTATAAACAGTGTCATTGGGACAGCCCGCGCAGTTTCTGACAAATGATGTATGAAGTATCATAGAACTCACAGACTACTATTAGTTTCATGTTATATAGGAACATTTCCTATTATATTCAGGGGCGGCTCCTGTATTTATTCTCGGAGGGGGCACGCACATGGGGGGAGGGTAGCAATTTAAGTGGGTTCCGGACGCAGACCCCTCGGAAGAAAATTGTTGTGTATTTTGTTTCAGAGTGTCTAAACAAATAGATTCCAGTGAAAAATTTTTACTTTCACCTTACCTCAATCAATATTGAAAAATTGTTTTGAGCGACAGCACAATATGCAATTGCTATACTTACATGTAGTTAAGTATATAAAGTTATAAGAATTCAAAAAACATAGCTACTGCGTAAAGTGTTAGAGATAGTTAAAGAGCTCCATGCCAGCGATATCATGGTGCAATTTCCTTGGTGAGATGTTTGTATAAGTATCGATACTTAATCTTAGGCCTTTCGTACACTGGGCTACGCAAGTATCCGATACCTAAGTTGCGAACTCACGTCGCAAGCAACTTGATACGCATACTCGTACACGTCGCTACTCAAATCGCAATATCCGCGTTACCACCACTGCCGTAATCCTAGCGGTCGTTATCATCACACGTGAAAAATGTCTGACACAAGTGATGATATAATTTTTGCTTATTATTTTCACCGAAGGAGAAATCGCCGTAACAGAAGATACTGGGTACATCCCTATATAGAGAGGAACATAAACTGCAGAATGTTTGTTGCAGCAAAGGAATTGCAGCAAACTGACACTAAATTCTTAGCCTGCTATAGGATGTCCAAAGAGTTATACATATTTAGTGAGTTTACTCACTCCTTACATACACCAGACAGATACACATTTGAGGGAATGTGTCAGTCCTGGGGAGAGGATTTTGATTACAGTTAGGTAAGTTTACAAAAGTTTAATATATTTTTTAAATCATACAAATTAAAAATAACGATAGGGATGAAAATTTGAACCATGACGATATTCTACCAATCTTCAACATTTTCTTCATTTACTACTGCTTCTTGAACTATTCGAATGAATGAAAAAGCATTTCCGGGATCCTGTGAGCTTTGTTCGCTATACTCTGTTGGTGTACTTGAACGCTCTGTTACTATATTATCTATTAAAAGTAAGACTTCTCGTTTGAATTTTCTTACTTCTGTTGGTGACATACTGGCTAAATCTGGTAATAAACTTAATAGAAACATTTTGTTAGCAGTACTTGTACAGTTGTCGTCAGTTTTTGACATTGTATATTTTAAGTAATCATTAAAACGTTCATCAACTTCACTTGATGTATTTTTACACTTTTTTTTACTATGCTGAGGCGAGACTGGACTTGGCGTTGGCGGAAAGCACGACCGTGACTCAATGGCCTGTGACTCTGTGGTGACGGAAGAGTGTTGAATGAGAGATGAGTCTGATTGCGATGGCGATGCAAGTGGTACATTTTCATCTATTTCTAACATGTCATTGTCATCGTTCTGTACATCTTCGCTTAGATCAACATTATGTAAATTGCCAGATACTGTTCCAGCTGTTTTCATGAATGGTATTGCATCTGTCAAATAGTATTTCTTTTTTTTTTGATGACCCACTAGGTAACGGTTTTAAATTTCGCACAAAAACAGAACGGATGTTTTTCCATTTTTCTTTTGCTTGTAGTGCTGAAACAAAATGGATCAATATTAGTATTCTTTGTTACTTCTGTTTCAGATATTTAGCAACTGGATCCACATTCATCTTACTTGCTTTACATTTTGCTCGAGGAGATTGCACAGTATCAAAAATTGTAGGAGAATCAACAGCTATTATATGAAATGCCTTAAAAGATACTTATATGCCAATCCCAGATAGAAATCAGTGGAATTTAATAGCGGAACGTTTTAATTTGCTATGGAATTTGCCAAATTGTTTGGGTGCTTTGGACGGGAAGCACATAAGAATAGAAAAGCTGCTTAACACAGGATCAAGTAACTTCAATTACAAGTCATACCATTCTATTGTTCTCTTAGCATGTAGTGATGCTGACGGTCTATTTATTTTTATTGAAACAGAATTTGCTGGCCGAAATAGTGACGGTGGTATATTTCGTGCTTCAGCAATCAAAAATTTTATTCAACGAGGCAACCTTGATATTCCCACGCCTACACGATTACCGAATGATGACAATGATTGCGAATTTCCATCTTATTTTGTTGGGGATGAAGCATTCCCTTTGTTGCATTATTTGCTGATACCCTATCCCCAAAGAGGTCTTGACAATGTGAAAAGAATATTTAACTACAGGCTGAGCAGGGGAAGAAAAACAGTTGAGTGTGCTCTTGGCATGATGGCTGAGAAGTTTCAAGTTTTAAATGCGTCTATTAGATGTCACGACAGTGAGAAAATTAACAATATTATAAAATCAGTGTGCATCTTGCATAACTATGTTCGGAAAAGTGAGGGCAGTCCATACTGTATACAAGAAAACCACACTAGTGTACGTCATGTCATAGTTCAACCTCAGCAAAATCTTTACATTAATGGTCAATCTTCACCAAATACCTTAAGAACCTATATAGCTAATTACTTTTTGAAAGCCCAGGCAGCACTTCCATGGCAAAATAATTATATCATTTAATCGACTGTAGTCTATACAAAATCAATTGAAACACCAAGGAAATTAGAGTCCAACCAATTTACTACCACTTTTTTTGAATTATAACGTGTATAAATAATAAAATAACTAATTCCATAAAATA